>WBMV01003156.1:996064-1621538 GCA_013396655.1 Campylorhamphus procurvoides | reverse complement strand
CCCCCCCCCCCCCCCCCAACTTATTTCCTGAAGTTAGTGGGTTTGTGTCTAGTACTCACTTGTGATTTTTTAATGCTTTTTCAGAGTTCAACAACAATAGCGAAACCTTCTCTTTTTCTGGGATTGTTGTTTGTTTGGTTGCGACACTGTATGCTGGACAGAAAAAAAAAAGGATGTACTGGGATGTTCAATAATACTTTTCCTTTATAACTGTCTATTTCTGTGTCTCTGCATAGAAGGGAATTAGACTGCAACTCTGTCTTCCTTGTTAAAAATGTCTGTAAGAAGTTTGATATTTGAGTGTAGTTGTATTTGTAATTTTTGGGGTGTTTTTTTTTTTCCTTCTATTAATTATTTTGCACTTCTGATACTTAAGAGTTTATTTTTCCCCCTAGAAATAATATTCAATCGTATCTTAATAAGCAGTTCTGTTATTACAGAATTCAGTAATAAGTTGTCTTTCTTTTGACTCCCAGATCAGACTAGATTGTCTATAGTACAGTCTTCACTAGAGACATATGTTTGTTTTACATTAGTAACTTAAAAACAGACTTAAAATGTAAAATACATTTGGGAGTTCAGTTTTAGTTAGGTAAAAGCAGTTGTGTGAACAGTTATGTAAATTTGGAACATGTCATTTAGGTTTCCAGTAATATTTCCTTTAAATATTTGGTTCTTATTTGAAAATAATAATTTGAGTTTTAAAAGTCACTTTTTGTAATTATGCAGGTTGAAAATTTTTAACACAATTTAAGCATGCTTGTTACGATTCTTTCATGTTGTTCAGCTATTGAAAGTTTGCTTTGCATAGTGAATACTTGGACATTAATAAGTACAAAGTCACTACTGCAGTTTATGAACTTGTACTTAATTGTGTGCCTGGTTTTTTTGAGTGTAGTTTCTGTTTATTCTGGACTCAATTCAGTTGAATTGAGCATGTATAACTACAGAAGGAATGTATTTTCTCTTACACATACTTGGAAATTTCTTTATTAAAGGCAGTTTCTTTCTTATTAGACTCTTTTGTCTGTGTCCAGTTCATTAACTTTTCAAATATGTAGAAAGTTGCTCTTCTCATCTGAGTGAATAGTTGGGTGTGGATATCTGATAAAGTAGTAGAGATCCTGTGTTTGAGCTGGACATATACAGAGAGTTGAATATATGTTTTCTTTTGCAAGTCTTCAAATTTATGGGAAATTTATTTTTAATCCTTTTGATAATTAGACAAAATATGTAATAAGATATTTGAATTAAAGAGTAAATCCGTAGGTTAAATTGTATAGACAGTGATGGAAAATTAGTGGGCCTCAAATATTCAAGGTCTTGTCTATACCCTGAATGGAGCCCAGTAACACTTCTTGGCAGAATTTGGCTAAAACATAGAATTGGTAAGGTCAGAAAAGCTAATATTCTTATGTAAATCTGGTACCTGAGGATTGTTTTGATTGTAACTCTCAGGTAAATATTGTTTATTTAGAAGATTCCACTCTTTTCAGCCAAGAAGAAATCCAAACTCTAAACAGTACAGAGTTTGGTTCACCATAATGGAAAACTGGTGATGTAAAATAGTTGTGAAAATAAGAATCCATTGTTTTTGTATTATCAGGGTTGTTTTTAAAGATAAATTACCTTGTGGGTTTTTTTAAAACTGGTGCTGAATAAGAGAAGGCCTCTTAGAATTATCTAACTACTTAGTTTCCATATTTCTTCAGCAACTGGATGGAACAGAGAATCTGCATATGATATATAGTCTAACAGGTAACAGGTCTGTTACAGTATTGCTCAGCTCATCTGGCAATTCATGTATTGAAAACCAAGTTTTAAATACACAATGCTATTTGGCAGAATTATTCGTATAGTGTGCTTATTCATAGCATTTAGAAGTATGTTTGTATCTCATTTTCAGCTAGGTTTGAATTCTGTTTCTAAATAAAGTGTTTAATTGTCTGATGTGTAGCATTGCGTCCCATCCTGTCAGGTAAGAACGACACAGAACAAAATAGAATAAGGCTTGTGCTTAAACAGCACTAAAAATGTGACAAAGACTTTCATCTCCTTCTTCTCTGATAGCAGAGAGAACCAAAAGTGTGCACTTGAGTCTGGTCCGTGTAAATGCTTAGAGCTGTGAGTTTGTGTTAGTGTTGTGAGAATTCTGAAGAAGTCATTGGGCTGTTTGGTTAAGCAGAGGGTGTGACTGCTTGTGCTGTGATTCTGGAACCAAGGCATCAGATTACAGTGTTATTTTGGTGTATTTTTGCTTTCAACTGCTTTTTTGGTTCAGAAATGTACAAATCTCCCGGTTAGTGCTGCCTGTCCGGGGCTCTGTGTGTCAGCTGTTGGCCTCAGGGGAATGTTCTGGTGGCAGTTGTGCTGTGTTGGCTGGGGGGGTGCCTGCAAATTATTTTAAACTTCAAATCCTTCTGCTGTCTAACCTCCTGTTGTGTACCAGACTGCACTGGATTTGTGAGAAGATACATGACCTTGATTTATTTTTTTTCTGCTCTATATTATCAGTAAATGATGCTCTTTTAAGGCTCCAGAGAGTTAAACCAAAAGATCTGTATTTCAGATTGAAATTCTTAGGTTCTAAATGAAGAGCTGGGCATGCTCCATATTGTTCCTTTCTACAAAACGTATGGATGCTGCCGGTTCTTAACAATAAAGAAATTGGGAGATTGGTGAAAGAAGTAACTTAATACCACATCTCCTCCTTTGCTGCAGCATCTAAGCAAAGAAACCAATGTGTCACATCAGGTGAAATGGCTTTTACATTCCTGACAGTGCATCTGCAGCCACTCAGGCTGTTGAGTGGATGTCAGTTCCACTCTTCTGGCGGAGGTGAAGAGCCCCGAGCACAGCACAAATAATAGGGCAAGTTCAGTGTAGTGCAGGCAGTGTTTCAACAGCTCCTTTGCTACTGCTTTATGAAGTTATCCACAAGACTCCATAAATCCCTTAAGAACAGAGAGATCTGTTAAGGCGACCGAGGATATAGGTTCTGTAGATTGCACCTACTTTGAGCTGCTGGACAGCATCTTTTTGATTTTTAGAAGTCAAATAATCCAAAACTCTTCAAGAGTAGAATGAGTTAGTAACTATTTTAAGTTAAAGCTGCCTTTGAGCCCTACTTTTTTTTCTTCTTCTTCTAAAGCAGGATTATGAGGATAGGTTCCTAAAAGGGAAATGAAATCAGTGCACTTTATCCTACCAACCTTATTGGAGTACAGTAAGGCAGATCAGTGTGGAAATGATTTGACTTTAGAGAGATGCAGATTGCTTAAAGTGCTTAACATGAATGTTTAACTTATATCTGGAAAGTTAGTTGTTCTGTAGAATAAAAATAAAGTGTTCTAAAACCTGAAATTTTGAATATAGACTTTTGCGTGAAATGCTTTGAAAAGCCAAATACTACTTATTCGTGAAAATTTCAGAAAGTGTGCTTCATTCATTTTGTCTCATAGTCAGATTTATAGCATTTTTTTTCTGTAACTGATGAAAGTGAAATTTGCTTGTAACTTCATCATCAGACAGCCATGCAGTGTCAGCTGTGGAAGGACTGGCAGGACCTCTCTCCCTTTACTTTTTATACTGTAAAGATGATTCTGTAAAGCCACAGAGTTGTTCAACATGTTCCTGCTTCAGCTTGTGTTCAGGCTCTGTGAAAGAGGCATCCAGCTCCACCATCACAAAGTTGGGCTTTTTGTACTCAGCTGTATGTAAAAAGCCATGCACACTCCAGACAGGAGTTGCGTTAATCTCATCACTTGGATTTGAAATTTTCTGGTATCAGACCAACAAAAATAAACAAATGTTATGACTGATGACCTGAATACTGACAACCTGCCTTTGCAGGCAGTGTCACTGAGTTGGGTAACCAAGGCATCCAGACTGTAGATGTAGCTTTGGTTAACCTACCAAAGTCATGACTTAAAGCCTCAGTGAGAGAGGTAAAGTGTGAGTTTTTAGAGGAGTTTGTGCCTTTACATAGCTATGACTGACCTACAAGTGATTCATTAAGCTTGCAATTTAATGTTAAATTGTTAGAAAAAGTCAGTTTCCAATCGTGTCTGCTGTCCAGAGCATGAAATCATTTGACAGTATGAAGACTGTTGCATTATTAGAATAGAATATCCATTAGCTGTAAGTATTGGCTTTTCAAATCTATCATTTTCAAGTCTGTCAAACCATAGACTTTGAATGCTACATAGAGTTGGAAACGGAAGAATTTCCTGAGTAGCTATTAGATTTTTAATTCAAGAAAAGCAATAAATATAAACCTAGTGAAAGGTGTCCCTGGCCATGGCAGTTGGGCTGGAATTATGTGATCTTTAAGATTCCTTCCAACCCAAATCATTCTATGACTTAAAGCAGACATTAATTTTGTTTATGAAAAAGTTCAGTGTAGTTGACTGCAATTTTCCTGCTGTTACCTGTAGTTTCTCAGCCTGCTCTCTCTGGTGTTAAAGCCACCTGGTTTGGAGCTCTCTGTTAGCAAAAGGATACTCTAAAGTTTTTACCAAGTAAAGATATTGCATACTGTTCAAGTCCTTTAAAGCTGCTAAAGAATTTTGGCAGGGATGCATCAGTGCATTTTAGGATGAACAATTGTATTCATACTGTAATCTTTTTGTTATCTCTTTTGGCTTGCCCTATTTCTGACCCAAGATCATGGAACAAGTGAATCTGAAATATCTAGATTTCCTTATGGAGATTTACTATTCAAGCAGTTCCACAGACAGGACAGCTACAGCCTTATCCGAGTGTTGATTGTTTAAACATCACCTTACATACCAACATCTCTTGCTGCAGCAGTTGTAACATAGAGCTTGCTTATGGAAGGAGAGGAAATCAGCAGCTTTCCCTCCACCAGGCCTTTTTTTGGTGTCCTATTGGTATTTTTTAATAGAGAACACCGAAGTCCATGTAGAATGAAAACATTTTAAATGTCTGCATTGTATAGTATCTAAGGCACAAGTCCCCGGAAGGTCAGTCTGGAGCTAAGCTGAGATAAAATAATATCAGTAGAAGGTGATTGTGGTCTTAAAATTACTTTACAGAAATAAAAATCTAATTTTAAGGCACTCTGCCCTCTCTGCCCCCAAAAGAAAAAGATAGGAAAAGCATAATTTAGGGCTTATATGACATCTCTGTATGTACATATATATATAGCTACATACATGTGTATGTATTTGTTGTTGGCAGATAATGCTTTTATTTTAAGATGTCTTCTGTTTTGCTAGGAAATTGGGCACAGCAATTCCTCAACTATGACACATGCTGAAGCATCTATACCTGTATCCATGTGATTATAGATAACTTCAGTGTGTCAATGTTATATTGGAAAAAACATAAATAAATAACATTAATGTGGTGTGTAACCTCTTGATAGGACTTTTTTGGGACACGCTTGTGATTGGGTATTCGTGCAAAGACTTGTCAGAAGATAACAGAATTAGCAAGGTTTGTGTTACATTTCCTTATCTTAAGAAATTCTTCTGAAATGATAGAACAGACAAGCATGCTGCATAAGTTGTTCACCATATTTTATAGTAATTAGTCATGTCAAAGAAACTTAAGCAGTCAGGACACCAAAGCTTGGTTCAGAACTTCAGAACTGGTGGTTGATGCTTTCAGGTATGTAGGGAGTATGCATAGTATCGTCTTTCCCTCTGCTGTTGTTCTCTATTGACTGCTGTCTGTTCCTTTGTTTTTTGTATCTACTTTCTCCTTACTTGTGTCTTACGTTTTGTTCCTGTTTACATGTGCCTGTCCGCTTCCCTCCTCTGCTTCCTCAGAGTAGAGTCACATCCTCCATCACTTTGTGTTTGCTGGGGATCCTGAAAGGAAGTTTTGTCACCCTCTCACTCTGCGTCTTTCTAGTCTAGGGTTTTTCTTCTAGTTTAAGATGGCCAAAGTGAGGAGAGGCTGGTAGTCATCAGGCCAGTGTTGCATAGGTGTTCATGCTTCCTCTTTTCTGTCCTTTCTCAAGTGGTTGTATTGGGTGTAGAAGATGTGGTGAATAAGGTGTGTAGGCGGTCTGTACACAGACTTTGCAGAGTTGTCAGTATATGGGCTGCTGATAAACTTAGGTCACTTAACTTGAAACTAGTGCTCCTTAAGTCTCCTTTTATCTCTGCACTGAAAGGAATGCTGCTTCTTTATGGGGGTAAACGTGCTTTGATCGTTTTCTCAGTGATGGAGAAAAATGTACCTTTTAGGTGGAGTGTGTTAGAGAAATTGTCTGCATCATGTAAAGCTTTTCCATATATGCAGTTATCAACAAAATGGAAATGTTTGATTCAGGCAGATTATTGAATAGAGTATTATCAGGGTTTGTCATAGAAAAATTCATCAGAGATTTAACAGAGAGATTGTAGGAGTCTGTTTATTTTAAACTGTTGTTTGCAACACTATCACAACGAGCCATCACAAGTTCTGTGTGGGAAATCCAAATGACAATTTGATTTAATTTTTTATTTTAAATTTGTCTTCATGCTTTTTGAAACTTCTGTCTTTAGTGAATTCTTACTGATCTGAACTCCTGCAAAAGTATGTACAGTGTTTCATTTTGTAGAAGTGTCTTGTGTAAGGACTCATGTTTTGACTGGTGTAAATATATCTTAGGAACAAAGCCTGTTCTGAATGTCTTTACAAGCAAATTCAGTGCGTAGCAATGAGTTTGTGATGTAGGAGCAGGAACTTATGCTGAGGATCAGTTGCCTTGTGTAAGGGCTATCAAACGTGTTAGGCTGGAACAGTAATAAATTCCTGTTGAGCTGATCAAGGTTCAGACCGGTGACCTGCAGATAACTCTCCACCTATACCAATATTTGGAGACATTTCTTCTTCAAGAAATGTTAGTCTCACACTTCTGAGACGAAAGCTCACTTTCTGGAACAAATTGTGTATTAAGCAATAATCCAGAATTTTTGCAGTTTGTTGGCTCAGTTTCCCTCTAGTATAAGCTTTAGCTCTTAGTAATTATTAAACCTGGAAATATGAATAGCTGCCTGTACTTTCAAATAAAGAAAAAGCTGAAGTTTATGATCTGTGGGTTTGTAGTAGACCTTTTCCAGTCCTTTATACTATATACTCCATTTCATGTTTTCTTGTATCCTTTCTGGCTCATTTTGATTCTCAAGATATAGCTGCCAAAAATTTTTGCATCATCACAGAACTTTATTTAGCAGAACCAATGCTGAAGTTGATGAATAAAGAACTCTGACAGTGTGCTGTTCACTGCAGGATTTTTCCCAGCCATGGCTAATATTTCACAAACATTCAGTCAGAAATCTCAGATCATATGTGCTGGTAAGAAAGCCAGTTCATTGTCCTCATAGCTTTGAGGTAACCTGAGGGTTCCCTGTGAGCCTTACAGACTTGCCTGTGTTTATAGCCTTTGTGTTCAGCAGAGCCCTTCTGGAAGCTGGTACTCGTGGCATAGTAGCATCATTCCTGGAAACTTTCTTTTTTGTAACTTTGTTCTGTAGTAAGAGCTACTTCTAGTTGTTCACTGGAGTGAGAGAACCATAAATTCCTACAGAAGTATTTACTAGTATGTGGTGCACCCTCTCAGCGTGTATAAAAGAGACTTAGAAGAAAGATGAAGCTGCTTGTCAGCTTTGTTTTCAGTTTCATTCTGCTATATACCACTTTATTGTGGTTCACATCACCTTCCTACTACCCAGGGGCTTTATTAATCTGTTGATCTTTTACACAAGTGGGTGACTGTTCATCAGCAGACAGCTTGCCAAACCATGAAGTTGTGGTTTTAGTGATGTAGCCAGTCATTCAGAGCAGTGGTGGCAGCATGCTGAGCTCAACTTTAAATATTGACTGCTTTGCTTTTGCTTTAATGAGCTTTATATGTCTGTATGAACTGAGAAAATGTATTTAAATTCTGTTGTGAAGCTGTACAGTCCCAAAGCTGTGGGATGTATGACCATGTAAATAATGAAAACTCTACAACCGAGTATTGTGATTTCTGAGGTGAGAGAGTTGTTCTTAGCTATATGTAATCCCAAAAATACTTTTCCCTGCAACAGTCCAGCTAAAATAAATCCTCTGGGTTTTTTTCATATATATCATGTTTAAACAGAGCTAGTGTGAGACCGAAGATGGGTGTGAGAAAAAACTGCTCTGGTGCTGTTATAATACTTTTAGTTTCTTGTCCTTCTGAGATTTTAAGATCTTTCAGCTAGCAAATCATTATAAAGGTGTCACATTACCATAAAAACATTTGCTTGCCTTTGCTGCAGGAGCAATCCAAAGTTTTAGCTGGATTGTGGTGAGTGTTCTGACATTTGTGGGATGTGTTAATTGGTTTTGTTTATTTCAGTGATTAAATATATAGAAACTTAGTGTACAAGATTGTTCTCTTTATTGTTTCCAGCATTGTAATTAATATATTGCAGTGACTTTAAACCAATTACAGCCAGTGTAATGTTCTACTGCAGGCAGACACCTTTGAATTTAAGGTAACAGTGGTTCCAGAGGCTGCTCAAGGATTAGAGGTGGGATTACATGATTGCATCTGCAGCCAGGTCATGTGCTGGGCATGTTTACAAGGCTATAACTGAGGCCTATTAAATGGTAGGTGTGTGTGGGATGGGGTGTTCAAAAACATGGTTTTGTATAGTTAATCCTGTAAATCTTCATCTTCAAATGTCATGGTTTTTACAAGATTTGTTACAAAAATGTTGCTATTTAGCAGCTTTTTTGCTGTGTGTTTGCAATCATTGTAGGAAGTACCATAGTAATTATACACCTTAACATCTTGAGTACTGAAATAAAGAAGTGGAATTGGGATGTGATTCAGACTTTGTCTGAAATCATATTTATTTGTTAAAACCACAGTAGTAGATAAAACCCCAAAGATACTAATACTTAGTCTAATAAAGTGCTTTCTAAATATGTCAGCTGAGGTAATTACTCTAGTACATCTTCTCCTGTGTTACTACTGGCATGCAGTGGATGGAGGGTATCCCAGCCTTTGGAAGCATGTAACCAATGCATCAGTGGAGATGTAGAGGGTATAATGATACCAGTGATAAAGAGCTGCTGCCGTAATCGGTTGGTCCGTCATAGTTTTCAGAAAGAATTTTTGTGGAGAATAGTGAAGCCTGCACAGTGGGCAAGTGATGTGGAGTTTGAAGTACAGTTTCAGTTCTGTCCTGTTTCTGGTGGTACCTGCAGAGCTCAGCTGACAGGCACCCTTCTCGCAGTGCCAGCCTGGTCTCTGTCTAACTCCAGTACTGACAGCACTTGGTAAAATCCCTGTTGTGATTTACTGCTGTCCATACCAGAACAGCTTTGGTTCTTTGGTTCTAAGTATGCTTCAGGTGAAGGTGTCTTTTTAATATGGCTTTAACTGATCAGGTGGCTTACCTATGCTGAAAAGAAGGAGGTGTTCTTGCTCCTGTATCCCTTTTCCCTTTTTACCTTTTCTTCTTCTTCCTTTCCATGGTGGTGTGATGTTCAGTGGGTATGCATTGTGCAGGGTAAGCTTATTAAGATAGTAAAAAGTTTGTTGTTTTTGTTTTTAAATTGTTTTAGCAGGTTGAGTTAGGTCATGTCTGAGTGGGAAGAAAGGTTCAGAAAGCTGTTCAGTTTGTGTATGAGTTGTAACTCCCACTGGTCTCACCTCTGTTTCATGCTGCCTCCTATGCTGTGACTCTTGGTGTCCTTGGAGGATTGTCCAGATGACTCTGCAGGCAGTGAAAGTTTGTCCACATCAATTGTAGAAGCTAAATTGACATCTCCCCCACAGCAGCCCTTGCTTAAGGGATAATGTCATTCCAGAAGTTAACAAATGTGTAATTCACTGAGTAGTTTTCAGTTTATATAAACGTATGTCATAGAATTTCCTGAGTTGGAAGGGACCCACAAGTCCAACTCCCAGCCCTGCACAGGACCATCCCCAAGAGTCATACCATGTGCCTGAGAGTGTTGTCCAAAGGATTCTTGAACTCTCTCAGGCTTGGTGCTGTTACCACCTGAGAGGGAAGCCTGTTCAGTGCCCAACCACCCTTGGGGTGAAAAACCTTTTCCTCATATCTAACCTAATCCCCCCACCCCGACTCAGCTTCAGGCCATTCCCTCGGGTCCTGTCACTGTCACCACAGAGCAGAGATCAGTGCCTGCCCCTTCTCTTCCCCTCACAAGGAAGTTGTAACTGCAGTGAGGTCTCCCCTCAGTCTCCTCTTCTCCAGCTGAACACACCAAGTGCTCTCGGCCACTCCTCACATGCTTCCCCTCAAGGCCGTTCACCATCTTCATTGCCCTCCTTTGGACACTCTCTAACAGCTTAATATTTTTCTTATATTGTGGTGCCCAGAACTGCACACAATATCCAAGGTGAGGCCACCCCAGTGCAGAGCAGAGCAAGACAATCCCCTCCCTCCCCCAGCTGGTGATGCTTTGCCTGATTCCCCCCAGGACAGGGTTGGCCCTCCTGGCTGCCAGGGCACTGCTGGGTCATGTTCCACTTGCTGTCAACAAGGGCCCCCAGGTCCCTTTCCACAGCACTGCTCTCCAGCATCTCATTCCCCCGTCTGTGTACGTATCTGGGGTTGCCCTGTCCCATATGCAGAATCCAGCACTGTCTTTGTTAAACTTCATGTGGGTGGTGATTGCCCAGCCCTCTGGGCCATCTCCCTGACCCAAAGGAATGCATGGAGCTGTGTCAGGGAAGGTTTAGGTTGGGTATAAGGAAAGGTTCCTCACTGAGAGGGGGGTCAGATATTGGAACAGTCTTACCAGGGAAATGGTCACAGCCTAAAACTTGCCAGAGTTCAAGGTTTGGACAGTGCTCTCAGGCCGATGGTGTGATTCTTCCCTGTGTCCTGTGCAGGGCCAGGAGTTCAATTTTGATGATCTTTGTGGGTCCCTTCCAACTCAAAATATTCATTAATCTATAAAGTGATTTTTTTATTACTGTGTTTTGTCTTGTTTTTTTCCTCTTAACACTTCCCTGCCCCACTGTTATGTTGTCTAAGGCATCATTATAAAACTCCTAACGACTAACTTTAAATTGATGAGGCCTGAAAAACGGTCTTCAGGTAACCTGTTTTCTGGAAATTCACTCAGGAATTATTTGAGTTGTTCCATGTATGGTAGTTGCATATCTGTACATAATTTATAAATTTTTAGATAGTGTATGTTGACCTAATTTACTTTTCCATTGGATTTAATTCCTCATGATTTATGTATCTTCATTTGCGGTGATTTAATGCTTTAAAAATTACAGTAGTGAAATAGATTTCCTTCAGTACATATTTGGACACATCTGTGGGGAGTAACAAAACTATAGTAATTCTGCTTTATCTTTCTTTCAGAAAAGTGACATCAGTTGATAGATGGAACTATTAGTTTTCTTAACTTGCAAGGTACACAAATGGCTTGAGGAAAGAAGATTAAATTTGAAGATACTGTTTTCCTGTACATATAATTTGGGCATGTAAAAGGTGTGACAAACTGATCATTATACTTGTTTAGAACCTGAGTCATGGTTTGCATAATCCCCAAGATTCACTGGGCTCCTGAGGTTGTCTCTGTGTGTTAACACAGCAGGACCAATTCTGTGACAATATACTTTGGCTTTGGCATTAGAACTGCCATGTATGTGGCAGTGTTAATTTATTCCATCCTCATGAGATACTTTTCATTTGGAGTTTCGGTGTCCTCAGCTCATTTCTGAAAGTCACAGAAGAAGCATCTTGCTTTTATTGTCGGTTTGGGTTGGGTTTTGACGCACTGAACTTTTAGTAATTATAAAGTAATATAATGCGCTTCAGCGTGTCCCCTTAGCCTGTAGATGCTGTGGAAGAAAGCCTTTGAAGGATTGTTTTCCTAGTCTGTTGTGGCTCAGCAGGAGTTCTTGTCTAAGCATCTTAGCTGTGTGGCCTGTGCTGTAAGCTCTTGGCTCTCTGAATAACTTGCTTCTCCGCCTGCTGTGTGCTATGGAGCAACATGGGAAGTGGGTATTGTATTCCAGCCAGTTTGTGCCTGCTTAGAGTGGAAAACGTGCAGTCAGTTTCAGGCAGGTCAAGCAGAATAGCCAGAACAAAACGCTGGACAATATACAGAGCAAAAGTCTGGGCTTCTAGATAATGACAGCAGTGAATTTTGTGGTATTGACTGGGAAAAAACCCAACAAATTTCCACAGTAGTTTAGCCATGTAGTCCAAGGAGTTTTGAATGATTGTGTGTTTGTTCATGCTCCTCACCAGTTAGTTTGGGTTTCTTTTCAAGGCTTTCTGTGGAACTGTAAAGGCTAGAAACTTCAGCTCTTCAAAATGAAAGTGGAAATTTGTTATCTGTTGTATTTAGAAGTAATATATGTAGTATGTGTGTCTTGATGATGGATCTTCAGTCTACTCACTCAAGTTGCATGTAAATGCTTACTTGAAGAGAGAAGCAATGCAAAGGTTCTTGCTCATGCAAATGAAATGCTTAAAATTTTTATCTTCTGTTTCAGATACTGTCATTTGCTGTGTCAAAGGTGTTTTAACTGCAGTTTATTCTGGTAGGGTGCTCCTCCATTATTGCATTTCAGCCTCTTCCTCCTGGGCAAAGGAAAGTTGTCTAGAAAGGCAGAACTTGATTGCTGTCAGGTTTTCTTTGACTGTGTGGGTGATGGTCTGCCTCTCAGAGTGTGAGCTTGCTTTGTCATTTACAAAAAAGTAAGTTTATAAAAATCTTCTACTGTGAGTGTAGATAGGAATTTTCAGCTGGTTCTTGTAGTCAGTGGAAGTTCATTTCCTTTTAAATTGAAAGGAGTCTGCAGCAGTACTGCAGTGCACAGAAATGCATTGTGATTATACAGTATAAGTTTACTGCAGTATTTTTTAAGTCACAGCAAGATATTTCACATGTCTTACTGTTCTTTAAACTTGTCTCATTTATCTTGAAAAGGTGCATGATGTGACAGGTGTAATACTGGAATATATGAGATAGGACAGGAAGGAACCCTCCCTGTGATCACATGTGGTGTTTAATGAATGCTGGTGGCAGCTGAGAGATGTCCACAAAGCAGCCAGATGGTGGGCTGGACTTGACTTCTGCTATTTTTACCTCTAAAAGCTTTTACCAAAGTTTTTTTTTTTTTAACCTTAAACCTGATGTTTTACTTTTCTTTGAAGATCTGTGTTCTATTTTCATGCCTCTGAAAACTGAGAGACTTTCAGAGGGAAGGCATAGGAAGCTGTTGGAATTTATTAGTGCGTAGAGATTGTACATTTGCTCATCTGTTGTGCTGCTCTGGATTGCTGCTGGAAGTTGAGCTCAGGTGAAAAGCTGACTGGAGTACCTGTGCCATGTGGAATACCTGTGCCACCCACAGTTTCACTGAGGTTGAGATAAGCATGATTTAAACTTGGGATTTTTGGGTAGCTAATATATTACTTGAACACCAACTCTGCTGGTCCCTGACCCTCATTTCCTTTTTTGAGCACAGGACTGCGTTCTCTGCAGTTAAGAATTCCGCTGAGCAGTATTGTTGGAAAGGCTTTTGAAGCTTAGCAGTGATGGATGTGTTACAGGGGCTGTGTCATGCACCACTTTCATGCAAAATTTTTGTGAATCTTTGCTTTGACTTCAGCTGCCTTTTGATGACTGCTGTGATCATGAGCCATAAGTGGGAAAAACATTTGTTGACTCAGATTGTATTTGCCTTTTAGTAGTCCTTGGGTGTTGAAGTTCAGATAGAATCTTTTTGATGCTGAATGCAAGAATCCTGAAATGGAAAGAGCTGTTCTTTTTTTTGTCGCTAATCATGTTAGCATGAATGTAATAGGTGCTTTACAAAAATACTAAATAGATACTTATATAATCTTAAAAAGGACTCTTTAAATTCTGTTTAATTCTTGTGTTTCACAAAATTTTCTTCTGACTACTTGGATTTGTAGTGATGTAAAGACAAAAGAGTTTAAGCCCTATTAATAGAGGAGTATTTTGGGTAATTGTGCTACTCAGTTTTCCAACCTGTTACTTCTAACATGTAAATAACAGACATCTATGCTTTGTGATTACTTTAGACTTTCCTGTTCAGATTATTGCTGGGAGTAAATACGTAACACTCCCATTTTATACAGGTCAGATTTAGTAAAGTTAGGCCTACATGGTACCACAATGAGACTGAGTAAAGACCTGAACTAACACATTCCAGTGAAATGTCATATAGACACACCTGTGGTATGTGAAGTGTTTTGATATTAAAATTTGAGACATGATTGTTCCCACTCTTTTGCTTAAGCTGTTGTCTCTCTTGATAGCTACATCTAAAAATGTAATACAGTAGTTTTTCTACACATGCAGTTTGGGAAGGAGGAAAAATCATGATGGCTTAAAATTGATTGTGTTTTCTTTCCCACAGAAAATGCCAGAAGCCTCAGAAGACCATAATCATTGGAAGGCCTGTTGACTTCCGTTCTTTGGTAATCTGGAACATCATCAATCTGGCATGGCGCAGGGCAGTCAACAGCTTGACATGCAGGTACTCCATGATCTCCGGCAGCGTTTCCCTGAGATACCCGAAGGGGTGGTATCTCAGTGCATGCTTCAGGTATGGTACAGTCTGTGCATTTTATTTTAGTATGAAAACCCTTTTTAGTCATATACATGGAGCATAGATTTCCATTCTGGTTTTATCTTAAAAGGTTGGAAGACTCCAATACTTGCAATTTTGTTCTGTCTTTTAGGTACAAAATTTTTGTAATTCTTCATTTAGATTGGTGGATTTTTTTCTACTGACTATTCTTCATTTTCTGTACAACCCACAACTGTTATGTGTACGAAGAAAAGGAAAGAGGCTAATGGGATGTTTATTGATGATGGCTACATAAATAACATACATCTACTGGAGATGATTTTAGCAAACAGTGACTCCTCCTTCCAAGATAAGGAGCTGGCCTTAGCTAGGAATCTAAAGGTTTTGCATCTTCATGGCATCTTTTTGCCACAGCTCTCCAAAGGTTTAGTTTTGCTTCTCTGTTTCTAAGTCAGGTGTTGGTTTTCCCATACCCCCCCTGCTTTTTGCTTTCCATTTCATCCTTCCATTCTACATCTAAAATCACAAATTGTAAGCAATAATAAGTAATCATTTTGCTAAGTAGTGGTCATCTGGAATACCTTCAGTTAACAGGAAGATTCTTGAATGGAATAGAACGTACAAGATCTGGTTTGGCCTCGTGTGGCCATGGCTGATGTAACAAAGTTGTATTTGTATCCTCCCTACCTAGCAGTTGAGTAGGTTTACTTAGAATAGTGGCTGTAATTTTTGCAGTGTGTCTTCTAAACCATACAAATACAAATTATTGCATATAGTGTTCTGTGTCTATAATAGGGCACTCTGGATAGTTAGTTAACATTACTTAGCAAATCCTTGTTAGTTTTAAACTGTAGATTTTGTTTGCAAACCCACTTTATATTTAAAGGTGCACGAGCTGGTTTGCATTAACGTTTTGCAATAAATACTCTATATTTAAATCATTTTGAGTTTTAGACCTGCCATAGATTGGGGATCCTTTGAAATGAGAAATATATTCAGGGCCTGCCCTGTCTTTGTTCTCTCTACCTGCACCAAGGGACCTAAGGAAGCTGAGGACTCTGTGAAGTTCTGTTTAGATGGCAAGTGGCTGATGGTAGTGATTAACTTTTTTGAGACTGCTGCCTGGGCACTGTGGTGCTGATTGTTATTACAAGATCTAGTTCCCATGTGTTCTGGTCTTAAATTTTTAGTGATATGTATGGATATTCCCACTGACCATTAGTTTCTAGAAGGAGTGCTTACCATGAAGGGAAGTAGTCAGGAAGAAGTATCCATGGAGTGAGAGCCGTTCATATTTAAGTGCTAGACTCTTCTGTCTTCTGTCGTGTTCCGAAGTCTTCATATGACAAGATGTTGAATATGTGTGTTCATCTGATAGTGAATCATACATAATTTTGAGAAAGTCATCTTCACTCTAGTATTAAGACTAGGTAGGTGTTGGTCCTTTAGAAAAGAAATGTAATATGACTTTTCAGCCAATGGATAGACTGTCAAAAACTGTATTGCAGGCTATATGTGTATATATATGTATAAATTTATATAGAGATATTGTTAAAAATAGAAGTGAAACTATTAATGTCTGTTCCTTAGAATGGTAATTTTAGAACACCGAGGAAGGCAGGGATGTGTGTGTCTGTATAAATATGTACACAGCTGTTCTGAAAGAAGGTGCTCTGTGCCACAGAAGGTAACAGTCTTGGGTTATATGTAACAAAGTTCAGGTGCTGAGGGTCAGATTTGGTTGAACTTGGAGTGAAATTTGTTTTCTTTAACTACTATTTAAATTAAAATCTGAACCACAAATGATACAGCCTGTTATACGAGAAAGTGGGAAGGAAAAAAAATCCACCATCTGGAATGCTTTCTAGTGATTTTACTCCTTTGGAAAAGCCATCTTTTATGTTCTTTTAACAAGACTAAATTAAGCTAAAATGAATGGAAAGGGTAAGAAGGGAAAGGGAATTCCCTATTATATTTTTCACTTGATTCATAATTTATTGTCTGTATAGTTTCAATTGCTAGCACCGCAGAACAGATCAAACATTTATGGGGGTTATTTGGTTTCCTCACTGATGTATGAATAAACCTTTTATAGCCTTAAGCTTGAAATTCTTAAAGGCAGTTGAAATTTTATTGGAATTGTAAGGTGCTTTTGGGAATTGGCAGTACTTCTTCAAGCAATACTTACTTTGACTTCCTTTTTTAAGGCATTAAATACTGTTCTACCAATAAAAGCTGGTTTAAAACTTTCAGGTAAAGAAAAATACTCAGGCAATAGCAAAATAAAAGTGAAAACAGTAAACATTAAAATGTCATCTGCATTTATTTTGCTTTTCTAGAGTTTGCATTTTTAATCTAATTTAATTTGTGTTGTTACTAGAAGTATTTAATTGTGCTGACCTGTTCCTTGAAGAACATGTGAAGAGTTCCAACCATTGCTTTCCCCAAAAGTGGACTTGATTTTTTTTTTGTATGTCATAGTGTAGCTGATGTTACCAGAGCATTTTGCCAGATGCAATATGAGATGGGTATGACTTGCATACCATGACTTATCAGGTATTACCTTTATTTTCAGAATTCTTGTGTATGAAATGTTCTCCCTAGTTGTGTTCAGGCTGGCCTTGGTTGTGGCTTCAGCTGAAGGCTTGTTGAGCACTGAGCAGTGGCACTTCCTTCTGCTATGTGACAGTAATAGGTGTCCATTCTTACTCCTAGAACAACAACAACCTCGATGCCTGTTGTCGAGCCCTTGCACAGGAGAGCAACAAATACTTGTATATGGAGTACCACAGCCCTGATGACACCAGAATGAATAGAAATAGCCTTTTGCACATTAATCTGGGTATTCATCCTCATACCAGCTATCATGCGGGGGATGGAGCTCAACTTAATGGTGGTCGTACACTGGTACACAGCTCAAGTGATGGACACATTGACCCTCAGCGCACAGCAGGTAAACAGCTCATCTGCTTAGTTCAAGAACCACATTCTGCTCCTGCTGTCGTGGCAGCTTCTCCTAGTTACAATCCATTTTTCATGAATGACCAGAATAGAAATGCAGCTACTCCTCCTCCACAGCCACCTCCACAGCCATCTTCCATACAACCAGGAATGAACACGTCTGCTATGCAAGGCCCTCCTCCCACGTATATGCACATACCTCGGTACAGTACAAATCCCATTACTGTTACAGTATCACAAAACCTCCCCTCTGGACAGAGTGTACCCAGAGCTCTACAAATTCTTCCACAGATTCCAAGCAATCTTTATGGGACTCCTGGCTCTATTTATATAAGACAAACATCTCAGAGTTCTTCAGGACGACAGACTCCTCAGAATACACAGTGGCATTCATCGCCACAGGGCCCAGTTCCGCATTATACTCCCCGTCCTCTACCTGTATATCCACATCAACAGAACTATCAACCTTCTCAGTATTCTCCAAAACAACCCCAGATCCCTCAGTCGGCTTTTCGGTCACCACCGGCATCCCAGTGTCCCTCTCCCTTCGGCTCTCCTCAGCACCAAGTTCAGCCTCCTCAGTTGAGTCATCAGAGTTCACATGTTTTCATGCCTCCCAGCCCTTCAACTGTCCCACCCCACCCATATCAGCAAGCATCCCAGACTTTTCAAAAGCAAGGCGGCCACTCTGTATCGTACCTTCCTCCTTTTGCTGGACCTAGTTTATCCAAAGGTTCAATGAATAAAATAGAAATTACAGTTGAGCCACCACAAAGACCTGGGCCTGCAATGAACAGAAGCCCTTCACCCATAAGTAATCAACCATCTCAACGAAACCAGCACCCGCTGTATTCAGCCACTACTCCTCCTTCAAGCTCTCCATCAAGAGGTATGTCGGGGCAACCCAAACCTCCATTTAGTGTTAATCCAGTATATATTACCTACACTCAACCAACTGGACCTACAGGTGCACCAACACAGTCTCCTCGGGTAATGGTATCTCAACCAAACCCAACCATTTTTAAAATCACAGTAGGTCGAGCACCGACCGAGAATCTTTTAAATTTAGTGGACCAAGAAGAGCGTTCTTCAGCACCAGAACCTATTCAGCCTATTTCTGTAATCCCAGGATCTGGAGGAGAAAAAGGAAGCCATAAATATCAGAGAAGCTCTAGTTCTGGATCAGACGACTATGCTTACACTCAAGGTAAATGTTTCACCCTGCAAATTGTGGTGTTGTAAAATGCATTTTCAGCTTGATTTTGCTACTTAGTAAGTGAGAATTTTGGAACTCGTACAGAGAAGAATAGAAATTGCACCAGAAATCATCTACTGAGAGTTTGTTCTGATTTTTTTAAAAAAAATTGCCAAGCTTCAGTCGAATACATAAAGCATTTCTGAGGGTCTTAAAGTTGCTATGCTTTTGATGTTAGAGGACTTTCTTAAAACAAAAGACTGCAGTTAACAAGAATAAGTTGGTCATATAGTGTATCTGGTTTGTAAATTCTGCATTGAAGAGTTGTGTCATAAATTTACATGTGAATATTTAAAATTATTTTGTATTTGTTAAGTGTTCAAGTGCATTATAAGACCTGGAGCACTGAGTTCTGCATTTGAATCCAATATTTTTGGTTTAGGTTGAAGTGAAAGAGGAGAGAGGTAGGATTGCAGCTAAGAAAGCATTGTATGTCAATACGGATAATACTTTTGTTTTGAAAGGTATTAATTATTTTGAAGAACTTAATCCAAAGCTCACTTCTCCCACTTAGAGCTTTCAAAGAGGAGGAAGAGATTAGCAGACAAATTTTAGGATGTGCGTTCTGCTGCACAGAGCTAGTACATCATTTTAATGCCATATATAAATGAAGACTGCAGTAATTCAGTGAAGAAAAAAAAAGGTGAAATTTAACCTTTAGCTGAAAACTGTTTTCCTTGGAGTCATCTACTGTATAGATTTGAAAATTTAGAACTGAGCAAATGAACCAGTCTGCAAGCATTCAAACCAGTCATTTGGGGTAATGACAGAATGATAACCAGCAAGAATTATTTCCAGGCCTTGTGTCTGGAAAAGAGAGTTTATTCCTCTGTTCCTTTTAGCCTCTTTTTCACTTTAGAAAGGTGAAATAATGCTGGTTTGTACCTGGTAGACCCAATCAGAAATTCTTCAGACCCAGTTCTTTAGTAAGAATGGATGCCAGTAATTTTGTAACTGAGGCCACACACTGTTGGGTAGTGTTCCTGTTACAGCTTCAGAAAACATTGTCATTTATGTGAGAAAACTACAAGTAGCATCACAGAGCTGTGCAAAATGTATTCTGAAATGTAGCAATCTGGTTTTGACTTTGTGTCTTTGACTAGAATTTTGTATTTGAAAAACAAACTCAACAGAACTAGTTAGTATTTGCTTTTTGGGGCATTTGTATTTGTGGCAATATCTACCAGAGCCTTTGGTATTGCTTCACTATGAACTCTTGATAGAAATAAATTGCAGAAGAGTAAATATTATATTCTTTACTACTACAAAGGGAGTCCTAAAGAAGAGTGTATTTAACAGCTCAATATAGGGAAGGTGTTTGTTTAATTTTCTCTCAAACGTGAGCCATTGTGAAAAGTGTTGCCAAAAATTCATTCTGCCGTCTGTACTTTTATTGTTTCTTTGTAGTATGAGTCATGTTTGAGTTGTACTAGAGTATAATGTGAAGCTGTGAAATGTAGTCATACCATCTTAAGTTGGAGGAATCATACAAAAATGAGGTTTGATAATAATAGTGGAAAATCATGCAGCCTGGTGACTGTACTTTCTTAATTCTGCTTGCATGACTATGCTACTTAAAAAAATGTAGAGAACAATTTTGTTCAGTAATACTGGTGCCTGTAATATAAAAACACCTGATTTTATTCTTGGATAAGATGTTCAGTGTTTATTCTGTGGCTGTGAATTGGTGGATGCATACAAAATCCAAAGTATAGTGCTACATTTTTGTGCAGAATACTGATACCTGATAGAAAAACCTTATTTTTATGCTCCTGGTTGTTTTTTTTTGTCATTTGTAGAATCACATTATTGCTTATTTTTCTAACTTTTTTTTAGCTCATATACAAATACTCTTGGGATATTATGTACTTTTTCTTTGCCTTTGTTGAATAGGAGTAAAGAAAAGGGCAAGTGTTGGCTGGGGCCTTTTGCATTTTGCAGCTTCTACAACATCTTTATTTTGAACAGTTTGCTGGAACATTGTTACATCAGAAGCTTGTTTGTCTGAATACCCACATCAAATGTCTTATTTTTCTCTGTCCTAGCAGACCTCAATCAGGTAAAACCAGCCAGATCAGAAAGGATTAAGCATCATGCTAACTTGGCCAGTTGTACATCATGATGAAATACTGAGAAATGCACTTCCTGAGAAAACTGAGTATTATCTTTTAGGTAGTCAAAATTCTTTCTTTGGCTCTCTGGGAGCTCAGTATCAACTTGTGACTGAGAGTCATACATTTCACTACCACGACAAAAATGAGAGAATGGCTAACAGCAGAGAGAGGTGAGAGGAATCAGCTCTCTCAGAGAATTAGTCTGAAGCACCTGAACTGACCCCACTTTTGGATTATCTAAGCTATTTTGTTAAAGTTTTATAGTTTTACCTTTGAACACTGGGGAACATAAAGTATTGAGGGTTTCAGTACTCCTGAAAAGCTAAGACTACATATAGTTGTTATAGCATGATTTGTAGTAGCAGAGTTAAAAAAAACAGTTCAGGACTGATGTTTGGCTGGTGTTTCAAGGCTGGTGTGTCACCTGCTGTTGAGCAGCAGGGGTGAAGTGTGTGTTACCTTCTCATCTTACCTCTGGTATTTTTATTTTTTTCTGTCAGTAGAGAATTAATATGACTAGGTTGCTGTTTCATCCTGAGAAGCTGTCTCCTTGTACAGGTGCCTTTGTATTTTTGAGACAAGAAAGACCAAATGCAAAAAAGAAGCTTTGACCAAAATGGTAATATCAACTTCAAGTTACTGTCTAAAATGTGTTTTTATTCTGGAAGAACTGTGTTCTAAATTGTAGTTCATTTGGCATGAAAGCATCTTCACACTGATACTTGGCTGCATGTTTACAGTCACTTTTTTTTTCCCAGAAAGGTCACTCATGAATCTTAGGCATAAGTTAGGAATTCAATTTTCCAGGTTTTTATGTGTTAGTAACTATTTCTTCTATGTAAAATATTAGCCTTGCTGTTACATCAACGAGCAAGGATGGAGAGATTAGCAAAGGAGCTGAAGCTTGAGAAAGAAGAACTTGAACGCCTGAAAACTGAAGTCAATGGTATGGAGCATGATCTAATGCAGAGGCGGCTTCGAAGAGTTAGCTGTACCACTGCAATTCCAACAGTAAGCAATTTGTTAGTATTTTAATTCAACGTACACATTTATTGATTATGTTTTAATGAACTTAAGTATACTACAAAAATGCTTTTCAATTCTTCAGTCTTTGGAGCTGATTTATTATAAGGACCTGACTTGTCGTAAGCTAGATCTTGTAATTTATGAAACATGTTTGTTCAGCTTTCTTAGTGTTCACAACAGAACTTCTGAAAGTTGTATGCATGTGCTTTTGTAGACTACAGAACTGAATAAGATTGCTTTCTTATAAAAGTACGTCCCAATCTACTAAATGAACCTGAACCATATAGAGCTTGGTGTTCATACAGGAAGGTTTAACTTCTTTTCAAAGATATTTTGTTGTTAGAGTAGTTCCATCTCGCAGATGGTACTTCTCATATGGTATGTGCAGGATGTGCTGAGTAACTTCTCAGTGGCAGTGTTGGCTCAATAGTTGGCACCTCCCTTTCCTATTTTCCTTGTTGATTCTTCTTATCTATGTGACTTCCACCTGCAAGTGACTTTCTGAAACATCTGTAGGGCTCTGGTAAGGGAGTTCATCTGGCTGAAAAATAGCTTTGACGGTGTGCAGTTGTTAACCAAATCAGTTCAGGCTTACTGTGTTAACATAAGCAATGCACATAAGTGTAGGCTGGAAGGCACAGTAGGGGCTGTTGGCTTCTCAACTACTATGTCTGCTGTGTCTCACCTGTCTCAGGGCAGCATCTGGCAGGTATGTACCTGGGAGAAATGCATAGGCACTGGGTGTGCAAGGAGGAGGTTAGGAAAGCCAAAGCCCAGCTGGAATTGAATCTGGCATGGAATGTCAAAGACAAAAGCAAGGGCTTCTCTTAGTACATCGGTGGCCACTGGAAGGCCAGTGAAAAAACATGGGCTCAGCAACAGGGGGGACCTGGTTACATAGAATGTGGAAAAGGCTTGAGACACTGAATGACTTCCTTGCCTCCGTCCTTTGGGAATTGTTAGTCCCAGAGACCCTGGAAAAGTGTGAAGCAGGAAAGGTATACCCTTAGTGGAAGAGAAACAGGTCAGGGAATACTTAAGCAAAGCAGACATTCATGAGGTCATAATCCTGGATGAGATGCACCCATGAGTGCTGAATGAGCTGTCGAGATGTCATTGCAAGGCCACTCTAGATAATCTTTGATTGATTAATGGTGTTTGAGAAAGTGCCTGAAGACTAGAGGAGAGCAAATGCCACTTCTGTCCTCAGGAAGGGGAGGATCCCAGGAACTACAGACTGGTCAGCCTTGCCTTGATGCTTGGGAATGTGATTCAGCAGCTAATCCTGCAGAGCATTCCCAGGCACATGAAGGACAAGTGATCAGCCTGGATTCACCAAGGGGAAGTCAAGCTTGACCAATTTGATAAACTATTAGGATGGAAAGTCTGTCCCAGTGACCTAGATAAACAGTGATTATTGTCTGTCTAGACTTCGGTAAGGCTTTCAGTGTTGTCTCCTACAAGATCTTCGTAGAGAGGCTGATGAAGTTTGGGCTGGATGAGCAGTGAGGCAGATTGAAAATTGGATGAATAGCCAGGCCTAGTGTGGTTATCAGTGGCGTAAAGTCTGGTTAGAGGCTTGGCAGAAGGACTTTACAGGTTGACCTCCAGAGGTTCCTTTCAACCTCAGACACTGATTTTGTGACTGTCTGATGCCAGAATGCATCCTGGGATAAAACAGTTCTTCGTACATGTGTGTTAGTAATTGCTGCTGCTAGCATTAAGACTCTTTGCATTCCAGTAACTTAGGATTTCTTAATGATATGCAAATATATGGATTTAACTGATTACTGTTAAGAATAATTACCATCCTTCAGCATCAAATGATTTCCATATACTGGGCTAGAAGGTTTTGCTTGTTGAAGCTCCTTGGGGTGATGCAAATAAATAAACTTCTGACCTTACTTAGTTTTAATCAAGTAATACTTAATGTGCGATGCAACTTGTATTCTGTTTTCTGATCGTCTTCATGCAAACTGGGGTAACAAGTCATCAGTTTATACAGAATTTTATAAGGTGTATGTTTTTACAAACTTGGGCTTAGCTATGTCATCTTACTAACTAATTTTAGTATCAAGTAATTTGTTTTGTTTTCCTCCTCACGTGCCAATAGAACAATGTTTTTGAGGGCAAATGGGCAGTGCTAACGGGCTTTTTCAGTGCCTTACCGATACTCAGTTTCTAATAAAGCTGTTGACAAAGATACAGCAATGTTATTTCTATTTCAAATAAAATGCTTACTTTCCCACAATGACTATTGTGAGCTGTTTCTTTCTAGCCTGAGGAAATGACCAGATTGAGAGGCCTCAACAGACAACTTCAGATAAATGTTGACTGCACACTGAAAGAAGTTGATCTCCTTCAGTCTAGAGGTATTGAGTTGATATTTTTTTAAAGAACATAATTTGGATATGGTCAGGAGTGTTGATCTGCTGGAGGGCAGGAAGGCTCTACAGAGGGATCTGGAAAGGCTGGAGTGGGGGGATGAGGTTCAACAAGGCCAAGTGCCGGGTCCTGCACTTGAGTCACAACACCAGGCAGTGCTACAGGCTGGGGGCAGAGGGGCTGGAAAGCTGCTCATCAGAAAAAGACCTGAGGGTGCTGGTTGACATCAGCTGAACACGAGCCAGTGTGTGTGCCCAGGTGGCCCAGAAGGCCAATGGCATCCTGGCCTGTATCAGCAATAGTGTGGCCAGCAGGACCAGGGCAGTGACTGTCCCCCTGTACTCAGCACTGGTGAGGCCACACCTCAAATCCTGTGTTCAGGTTTGGGCCCCTCACTATGACACTGGGGTGCTGGAACATGTCTAGAGAAGGGCAGTGGAGCTGGTGAAGAGTCTGGAGCACATGTCCTATGAGGCATGGCTGAGGGAGCTGGGAATGTTTAGCCTAGAGAAAAGTGGGCTCACAGGAGACCTTCTCACGCTCTACAACTACATGAAAGGAGGCTGTAGCTGGTGGAGGGGTTGGTCTCTTTTCCCAAGTAATAAATGAGAGGATGAAAAAAAATCGCCTCAAATTGTGACAGGGGAGGTTTAATTTGGATATTAGGGGAAATGTCTTCTGGGAGAGAGTTGTCGAGCATTGGAAGGCTCCCTGGTGGAATCACCATCCCTGGAGGTATTTAAAAACATCAATATGGCACCTGGGGACATGCTTTATTGGTGGACTTGGCAGTACTGGCGTAATGGTTGGACTAGGTGATCTTAGATGTCTTTTCCAACCTAAATGATCCTGTGATTGTAATATGGTATGTGCTTAAATGTGAATACTTGGAGTTTTTAAAGTTCAGTTTATATTAGCAGTGACAACGTACCTCTAAAAGTTTTGTGGGGGTTTCAGTTGCAACTAATAAATTTGACTTACTAATATTTCTGTTGGCCAAGTTAAATACATTACTAAGAAAGTGGTGATTTAAAAATTACTTTGTCAAGTACATATTAAAAAAAAAATTGAAAATTTACTCTTTTGTGAAGGTCCTTTACTTTAAATTTAACCTTTTTGCTGACAAAGGCTGTGGCCAAGTAATATGGAACAAAACTACAGGTTTCAACCAAGAGACTGGCAAACAAAAATCTACTTAGGTCTTTAAAAATCATCTTTTTTCAACCGAATTTGTAATAAATAGAATCAAATAGATTAGAATACACATAGTCCTCCTTTTTTATCAAGGAGCTATCCTATAGAAAGATTTACATTTCACATATTTTCAATACAATGCAAAGTGTTGAGCTGGAATTGATTCTTCAATATGGGGTTACCCTGCTAAAAATTACTAGAATCAACACAAAGCAGGTAATATATGACAAAATTTGTCAAAAAGCTACAATATAATGTAATAATAAAAATATGTATAAAGTCAGAGGCTTCTAGATGTTCATATCACAGGCATAGGCATTTAAATAACCTTCAAGTTACACTTCCTTACTTTTCTTTTTTCAACAGGAAACTTTGATCCGAAAGCCACATGTAACTTCTATGATAACATAGAGCCTGGTCCTGTTGTGCCACCAAAGCCATATAAAAAGGGTAGGTCAAAAAACATGTATCAAGTTACCTTATCTGCATTGAGAGTGCTTTTTTTGTTTTTAAAAAAATCCCTGTGGTGACAGGAAGCAATTCTACTTATTTAACTTTTCTTTCTATATAGATCTAACAAGGACACTTTTATGTAAGTGCAGGATGTCCTTGGGCAGACTGTTGCAAATGAATGTTAATTCCTGGATTATAAATACTGTTATTCAATAGTAGAAAAAGAATTGAAAATATACAAACTTGTGCATGTTTACTTGAGCTTCCTAATGTTTTTCTTTTTTAAATATTTCTGGGTTAAAAGCTCTGTCAGGTTGGTTTGGTTGTCTTCTAATATATGTTGTTAGAATTTTATTTAAGTTTTATTTAATTGGTCACAGGAGCTTTTTAAATTTGTGTGTATATTCTTAATTATGTTTTAACTTGGCTGGTCTCACTTTGTACCTATAGTTTTGTGCACAGTATGAATTTCACAGTAGCCCTTTTAGCGCAGCAAGAGCTTCAGACATTTTAAGGACCAAGGACACTTCCTCACATTGGTCTAAAGAGCTAAGTGTCCCACTTGTATAGGTTCATTAGTTTTCAGTGCTAATTATGTAGTATCAGAATTCATATTCACCTTAGGACACTTAAGTTTTATGGAAGCATAGGAGCTATGTAATTTAGTCTCACTTTTTTGTCCAATGGAGATTCAGTCAGTACATTCCAGGGTGACTGAACACATCCCAAGTAGACACAAAGTCACTGTGTAGCTCAGTAGCTCCCTGAACTCAGTTATGTTCAGTGGTGATTTCAGAGCAGAACCCTACCTTTTGTCTCAGGTATTTTTTGACTTTTTGTTTTTTTAGTTCCTGAAATCTGTTAAAGGAATGGTCCCAAATATTAGTGGAAGTTTTTAAACACCTTGTACCTTTCTGCTGAAATAGCCAGTCTGGGCTCCTATGCTCTGATACGGGGAAAAACAGTGGTCTTTTCTCTGAAAATGTCATGTGTGATGAGGTTTATAATACTGTGTCTCCTCTTCCTGTAACTAGCATATACTGCACTTGTTAGTGGAAAAGTAGGTCTTCTGAATCAGTAATCGTACAGACTCCTTGACACTCCAAATTTTGTAAATAGGTTCTGGTTGCTGATAAGCACTTCACAAAGGTTTCTGTAGTTGAATTTTGAATTCACATAAGGAAACTTTTCCCCTCTTTTGAAGCAAGTATTTTACCCCTCAGCGTAATAAAATTATTACAGTGTGAAAACTTAAAGAGAAGGCCCAGAACTGCTGCTTGTAGTTCAAAGAACAGAAAACATTGGAATGAGTTCCCTGCACTGGGGGTAGTGTTCAGCAGTGCTGGTAGCAGCAGGTGAGCCATGGCATGAAGGCAGCTGCCTGGGTTCTTGTTAGAGTGCAGAGATTGTGGATTTGATTTAAGGAACTGTTACTTTGTGATACTCAAGGATTATCTTAGTTACACTAACCTATTTGATTTATTATTTCAAAGCAAACTAATGTGCAAAACTTGCCTAAATTGATTGTATTTGGCGATTGGAAAGATAATGCCTTGTAAGGATTTATATGAATGCTTTCTGAGTTTTGTCTGTCAACTTACTAGAGATCAGTTTTCGGGCTGGCCTGCTGTATTCTGAACTTTGCTTTTAGCAAGACAACATTAATTTATTTTTTTTCTTAAATAATAAATATTCTTTAACATTCAGCTGTTGAAGGTGTGGGCAGACAGATGGGTGTGGGCAGACAAGGCTGTGCTCTGTGCTGCCATCTGGCCAGTCACCAGAAGGCAGTCAAGTGCCTGCACTGCCCCTTTCTTCGGAGGAGTTTGTTGAGGTCAAGCACTGTTAATGTGCCTGCACAGCTTCTGGGCGTGGAGAGTGTTTCCATTTGAGTGAGGAGGTTACTTCAATTCCTTTAAGTTTGTCTCAAGACAAACCAAAGTGCTATTTGCACTAAGGCTGTAATCAGCTGTAGCAGATGGGGCAGCAGTGGGTACACTTGGTGTGTAACTGCAAATTACTTTGTGTGCAATTACGAATTGCAGGCCTTTGTTACACATAAGTTCTCATTTAATAAAGCTGCTCTACAGATGTTTGTTCAGCAGATGGGTTTCTTTACCTTACCTTCTAGGTATGTGTTAATGTTGTTTTGCATATTAACACTTTGTAAAATGGGGTCCCACATCCTGGAAGTATGTGTCACTTTTAGTAGATAACCTGAGGTCTTGAAGTGGTGGTAGGAGATGTGGAAAACAGAGTCTTTCCGTGGGTTAAGACCTAATGTATGATTTGCGTACATAGTGATTTTATGAATGGAAATGGATTTAAGTGCTGCTTCGCATACACACATTCCTGCTGTAAAGCCACGGGAAAGAAAAGTAATCATCTTATTTTGAAAGAGGCCTGTCATTTTATTTTTATATTGTATTTTTTTTCATCCTGGATAAATGCTAGAAAAGATGCAGAAAAAATGTCATCTATCAGAGAGTTTGAAGGAACTAAGTTAGAAGTAGTTTTTCACTTCAGGTAAAGTAGGGTTATTGGAATTTAAAATTTGGTAATAGACTGCTTTATGTAAACCTGTGAAGTCATTCCTTAACAGGATGGTGTTGCAGTGCCAGTAACAAATTTGTATGTTTTAAGCCATTAAAGCTGTAGCAGTATCAGTGACCTAACAGTGGTGAGAGCTCTTTCTGTTTTTAAGATACTGTGGTTAAATGACTTTTTTCAGAAGTGAAATACTTTAAATATATAGATTTCACAAATTGAAATTAGAAGTGCTTTAGGAAAAGACATTTAATGTTAAGGTTTCCGTGTTCGTTTTAAGATAGACTGTTTAATTAGGTGACCAACCAGAGACATGATTCTTCTCTTCTGAAATAAAATGTTTTCCTTTGGCTTTTCTTTAGAGCACCAAAACACCTCTAAACAGACTCCACGGACTCAGCCAAGAGATGAAGACTTTGAAGGGGCTCCATGGAATTGTGGTAGCTGCACCTTTCTAAATCACCCGGCACTAAATCGCTGTGAACAGTGTGAGATGCCACGATATACCTGAAATGCAGGAAGGGGCTGCATTGGGTTGAAAACAGGCTCTCAAGCCAACAGCTGTAGGAGAAGGAAACATGGGGAACCTTTCAGTCCATCTGCCCGGCCTTTGCCAGTCAACAGTCTTTATATTGCAAGGGATGGGAGTAATGTGTTAAGGTGTTTCTGCTTCTGCTACACTAAAAGATGAATTAAGGGTTAAGTTCTTTCCCATTGCAGTGAGCAAAGCAGAAACCTGAAAAATGTAAAAGGATTAACTTTGAGAAGAATGTATGCAGGAAAGCAAATAACTACTGGTGTTTAGTCCTGTGGTTATAGTTACTGCTTAGTGGCTCTAAAAAAAAAAAACAACCCGAAACTACTGTTTTTTTTAAAAAAAATTATAGGACTCTTAGTAATGGTGTGAAGTGTTACACTTAACCAGAAAAACTGAAGAGCCAGAGCTGACTTAACCTGGCCACAGCTAGCTGGAAAACAAAGGCTCCCTGTGCTTCTAGATTGTAAGCTACTGAAAAAGAAGACAGGTAAATGCAACGATAAATTTTGCAATGTTTAAAAAAAAAAAAGAAAAAAAAACGAGGAGAAGGGTATTTGTAATTGCTGCTTTTTTTCAGGGTAACATATGTCTACAAAACTTTGCTGTTTGAAATAGTAACCTGAGGTGACTAAATGAGAAGCCGTATGAGTGTTACAGAGAGTTTAATCAGAGGAAATTTTTTACAATCCTGTTTGCTTGTACAGTGCTCACCTGGCTGTGTCAACACTGGTAATAAACAGAGAATGAATTCTACCACATTACAGATGAAAATACTGCTGCATGCTTTCATTGGGCCGTCGTGTTTCAAAGCTAAAAGTATGCTTTTATATACAACAATCTTCTAAGCCTGTGCTGTGTAGCAGCACAGGGACATACGCCAAACATGGGCTACTCCAAATTCCATTTGGAAAACTTGAGCTCAGCCATGGTTGTGTATGAGAAGAGTTTGTACCCAGTTCCTTAGGCTTTTTCAGCTTCCAATTTGTGAAGAATTCATGATGTTTACAGCACAGAAGGTACTTTGTGCCCCAGATCAAAGTTAGCTGAAAAATAATTAATCAGCTCTTCAGTAAAGGTTTATTTGCACATTGTTAATAAACCAGCCTGTACAAAATAGCAGATGCCAGATCTTGAAAAATTACACACTGCATTCTTTTTATTTTGGTCAGGAAATATTTGTCATAGGTTGAAGAACACAAGACTTGCAACTGAAAATCATATTGGTACTTTTCTGCATATGATATACTGTATTATAAAGGTGATGTTCAATCTGTTTGGATGCTTCAGGTTGCTGTAATAAAGCACTCGATACTTGTGAACTCGACCTTGGGTTTGGGCAGCTGAATGATTGTGACACAGCTGTGTGACTGAGTGGGATGTTTTTGCATACTGGTCAGAGGCTGGTACAGTGCATTTGAGTTTTCATGGTGTAAGTTCATCACAATTCAGATGTGACCAAGCACGTTAACTGAGTGACCATAAGGCAAAATTTGCTAGCTAAACCTTGCCAGGGGAGTTTTAAACTGCTTCATTTTAAGCTATTCTTAGCTCATGGCAGCCACATCCATATGGTCAATTACCACAGTTCACTTGATGTGTGATAACATGTTAAGCTGTGGTGGAACAATCATGTGTCTGAATCTTTATTTAAAATACAGCAGTGTTTGTGAGGGGTGGGTGGAGGAAAATTCAGTCTTGACTGCATTACTCAATCTGGTGTCTTCTCTCCCCACAGTTTATAAAGACAACAGTAGGAAACAAACTGTTGTTCTTAGATGAGGAACCAGTATTTTATCTGGCATTTTTCCATATGTTCTTGCACTAATTAAATCTTCAGGATAATTTAAAATAAGCTAAGAGGTATCCAGCAATCAGTGATGAGCAAAACAAAGTCAAAGGCATCAGAGGTAGTTTTCTTTCCTTCCTAATGATTTATACTGCTCTGGAGGGAGCTCATCACATGTGGAAAGCGGTAAAAAAATTACTGTCAGAAAGCAAATATTAATTGTGTGCATGTAAGTGGACAGTCTGCCAGAACTGAGATAAATAGAAAACAGATGAGCCAGAAGCATTGCTGTTATCAGCTGTATAATGAATTACCTGAAACAATACCACGAACTTCATGACTTTTCTATCCTGATGCCTTTGGCTTTGTATTATTTCAATTTTCTGTCTATTTGTACTTCTGTTGAAGTTCTAGAAGCACTTCTTTTCGCTGGAATTACAAAAAGACAGTCAGCAAATGAGAGTAGATGTGTCATGCAAAAATAACAGTTGTGCCATTTTCAGACATAATAGATGCTACTTTTGAAGGGGGGGAGTGGTGTGAAAATAGGCATTCAGTCTGGTAATTCTCTGAACTGCAATAACCATACGTGGAGACTTGCAAATCTTAGTCCAGCTTCACCAGAGGAAGAGAAGGAAGGGCTGCCACGACAGCAAGATACTTTTTGGAAGAGCGAGTGAGCGCCGTTAAGTTGAAAGAGAATTCCCTGGTACCAATAATTTTACTCTGGTTTTTCAATTACTCTCATTTGTTGCTTGTACAAAACCAAACAAACAAAAAAACCAAACCCACACCTTTCTGTTGTATTCTGTTAGTTGTAAATGCCCATACTCAAACATTAATGGTAAAAACTTTACATGGTGCTTCAGTATTTCTTGTTTGTTAGAATGTAAATTGTATTTTGAATATTGGAAGATCCATTTTCCTTCCAAAAGCAGGTGATGCCATTCACACCCCAACTGAATTGTAGATTATACCAAAAAGATTGGTTTATGTAATATGTATTGAATGCACATACAACCCTAATGTCAGCTGGCATACAAAATGCACTGTATTGTATAAAACTCTGTGTGTGTGTGTGTGTGTGTGAGAATGGTGGGATGCTGATGCTGTTCTGTTGAGTTAATGCACTACTTGTGTTTTCTTTTTTCCTTAATGACTGAGCTTTCCCTCAACCATGCTACTAGATTGGTAGAGTTTGTAATTGACCTGGACATTCAGTTATTCAAAAGGATCTCATTGTTCATTGAAATTTTATAAAGCTTATTTTATATTTACTGTGCTATTAAGATGAATTCCCTTTAATTATAGGATACTACTGTAGTTCTTTAAAAGTTTATTTAGAGTGGGGCTTGTGGAAAATTATTCTGAACATAGTAAACCAAAAGAAATCCTGAACTTTGGATCTACTTTTAATTTGATGTAATTATTAGTCTTGTTTGGGTAAAGAGGAAAGGGGTGGGAAGTCAAGCAAAAGGAAGTACTTTGTAAAATGTAGTCTTAGATCAGATTGAATTGTGTATCTGTGTGTCTGTGGTATGTGTGTGTTTCCCTTGAAAAATGGGAGGTGTGGTGAAAAGGTGTAATAATTCTTAAAAGAGCTGGTCTCAGTACTTTCTGATTATGATGTGCTACTGAATCACATTTTTAAAAAAATCAAACTTTTCTTTCAGTTACTTTTTCTGTCCCAACTATACATCTCTCTTCAATTCCTGAATACTTTTACATTTAATATTGATTGTAAAATCCCTTGAAACAGAAATAGAAATACTTGAGATGAAATGGGGACAAAATAAAACCAATAAAGAATGTTTAAAAAAAAGAATGTGAGAATATTAAATATGTTAAAAACAAGCTTGTCATCAGGATGATAGTTTTTGTTTTAAAATCCAGTGGTGTACCCTAGAATGTGAAAATGACTATCCTGATGAGGACAGTTGGACATAAACAATTCAAGAGCTTGTTTGGTACCACAGAATTTACATGCTCTGTACTCCAGTGACTAAAACCCACGAGGAAAGAAGACATGCACAGATATCACATCTCATAGTCAGTACTGTCTCTATGTGCTGCTGCATTTGTTTTCGTTTCAAAATGTCAATATTATATGAACCCAGACATGACTGAATTTTGCCACATTTCTTCAGTTGGGTCTTTCATTACTGTTCATGTCCATAAATGCAAATATTTTTCTTGGATTTGAATAATCAGAAATCAGTGGAGTTAATGCAATATTATAATCCTGGATTTCCAATCCACTTTTTAAAAAACTGTGTTCTTGAAACTTATTTATTTATGGTGGCACCAGTGTATCTAATCCATACTTCCTGCTGTGTGAAACCCTGTTAAATTTTTTCATTAAAAAAAGGAGACACGATCTTGTTTAATCCTGTATATATGGTGTCTACATTCTAGATTTGTGTATGCTGTGAATGAACTTATTACTAAGAGATGAAATTGTATAAAAGCATTCAGAGGCTATGCATGCATGGTACCTCCAGAAAATGCATACTCCAAGTTGCAGATTCCTGCAAAAATAAATTAATAAAACTAAGCAAACATCACATCCTGCATTTGTTCTTGTATGTAGTCGGAAACATTTTAAAAATACAGCCTTTTTTGGCATTCATAGCCTGATTGTTTCTGGTCTCCCATTTGTAGCTATAGCAAATTTATTTCAGGGCTTTTGGGATTTTCATTTTAGTGACCATTAGGCATTTGTTGAATGTTGAACGGGGGTCCAAATCCTGTCCCCGTGGATGTGGATAAGCAGGAGTCCCATTTAGATGATGGATGTGCTGTGCAGCTTCGGGTGTGGAAATGGGACACATAGCATGTTCAGAGTGTGAAGTTCAGCTTATGACTTGTCTTATATTTGAACAGAAAGTTGTTAGTAAACAAGTAGCTTTGTCTGCTGCAGCAGCTGTTCAGCTTCGGGTTGTAGCCTGGCTGAGAGACTTTCCTGCTTAGCAGCAGCCATACCGAGTATGTGGATTACAGGAGCCATCTCCTGCTCTAACCTCTGCAGAAGGGCACTGCTCTGGGAGAGGGTGGAGAACTGGAAATGCTCAAATAGGCACTTCATTGGTCTGTTTTCTCAATTACCTCAGTTGTATCAGCTCATTGTAATCTAAACCTTAAAGGCTCCATCTCTGTGCTGCAGCCCTGTTTGGGTCGCACACAGTTTGTCTTTCACCACATTCTGTTCTCATCCAACAAACCTGCTTCAGCTTCGGGTTTGGGCTTTAGTCAGGACATAGGTAAGAATTCAGTTCTGCATTACTTTTGCTGAAGTGAATTTATCACAATTTCATGACAGGTTTAAATTCTTATCAAGTATTTGATGCCTTCACTTTAGAAATCATTGCGGTTGAAACTGAATTAGTTTTTAAAAACGTAAAGAAGTTAATGTACCTGTAAGCTGTATTATGCTATTGGAGACCACACAAATCCAAAAGATACTAGTCTTAACAACTGAGTGGTCACTATTTTGTTTTTTCCCTGAAGTCATGAGGAGGATCTGCCCAAATTGCATAAAACTAGTTGACCTTTTCCTCGGAATTGCTTGGTTTTCACAGTACTGAACCATGTCTTAAGCCTGTGGCTCTTTGAGCGATGATTTGTCCTGTGATCTGGTAAGTATTCCTGGAATTAAGTGCTGCTGCTTCTAGTCAGTTAGGGTGATCCGTGGTGTGGTGAGTGCTTTATATGCTTTAATTGCACCCTCTCTGATTGTAAATGCACTTTTTGGAAGAAGGTGATTCAGATACCTGATTGAACAGGTGTACTCAAAGGGTTACTACATACTGAGTGAGATACTTGATGTTTGATGGAAACCCTGTGAAGTTGTTAGAGAAGGGGTTCTTAATTTTTACCAAGAGGGTCTGTGATTGTGACATGTTCTAGTTTGACAGTAAAAACCAGGCCAGACCTGTAAAAGCCTTTTGCAGTAATGTATTGATTAAAAAAAAAACCAACCAAAAACATTCATAAAAACCCCACTCTGCAGATAATTTCTTTCCAGATAGGCAAGACTTAAAATCTTGCATGTATTTGCTGCTTTTACAAGTTCCATTTTGGAGATACTGACAAATTAATTTTCCTTTATTTCCAAACTGTTGTGACCTTGCTGAAGTTAATAAAAGCTCTCTGGCCAGGTTTGCTTGGGGAAAAAAATTTAAAAAACAGATAGGGTGCTCTTACTGCTTTACAAAGCAAGCCACAAAGCCTGTGAATGAAAGACATGCATCACAGGTGCTGCTATGCTTTTGAATAAATACTTATTTTCTTGCAAGTGTTTTAGGAAAAGAAATTTATGCATGTGGGGAGGTGTTTTCTTTTTAGGAAAAATATATGTTATATTACAGGAAAAAAATTGCTAGGTGAGGGAGGTTTTCATAGATCTGAAAATGATATTCTGACTGCAGGCTGGTACAGCCCAGCAGTGTGTTGTGGTGCAGTGACCCACTGGCCATCGCTTCGCAGGGCCTGCCTGCAGGTGAGGCACCCGAGAGTGGGTGTTACCACAGCAGGAAGGATCCTTGGCTTTTTGGGAAAGAACAGGAAACAACCGAAAACCAGGACCAAACACTCCCCACACTTGTGGAAAAGGTGGTTCAGGAGCTGCCTGGGCGTTGTGGGTTTGGGTTGGAGGAGGTGCAGTAAAGATGTGAGTCACAGCTCGATGAATATTCATCCCAAGCTTTCAAGGGCTCTCTGCTGGATTGTTCTCAAGTGTCCTGAGCCAGTCTTGCACATTCCTGACATGAGGGATTACGTTTCATTTCACCTGAAATTATTACTCTCTGCTTTTGAGCCTATTCAATTAATTCTAATGACTTGGCAAAGCAGAAGTTGCTTTTGGCAATATAAATGTGTCTCTGCAAATTGCCACATGTGCTGAGAGTGCCCAGCCTCACTGCCTCCAGTCCAGATCCACGTGTAGTGCCGCTGTGACCCCCAGGCAGGGGGAGAATGACAGTCAAATGCACTTTCCAGGCATATACACGAGTGTAGAGTAAGCAGGGGCTGAGGGGACTTTGTGGGGAATGACTTGGCTTTATGAAGACTTGTGAATTCTTTCCTCTAATTAAGTTTGTGTAAATGCTTTGCCTTCTTCATGATGAGCAGCTGTGGTGGCGAAAAGCCTTGGTCATCTTTCATCACTACAGATACTGAAGCCTGATGGTTTGGTTGCTGTTCAGGTAAATTCCCCTGCTCTGTTTGTCTCAAAGCTTAGTTCATAAGCCAAACAGATGCTCCTTTTTTCCTGTTTTTTTTCTTTTTTTTTAATGCTAATAATGATATATGACCATGAAGCTGTCCCTGATCATCCTTCAAATGCTGCAAACTTCAAAGCTGCAGTGAGTAGGTAATGAGATGTGTGTATGTTCATAGTCTTCACAACACTGGTGACTCAGGTCAGTGTGGTATCAGAGAGAAAGAGCCAGATAAATACTTTATAAATAAATCTTGAAAAACCCCCATCTAATCTTGACATGTACTGCAGGCTTTACTATTGCTTTTTAATGTAGGTGTTGGAGAAGCAGCCTGGCTGCCTGGGCTTTGGTACCCTTTTGGGAAACTCAAGCCAATGCTGGTAGTAAGAATTGTTATCTCTGGTATAAAGAGCAACTGCCAGCAAAATTTGCATGCCTCGGGTTGTACACCAAAGTGAGATATTTGAGACAGGCTTATTTTTAAACTATATATGTTGGACTTTAATCAGTCATTGTGTAAGTGATTTGCATGCACAACATTTTTCTAGTAGGCCATGTGTTACAATGTTAAAACTGAGGGCCATCATTCAAGAGAGTGGTAACAAGATACTTTTTATTTTCAACTTCAGCACTCTTAAACTTGCCAAACAAGATACCTCATGCCCTTTAAATATTCTATCATGTTTTCCTGGTTGCTTGTCTTCCAGTTTTAGTCCAAAGTGAAATCCATTCTACTTGGGCCAAGGAGGTTCCCCAGGTACTTGATGGTTCCTTAGCTGAGGTTATCTGATGGATAGCAAAATTTTTCTGAATGAACAGTTCTTGGTGTGAATGTTCACCGAGTGGGCATTGCCTTCTCTCCAGCAGGACTTCTGCAAATGAAGCAGACTCTTAGAAGTGAAAAAATCCAAATAGATTAACTATGAAAATTGAAAGTCAGCTGTGAGTGTTGAACGGCTGTGTGCATGCAGGATGTGTCACAAAAAAGAATCATTATTGAAGCATTAGTCTGAGATGTTATTCTATCCATATTATTCCATCTGGAAAGGTGGCTGATGCAATTTGTATCCCAGTGCAAGAACTACTGTCCATGTAGAGCTTCAAGTTCTCTCTGAATTTAATATTAGGAAAAATAGAGTTAACTGTTTGAATGTGCTTTTTTGATTGGCTCTTTCCTAGGTTGTTAGTTAATCTCTGAATTTGAATTTTCAACCCTTCATTGAGACTGACGTGCAAAGCCTGAGCACTGCTGATTTGTTACAGTGTCTGTTCTCATAATTTCTAGTAGGAACTCAACTCTCTCTCCTGAGAAGCTGTTTCAAATCCCAGCTCTGTTCCAAATGTGTAGAACTGAGTAGCAAGTCACTGCCTTCATGTCTTCCTGATCCACCTGGATCAATGGCAATGCTGAGACCCCAGTCATGCAGGATCAATCTCTGAGCATTGCCTTGCCCTAGTGCCCTCTCCGGCTACACTGTCCCTTGCTGGCAATGAAATGGAATTGGCTTATTGCATTGACATGATATCCTCACTGCTAGGTTTATAGAAAATAAGATTACTGGGATCCAAGCTGTACTTCTAGATCAGGATGGGTGGGTACCCTTCCTCTGTCAAGGAGACTGAGAAGCCTTTGGAGGAAAACAGATGCACACAAGCACAGGTACCAGCAGCTGGGGAGGGTGAGGAGCTGGGGCAGCTCCCAGAGGATCCACAGGGGACACATGTCTGTGTGTGCTCCCATTGCCAGACCTCGCCTGGCCCTCTGCAGAGGGCATTGGGTGGAACCACTGGTGCTGTCTGTGTTCATGGGAGTGCTGAGCATGTCCCCTGCATGGATCCATGCCCACATATCCATACCTGCACATCCCACCTGGCTACGTCTGTGTCCTTACAGGGAACACAGGACCAGACCTGCTGCTGCTCTGCCCTGGGGCACAGAGTAGCTCTGGCCCTGTCCCCATCACTGCAGGGCTTGGCAGCTCCACACCACTGCCAGGTGTAGCCACAGAAATGCCCTTGGGAAGGTGCAGTTGTGCAGAACAGAACACATAAACCCCAGAAAGGAGTCACAATCATACCAATGATAACAGGGTGTTACACTAAAGATGGCTACAATATTTAAGTCTGTTCTGGCCGTGACTCAAATCATATATCCAACACGGAGGGAAATACAGATGTTTTCATGAGCCTTGAAAATCACCAAGTGTGTGGAATTCCCACGTGATGAAGCCTAGCTTTAAAAATGAAAGCAAGTTTATTACAGCAATAAATGCAGAGCATGTAAACATTTCCCAGTAGTTTTCAAAACTGTTCCTTAAAACTGGAAGTGAAAGATAACCACTTTGCTCTTTTTCCAGCTCACAAATTCTACTGACATAAAATTTGTTCTACAAGAGAAACTGCTTTGAAAGAAATTCTCTGCCCTGAAAAATGAGGGACCTGTTCCATATCCAGAGGAATAACTTACTGTCTCTCAGAGATGAATTTTGTCTTGTCTGTTTTTTTTTTTAATTATTATTATTTTTTTGACTTGGGCAGGTATCCAGGTTGTTTCCAGGTCATGCACTTCAGCTGTCACGTTTCTCCACCTGCCTTTGGCAGCTGCAGGCAGTGGCCTTGCTGGGCTCCTGTAGGTTTGATGCTGCAGACCCTGAGTGTGACAGACACAGACACACGGACCTGTGTGGTCTGGATGTGTCTGATATGCTTGCCACCCTACTTTCCTAGGTCACTGCCTAGTGCTGTTCCATTTTATTTCACAGGAAAATATAGAATAAAGCAGCTCTCATATTAGTGCAGTTTCTGATATTCAGCACTGATACACCTTTGCAATGATGGAAACTCAGTGGAGAGTATTAATGAAAAAAGTCTCTTTGGTTCATGTGCTCAATTGCCTTTTCAAAAAGAAAAAGCATTTTTGTCCACACCTTCCACAGCTGTCAGTTCATCCTTTTCAGTCTTGATGTTACTTGTTTTGACAGCTTGGACTATGTACATTAAGGAAGGTAGCAGAATTTGGTGCCAAAACACAGAGGTTACTTTGTCTTGTAAACATAATGACAAGGCATTTAGAACAAGGCTGAATATCATCAAAATAAATAGCAAATACATAGCAGTCCATTTATTTTCCCTTTCCTCCTGACAGGAATAATTGCTGTTTAAAGATCCCTACCTGAAGACGTATAATCTTCAGGAAAGTTCAATAGAAATAATCACATCCTTCAAAACTGACAAGAAATGAAACTGTACAAACTACATTTTTCCCATTCCGTCTAGCAAAACCTGTCAATTACATAAGATACAGCAAACAGTTCTCTGATTAAAAGACCAAAAGCAGTATTTTTTCACAAATAGAAAAAACCCCATCACAGCAGATTCTATGTAAATTACAGACATTAGACACTGGAAGAAACTCAAAGATGCTGCTGTTGAGTTTCAGGTTCACTGTAACTCTCCTTCTTTTACTGTAGTTTACAGAATTATTAAAGCAGAGACTCATCATAAAGCCCTTGTCAAAAAATCCCTAACTGCAGGGAAAGTTTGGAATTATTTTTCTTCAAAGAAAACCTGAACAACATTTCTATTAACTGGGGCACCAAAACCTGAAATAAAAACAACTGAATAAATTATAGGTACTATGCTATTTTTATCATCCTGATCATCTTCTACCTGCTAAAAAGGACCAATGAGGAATAAACCACTGGTGGCAGAAGGTTTTAGGGTCGTTCTTGTGGTTGTTCCTTGGGTTTTTTAATCTTCACAGCTCCCTGAAATAACACAGAATTAAATCAGCCAGGTTAGTCACAGGATCCAGGTGGAGCTCTTTGCTGGTACCTCACCAGACGAAGCCAAGCAGTGTTTGGATCACTGCGAAGCTGCACAGCCCTTCCCAGCACATTCCCCTTATTCTCATTCACACAGTCAGCATTTCTAGTAAATTTACTATGAAATGTCAAGGTTTTAATTTAAAATTCCCACAACAATTCCCTTTTTTACCCCTACGCAAGCATTTAATTTCTGTTAAGGAAAAAGCATTACCTGGAACAGTTTATCATGATGCTGGTAGGCTATGAAAGGAAAAACTGAAATGAAGTTTTAAAGCATAACTAGACAGAAGGATTAATTTGGGAATTCCTTGTTCTTTATGTCCTGCTGTATATTTAAAATGCAAATAAGATACCTTCTTCATGAAGCACCAGAAGAAAGAAAACAAGAGCTAACTATAAGAAAAGGTGTAGTTGTGAAGGAGAGGGAAATGAAACACTGGCACTGAAGTGAGATATTGAAAGAGGATAGAGAAAATTTTTCTTTCTGATTAAAAAAGTGCACATTTAAATTTAAACTGTAATTAAAGAGAAGGCTGCCAGGCAATCTCATATAGATAAGTTGTAAAATAAGCATTGCACAATGGGAGTTTTGGCTACTTCTGCTCCAACAGGGCTGCACCTTGTCCTTTGGCTGGAGGGTCTGTGTGGGAAACCCAGGAACGAAAGGCCCAAGCCCTGAAAACACACACAAACACACAGGTTTTCAAGTTTCCTCAGGGGAGGGGGAAATTTTTAGCCATTGATGTGCTATTTGTTTTCTTTTACAGAGTCTCTAGTTAGTCCAGAATTTATTTATACAGGAGTCCAACCTGTAAATGCCATGGGTTTTACATAAAATTGTAGTGCTGAGGGTCACAAATCAGCTAATGGCGTAATGCTGGGTAATGATTAACTGAAAAGCCAAACTTAATAAATTATTTGTTAGGCTAGAAAAATAAACTCCCTTCCAAACATAAAGGATGATGTATGAACCCTCCCAGACAGCAACAGAAACTTCAGGTTTGCTGTCTGACAGCTGGGACTGTTCTTTCCTACATGCTATGTGGAACTAATGGTTTTCCAAAAATAAAGTCACCATAACCTTGAGTAACAAATATGTAGCTTTTGAGGGTGGTAAAAGTCCTTAACTTTCCAGGGCTCTTCTATCTAATTCAGTAATGACCTGCTAGTGCCTTTCAAAGGATAAATATAACATAAAAATCAATACTGAGATACAGAAAGTTTTGGTACCTTTCCCAATATTGATTCAGCTCCTTTTAGAATTTAAGACAATGAAACATTTATTAGTTTTTCTAACTTCCTTCTTCCCCCTCCCTGAAAAATTCTCACTCCAGTTTTGCCATCCTATCCCTACATTTGCTGATTCCCCTTTGCTTCGGGCACCGTGTATTTCAGAGATACAAACTGAGCTTTCCCCTACTTCAGTTTGTTCTGTTCATTTTGCTGTTTCCTGAGAGGACAATCCTCTAAGAGACTGCTGTGCTGGATCTGCCTATCCATTGTTCTCATTCACCAAGGAATCCAGACCTCCTGTCCCTCCTGGGGAGAAGAGCTGAGGCTGCAAATTGGTCAGAGCTGATTTTTTATTCTGGAAAAACACATCTATTTCTTTCTCACTGAAGCTGAGGATAATATAAAAATTCAGTTTAAAAAACCTTCTCTGAATGAAGACATTTCTCTGGATTAGACCTATTACATCCAGCACTTTGACCTGGATACTATTTTCTTTTTTTTCATTTGCCTGTCCTGAAACAAAAAATCCACTGTCAGGGGAAAACAAAATCCTTTCCTGTCCTTCAGCTAAAAGATGGGAAAAGCACAAGAGGAAATGCAACAACAGTAGTGACTAGACATCTTCTGATTTACAGATATTTATCTTAAATCATGGTTCAACCTACAAATAAAAGAATAATAAACTATTTTTTCATTGTCTCTTTATAAGGCTCTTAGGCTTCCAAATGGCAGCCACAGTTTTGTTTAGTTGCAACATTAAAGTGCCAGGGATTCACAACTCAGAAATACATATTTTATCTGCTCTATTTTTGACACTTTGCCTTTTAAATACTTACACAAAAAATCAGCTTAAATAGATAAAAAACACCTCAGAGCACAGGCTGTATTTTTCACTCCACACATACATTTTTGGGTTTATACAAAAGTTCTGAAAGTTTATTTCAAAGTTCCGTACTGATTCCAAATGAGAGGTACCACATCTGCTGATATCCCAACACACTGATCTGTACTCTTCTTGCAATTTCAAATAGAGATTCAATAGCAGATAGGAGCAAATTGATGCATTTGCTTTAAACTCCAGCTTCATTCCACAGAAAAGTCTCAGCCATGTTTCAGTGCTGGATGAAAGGAGGTGAAAAATTGGCAGGGAAGTGTTGATGGATTTTTTAGAATTTAAAGTCATAGAATCATAGAACAGTTTGGGTTGGATGGGACCTTAAAGATCATCTAGTTCCAACACTCCCCTGCCATGGGCAGTGATGCCACTGACTAGGACCAGGTTGCTCAGAGCCCCATCTGACCCGGCCTTGAACCCTTCCAGGGATGGGGCATCCACAGCTTCTCTGGGCAACCTGTGCCATTGCCTCCCCACCCTCTGAGCAAAGAGTTTCTTCCTCATATCTAATCTAAACCTGCTCTCTTTCAGTTTAAAACCATTGCTCCTTGTTCTGTCACTACTGCCTGTATAAAAGATCCCTCTCCCTTTGATTTAAATGCCCACTTAAGGTACTGGATTGCTACGCTGATCCTTCTCTTCTCCATGATAGAAAAGCCAGCAGCTTTCCTTTCCTTAAAATCAAAGTACCAGTCCTTCGCGTTGCATTTACTAAGAGCATAGCAAGCAAAAATTTTCCCTGTGCAAGTTAATATAAGAATAAAAGTATTGCCTAATATATGTAGCAATTGTGTGAGGTTTGTGCTTGGGCAGGATCAGGGTAAACCCTGTGCACTGCTGTTGGGAGACATCTATGCCAAGCAGAAAGGGTGACTGGAGAGAGGGACTGATGGCTTCTTCTTCACTTCACAGGCATCACACCATCATCACGTTCTCACCAGCAGCCCCCAGCTCTGCTTTGCCAACACTTCTAAAGCAAATGGTGAAACAGGGTGTACACACACCCACCAGTGACACCCCCTCAGCCTGCTCTCCTCAGCCTGATGAAGCCTGTAGGATGCCAGGCACTGGGAAGTGACAAAGGAATCACCCACAGCAGGTCTGAGCTGCCCAGGAGTGATGCGTGTGCTGGGCAAAAGCCTCACAGCAAGTCTTGTGCCTGCAGCCACTGCACAGGATTTTCTGGCATCAGCTTCCCTTGAGCTTCTAAAAACCTCCAGTGGATAGTCACGTGACTTCCATTTGCACTGTTTGCGCTCTACTGTTTAGTTATGGGAAGGATAAAAAAGATGTCCTTGGGCACTGCCAAACTGCAGAGAAAGCATCTTGTCTTCCCTTGATCCCAATTCACAGTCTTGGTAACTGCTGGAGTAATCATCTCATTTGGTCTAGTCATTGTCCAGTTAACACCCAGGCATGTGCACATAACCCTGAAACTTCTTCACTTATTTGTGCTCTCTCCAATGAAGTTTCAATGTTTGAAAATGTTCTTAATGAGCAAAGAAGACCTGAGCAAACCCCAAAGACATTTAGAGACTCAATCAACAGCCCAATACAAAATATTTATCCTGGAGGAGATACATAAGCATCACTTGGGTGGTTTTCAATGACTAATCAGGGCTTGGAATAGAAATGTTCTCAGCAAAAGTTGTTCCTCACTGGCAATTAAATTCTGGGGTTTTAACTGCCTTTGGGGTGTTTTATACAAACTCTGCTCATTAGCCCCATCAGGACCAGCAGAAAGAGAATGAAGGTTATTTTGAAACTAAAGTGATCATACAAGGAAAAAACCACACTGGCTCCAAACTTAATCAGGAGCTGATGGCTCATCACAGTTAATATGTAATAGATCTGTGACAGAATATAAATAATACAAGTCCCACCGTGCAGTCTGGAAAGCACAATAATTACAAGGATTTTATATATTCATCCACCTACACACATTTTGATTTTAGATAGTTTGTGAACTTCTTGCATTCTAATAACGAAACTCCCTTATTCACTTTTCTGTGGCCCTATCAGAAAAAAAATCAAACTGCAATTAAGACAATGATTCATCATATTACAGATCAAATCCAAGAAAGCTGAAAATACCATTTAATTTAAAAAAGGGACTTGGAAAAAAAAAAAGCAACCATTAGACATATTACAACTGTATGAAGCATTATAGCGTAAGTTTCTCTTAACACTTCAGAAAAGAGAGATAATGGAGAAAGAATTAACTTCAGGCAGAATAATCCCAATGTACTCACACTACTCCACATCATAGAGGAAAAGAAAAGACACAAAAAGAAGACAATCTCTAGTAGACTCAATAGACCTATAGGCGAGCTCTCTGCCAAACTCCAGTTAGAAGACATAAACATGCTGACAAGTCTGACAACTCAAACACTACATGATTTGGAAAAGACAATTATTTTTATCTTCTCATGAACTTAAGAAGATGTAAAAATAGAAGCTTTAAAATATGCATGTATATACATGACCCCACTTGACATTAATATTTTTAATCCAGTACTCTAAGTACAAAGAAACTTGTATTGAAATAATTAAAGCTAACAATGGCAATCCCATTAGGTGGACAAGTGATCCCTAGGGAGGGAGAAAGTGGAAAAGCCAAAAACCAATGGCTGGGAAACAAGCTGTAGTCCTCTGCAGGAAGGGGATAAATCCTGATTATTGTCTGTGCTCCTTCGGATGTGCACCTACCTCATTTTGTAAACACACTGTGCCTGGGGCAGGGGTGAGATGTCACAGCTTTCCTCACCAGTTAAAAGGCTTTTAGTGACAAAAAGGCTGGTGGCAGCAAAAAACATCCACCCCATCCCTCTGGCAAGAGCAATTTACTAATGAAGAGCTTTACCTTTCAGAAGAGCCACGGCTGAGTTGCTGGAGCCTGTTTGGGATAAAGCTGCAAATAATCAAACACCCTTGGCTGTAACTCATTTATTGACCCTCTAGCAGTGCCACTGGGCCTTTTCCTAATGCAGGAATGAAGAGCAGCTGGGTTTCATAATGCCAAATGCATGAGCAGTAATCAGGAGAGAGGCATGTGCATTGGGTGAAGGAATGTGGGACAACAGGGAATTTCATCTTCAGTATAGCACTGGGCACAGTAATATCCAGACAACATCAGATCCTGAGCATATGAGAGAACAAAAAGAGACAGGCTGACAATTCTTGTGTTTTGTCACCTTTACCAGATGTATCCTCAATTATGGCACTTTGACTAGAGCTAACCCTGCAAAGTCTGGTCTTCAACTACTAGGCTGCCTCAAAGAAATTCCTCCTTGCTTGACAACATCTCTTTCCTGGAGAGAGCAACCAACAGCAGCAGTTGCAAAAGACAAAGCCTTTCTTATTTATCAGAAACCACAAAAATTTCTCTATCTGCAAAGAAAAGCACAGCAAAGCAATAGGGAGAAAGGCTAGACCATATGGAAACCATTTCTATTTGTCCTTCCTTCCTGCTGGGGGAACACAGAGGGGAAGATGAACAGCTTTGGAGTAAGAGGAAGAAAATATCCCCTTGGATTTGCTGGGGTTTTTTTTACCATTCTTAAAACTGAGTAAAAAAGCAAGGAAGAAGGGTCTGGGTTGGAGGACACAGTCCCTGCAGAAGATGGATGTGAGTGGCCACCCTCCTTGTCACACCTGCCCTCTCCCCCGACACCTCCAGGGCAGGTTACTCCAACACAGAGCTCCTTGCATTGTCAGGCTCTTTGCCTAGAAAGAAGCAGTGCCAGTCTTGTATGAAGTGTGCATTAAATAGGAGGCATTAGAGATGGGTTATTAAACTCAGTGTGTTAAATGGGCAGCTGCTTCTTCCCTTCTTCCCCCTGCTGTGTATGTAACAAACCCAGTGCAGCACTTCAGCTGTGACCTGTGAGCGTGAGAGGGGCTGTCACTGGGGCTGGTGATGGCCAGGGCACCTTTATCCCCTGATGCCCAGCTCCTGCCTGCCCTATCTGTGACATATCACTGAGCAGCAGGAGTTTAAGCCTAATAAATATGTACTCCAGGTGCTTGGTCAGGTTGGCAGTGTGTGTGCTTCCTGGAGCAGTGCCAGACACCCTCTGCCTCGTTACACCGATGGTGAAGCCTGCAGAGTGGCCACTGATATTTAATCTGGGCTGAGGTCAGAGTGCATTTGCAGAACACATCTTTTGTGAAATTTTAATGTGCTTGGCCACCACTGATGCACGGAAATGACCCCACAACTAGGTAGTTGTAGAGAAGGTAGGTTTATTCAGCATGCTGGGTGCATGGGGGATTGCTCCACCAAAGACATGCACCCCATCTGTGCTCACAGGCTTGCTTAAATGCAGGTACTATATGCATATTCATTATTTCCTTATACATATACATTATTTTATTAGAATGGGCAGGCTTATTCTAATCAGTTCCGGGAAATAATTTCCATTTTCTCCGCCCTGTGCTCCTCCCATCTGAATTTGCGCACTGGTTTCCAGTTTTCCTGGGCCGGGGTCTTCGGGGGTCTTGGGGATGAAGATTGTGAGTCTTCCTCGCTGTGCACTTTTCACCTTGGCTCAAAAAGTGGCTCAAACCAGTTTAGTTGGCAACTCGAACTGGTCTAATGAGCAAACTTCTATAGTTATCTTATTTTCTTGACATGTTTCCTGATTTATTCTTCAGTTGCATATGGTGTCCGCTCTAATTTAGACACCTCAAGGCCAAGTACTGATACTTTTAATTAGGGCCTCAGCCATGCAGTCTTTTATCTTCAGCTGCATATGGTATCCATTCTAAGTTAGATACCTCAAGGCCAGGTACTGATAGTTTTATGTTTGTAGCTAGTCAGGGCCTCAGCCATGCAGTGTATCTTTGCAAACTTTAGCAAAGGCCTTTACAATTATTTCTATTAACCCTTTCAGTATTAGTTTCCTATTGATACCTTATATCAGTCCCTTTTAAGTGTTAGTTCCCTAAATCACCACCACCTTCTCACACGTACCCTAAAAATCAGATTATTTTGCAAATTATGCAGCTTTGGCATCTTGGATGTGGCAGAGCCAAGCAGACCAGCACACAACCTTTCTTCTGCTCCAGCTGTGGCTTTGGGGCAGGCCAAGGGGAGAACAGCAGCTCTGCAGAGTGGAATGCACAGAGAGCTGCAGCCACGGTGTGGAGACGAACTGTGTGTGCAAAAGATGTACGTCCTTTAGGTATCAAAGTTACAGCTCCACTTGTGGAGGAGCCAGGAGAAAGGGGGCTTGGGCACACACAGGGTAGGATGGCTTCTCTCACTCTTGTGTTTTACACAGGTGGTTTAGACAACAGAAAGAAATGTAATCCAAAGGAAAAGAAAATTCGTTGAATGTTGAGCAGCAGTACCTTGCTTGACAAAATATAGAAGGAAAACTCAAAAAATCCAGCTACATTTTGCCAGAAAGCTGTAATTGGGAGTCAGTTAAGTGGGAACAGGGAAAATAGAGCTATGGCTCTGAAAGGGGGCACAAGGGAGGAGGGAGGGAAGGCAAATGGAACTGATGAAAGTACCACCTCCACTTGGAAGCTGTTAATGATACCCAGCTGTTTTTCACCACTGAGAATATTACTTTCCTCCCTCTGAAAGTTAAGCTAATGTATTCTATTAAACAGGAAAGAATCTGAAGTGACTAATATCCACTCTTGTGCAGAGAGGTTTTGGCATGTTTTTTTTATTCTCCTTCCTACTCCATCAAGACAGCAGCAGAGAAAGCCATACTGAGTAGCTTGACACAATTAATGCAATTTGCACACTGGCATTTTCCATTAAAACCCTTTTGACAAGACTTAATTATAAAAGTTGATGGTTTCCTTCTACATATTGAAATAAATTTTAATTAAAACTTTTGTAGTATTTTAAGTCCACTTCCTCCACACAATTTAATTGCAGTACTCTGGATTTTTAAGTTGGTTTATTTTTTTTGTTTCAAGAACCCTGGCAGGTTTCTAATTGTCCCCCGGGCAAAGCTGACATGATGTGAATGGCTGAGTGGGAGCTGCCCATGGCTGCCATCCTGGGAAAGGAGCTGATCTTTGATCAAAGTACATGTGTCTGCCTGGGTCCTGTGGTGTCAGCACCAAGCCCAAGCACCCCAGACTCCTGGTGTGACCCCAGGGGAATTCCTCAGTCCTATTGCAAATGTTGTATTGCGCTATCTTTGAAGGACCAAAATTGTTCCTCAAAGTCCCTGAAGTCTCCCCAGGAGTAGCACCAATGTGCACATTGGGCCTGCCCAAGTTTAGAGCCAGCTGCTGGTCCCACTGCTGAGATCTCAAGCAGGCAGGGGTAGGGTAGGGAGGGCTTCCCCCATGGGTGAGGAATGGAGTGGGACAGTTCGTGCTTCCCAGGCATCCACCTCCTCCTGAACTATTCCATAAGGTCAGATTTCAGACAGTGCGGAGAAAGAGGGGCATTCATAGACTGTCATCTCTGCTCAGGCACTGAAACCACATGGCTTCAGCTTGTGTGCTCAGTTTTTAGGGGAAGCAAGGAGAGTGCCGCACTGTTGGATGCAATGAGTAGCAGAGGTGAGGATATTTTTACTGCCTTGTGGCTGGAGGGAATCACTGGAGCTGGTGTGTGTGGCTTCCTGTGCTACCACAGCAAGCGAAGTATGATTTTGGTTTTCAGGGCTGGCTCTTTGCATTTAAGGGACTTCCAGACACGCTCACAGAGGTGATGGGGTGAAGCCTAGGGGGCTTATTGGTCTTGATGGGTAGAGAGCTAGGCTTAAATTTCCATGTAACTGTAAGCATAGCAAACAGGATGATTGCACTCACAGCTGACCAGGGCTAAGGGACTCCACCCTTTTTCATCTCTATTAGAATAAATAAGAAGGTATTTTTTAAAAAGGAAATGCAGCAGAATAATAAATAAGTATCTGAGAGACATTTCCCTAACAACAATGGTCTAGCAACAAATGGTTGCTTTTATTTTGAGCCATTTAAACATACAGGGTGTGCCCATATCAAAACAGATAGTGAATGAAGAGAATAAAAACGAAGGAAAGTAGGCAACCAAATGGGATCCAGAATGATGCCAGTTGTTCTCTGACTTATCCAGCCACAGGTTCCTGAGAGAAGACCAGTGTTGTTTGCCCATCCACTGGAGATGATGTTCTACACTCCTGTATCTATCTAACAAGGAGCTACACAAGGACAAAGTGTCATCTCAGCAGACATCCTAACGCCCGGAAAAATGGCTCAGGTTTAATTGGCAGCAAGAATCTGCATGTGCATCTGCATGTGAGGGGAAGAGAGCAAGACTCACTGTGCTGCCAGTGCATGGCTTGTTTTCTGAATAAACAAAGGGCTTCTGTTTGTCAAACTGCCAAGTGAGTGCCTTTAATTATAAATGAATTGAGATTTCTTGAGAAATTAACACAGTCAACAAGTGGCTTTTTAAAAATTATAAACAGATGGTACTTTTCAGCAAGGGGAAAATGTGATTAAGAAAGCTCCTCTGTTCAGAAAATGCAATTTATACTTTAAACTTATAATCCATCCAAAGCTTCAGATTTAAAGGAGAACTTACCATAACCATATAGACTTGTTTTGTTTATATTGCTGTTGTTTACAAACTGCATCATCATTTACTATTTTCTCTCAAGTCACTTGTGGCATTTACTTAATGCTAACCTAGGTGGCACTAGCAAATGATGAAAATGTCACAGAGGCAAAACAAATGTATGTTTGTTGAAAACGAACATAATAAATATATATGCAAATGACTGTTGTGTACGAAATATGCCTTGCTAAATGATGAGGCCCACACATAGGGCCAGGAATGTCTCATTACTCAACTGATTAAACAGGAGCTTTGTTTTTACAGTCAGGGCCACATTTCCTTAACATCTGCTCTGGTAAGAAAATGGCAGCAGTGACAGATTTATTTTTTGTTCTTTGGAGAATTTCCACCATATGGGATTCTACTAAAGCTCAAGCTAAGGACAAAGGGGTCTGTAGGAATCAATCGATCTTACCTGTGCACGTACCCAAATGCAGGGACACTGTCACTGGGGGTTTCTTTTCTTCTTGTAAATTCTTCTTATTAATTTGTTTCTCATATGATTTGAAAGTTTGTCTTTGCTGAAGAAAGATTGCTTTTGAATAGACTGTATTTTTTCTAATTTGTTTAAATTAGAAGCATTATGTGACTTGCCCTGAAAAATGAGCTGTTGAAATTGCTGATAGCAGTCTGTTTTAGTTCAAGCCCAAGATGCCAAGGTGAGCTCTGCAAAAACCTTTCTTAATGCAGAGAAAGAAGATAGCAGCAAAGCAATTTTGCTGTGCTAATACAGAGATTTTGGATCAGGCCCCCCCTGAATGCCTGTGAAGGCAGTGAAAGCACAGCACTGCCCCTGTGTCTGGCGTGTCATCAATCCCCTTGGCCATGGGCAGCACAACTCTGCTGTCAAAGGGTTACAGTGTGGGCTTGGCTTCAGCATGAAGCAGGGACAGAGAGGGAGTGTTTAAATTTACATAAATGCAAATTCACAGTGCCTCAAACAAGTTTTCCCTCTCCCAAACACTGTTTTCCATAAGCAGTACTCTGTTCCTGACATGACGTAAGCCAGACCCATCAAAACTCTCATAAGGTACTATACTAAATCCCAACAAACACCCTATATGTGGACTTCAGCAGGACTCTTATTTAGCTCATCCATCTGCATAGTGTTTCTTTGGGGCTGCAGCTGGCTGTCAAGTGGCAGGATTAGTCCTATGAAAGTTGATAGGGAGTATATGGTTTGAAAAATGCATCTTTAAAGTATGCCAGTCATCTAGATGTGTGATTGCATATGCTCTAAGACTTTATATTATCTTGCTCTAGTAGCAGGGTGAAGGGACAGATGGAGAAACCCCAGCTCCTTGTTCCCATTCTGAAACAGGAATGCTTTGACTGACACCAAGTCTAGACTCAGGCTGAGTGAGTAGATAAGCAACCCCCCCAAAATAAACAGCTCTTAGCAGCCTTCTGAGAATATAAATATAAAATGTTTGTGTTGTTTACAGGCCAGAGAAGAGAGTGAAAAGTACCTTGGAGGTGTCTGTGCAACAGTTATAGCTCAGGGTCATTTCAAGTACCACAATAATGAGATCCCATGTCTCATGCCCTACAAAACCTCCAACTTCAAAATAAAAGAGAAACAAAAGATGCAGGGATCTCACATCCATTTTCTCTGCTATCGAACATCAGTTCACTTTCAACGTATAGGCAATGTCCAAGGTGAGTTATACACTGAGAGAAAGAAACTACTTATGGACTCCTAGGTCTGTATCTAACCTTGGTGCTGGAACTTCCTGACTTTTAGGTCAAAATTCATAACAATCTTAGGGGAATATCTGTAAACAAGAATTACCATTACACTCTTTTTTTAATTATTATTATTTTATTATGAAAGAGCTCCCTGTGTTTCCCCATATGTGTTTAGTACCACATTTACTGCAAACTAGTTTGGCAGTACAGATCTACGGTGTATAAATGAGGTGCTCACATGCTGATGTTATCTTTGTTTCTATTGTAAGGTAGTACAGCTGTGACTCATGTTTTTCATAAATATTTAAATTATGATTTCAACATTTTCATTTTGATAATGCCATGCCAAATGTTGCTGTGATAGTTTCATCAGATTTTGAAAAGCAAGTCAGAATAACTGATTTGCTTTTATTTAATGAAGTTAGAATGAAATCTTCCAACAATTTCAGATACTCAGAGAATCTGAAAGCCAGTGTCACCCTACTGTAATGACTTTTAACCATCCTGTTTCATGTTATATTGATCTACTATTGTGTTACACTGTGTTCTGAACTGCTAAGATTTGAGTATGTTTTTTTTTTCTACCTTTCCTAAGGGCTTACCTCACACACTGACTAGTAAAACCATACCTGCATGTTCCAATATACAAGGTAGTTCATTTGCACATCAGTTGAGACTGGGTGTTTCACACCCTCATGAATAAGCAAATAACCAATTTCACGATTAGCAAACAAAATCTTTCAGCACTATAATGTTTAATTTAATTATTGATTATACTAATATGGATTGTGATTAGCATTGCTTAACATTACTTAACATTTTGAAGTTTGACAAACCTTGCATTGCATGCACATATCTCGGTGTAATATGAGCAGTCAAACAAAAAGACTGGTAACAGTCAAAGAAATGGTCTGAGATGTGTTGCTGGGTATGACAGCCACTGACAACTCAAGATGGAAGTTCGTCAGTGAGCTGAAATCCAAAGCAAGGCAAAGCACAATTTGAGGGTTTTTTAGGATGTGTTATAGTAACAGAATAGAAGCATCATGTTCATTGTGAAGTGGTTTGCACCTTGTTGAAGACTAGGGTACAAATAAGGTTAGTTTGTATTGGTGATACAAACCTATTTTCTGGGGGAGAGTGACTTAAAGAGACTTAATAATGCATGTCTTGAAGTTCACCTGAGAACAATATTAAAGTTATCTTGTATTTTGGTTCACCATGAAGACATGGCTCTTGCATGTTCCAGATTCTCCTCTCTCCCCCTTTTTCCTTAAAACAAAACAAAAAAACCCCAACAAACAAACTTGGAGAATATCTGATACCTCCAGTACTTGTATTGTGAGATCTCTAAAAGCAATTTATCTGGTTAAAGCAGTTTCTTCTGCTGAGGAGTCAGTTCTTCAGAACTGTACTGCTGAAGAATCAATTATCCCTGAAAAATCAAAGTTGACAAGCTGCAATGGCACATTCATTTCCAGAAAATGTTGTTCACAAAAGGCCTGGAATTAGATTCTAGCTATTAGGAGAGAGAGATTGAAGGAGTTTACATAGTTTTTCAAACAACCTTCCTTCATAACAGGGCAGCACTCAGCTTTGGTGTTCGTGGGAGAAAGCAAGGTTAACCCTGAAACATCTTGCAGAGGCAGACATATTTGTGTTTGCATCCTCTCAGCTGTGAGCTGACTCCTGTTGTTGAGCAGGGAGAAATACAGAAGGGATTTCTGTGCTCATAAAAGCTGAAGGCAAACAGTTCATAAATCTGTATCAAACAACAAACTCCATGGCAGGTTTTTAATAATGGGCTCACCTACAAGACAACCTATGCAAGAAAGAGGGAGAGGATGACACAGTCAGAAAACCTAGCAAAAAAAAATCAGTAGCTGAAATGATACATTCAAAACTCCTGAAGCTGTTTATGAAGCAGCATAGGAAAAGTGGGTGCTGTGGAGCATGCTGACTAACCCATCCTGTTACCAAAGCAAACAGAATACAACTGCAATGGCTTTAGTGGTGGGAGGGAAAACGCTTGTTCTAGACAGTGACAACTGATGGCTAGTGCCATCCTGTCTGCAAGAGCTTTTCTGATTGCATAAGACACAAGAAGTGTGTCAGGTGACCAGAAAGTGAGAGCTGCTGGATCTTCAGTTCTCAGAGTGCTCTACCCCTGCAGAGCTGAAAATGCAGGGGATCTTTCCAACTAAAGTAGATGTATTTTGATGAACAGTCAGAGAAGGAATTCCCAGACCTGCAGCCCATAGATTTAAAGAAAAAACACTACAGTCAAAGAGAAATTATTCCCAAACTGATGTCTTCCTACTACAAAAATGTAAGGAACCTGTATTCTTAGATTTTGCTAACAGCAATTTAACTGTGCTCTCTTTGGAAACACATTATCCCGTGCTTGCCTTTCGGGCTACTATGAGCCACCTGGTGGTACAATTCCCTATGAAAAATAGGGTATTGGACTAAAGCAATCATTCTACTCAAACACACACTGCAGCTGCTTAAGAGAATGTCTCTCAGGACTGAACCAAGCAAGATAATCAGCCCACACAATAGGGCTGACTCTTCCAAAGCAAATACGTACACAGGGTAACAGAATAATACCAGTTGAATAATGTTGAAATACAACAGTGGGTGACAACTGGTTCATGCAAAGTGAACTGGTTTTGCCCAAGTGAACTAGGATGGACTTTTCCCTGGCATTTATTCTGGCTCAAGCCTGAAGCCTGTGCAGAGGATGAGCTGTGGCTGACCCAACCAGACCTACAAATGGGTTAAAGCAGGAGGGCCCACAGTCTGGGCCCACAGAGCAGGGTCAGCGAGACCAGGGCCATGTCCCATCGAGTTTTTGAGTATCACGGAGGGCTCCACAGCCTTTCTGAGCAACCTCCTCCCTTGTGTGACTGCCATCAGAGTAAAACATTGTTTTCTTTTGTTTGAATGGGATTTCCAGTGTTTCCTTGTGCCCTTTGCCTCTTGTCCTGTCCCTGGGAACCACTGAGAAGGGTCTGGCTCCGTGGCCTTTAGTCTGTGGCAGGAGTTCATATCTGAGCTCTCCCCAAGCTCAGCGCTCCCATGTGTCTCAACCTCTCCCAAACGCTCTGATGCTGTTGATGTTTGTGACCTGTCACAAGTATCCCTCTGGTATGTCTGTGTCTCTCTCACACTGGCAATCCCAGAGCTGGATCCAGCACTCCAGGTGTCACAGAATCATTGAATGGTTTGGGCTAGAGAGGACCTGAAGGATGATCTCGTTCCAACCCCTCTGTCATGGGCAGGGACACCTTCCACTAGATCAGGCTGCTCACAGTCCAAACCAACCTGACACTGAACACTTCCAGGGACAGGGCACCCACAACTTCTCTGTGCAGCAGGTATGTCTGACCAGGGATGAGCAGAGAGGAGGCATCACCTCCCTCGACCTGCTGATGACGCTCTGCCTGATCCAGCCGAAGGTGCTGTTTGCCTTCTTTGTCACAATTGCTGCAAACAATGGTCCAACGTGGTGCCCACCAGGACCTCCAGGACTTTTCCTGCAAAGCTGCTTCCCAGCAGGTCGGCCCCTGGCACGTCCCAGTGCATGGGTTTGTTCCTCCCAGGGGCAGGACTTCCCCTCACTGAGTTTTGTCAAGTCTCCTGTCAGCCCCTTTCTCCAGCCTGTTGAGATCCCGCAGGACAGCATTGGTCCGTCTGGACAAATCATTCCAGCAGTGCTCCTGTCCCACCTTTAAAGGGCTGCTACTCATTTGTCTGTCTTTATCTCCAGGACTGATGAGTACTGCTTTCATAAATTCCAGTCAATTATAGTAATTAGGAAAAAAAATCATACTGGGCCCAGGCTACAGCTCGTAACGGGACAGCATTCCAATACCTGATACAGATCTAGGGTTCTTTAGATGGAAAGATTATAGCTTTGATGCTGACATGGATGTTAAGAAGCTTGTTTATACTGCAGAGTTCCAGTAATAGACTAGACATTGTATTAGCTTTTGCTGAACAAAAATGATTTATAAACTTCTGATACTAATTAAATTAATAAAATAAAATTCTAATCTCATAATATTCCAGCTGGATGAGTCATGAAATTTGAGTACATTCCGGTGCAGGGCAGCTAAGGGCAAAGCTGTACATTTGCCGTGTGAAAGGAAGACACTGGAGTCTCAGGAGTCACGGGAGAAGCCTGATATTGAGTAACATGTTACCTAAGGTTGGTGTGCTGACATGAAATGTGTGCCTTTTTGTTTCCAGGGTGCATGCATGTGTTGTTTCTGACTCACACAGCTGATTTCAATACAGGGGACTAAAGCTATGCACAGACTCCAGATGAAGCTGTATCCCTGTATCATCATGGAGCGCAACATGTGTAAAAGGCAGCTGGGAGGCACAAACTGACAGAACAAGTAAGAATCCAGCAGGCAAACTCCTTCAGTGTACCCACTACATACACCCTCATGCTTCCTTCTTAAAGCAACACAAACACCTTGTGCCCCCAGCAAAGTTTTCTATTTCATGAACATTTCTCCCTCCAGCTCATAACAGCTTTTGAATCTGCAGCAATCACCAGACTATGCTATAAGACCAAAAAGTGTTTGGTGTATTGGCCCCACCACCCCTTTGGATCAAACCTGGACTATAACTGTGTTTCCCTCCTCCTGTTTTACTTGTATTTTCCTGCTTTTTCCTGAACATGGAGGGACTTGAGGAAATGTGATTTATAATCCAGTCCTTGAGTCCTTGAGTGAATGTATCACCGAAGCAGAACAAGTACTGCATGTATTTGATCTGCACACCTGAGCAAGTTAAAGCACATGTCTGTGAGAGAGGCTCATGCACAAAACATTAATGACAATGTGTCTGAAAGGTAATGAGCAAGAATAAACCAACACCTTATATCAATTAATTTACGGTACTTTAATACCAAGTTAACGCATTTCTCAATTAAGAATTTATAAACTCGTAATTTATAGAAAAAAATAAATCACAGCTTCACAAAAAGCTAACTTGAACAGTTTGTCCCCTCCCCGCCAACAGGCAGTTTACAATATATTTCAACTATGTTGGTAGAAAGTTGACAGTGGTGTGAAACTCTTAAAAAACATTTGCAACGGCAATTGAAAATAAAACAATGATTTTTACTCAGTGAAAAATTAATAGGAATTGTGTTTCCCAGTAAAAGATACGTCAGAAAAGCAGCAAAAAATCCCTCTCCAATTGTTATGTACGAGCTTCTCCCCTGCCTCATATCTCATGGGCAAAGGCAACACGTCAGCATTTATCGTTCCCAGGTTCAGCACTTCAGTGGTTTTGGCAAGACGTCCTGCTCAGGAGTCCAGTGTTTGAGGTGTGTGCTGCCCCTGCCTCCCGCTCTCCACAGCCTGCTGTTCCTCCTCTTCCTTGGGGTGCACTGGGGTCAGCAACAGCTCAGAGTAAAGGTAAGGAGGATGGCAATTTTTCTATGGGATCATGTTCTTTTTTTCACTCTTTACCTCTCCAATACAAAATGGAAACACCAGAAATTTTAGCTGTCACACCTCACATGAGTATTTACAGGAGAGACAGGATTTGAATGATGGTATATTTTCACCTGTGCACAAAATTCCCCCTCTCTGTTGAAGTTATACATGCAACCACGGGACAAAAATGTTCCTTCTCTAACTTCGAAATTAAAAGTCACATTTTCAAAGGTCATTGCACTTGATAATAAAAAGGCAATTAATATGCACTTTATATTAAATATATTTTACAGACCTGAACTTCTGTGCAATCCATTGCTTCAGACACATATATTTAACATCTTTTTAAAAACTAAGCCTCTAATCATGGTTTAACAAAGAAAAACAAACTTTGTTAGAAACAAAAATATTTAAGAAGAAATGTACACAAAAATGCTCCCTTTAACTCCTAGTGCATTTAAACACATCTTTGAAATTCTCCATGTTTTTTCCACATTTAACCTTGCTACCATTCCACACCCATGTAAAGACACTATACAAGAACTTTTCTCTGACCTAGCCAATAAGGCTGGCATTTGGGATGCTGTTAGTACAAAGAGGAAAGCTGAAGATAAGATTATTGCCTCACTCCTTTACATGTGGAAAACAAGAGTTTTCAAAGTGGATGTGACTCAGTTGTCACATACGTTGTGAATTCCAGTGGCCCATTTCAGGTGCCAAGTACTTACTCTTCTGAGCCAGCTTTTCCCAGCATATTTTGCAACAACTTGCTGTTAAAACTATGGATCTGGAAACTAAAAGGGAGATTGTGGTCCCTAAGAACTAAAGCAATGGTATTTAGTTTGGAGTGGACCCTCTTTAAGGAAAATTAGGCTAGTTTCAACATTGAAAAGTTTAACAAATAGTCAATAAAATATCCTTAGGCAGGATTACAGAATATTTGCAGTTGGTCAAGAAAAGTGCATTGTACAGAGTAGCTCTACAAGTGATCAGTTGCTGAGGACCAAGCAGCTGTGCTGTCACTATCATGCTGAGTCAAACTTGTCTTTCCAAACTACATGAAGAGGAAGTATGGCCTTAATCAAAACATCTCTTTACTCCTGTCTCTTTAAAGGTACAACTACACAACTTGGTGTCTTAAATACTTATAATGGGCAAACTGACTACATGTGCCAGAGGCCAAACCGAACTTTTTAACTTTGTAATTGAACATTTCAACAGTACTCTGTGGGCCATATCAGCAACATATTCATTGTCAAACCAGTGTGTGTGCTACTGGCAATCCATTTTAGGGTCGTGTTTCAAAGGTTTGTACCGCTGAAGGTGTTTCAGACCAGTGGCCACTACAATCAAACATCTTTGGCAACCATAGACATACGAAAATTAATGGCAGCTGGAGAAATGTAAGATGTTTACGAAGTTCTACAGTGCACCATTAACTTTCTGCAGTGTGTTGCATGAAGTACCAAACCCCTGAAAAGGAGAGCTAAACATCTGCCATCACTACCTCAGAGATTGCAGGCTTTTGTTATATCACTTTCTCAAACAAAGCTTGGGCTTGTGAAATTTTAGAGGATGACATGAGATGTCCACACAAAGGCCCCCAGTGCAGTTGGAGTTGATGGGGAAGGGAACAGAGTAATGAAGGGCTGAAGACTGAATTTTCAGTGCACCACTGGAAGGTTACTCAGGGACTGGTGACAGATGGATTCATGAATAGATTGAACCACACAAGTAGCATAATCACGTTGATGGTAGAATCTCTTCTGACAACAAAATAAACCGCAACAAAAAAATCAGCTTCATCCATCAAGTCCACTAAGTAGTCTCATTTACCTTAAATGAGAAAAGGCATGCATTAGGAACATAGGATTTACTCAAAAACATTAACAACACTTTATAACACAGCTGAGCTATAAGAGGAATTCAGTAAAACCAACTTTTGTTTTCCATTACTGCAATTATAAATTAGATGTGTCTTGTGACACCAGAAAAGCCAGCTCTTAAGTGTGTGGGATGTGAACCCCGTTGGAGAGCAGAGACCACACGATTAAGTTGGGTAAATTTTTAACAAATAGAAGTATTGAAGAAAGGTAATCTAAGTTTATTTTCATTCTGAGGGTAATCTAAGCTTATTTTATTCTGAATATGAGTTCAGCTTCTAGAAGTATGGGAAATATTATTGAAGAATATTATCTTGCAGAACTGCACAGTGACCCCATAAGTAAATAAGTATACAACTTGGCAGTAACTATCACAACACAAGAAACTAAAAAGTCAAAACAGAATCCTAAAAATATCCCCAACAAGGTACTTAAGCAGGAAGGATATAGTATTACTGACTTCTCATTCTGTGAAAATAAAGACAAAGAACTCAATATCCCAGGTGTCACATAAGATCCCATATATAGCCAATCCCCACTATACCTCACTTGAGAGATCCAATTTAAGCATGTAAAGGCATTTATTTAAAATTGAGTCTAATAAAATATAGGTTCATTTTAGTTAATTCTACTCCCTCCTTGCCAAAATAAAAGTACAGCTACAAAATATATTGAAATCTCTCAGGTGTCCACTTCCAAAACTAGTGTGAAAAACTGACAAGAATCTTAGCATAAGAACTCCAGTTGCTATACACAACTTATTTCAATAGTGAAATAAAAGAATGGTCCTTTCTCCCCTGGGAGAGAAGAATGAAGATGATAAAACAAGGTACAAGTACTTGATCTGATTTTGATGGAATTATTAAATGGCACCATGAAATACATTATTGTTCTTCAAATTCAGTCATCAGGTACCACATGAAAAGGCAGCTTAGCAGTTCTGTAAATGGGGTTTTGCCACATTAGTGTTCTCTATTCTGGCACAGCAGATTTTTCCTTTATGTTTCAGTAGCTGTAAAATCATGGCCCTGCCCTAGAGAGACATGTTCAACAACAGCACTGTTCCCATTCAAGACTTACTGCTGTTTCAGCACATGAAGGATGAATTCAGCCCTCACTGAATTCTGTCCTCAAACGTACTACACTGATGACTGTGTTGGAGTTCCAGTGTTTCATTAGAAGATAAAATGTAACAAATAAATTAAATGGAGTTTCTGTACTGAATTAGAAGCAAAGTCTGGTCAGCAAGTTCTGACTTTTAAAAGCAAAACAATATTTACCAAAGTATATAAGGGGGAAGCAACCCTGCTCCAATCAGCAACACAAATTCTATATATCTATATATCTACCCTAGCACACAGCTGGGCAAAACCCTGACCTGTACATATTATCACTGTTGCTATTTCTTTTGAGACGTCATCAGTTTTCAAACAAATACAAGCACGAAATTTCTTGCAACTTCTCCCATCCCCAAGCTTACCATGTAAATAATAAACCAATATGTTAATATATAATTATATTGGCATATATAGCAACTATATATACAGAGTAACAGTAACCATATTGATAGTCACTGTTATCTGAAAACAAGTACTAAAGTGGTTTCTGAAGGCCACAGTGAGCTCAGATGAGTATGTTTACCACTTGTTGGTAACAAAGGCACTGACAAGGAAGAGAGAAAAAGAAAACTTTACTCAGGAGCTCCAGCAGTGCAAGTTTAGATATTTATATGTAGGTTAGTGATTAGTTGTTTATAGAAAGCAATAAACCCAGAATTTAAGTTGCTTATCTTGCCACTTATCATTGATTTTCATATTGTTTTAGGTATCCTCCATGTGATGAAGAAGCTGACCTGGAATTTATATTCAAGTTGCTTTGTTCAGCTTGTTAAAAATTTACCCACTTATTCATAGGTGGTTTTATTGTATTCTTCCTGATCAAGATTTTTAGATTTTTCTCATTCACAGATACATTGCAGAGTTAGTAAATCAGTGTGAATCCATTTGTTCAGCTTGATTTTTGCCTAGCATTTGTTTAGTTTGAATTTAGTTCTCCTACAAGCTCCAACAGTCTATTTCGTGCAAGGAAAACTACAACTGAATAGTTAATTCAGGCTGAATGAATAGAAACAAAATACAAACACATCATCATAAGAGCATGCTAGAGTCCTCAATTGTCTGTTTAATTAACACCCCCTGCCTAACCCACCAAAACCAAAACAAAGAAAGAAAGTAAACAACCACCCCTTACTAAGCAGCAACAATGCCGATACTGTAATATACTTTCTTTGGAATGAAATTCTGAAACAACAAAGAACAAATGACACCACCATATAAACTTCTTTTTCTTACCATAAGAATATCTTAATTTAGTTTGTTACTTCTGGCATAAGTAACTAATACTTTAACCCATATTAAGAATTTTCTTTTAAAATAAATATTATATTAATAGGTTGAAGATGCATCTTCATTGCATATGCACACAGTCCCTTCACCAGTTTTGCAGATAAGCCTTTTAAGGCTCTCTTCTCTTCTAGACAAAAGTATTTCACTTATCCATCAAGAGCAAAGTACAAAAAAATATTTTATAGATTTATTAGGTGAAGATTTCTAACAATACAACAGTTCCAAGGGGATCAGAAAAATCTAATGGGTGCATGAAGCCTTTTGGGAACAGAAGAAAAAAATCTTCATTTAAACAAGATCCTCAAAATAATTAGAAACTTTATAAGAAGAAAGGATAAAGGATGGAACCTTATTCTAAAAGCAATGCACACTGTAATGTAGGCAATGCAAAACTCTGCTAGGTTGCTCCAACCTATATCCCTTTTGTAAACTGTGTGTAATCTGTGTACATACAAAGGGAGGGGAGAGTTCAAGGTTTCATGTGCTTCCAACAACTATAAATTTCTTGGCACATGAAGATGAATTTGAGACGGCCTTCACTTGGCTACCTAAGGTACATTATGTCTGATTCACACCTCAAACATTCATGTGCATGGACAACAAAAAACATCAGTCATTGTTGCTCGAAACAAATGGAATAAAAAAAGGCAAAACCAAAACCAAACCCCAACACTTAAACTAGTGCAGATAGCTTTTAAAGTTATCTAGTTCAGATAATAACTAACCTGGGTAGTACTTTGCTCCGATTAACATTACCATGCTACTCATAATAAAAATACCCAAAGGCAGACTAGAGAAGATACTAGTGTCACCTGATGTCATCCAAGGGAGGTGTTTCCAGTCAAGCAAATCAAAAGAAAAATATATATATAAATTGCAATATATGTTTTAAAGATCATATGAACAGCAGAAAATAACAAATATAGTAACATTTGCAGAAAACCAAACAAAAAATAAAAAAATTACTCATAAACCCCACAATAATTCAAAACAGGCTCTCAATGTAAGAGTTCAAATCTAAATTCTACTGTCAACATTATCTAAGTCAAGCCCATTTCTAATACTCTTCAATCTTAACTATCCCTAGCAGGTAGACAACAAAGTTTCAAAGCAAGAACTAAGGAAAATAACATTTTCCCCCCAGGTGTTAAATAAGATAATCACTGAGATAGGTATTGATAAAGTCTCTTTACACATGAAATGAAGGGAAAGATCTAGTTTTACTTTCTCCAAGGCAAAATTTTTTATTATTCAAAAGGAAATAAATATATATAAGCATCAGAATATTAAATCATAATGAACAATCTTGAAGTTGTTCATATGTTCATGTTATGTTGCTCATGCTAAATTACCTGCTTCCCTTCCCGATAACCCTGGCAGTATTGTTTGTAAAACATGGTGTGAAATAAAATATTTAACCCAAAATATAGACTGGCAAAAGGAAAATTTTAGCTTTCAAAAACAGACTTCATGCAACTTGAAGGCTTCAGCTGTGGATTTTGGACTGTGGGGGGAGTTTACATTTTGAGGATTCTTTACTTAATACTTTTCATTCTAATAGTTTTTCCAATAAAAGGGAAATGAAATTAAGATAAAGTTCATAAATGATGTGTTATAGGATGATTCAAGACTAAAAACTTATCCTGAAATAATTTTCAAATATAAATTCAAAGTACAGATCACAGAATACTGCAGGTTTAATTCAATTCAAACGTATCAGATAAGAAAGCCCTCTACCTCAAAAGAAAGATTTTGTTCAGTCCCTCAAAAGTGATTTTATATTCTCTGTGTGTGAACAATAGGTCTGTGTAATTCTTCACTTTGTGATAACTTCTTGCTCTTAGCCATTGTGGGTCAAACAGATTTTGATGCGGATATCAATCCCTCTATACTATACAGCAGATAACAAAAGCAAGATACAGCAAGAAAAATTACAGGATAGAACTTTTCTCCTTTGCAACATGAGCTTATAGTATAAGAAAGTTTACAAAATCCCTGTATTGTCTTAGCATTGTGCTGTACCTCTTCTTCCAGGTAAGGTTTTTGTTCTTTTGTAAGGCAATGGCATTCTGTGAAACCTGCAGTTATTCTTGATTTCATATTTTCTGGTTTTAGAGCCCTACAAGATATTACTTGCACCCTTCTTTCAAGAGGAAAACCTGCCTATCTATACTCCTGCTGTATTTCCACAGTGGTTTAAAGTAAAGATCTTTAAATCACTGTAATAATCCAGAGACAGTATGAACAGAAAAGGCTAGCTGGCTAATTAAAAATGCTTAACCTGCATTAATTTTTGGTTTACCATTTGAAGGAGCTTCAGATGTCTCCCAGCCCATAGATTTCATTACAGCTTTCTTCCATCTGGCGTACCGATATTCACTTTCTGAAATTGAGAAACCAGCAAACAGAAAAGCCTCTCAATGCACAGGAACACAACTACAAGTATTTAAGGACAACACACAGTATTAGTTTTCCAATCTTAGCACAATATTGTTTGTTTTCAAAGAGAAAGTATCACAATATGCTTTTTTGAATTAAAAAAACCTCCACCACAACCACCAAATTTATGCACAGTAAAAAGAAATAAAATCAATTTTCGGCATGTTTACCAAGAAGAAGGTTTACAAGCAGGACAAAATGAAGCAATTGATATTCACGTAGAAACCCTTCAATGCTGAAAATGCTGTCTTGAAGTAGGGATTGTAGAAGTAATTATAATCAAATTGTAAGACAAAATTATGTACCAAAAATTAAGAAATAATTTAAAAGACAAAAAAGTATTTTTCTTGCAGAGGGATTAATTATGTCAAGTACATACTTTCCATTTCTACAAGCACTTAGGAACCGATGAAAAAGATAGCTCGCTAAAATCCATTAATTAACGTAGGCTTTTTAAAGCCAAGAGTCTCCCCAAAACAGCCAGTCTGTCCTTTCTACATCTGTGAAAACTCACAAATGCACAGGAGCTTAGAAAACATCTTTCACATGAAAAGTCTTTCAAGATTTCTTTAATTCTACTTGCCATGAATGCAAAGCTACTGACTGCAATGCCCAGTGCCAGCTGTTTTGAAAGAGACAGCAGAAAAAAAACCAATGTATTCCCCCATGGAGCTATGTTGTTTTAACCATCCTCCAATCTTACTGATCAATAGGTGGATAAAACAGCAAGTGAAACACACTTTTCTCTAGGCCAAACACTACCAAGTTATCTTCAGCATTTGTGAGGATACTAATTTTATATCACTATGTGAGACTGCAATAAAGAAAAAACCTGATCTGTTGGTCAAAAAATAAGTTTGCAACTTAAGATAACATAAAAGGGTTTTACCCTCTGGGTTGATCTGTGGTTCAAATCGTTCACATGTCACTGCTGTCAAATCTCCAGGATTCAGACTCCAAACTCCAACTCCTTCTGCAGCTCCTGCTGCCATAGCAGCTCCTAGAGCCGTTGTTTCAGGCATTGATGGCTTTACTGAAATAAACCACAGAGAAGACGATGATTTTTAATGAAAGTCACCTTGATGACATTAGAACTAAAGACTTATGCATCTATGTAGATACAACAACAAAACAAGCCATTCAATTTGCTCTCAACAGTCATTACAAACCAATGTTGTTTTCAGCTTTAGAAAGAAAAGAGGAGTTGCAATTTCATCTTACCTACTGGAATACAAAGAATGTCTGATTGGAGTTGCATGAGGATTTTGTTATTGGTCATCCCTCCGTCTACTTGTAACTGACTTAGTGGTATCCCACAGTCTTTGTTCATGGCATCTAAAATCTTAAGAGTAATACACATTACAATTTACATACAGAGAAATCTGTGATACCTTCTGAGTGTAAAATACTGATACTTCAGCATTTACTGAAGAGCATTGAGTAAATCATTCTCCTCTCATATATATGAAAAGAGCAAAACAGAGGTAGTGACAATACATTTTTGCTTAATATACAGCACGTGCTTTCTATTACAGCATTACAGAAATGCTAGTGCAGGAGATCTTTCTCCTCTGATGCTGTATATATAGCCTGTGTGCTGCTTATGGGGCCTGAGAAGAAAAATGTTCAAGAAAAGCTGATGACAACTACAACATTTATCAAAAGAAAGAAGCAATACTAAATGGAGTCCTTTAGCTGATTCCAGTTTGCCTAGATACTTTCTCTAATTTGATGCATTAAAGAATTGAAAGATTAAAACATGGAACTGGCAATCTGGAAGACACTTCAACAAGACTGAGGAATGTTGAAATGTTTTGAAAGAGCAGCCTCTTCAAATATTTTGAGTTAGTTGTTGAAAACTGAGAATTTTACATTAAGCAAGACAGCAAAAATAAACTGTTAGTGTAATTTTTCTTAAAACTGTTTCCTTCTTTTGAGCATATCAGACAGCTGAAAAAGAGATAATTAACTAAGAGTGGAGTATTTAATTCACTGATACCTATCAATATGCTTTTTAGAGGGTTTCCTAAAAACATAAAGTTTGCCTCAAACCTTAGCTACTGGTAACACCACGGCATGACCCTACAAGCGCTATTAAATACAGAATAGTGGGTTTTCTAGGGTTTAGTAAAAGCAGTCAGTTAAATGTCTCATATGCACTTTGTAAGGTTAGTGCACAATTTTTGTTAACAAGTTAGGCATTAACAAGTCCAGAATGATTTTCTCTCCGTAATTTTTCAATTTACTTGAACAAAAAAGAGGTGTGCTTTTCTCAGCTTTAAATGACAAAGCAACACAGACCAAAAAAAGGCCAAAACTACAACACATTCTGCCCTGTTTTGTAGCTCACAAAGTACCCAGTTATACAACCCTTACTGGGAAAAGTCAACATGCTATTTGAAAAAGAACAAAAAAATTGTAGGCTTGCAAGGTAGTAAAAACTAGATAGAGATGAACTGTCCAGTAGATTTTCCCCATTCAAAGTCAGCAAGGCCTTTAACCAGAAAATCTTTAAAAGAACTAGAGGAACTGCCATGGGAGAAATAAAAGTTAAAAGAGTAAGGCAGTTTTCATGGTGACAGTACCTGCCCATGGACCTGCACTGTTCAGTGCACTAGAATTAATCTGGAAAACAGACTTCATAGCACAGCAGGAAAGTTTGCTGGCAGTGCTACACTAGTACTGCTCTCCACCACTTATTTCCTTCACATATGTCATTTTATATTTGTTTAAATTGATATTAATCTGCCTTTTTTACCATTCATATCTTCAGCACTGTTGGAGGTTCTGGTTTTGTTTATCACTGTGTAAGACCATGTTGGATCATCATGAACTCAGTAGAGATTAAAAAAATGAAAATAATGCTATAAACCAGGAAGATGAAGGAACAAAACAAATCACGATCATTCTGCTGTTTTTTCTATTGTATGGAGATTGGATGAAGAGCAAGGTATACAAATATGCAACTTTTGTCTAATGACAGCATTGTACACCTCTTAGAAGTGAAAAATTGGTTTTTTTTTCCAGAATGTCTTCTGGAAGAAAAAACATAACAAGTGTCATCTGTCTGCATAAGGAAGTAACTTTTTGGATAATAGGGTGCTCCGAAGAACTGATTGTCACAATAAAACAGGCAAGAACTCCAATGGATGTGAAATTTGAGGTTTTTTTCTGAAGACTTCCATTTTAACTGGAATTAAAAGAACTTTGTTTTTGACAAGACAGAACTAATGAGATATCTTTGAAACATGTACATATTCTGTGTCTATAGGACTTAATTTCTTTATTTTAGTGTGTCCAGAGACCTGATCAGGCACTCTTGTTATTGTGAAAAAAGCACATTGACTAAAGTGCGGGGGAGTACTAGATCTGCTCAGTGAACTTCACTGTCAATCAGTACAAGAGCTTTATTTCCCTCTCTCCTATTCCCAGGCACATACCCTATCTCACACTGTGACATTTGCTGCACTCCTCTGCAAGGCAGCTGAGGTCATTAATCCAGCAGAAAAATAGACCAGCAAAAAGAGGGATAATTTTCTGCTGGAAAATTCATTGAGCTGTCACATGGGAGGGAATGGATGGGAGGATGGACAAGGAAAGAGAAGCAGACAACAAACCAGACTGTCAGTTCAGTTCCCTGTAACTTTACCCTGACTTCTAGTACAAGAATTAGAATGCTACTTCCAATCTCCTTCACAACCTTCTGAGGACTTGGGGGCTGTCAGCAGAGCTTCGAAAACAGAAGCCTGGGTGAAATTTCTGTCTTTTTCCACCAGGACTTTAGTCTATGTCACTACAAAAACGGCATGCTGCATTCCTCATCTTACACAATTTGAGCTGGGTGCTATTTTAAAAATCAGTATGTTTAAATAACAGCAGTCTAAATCATGCAATCAAATTAAGGTTTGATTGTTGTCCTGTGAGTTATAGACATTTCATTTTCTCCTATATTTGCACAGAACACAGGGAGAAATAGATGGTGATATAAAGATCCTAATGCTCATATTGATATCAACACCTTTGATTTGGTTGGGGGATTCATTTCCTCTGTGAGAATTTTGGTTTGCTGTTGCAGAATTGCAGCTAAGGCAGTGAAGGACATAATGGGCAGGAAGTGAATCCTGATTTCCCTTGGTATGCTTGCTGCTGTCTCATTTTAACTCATTTTTGTTCCTGGGTACCAGAAGCAACATAAGCCACCTCTGTCACAGCAGACAATGTAAAATGTATTCTCCCATACTAATGAAACGTTGTAGTTATGGCACTGGCCTTGTCATTTTCATATTTCTGTGTTCTGCCTCTCAAAATATTCACAAAATAGGTTTACCGTATTTTAAGTGCTGATAAAAAAGCAGCATTACAACTCCAAAATAATGTACCACTCAATTTTAGTTAAATCCACAGGAACAATTTTTCAACATTAGCAACAAGCAAAAACAAGAATAGCATTGAAGTATAATATAAAGCATGATTACTCTGCATTAAATCTTTTAAATCCCTTTTTTCCTGAAGAGCTACAGTTCTTCTTATCATACTAATTTACAATGCATTTAGGACCCAATTTGCCTTTACCTCTCGTGTTTGAAAGCAGACAGCTTCTAGTGCAGCAAAGGCGATGTGGTTTTTATTTGTAAACTGAGTAAGGCCACAGATAATACTGTTAAAGAGAGAAAAAACCCCAAAGTTAGGACACACTTCTTTACCAGACATACACGGTTACTTCAGACCTAGGTCTTCTAATTCAAAGCCCATTCAGTTCCATTGTACGAGGACTACTTTTTAATATTAAAAAGTTTGGTTTTTTTCAATCTAAACTCTCTCATTTTCCTTACAAAGGTGGTTTCAGGGTCCAATCAATACAGTTGCCATAAATTACTTTGTTTTTTTCCAGGCAGCATGCAGATAGATATATATATTCACACCCCTCCCCCCCCCCCCCCCCCAATTCCAGTCTGCCTTTAATAACATAAAGTATCACTAAAATCTTGATAAATTCTCTAATGCAATGCTCTAATGTTCATATGGAAACACACAGCTGGGTCAGTTCTGTGCTCTAAGTGCTTGAAATTGTTTTCAGACCTTTCTGCCTGTTCATTGCTTCTGAACCTTCAAAGGGATTTTTGGATATGGAAATAACGCTAAATCTAATTATGAGTAAGCTGAATTCTGTCAATGTATTCTGAACTGCAGAGCAAATAAGCATCCTTTTATTCTATTTCAATAACTGAGGAACTACACAGAAATGCTGCTGTATTTGCTGATGGATATATGCAAGTTCAAAGATATTAAAGGACATTTTTAGTTGCTACCACTCCAAAGATCAGCTTTCAACAGTTAAAAAGTTAAGCACTGTCATCTGAAAAACTGTAAAAACATTTATATCAAAGATTCTTCTTTTTCCTTACATACAAGAAGAAACTAAATTCTAAAGATGAAACCACTTGAAACCTTGGGAACTAGATATCCTTTAAGACTTCCTTTCTCACTTTAGGGAAGTTATTTTATATATAAATTTGTAGGCAAGCTCATAATAACAGAAAAGACAAATGAAAGGCTATTGTTGGAACCATATATCAGCTAGGTAAGTCTGAACAATCAGGAAGTCAATAGACTGGAAAGAAAGCTGGATATAAGGGGAAGTAGAAAAAGTGAGAAGGAATTAAGTAGCCTGAAACTGAACTCAAAAACACTAATAAGCACTAAATTCTTTCCTTCCTAATTTTGTTGCCTGGTAAGTCACAGGAACAGAGACCTCCTCTTTTACTCTAGTGAGATGAAACTTTTCTGAGAACCAGAAATTCTTTTTCCTGCCCTGCTTCCCCCATATTGTTTTTTTTGGAGGAGACAAGAAGGGGAGAGGAGGATGAGTAGCTGAACTAGCTAATCCTTCCTTTTCTCCCAGTAGCAGTTGTTGTTTTGAACAGGTTAAATACAAAACAGAAACACAGTAGTTGCTTGAAGGTATTCAGCCACATTAAAGGAACAAAAACATGCCTGGAAGGATGAGAATGACAGTATTTGTAAAGTGATTCAAACACACTGCAAATGCAATGCTCAGTCCTTACCCTCTTGCACTGGGTTCCCAGTATGGTGCATACAGTCCTGAAAATGCTGGCACGAAATAGCAGCCATAAGAAGTCCCCACTTCTGCAGCCAGTTTTTCTAATGCACACACACAAACAGGCTTCAGTTAGCTTTTCACAACTGTACCACACTTAAAGATTACGCTTAAAAGTGTTACTATTTGAATTGGAAAAATATTCAGAATATATTCAGTATTTACAAAAATAATCAAGCCACGTATACAAATAAATAATACAACTAATGCTGGCACTCTGCTCCTTGTTAATTAGTTTTCCATTTGGAACATATGAATGGAAGATGGGGCACAGGGAGTTGTGCAAAATGAAAACCCAAAACTGAAATCCAAAATTTTGTACTCAATATGCTGACCTAGATTCTGTGATGTTTTCAAAGGTTATCCTGTGGGTAAAGAATGCAACCTTCAAAACAGTCCAAAAGGTTACACTTTACTTACATTTAAGTCAAGGCAAGCAAGTGAAACTGGATCAAGACCAAAGGGAGTTAAGAACTAAATTCCCATTAACTTCAAATGGATTTTGTGTTCCAAATTCTCAGCTTACATATATAACCACAAGGCCACCTACAAGAAAATCTGATGTTTCTTAATATCTGACTAATAACTGGATACATGAACTCAATACTAAAATATTTGTAATTTTAAAAATTATATTAAGACACCTAGAATTGAAAACAAAATGATGTGCAGATCCTTCCTAGAACAAGAAGGGATATTTTTACTGCTTTTGTACATTTCTTGTTTGCATTGATGTGAGAAGCAGAGCACTAGACAAAAAAAGTAGGAAAACTTCTCCAAAAAGTCTTCTAAAATGGTACTTTCATATGGACTGCACTTAAAAAAAGGAGTGAAGGGAGAAGGAAGGACATGCTTAGGCAGAGATGATGAAGTCCCACATGACTTCAACAGCACTGATAAAGCTGAAGTTCTTGAAACTCAAACCTTCCAAAAGTCTAGGCAAAGTTGTGAAGAGGTACTGTAGTGTCTCACTAACTGACTAATTCACATGACAGTAGTTTATACTCTCCTGTATGATCTGCAAAGCTTTCTTTCAGAAAAGCAGACTGATATTTTAAGTTTTTGTTTAATCTTTGAAGTTTTACATAAAATTTTAATTCTAAATTTTTCCACCTTTGAATTAGATATCTAATTATTAAAAATATGTACAGAATATCTTTTTAATCCTAAATCTCATTAAACCAGTCACTTTCAAACTTTTGCCTTTGCATGCTTCTGATAATTTTTCCTTTTCCAAAGTTTGATGTATTCCTAGTTTCTACAGTGTCACATGCCACCTTGTTTTGGTTCAGCCCAATTAGAAAACATCATCTACACAACTGCTAAAGGATTACTGTATTCTTAGCCAAAAGAGATTGCCCTCCTCCACAACTCCTTTGAGGAAAGTTTGCAAACTGAGGTCCCTAACTCAATGGATCTAAAACCTTCTACACAAATTGTTGCACATGTAAGGCCTCTCCTGTTTATGACAAGTATATGTAGGTTCAGGATCAAATATGCACTGGTTTCTGTAACACAGATGTAAATACTCTTGACTCTGGAAAATCCAACGCTGTATGAACTGCTAGGGAAACTACTAGAAAGTACAGACTGAAATAGTACAAAGTTTCCAAGGCTGTATTGATAGGCTCTGTGAAATACATGTATCAATAACAGTGAGTTCATGGATGCGAAGTGAATTGTTTAAACACCACAAAATACATGCATCTTCCAGCTTTTCTTTACTTCAACATTTTGAGCTTTTATTCACCAATAGAGACATCAATGACACTGGAAAGTTAAAAAACTGAACAGTTCCAAATTGTGAATACTTACCAACTTCCTGTGAAGACTTAGCAATACCTAGATTGTCCCTCAGCCAACGAACAACAGCACCAGCTATTGCAACAGATCCCTGAAGAAAACAAAATCCCTGCATTAGAAGACAACAACTGGTAGCTTTGTGTTCCGTTTTGAAAGACTGGAAAGGAGGGGTAGCTGTGGCTTCCAACTGCAGGCTTACAGTTACAGCTTGAAGCACTCCCAAGAATGCTCACAACTAAACCACAGGTTTCTCGGCATCTGTAGACTGCCATGTAAAAATGGCAGCCTCTTACACAGGCTCCATGCAGAAAAGGTGCATATTGTATGCTTCCTTCCATGAGGGGAAGTTACAATGATATTTTCTAAGCAGTCTTCTTGTCTTTCTAATTTATTTCTTCTGCTGAGGTCCAGTAGCCTCAGACTTCTTTTCCTGACAAATTAAGATTTTTATGCTTTGATTTAAAGAAACAGGACTGATAATATCTAGTCTAAATACAAATGCCCAGAAAGACAGAAAATTTAGGCACTGGTGTATCTGCCAGCAAAATTGTTCCGAATTTTTGAATTTGGCCCTGAATGGCTCCATCATATCACAGATGAATGGCATGGCTCCCATCTCACTCCAAAGTCCAAATGGACTTCTCTACAAGACAATCTCAATTCTACTAGACTATGCTTCGAGTAAACAGGAGCAGCACTGTATTTTCATTCAAAGCCATTGCTAGAAGGCACAGGGTTATTTTCTAAGAAGCTGGCTATTACTGTTAAAAGGTACCAGTTTGATTAAAAAGCCTGAACCCATATTTTTTGCCTTTCTGGGAAGTGTCTTAACCAGCAGATTGTAGATGACTCTAGCATGGATAGAAGATAAATGACACTTAACATCTTCTGTTGAAGCCATGTTTGCAAACAATATCATTAAAGATTTGGAGATGAAGAAGCAAAGTGCATGTGCACGTTTCAGCAAGCAGAAATACAATCACACTCAAGACAGTTCCAGTTCTTGATTTAAGAACATGGCTTAAAAATAAAACAAACCTCTCACACACCAACACAAAATAAAAATCCCAAAGCTTGACAGAACATGGCAAATGCAAGACTCCACATCCTAGTAAAGTACTTTAAGCCACAAACTATTCTCCCCGTGAAAAACCCCCCTGTGTGTTGTCTTTGTTTCACATGGAAAACATAAGACTGTCTACAAAACCTCAATATCAGCAGAGAGTTCAGTATATGTGTTTTGGGAATAATTATTAGACTATAATAATCAGCTCACTTAAGCAGCACAGGTGGAAAAAAATCAATTTGGCTGATCCCAACAGAGCTTTGGTGCCAAATAGGTGCTCAGCTGATCTGTGCATGAGAAGCAGAGCTTTAGAACAATGAACCCTGCAGCTTAAGTAAAAATACAATTTTCTACAGAATTTGGATGCCCTCAGACTTGTGTGGAGAAGCAAGGAACTATACTCGGTAAGTAGGCACCTAAACCTAAGTAGGTAAAAATAGCTAAAAATTGTTAGAGGATTTTTATCCTAGAAATTTGATTCAGAGTTTTAAAAGTGAAACAAAGTTAGAAGTAAAATTCATTAGAATTAAATAAAAAGCATAGCTATGACTTCTATTTTGAGGGGATAACTGAACCACTATTTTCCTCCTTTCTTTAAAACCAAATTTAGTATAAAAAAAATTTTGTTTTATTTTTTATAGCATTTATTAAAGATTTGAGAACTGAGTATCAGAAAAAATGCTTTTGCCATCTTGCCCTGAAAATATAAATGATGAATGAAGAAATATTTTTATTAATTATATGATATAGATTGGAGATGGGGATAACTGAAACCACACATAAGCCTTGAGGCACACAAGCTATAACACAGAGTTATTTTCATTTCCATGCAGCTCAAGATAACAAAAGAATACCACATAACAGAAGTAAACAAGAACACGTATCACTACAAAAAGGAAGAAACTACTGAACTTACCTCTAGTGCATAACAAACAGGTTTGTCTCTACCCAGTTTGTAAGCTATTGTGGTTAGAAGACCATGCTCAGAAAACACAGACTAAATGAGGAAATGTGAAAAAAAAAAGTAAAGCATGAACAGAGGCAGAAAATATTTAAATAAAAACATTCAAATTCTAGTAAACAAGAGACCAAACCTTCAGATGAAATATGGAAAGTTTACACAAAGTACATTATCAGTCACTATTTAAAAACCTGTCATAGAACCCTCAGATCACTGGTGCTAGTTCTTGTTTCCACAAGCTGCCACAGATCTTTCCAGCCTTGTTATAGTAAAGAACTGGGGGTCTTTAGAAGAAGATGTAAATGAGAAGGAAGCCAAAGCTTTGAGTTATTTATTCAACTCCAACTACAAAGAAATAAGAGAGAAAATGAAGGGAAGAAATAAAATAGCCAAGGGAAGGAAAAAAGACTGTGGTTAAGTAACACAACACTTAACCCTGCCTGGATGACATTAAGAACATGTACAAGGAAAGAGCAAGAAACTCGCTATGAACAGTTCTGTTTGGAAACTTAAAGAGATAGGAAATGGAGTCTTACTGAAACACCTTCAACAAACCATTACTTTCTACTCTTTCAGGTTTCAGTTTTTCCTTATGTCTGACAATCTAACTGTTGTTAGTAAGTCTAAGAAAGTCTAATGTACACTTGCATTCAAGAACTTAAATGATTGTAAAAAAAAAAAAAAGGGAACAACTCAAACATGCAACTGACCTTCTGACCTGTATTGCACAGCAAGAAACAACCTGTTCCGTACCTAGGATGAAAGTAAAGCAAAGTTAAACCCAGGATGTTTAAAGGATAACCTGTTACTGTAACTCATCAATCCATGAGTCCCCTGTGGAGAATCAAGACAACACATTTTGACACTTGAAGGTTATTTTACCATTAACTGATGATAAAACCATTCTCAAAAAGTTGATTTAAATGCAGCCTGAAGATGAAAAATCTAGTCACATTCCTCTCTCTGGTTATTTCTTGTATAGCACTTGATCAAGGAGCAGATAAGTCTGAAAACTAAGTGTGAATTCCTCTTTGGTGGCAGTGTTTACCTACTTCAATTTAAGTGGATTATGAAAGCTACTTTATAAAATAAATATTTCACAATATTAAATGGGGAATTTTAAGAAACTTTGTCCCTGTCACAAAAAAAGAGGATTTTCTTTAAACAAACTCCATTCAAAAACTTCTAAAACCGGCATGTTTCTCATTTGAAGACACATCACATATATGTGTGCATACACATATGTATAAGGACACAGTTTAATAAAAGGAGTACAAATTACTACAATCCACTCTAACTTATTCTGAGAAATTATGCATTCCCTACCTTTTCAAACCCCCGAATATTAATAGTTTAAACCAGTACTGAGATAGTCTTCAGTTAGAGAGAAAAAGAGTAAAGCAATAACAAAAATAAGTTAAAAATCCTTACCTTTACCTTTTAGTTTAGAGCCATTCACTTTTTTCAAAAGGTCTCTTGTGTTATAAAAGCATTTATTATAAAAATACTTTGCGTTAATATTACTCAGAACTATGTTTATTTTACTAAAACACAAGGCCACTAACCATTCAATTTGTGCATAATTATAAAATAAAAAGTGGAGGTCAATTAGCCACAAATATAGATTAATGTGTAATCATACCTGTGAAAGTCCCATACTGTTCATGTACCTACATGCTCAATAAAGCACGTGGCTGCAAATGGAATAGTAAGTCATTTAAGCAGAGCACTTTTCCTCAAATGGATGTTTGATTACACCAGTTGCCTGATTTAACTGATCAGCTATTTTAAACAAAGGACACTAAGAGGTTGAGAAAAGGAAAAAACAAATGCAAAATTCTCCATGCTGAGCTAGACAGAGAAGGAAAACTAAGCACTGCAACTGAAATGAAGCTTTCCCATCCAGAAATGCTGTGCCATTCAAGTCTACACAATCTAACTCATAGGCCTTTAACTTTAGCTCACAATTTAAATTATACTGAAACTGTTCTAATCTGTGTCTTGGAAAATTTAAAAATGAAAAACCTCCCATCACACAGAAGTGTTTTCTTCACGGTGGCTGTGTTCCAAAATATACCTCACAAGCCATGTAACTTTAACACCGTCACTATTTATATGAAAGTCAGGACATGGCTTACTTTGTACGTCAGTACAGTCAAAATGTAGATCTGTAATTATGTGATAACTAGAAAAGCATTTGGCAGTGAGCTTGAAAGATAACACAATACTAAATTCCAAACAGAGCAGTAATTATCTTACAACTTTAATATTAACTTACGTATTTTTTGCTTGCCCATCTTTAAAACACATTTGCCCAACAAGAGCAGCAGACTGGTCACCTAAGCACTGAAAATAAGAGATAATTTCTTTTAGCAAACATCTGCACATGAGTTTCATGCAAGAATAAAAAGGAACATGAACAGATATATTTTACCATAACTTGAACCTATTAGTGCCACACAGTGAGGAAAAACCTAGAGACAACCTATGCGTTTTTATTACTCTTCCCTTTGTAAGAACTACAAATGAAATGTGTTGTGCTACTTACAGTGAACAATTTAAAGTAATAAAAAATAAAAGTTACTCTCTTTATGCATGTTGTGTTGGAAAAAGCTGAGAATCTTCACAGCATTTCTGGACTATGTATTTAGAGAATTTCTTTTATATACATTAAGTGGAGCTTGCTTTCATTTTGCAATGTTACTCATATACTTAGAGATCTTAAGTTTCCAACTGCACTATACATATGCATTAAAGCTGTCAGCTGTATGTGCACAGCCAGACCTTAATAATGACGGACCAAGCCAACTAATAATTCATCTTCCAAATTTTACTTCATATTTAACCTGAAGTAAGAAACCTTCAACTTAATTCATGGCAGGACTCACTCATCTTAAAGCTTTTTCCTGTAAAGCTTTGTTCATGCAGTATCAGGTTGTCATGACAGAGTCTAAGTCAAAGTAGGACTTACCCCAGAAATTGGTACACCTGTCAAAGCTCCAGATTTCTGTTTTGCAAAAAGAGAAAGAACAGCTCTGAGTTAGCTTTCTGTGGCTACAATTGAAGGTAATGAAAAAGAAGCTAAACTTCTAATGCTCAAAGGATAACAACCATGTAAGTAATATGGTTCAGTTCAGGTGTACACCCAAATTGAGCTTAATGCCGCTCATGTCTAAAACACTAAGAAACAGAGAGCAGGAAATTTTACAGATAAGCATATCACCTTTATTATCACCTCAAAAGTTCTTACCATAAATTTTTCATGCTAGGCAGAAAATTAGGTTCAGTGTAATCTGTGCAGTAAATGCCAAGTGTAAAATGCAAAAGTGTAAAATGGCAAAGTGACTAGAAAAAAATGTGACTGTGGTGACACTCTAAGTGAAGAGAGATGTCTGATTATACAACAGTTTTTTAAGCCTCATACAGACTTTCCTCCAAACGCCATCACAGTTTTTCAGTTACATTCCTGCTGCAGAATCATAAATTCATTCAGGTTGGAGAAGATCTCTAAGATCACCGAGTCCAACCCTTAACACAGCACTGCCAAATCCACCACTAAACCATGGCCCTCAGGGCCACATCAACACTGTTTACCTCCAGGCATGGCAACTCCACCACTTCCCTGGGCAGCCTATTCCAGTGCTTGACAACTGTTGCTGTAAAGGCTCTTGTCTTATCACTTGTTACTTGGGAGAAGAGACCAACCCCCACTTAACCACAAGTTCCTTTCTCGTAGTTGTAGGGAGCAATGAGGTCTCCCCTGAGCCCACTTTTCTCTAGGCTAAACATTCCCATTTCCCTCAGCCATGCCTCATAGGACATGTGCTCCAGACTCTTCACCAGCTCCACTGCCCTTCTCTAGACATGTTCCAGCACCACAGTGTCATAGTGAGGGGGCCAAACCTGAACACAGGATTTGAGGTGCAGCCTCACCAGTGCTGAGTACAGGGGCACAGTCACTGCCCTGGTCCTGCTGACCACACTATTGCTGGTACAGGCCAGGATGCCATTGGTCTTCTGGGCCACCTGGGCACACACACTGGCTCGTGTTCAGCTGTTGTCAACCAGCACCCTCAGGTCCTTTCCTGATGAGCAGCTTTCCAGCCCCTCTGCCCCCAGCCTGTAGCACTGCCTGATGTTGTGACTGAAGTGCAAGACCCGGCACTTGGCCTTGCTGAACGTCATACAATTGATCTTGGCCATCACTCCAACTTGTCTAAATCCCTCTGCAGAGCCTCCCTGCCCTCCAGCAGATCAACAGTTCCACCCAACTTAGTGTCATCTGCAACCTTAGCAAGGGTATCCTGACAATTTTATTTAATTATTTAAACAGCAACTTTTACTTCTTTCTTTAAATAATCTCTTTGTGCGATGATGTAAATGCATTTTCAGTAAAGCCATGCAAATGTATTTCCAATCTGAATCTCTTTAATTCTCATTTTAATGAACTGGATTTATAAATGCACTAAAAATCTCTGCATGAATTTGATGTTTAACTATAACAAAATTAATATTTTTAGACAGAATGGCCTGATTTTCTCATTTATAAAATGATACAGCCAACAACTATTAGACAGTAGCTGTATTTTTTACTTCACTATAAAAAGAAATATTCAGCAGTCTGCAAATTAAGACAAACACATACATCGAGATCACATTTCAGAAATAATTTTGGAATGAACTCTAAGTGTAATATCTCAGTTTTGGAAATACATGGCAAATTTATTGGTCTAGAAAGTGCACTTTTGCTAATCCTTAAACCAATGGAAATGCACAGCATCTGAGCAGAATGGGTAAGATATAGGTGGTCAGCCTAATGGAAGCCTCTACTCACCAGGCTAGGACAGATTTTCTACAGCCAGCAAAAGGAAGAAAAAGGAAAAAAATGGAAGGAAAGGGAAGAAAAACAAAAGTTCACATTTAAAGTGATGAGCAATTCTGTTGTAGTGATCAGGTAGTCTCTTTCTCCTCGCTCATTCAGCTTAGTACAACTCACTCCCATCCGACCTTCACATAAATAAAAGTCAGCAATGACTTCTAGTGGCATTTCCATTAACACATTAGCGAAAATATTTACATTTCAAGAAAGTTAGAGTTATATTTTAAATAAAAATCTTCTAACTTGTTTAATAACAAAATGCCTGTATGTTCTTGATTAAAAACAGCTCAGTCTACCAGGAAAAAGAATGCAAAATCACAATATCCAGTTTATCCAATTTTGAAATTAATAAGTTACTTGCCACTGTATCAGAGGAGTTGGTGCTTCATCGAAGTAAACAAATATTCAACTTCATATAATATTATACAACAGTAGATAACAATGTACTAACCATAAATCAAACAATACTGGTCTAGAAAAAGCCATTAGTCTTATTTTATGGAAATTCTGACAAAACCATTTTGATAGAGTTATATTTTTACAAGATTAACTTCACACAAATACTAGAAAACTTACCATCAGGCCATAAATCTCAGAGGAGCTTCGTACTTTTGGAAGTATTTCCATAGGAATATCAAAGAACCTGAACACAATACAAAATAATGTATATATTTATATATATATATGGTCAGTGTTAAATCAGAAAGCATTTTGCATTTATTTTCCTAAATAAAAAAAACAAAAAGAAAAACTAAAAAAGTGACTTTGATTTCTAGGGTTTAATTCATAGCTATGTGTTTTTCCACTTGTTATTGTACATGACATTGTTTTCTGGAGTAAAACATCATGTACTTCAACACTTAGAGAGCATATTCAACTCTTTTATGTGGGACATCATTTCTCTTCCAACAATATCTTTATAACTTTATAATACTGTTGTTAATAATTTTAAATAGAGACATTATCACTGTAACTGCTCTACAAATTTGATTAAGTAATAAAGAAACTACTAAATGCCATTGTTTCCATGAACCAGTCCTCTACCTACAGAAAGATTTTGCTACTTTTAGTTAATCCAGACTGTTGTAAATTGGACATCTGGAGAACAATGCATCTTAGTTACTAATGTCAACAGCAACTGCTGATCTTAGTACACATAAGAGATCTTACTATTAAATGAGTTAGAAACTAGTTAAATAACAGTATTGCTGAAAAAATGAGCTTACTGGCAGAGCTCAGGATCCCATTCCAAGGAATGAATGTTGAACAACATCGTTCTACTGGCATTGGTTACATCTGTACAGTGAATGCCTCCATTCTTTCCACCTGTCAAACTCTGAACCAAAAAATAACAATATTTGTCAATGAAAGATACAGGCTTCCTTCAACAAATTGCAAAAAAAATTCTAAACCACAAAGCTTTCAGCTTGGGACTGGGAACTCTGATATTTCTGCAACAACTAGAGGCCTAATACATCGTTCTAGAGTTCAAGATTCTCCGGAAAGTGTGAGAAAAATTTTACAGCAATCTATAATGGTAAAATACACATAAGCATCTATAAAAAATGTAGTGGTACAGGGACAGTAAAGCTCATCTTCAAGGGAATTTTAAAAGGAGTTTCTTTAGTGGGTTGTATTGACATTACTATGTCACCACACAGTATCACAGTACTTTGCATGGGAATTTGCTTTATATGGAACTTAGTTCTAAAAAGAGTGATAATAAACTCAGAAATACATACCCATATAAGCCATGAATCAATAGTCCCAAACATAGCTCTTCCATCATCAACTGCTTTCCTAATCTCTTCCACATTATCCAAAAGCCATCGAAGTTTCACTGCACTAAAATAAGTGCTAAGTGGAAGACCAGTCTTAAACTGTAAAGTTAAAAAAAAAATAATTTCAACACTATGCAACTATCTTTTCCAAAAATACTGTAGCTATATATAAAAATGGTGATAGTAGGTGAAAAAGGAAAGGATGCAAAACTCAGAGAAATTACTCAAACTTGTTATTTAAATAAGTATTAATCATACAACACACAAGTCTGAAAATATCAAAACCAAATAACCAGTGCATTAATGGGCAAAGATCAAAGCTGATCTAAATGCAGTTCAAGACCATTAACGTGGAAAGAGTTGTTTGCAGAAGTCCTGTCTTATCTAGGACATCTCCACATGACTAGAAAAGAAGTCACAACACCAAAAATGAGCGGCACGACATGGGAAAGATGAAATTTTTATTCTACCAGAACTTCAAAATGCTTTTTGATATCCCTTTCCTGCCTACAAGAAAACATAGAATATAAAAAATACATAATATTTATACTATCACTTAAGGACAACATTAATCAAAGAATTGTGACACTTTTTGCAAGCATTTTTTCCAAATTGCTATATATATACTCATACATAAAAAAATTAATTTGCTCTTTGTGAACTATCTACTTATCAGATTGCCTGTGATTAATTTTAATCTTAAGGTATAAGATGAGAACATACAATATATTTCACATCAATAAATTATTTCCCAAGCAATTTTTTTCTACGTTATCTTAATTTTTTGTGTGTGATGGTTACTTATCATTGGCTAGATAGCACATGATTAAGTCTCACTATTACTCATTTAACTTCCCTAGTGAGATATATAAGGAGTGCTCATCACTTATTTTGAGGAAATGAAACATTTTCTAGTCTGAGATCAATGTATTATGCATGCGTTTTATTACTTGTCAAGCTAAGAGGGGACTAGAAGCAACAACTGACTTATTTTGTTTTGAGGAATTTTAAATATATATATCCAAAACATCATATATTGTAGCAGCTACTATTTATATGTTCTGGAATATCTCTTACCTTAGAAAAGGCTTTGTTTTTCCCTGGAATTCTTTTAAGAAGACGTTCAACTGTTGACTGGGTTCTCAGGTCAAGCCACACTAAAAAAAAAGAATAAAATTAATTGATGAACAGATTTAATACACAAAAAGTGACGTGTACAGGCTGCTTCTACAGAACCACAGCTCTTGCTGGTAAATTCCTGTCTATTTTTATCTTTTCATGTAGTTGAAAGAATATTGTATTGCCATTGTACTTTAAAGGCACTGTTGTAAAAATGAAAAATGGTTAGATAAACTCATTTGATTTCGAAGAACAAATGATTTGAGAAATCAAACAGGATTTTCCACATAATAGGATATATACTTGATCAGAGTATAAGCAAATGACTAATACTATTTTGGAGCAGATGACTGCGATTAAACTATGATTAAAAAACAAATAGAAGGTTGATTATTTACTATTTCTATGTAAACTTTGAACTAAAGGACTATGCCAGTTATCAAGGTATAACTGGGCTTAAGATAAAGCTGTTAACTACACATATTTGAATATAGAAGAGCCCTGTTTTTTCAGTGATACCATTTAAAACTGTATCTGGCACTTGGCATGGCCTAAAAGAGCAATTCTAGACAACTACAATGTCTCAGCTGATAAAATCTGAAAAGCTATGATAAGGTAAAAATAAAACTCTGAACCGATAAGTACTCATTAAACCCACTCAACACAATTTTCCTTTAAACTTAAATCAAGAGCATCCTGAAAATTTTAAGGAAGTGACTGGGCATAAATAAGAACTTAATTACATTCAAGGAACAAAGGAACCCTTCAGGATCTTTGGGGGACTTTTGAAAACCCATAAAGAGAATTATTAAGCAAGAATTTTTGCAGAATAGTTTTTTTTAACTATACTGGTATGTATACAAACACATCTTATGATACAGACACCAAAAAATCAAAGAAATTAGTAGGCTAGGCCACAATGAGGTCTGCATAGGAAACTAGGAAAACATTTTTTCCACAACACTCTCATATTATGATATTACGTATTCAGAAAGTATAGTAGTTACCAATAGCATTATAAAGAGGTTCTCCAGTTGTCTTGTCCCAAACCACTGTTGTTTCTCTCTGATTGGTGACTCCAATGGCTTCAGGACAAAATAGAAAGAAGTATCCTTTTCAGGTTTGTTTTCCTCTTTTGTGGGGGAGAGGGAAGGAATGGAGAGGTGGAGAGGAGGGAGGGACAGGTAAGGAGAAGAGGAAAGTAAATGGGAAATAAAAAGCTTCCAACTTTTTTACATTTTAATCTAGAAATGTTACTTCTAAAAACTCATCTTTCAACTTTTGCTTAACCTGTATGCTCTAAATCTCTCTCTTTTTTTTGGTCACAAACTGAGACAGCAACAACATTGACAGGGAAATTAACTTTTCCCAATAAATCCTAAATTAAATTTCAGAATTTCTTTATTTATGACTTGTCTCTGTGATTTTACAAGATTAGGTTAAGTCTACTTTGTGGGTTCTGCATTGCTAATATACAAAAGGAACTTATTTTCTCATTATTCCTCCCAAAAAATCCTGCTTTCAACTCCAATTTAACATTTTATTTGGTGCTGGCACATGCGGCCACCTTTCTGTTTATTAACTTAAAAACTAGGGAATCTGAATTGCTCAACCATGAGTATGTTAAAGCCCTCAGTGACCCCTTAAGTACCTTTTATGTTGGAGATGTTTATGTTCAGTTGTTTCAGTTTTTCACAAGTCTTTTCCACACATTCATAGACAGACTTTAGTATTTCCTTTGGATCTTGTTCCACCCATCTTTAACAAACAGTAAACACCAGTTAGCAAAAAATAACATATAAAAAGGAATTCTAGTCTGAAAAATAAGATGAGCATTTTGATATAATTATAGCTAAAATGCATGTTTCACATATGTAGCAAAAGGAATTTCAAACCCTTTTTAAACTGCAACCTGTCTTTCTAAAAAAAAAAAAACTCTGAAAAAAAAGGGAGCATTGGCAGCAAACAGGTCTGTTAGGATGAAACAAACAAAAAAAACCACTCAGAGAACAAACTAAGATATTTCTATGGATTGAGATGAAGACTATGACTAAACTGTAAAAGTGGCCAGCTTTACCATCTTAAATGAGATAAGTCTTACTTAACCTTTAGTTTTAAATTTGAAAGTTTAGACATCAAATATGGTAATGAGTGATCAGAGCAAAACACTAAGAATTTTCATTTTTTGTAACTCAGGGCACATACTATACACCCAGTGTGAGTTATTTATTTTTCCTACAACAGTCTTTTACAGCAGATACTATGCTTTTAATAACTATTAAACAACTTGAGTTTTGATCATTCATAGGTAAAAATACATAAGCTCTACCAAAATGTACACAAATAAAAAACAACAAAAAAAATTCATACCCTTCTTTAGGGAATTTTTGATTTATTTCAACCTGATGGTGACTCAAGAGCTCTGCGGTTTTCGCATTAAAAACCTGCAAATAAATTACACAATGGAATCTTCTGTGAACACAAAAGTTTAAACAACAATCAATTAACATTTATTCTTTTGAACAAATACAGTGCTGTGATAACGAATAGCAATTTTCTATCATCACCTCCAATATCCATATAACCTGGATTCAGATATATGCATTTTTGTAATTAAGACAGGCAAAAAATATTTAGTAAACTTTGCTGTCAATAACCATATTTTTTTCTTGATGGATTAGGAAATAACCACATTTTTTCTTGTGGTGGTTGTAGAAATGAAACTAAGGATGCATTTTAGAATATCTATCAGTAAGACACTCTCTGTTTTTAGTAAAAAACATTTCTTTAGTTCCTGCTGTGACACTCTAATGCCAGAGGTATGTGTTTTCTTGAGTTAACTCACTTTTATGAATAGCAAGATTCTGTGAGAAATCACAGAAGGGACCAAACCATGAAGAGAGAAAAAGCATCCAGGCAGAATCTAGCTGCTTAAAAAACCCTAGAAGTACAGAGCTCATGAACAATCTGACAAGAAAAGAATGTTACTGCAGCAATACAATACATTAAAAGGAGAAGAATATGCAGAAAAGGAACTTAAATTTGGATATAATACAACAAAAACCAGCAGAGTGGAGAATCATGAGGACTATCTTAAGGAATCACAAGTTAGAAGTTCTGCAGTAGGTCAGGTGGAATGCACAACAATCTTCATTAACCATCAGTGGCCTGTTTACCAAAGGAATCTCTACTGTGGGCAAGCTAAGATTGACACCTGGTAAAACATCCAACCTATTGTACAATGAGTAAGCCAGAGTAACTGACTGGGCAGTGATGACACGCCCATGAGAAGGGCTCTTTCTCAGGAGCACCATGCAGAACTTTTTGCTTGAAGAATGTTCAGGGACCTCAAAAGTAAAATCTAACAGCAGGTTCAGGTGAACCTGCCAGTAGGACATCATCCTACCTTTTTATGACAAACAGGTGAGCCAGATTTAGAAACCATTCACATGCTAAAGAAACAAAGTTCAGTTATACCCATCCACCCCCTAGGATACAACTGAATCTTTTCTAGATTTCCTTGTTAATGCTCTCTTCTCATTCCACAAATTTTGGGAATTTCTCTTAAAGCATTTAATCCATAAGCTCTTGATTATATTTAGACAGTACACTTTAAAACTATTAGAAAAATTCTGACAAAAAGGAGATGAAGTTCTGGTTCTCCAGTTTCTTTGGAACATTGAAGTGTATCTTTAAACTTTGAAATTTAGAAACATTCTATTTATATATTAGAATAGCAGAATAATTCAGACTGAAAGGGACTTCATGAGACCTCCAGTACAACCTCCTGCTCAAAGCAGGATCAGCTATGAGATTAGACCAAGTTGCCCAAGAACTTTTTTTCCTAGACAAATCTTGAAAACCTGCAAGGATGAAAACAGCACAACCTTTAGAAAACACTGAAATCTGATTTTCACTCTCCATTGCCCAGAAAATAAGTCTTAAAAAGGTTCTTTTCTGCTATCAGTTGGAAAGATTACATAAAAAGGCCACCATTACCTACTAACAGTGCTAAATATCATTCAGTAATCATTCATCATTAATCATTCAGTATTCCCTGAAACAGAAGGCAGTACAAAGGATTCCTACTGGTAATATGAAACACAGATTCAATTAGAAAGTCATTGAGTAAACCTAGAGTGTGTTACCCACAGACACAGCAATAAATTGTGACAGCAATAAATTCTCAATGGAAACAGTATCACTATAAATGCACTGATTTTTATGCCCATAAAGAAGAACGGGGCAAACACACTTTCCTAATCCATTACAAACCAACCAGCAAGCTTCTGACATTCTCAACAAAAGCAGAAAATACTCCCTGTACCTCAGGAAAAGGGATTAAAAGGTTTTGCTAGGAACAATCCATATTCAAGCCCAGGCTGAATGGGACCCTGAGCAACCTAGTCTACTGGAAATCGTCCCTGTCCACCACGGGGTGGAACTAGGTGATCTTTAAAGTCCCTTTCAGCCCAAATCATTCTATGATTCAACAATTCTACATTGATAAACAGAATTGTCGTATGTGAAAAGATGCCAGATATGAAGGAGTCACTAGATTTAAACATACAAGATGATAAAGTAGGGAATAAATAGAACAAATGGGACCCCACTGCCTTCCTTGCCCACTTTCTACAAAAAACTGTTTTCAAAAAAGAGCCCTATATAGTCCCTGTTTTTCTTTGACAATGGTGAGATAAAGAAATAAGTGACAGTACAATATTGTGTGCAGCTTTGGTCACCACAATATAAGAAAGATACTAAACTGTTAGGGAGTATCCAGAGGAACACTATGAGGATTGTGAAGGGCTTTGATGGGAAGCTGTGTGAGGAGTGGCCGAGAGAACTTGGTGTGTTCAGCCTGGAGGAGAGACTGAGGAGAAACCTCATTGCAGTTACAACTTCCTTGTGAGGGGAAGAGGAGGGGCAGGCACTGATCTCTGCTCTGTGGTGACCAGTGAGAGGATCTGAGGGAATGGCCTGAAGTTTTGTCAGGGAGGTTTAGGTTGGATATCAGAAAAAGGTTCTCCACCCAGAGGGTGGTTGGGCACTGAACAGGCTCCCCAGGGCAGTGGTCACAGCACCAAGCTTGACAGAGTTCAAGAGGCATTTAGATGATACTCTCAGGCACATGGGCTGACTCCTGGGGATGGTCCTGTACAGGGTCAGGAGTCGGACTTGATTATCCTTCTGAGTCCCTTCCAGCTCAGCATATTCTGTGAATAATTCAGATAAGGTCAATACATTCCTGTGGAAATAGGTTTGAAGTGTATTTCTGTAATTTGTTGGGAGTAGAGGCTTTCATTCCTTTCATATTGATTAAGAACTGGTTCCAGTTTATGATATTGATCTCTCACTTTTTGTATGGTGGGGGAAAAATTCAAAGTTAGTATTGCCCTAATTTTATGAGCTGTAGTCATGAAAGAATTGTCTGTTTGGACAGGTAGAACTATCTTGAACAGAGATGAAAGTGAAAACCACCAAGTGTGTGCTGAATTCTCTGGTGAGAGGAGAGATTAAAGAAAAGGAATAAATAACACCTTGCCTCTGCTCCCAACAAAGAATTAGAGCTTGAGCCTTCAGTCTCAAGACTGGAGAGAAGACCCACTTAGCTATGCTGTATGTGAGCAAGCAGACAAGCAAAAGGGCTGATCATTTAATTTATGCTCTTATACGGTCTTTAATATAATATATCACATGAAGGGGTGCGGTTGCTCATATTACATATTATTATGTATTACATTCAGTTTTCATTATCTTAGTGGAAAAGATTATCATCCTTTGTAACAATTTTCAAAGAATGAAAAGAAATATGAAGCTCACAAGAGTGATGCAAAAAGCTGCACAGCTGAAAAGACAATAGTGAAAACAGATTTTAGAAGTAACTTTTCATGACTCTCAAGCTTTGTCATGTAACTCTGCCTGTAGAAAAGCCATTTTTGTTAGTCTGTGTTGTATCCTCATAACTTTCTGTTAAGCTGGAACAGCCATGGCTTTGTAGGCAAACCAGCTTAGAGCTGGAATTCTGAAATTGCATTGAAATCAACCCAGATGGGGTAAGGATGACAGGTAAACAATAATTTCCTTTATAGCATGTAACTAGGAATAGAAGACAGTCAGAATTTATGAATAAGTACAGTTTAACAAGTCTCCTAGAAACTATCATTCTTGGAAAGCTCCTGATGAACAGACTTCTCTACCCCAGCTAGGAGATGCTTATGATTATGGGATTGAAAAGGAAAACTACACTGTATTTTAAGTGATAAGAGCTAGGGGAAAAAAATGTATTTGCAATATTTTGAACTCTTCTTGTTAGGTATACAAGCAAGTTTCACGTTTTCCCCGAAGGCCACATTACTTCAGTAGAGGGGTGAAATGGATTCCCCTCTGAAGGGTAAGCCCAATGGGTACTAATCCCTTATCTAAAACCAGATTTTGTTTATTGAAAAGAGTGCAGGGTGATATAGTTTTATTTGAATGTTTCTTCTGGAGATGAAGTATAGGAAGAAAGAAATATATCACAGGGGCAATTGTAATGTGTCTGCCTGGAAAACCTAGAACTGAAAGTAATCTATAGATACTTCATTGTATTTTTCAATTCTTGCTGTTCCTGGATAAAATGCCCAAGTGACTCTATCCAGCAAATACCTTTCAAGAGATCAAACACTGGTTTAACTCACCATTAGCTCCTGATCCTTATACTTTTGCAAAAGAAGTTATAGTGGAATTTTATATGATTCTTGAATAATATAAAATGGAACATGAGAAATAAAAGTATTTGAAGAAAATATTTGACAGAACATCTTGGCCAGAATTTAGTTATCTCAGTACACTTTTTCAGCCTATTCAATTAATTTTCCTGCTTGTTATCTTTAAGAAAATGAGCCTTAAGTAATGGCACTGATACCTGATGCACTGCTCTCTCTCTGCTAACTCTGAACATTATCGAGGTTCAACCCAACTTAACAGAAAAGTTGCAATCTCAAAAATAATTACATAGTTCATCTTGCAAAAGTAGATTATCAAAGCAAAGATACAAAATAGGGTTCCTAGTGGGTGGAGCTACAGCATAAACAAAAACTGTATGTGTGCTTTGTGTGAGAGGCAAATGTAAATAAGGATAGTAACAGAAATGCACTTGAGTTCGGGTGCTTCTTTGGCATATGTGCTCACAGTCTCCTCATTCACACAAGCAAGAGACTGAAACCTTGTGTCTGTACACAGAATCAGAGATTCCTTTCAGAATAAACTGAGGTCATCTAGCCCAACTCACTACTTGGGTGAGCCTAAATTTAAGACCAGGTTGTTCAGGGCCTTTTCCAGTCAGGTGTTGAGTAACTGCAAGGCTGGGAATTCCTCAGGTTTTCTGGGCCTTTATAGTGAAACATTCTTCTTTAGGTCTATTTGAAACTCACTTGCTGCAACTTGTGTTGATTGCCTGTTGTCTTTTCCTATGCATGTCTGAGAAAAGGCTGGTTCTGTGTTCTCTGCAAACTGTGGTTAGAGAGCTGAAGACAGCCTCTTAAGCCTCTCTTGTGAAGAAAGCTGCACCACTGCAGTGCTCATATTACTGACCCTCTGGCTGGATGAAATCCACTTCCTGTCCTCTGGGGAGTCCAACACCAGACACACTGCTACACAGATGGCAATAAATCTTCACCACCACAAGGATGCACTCCTCACTTATATTCAGCCTGCTGTCCAATGGGAATCCATGTCCTTTTTCACCAAGGAGCTCCTTACCCTTCTAAAGTGCTAAACTTTGTTGAACTTCTGTAAGGCTCCTTCTGTGACTGGAATTCCAGTCAACTGCTCACCTCCATTTGAGAGGGCATTCCAACCCAGTCCCACAGCTGTTGATGAAAATACTGTGGGGTATCAGCCCTCACTCTGACTGCTGTGGAACACCACTGGTAAATCTGCCACCAGTCACTGTAAATTTAGACTCTGAACTGTTGACACTACTTTTTGGCCTCATAGAAACAGTTTTTCACCCAGAACTCTTTAACCTGGTCAAAATCATGTGTCTTCCAACTTAAGAGAGGGGCAAAATAAACAACAATTTGATTTTGGCTTGTGACTTGGTGAAGATGAAAACTGTTGGAACCACTATATAAAAAAAAATAAAATGTAGAGATATGAGTGAGAAAGGCAAGCAAAACAACTAATGGTAAAAGATCTAGAGGCAATAAGAGAGCCAAGGAAACAACTCGAGCACAAACAACACAACATTACATTTTGGCTTAAAATACTTCAGAACAAAGTCTCTCTTCTAACTGCATCAGTCCCTTTCCAGCGCAGAATTCTCCAGATACATGTGTAGTTATCTGAACGACTGACGTGGCTTGCAGCAGATCTCTGCACACTTTGCCCTCTTCTTCCCCTCTCCCTCATGTTCTGATTTAATTCAGTGATCATGTATTGTATTTGCTCAAAACCACGTAACTTTACTATCATAATAGCATGATCACATTGCCAAGTTTAAGACAATGCTGCATTTTGACATGAGCTGAGAGACAATGATATGGATACAAGAGAAATTGAAGAGTAACAGACCCTACACTTTTTCAAAAAATTAGGGAGCACCTGAGTCCTCAGAGGAAACATACCTCATGCAGACAGACACAATTCCCCCAACTGCATACAAGCCATCAATTAATGTGTCCAGTGTAAGAAATTCCTTATAAGAGAAACTTGTAAAAAGCACTTGTGTATAAGTTTAAAGTTTGAAGTGTCGCTTTTAGTTCTACTCATGTTATCCTTTTATGATAAGAAAAAAGTTAACCCAGCATATACGTAAGAGCAGATAGAATTTATCTTTACGTGTTACAGGGAACTTCTTCAGACTTGTTCCCAGAAAGGACTCCTGACTGGCATTCAGGACAGCCTGCTGGTGTCATTTGTCAGTTTGGGTTTCTCTCCACCCCCAGATCTGTGTTTTGTCATTTGACAATCCCATGAAGGTCGTGATATTGAGTAATAATGGTAACACAGGTCAAGAAGACATTCTAGTCTCCTGCTTCATGAAAGAACACTTCACAGAGAAAAAAAAAAAAAAAGGCAGGGCAAATCAAAACATTCAACTTTCCAATTCAATACTGTGCACATTTGACAACATTTTATATTTAGTCAATATCTCTATTCCACCTTCATGGAGGAATTTATCACTGGAATTCAAGTCAGTCAAATTACTGTGACTTACTGACTCAGGGACAGGACGTTCATAGAGATTTGCATGCAGGAAGTTTATATAGTAAGTTTCATATATAATAACATTAGTCATTATTATTAGTAGTAGTAGTTATTAGTCTATTGCATAATATACAAATAACTAAATCCTTCAAGTAAACGGCTCGTACACACGATTAGTATATTAATTGCTCCATCCTTAAACGAACTTCTCTTCCTCCAGCGTTTAAACAAGCAGGTGTTTCATAAGGTGTGAGGGCTCAGCCACCCGAGCACCTGCAGAGCCCAGGATGCCCTGACACCGGGGCCGGAGCCGCAGCAATCACCCCGCGGGCCCCGCAGGTTTAGAGGGGGCACAGCGGGACCATCGCACTGCTCGATCACCGCTCACCACAGCCCCCATGGACCCCCTTCCCTCGTGCCCGGAGACTACATCCATCTGATCCCATTCAGGGCGAGATTCCCGGCAGGTTTACAGCCCGACAGATTTAAACCCGCAGAGGTGTAAAAGGCAGCCCGCCCGGAGCAGCACCCCGAGACGCCGCTCCGGGGCCGCTCCCGCGGGGAGGGCAGCGCAGGGACCGCGGCGGGGACCCCCCCGCCCCCCGGCGGCAGGGCCGGGCCCGCTCCCCCTGCCCTTCCCCAAGGGCACGNGAGGGGGCGTGTGTCACGTGACGCGCCCCGCCCACACCCCCCACCCTCTTCACACACCCCACCTTGAGGGCTGAGGGAGCGGGCACGGCCCATCCCGGGGATCCTCCCTTGGCGGCACTGTGCCGATCCCCGTCCCCGGGGGTCCTCCCGCGCCGACACCGTGCCTATCCCGGGGATCCGCCTGGGCCGACACCGTGTCCATCCCCGGGGATCCTCCCGGGCCGACACCGTGCCCCTCCGCGGGGATCCTCCCGGGCCGGCCCCCGGACACTCCTCTGTGGGCACTTGTGCCCCGTGAGGCGGCGTTCCCCGGAGCGGAGCCTGTCTCGCTCGTGTGTCTCTCTCTGAGGCGGGATCCCGTCCGGGACACGCCGAGCCGGGGTGTCCGCTGGGCACCTTGTGTTCGGGGGCAATACTGCTAAACGGAGTGGCCGTGGCGTTGGCCGAGATATCTTATTTATATCTGTGATACAGCCCCAAAGCGGCTTTTCTTCTCTCAAAGCTTTCCTCTGTGTCACGCAGAAATAGTCATTGACTTAAAAAAAATAAAAAGGCATCTCGATCCCCCTTCCTTACTCTCTGGTGGTAACTCGTGCTTCAGGAAAAACCGCTGGTGTTGCAAGACCCGCAATAGAATTGCAAAAGTTAACATCGCTGACTGGGGCTGCCAGTGGGGCAGGGTGCCAGCAAGTCAGCCAGGCCACAGACACCACTAAATCAGCCCCACAGACACTGAATCAGCCCCCACAGACATCACTAAATCAGTCCCACAGACACCATTCATTCAATCAGCCCCCACAGACAGCACTAAATCAGCCCCACGGATGCCATTCATTCAATCAGCCCCCACAGACACCAGTAGACAGATTTCCCAGCCCTGTAACTCCCCATTACTGGTGGGTGTCCAAACTCAGGGTGTTTTGCTCCTTGATAAGCAAAATCTCGTTGCTGCCTCTTGGGAATCCTTTGCGTGACATCTTACCCAGCTCTTGCGACGTTTCCTTGTTTTGTTTGTTGGCACCTAGAAGCCTTGGCTGGGCTGTGAACAGCACTAACCACTAATGTGTGATACCAGGGGATTTCATTGCAGCCTGTAATTACAAAATCTGAAATGAGGCAAATACAGTTTAGTGGTAAGATCCCCATTTTCAAGACTGAGAGTAACGAAATGTTGGAACCACTTATCAAATGCTATGAAGGATTTTCTATTATTTTCAAGTTTTATAGCAATTTTTTTCTCACAATGTAGTATAGTTCAGAGATCAATTTGCTCAGGAACGTGCTGCAACCCTTCAAGAAGGATCCACAGCAGTTTGTACTTGAAGATTATACTGATCCTGCCTGGATTTGCCAGAGATCCTCCCTCTACTTCCCTCACTCATCAGAGTGTATGCTACATGCTACTCTAAAGCCACTGGCAACAGCTGCAGTTCACTAGGAAAGCTCATACAAGGCTACAGCATCTTCTTGTAGATTACTAGCAACTCAAGGAATGAAACCCATGGGATCTTGGTTAAATATGAATTTGCCAGTGTAATTCCCAGGAAAAGTGTGGGGGTTGTGTTATTTCTTTTGTCTCTTTTCAAAACGGCAGTATTGTGTTCTGAGTGCATTTTAACTAAAAATGTGACTACTTTCAACAAAGGTTGAGGTCACTTAGGACCCTGAAAGGGAGGAAGCAATGCCACTGGTATTTATGCAAAACATGAAATACTACTGCACCTACATACAATTTATAAGGGTCACTGAGTTACAGAGATTTTCTAGGAGGTGCAGATCTACCATTTCCTTAGGTGTTCTTTAGCAATACTTGTGTATGTTCATACACCAGGAATGGAAGGGCTGGCAGAAAGAACCTATGATATTTCTTTAACCCACAGCAGAGATGCAAGTAAGACAGATAAAAGGGGGAAATGATTAAGTCTGAAACTAGAAAATACAGAGTCAAGGAGAATAGCTTATTCTTCCCAGGCTATTCAACTCTCCCTTCTTTTACATTCCTATTCAGTGTTTGACTAGAACATTTTTTTCCCTGTGATATTTATTATACAATACATGAGCGTTACTATTTGCAGAGTACAGATAGTGGGCACTGTCCCAGGGAAGCTGCCTGCAGGGGAAGGAAGGGTGGAGCTGTGGCTGTACCTTTACAGTAAGATGGTGTGAAGCCACACTCAGCTAAGGCAGTTTTAAAGGAATTAGCTTCCGTTAAAGGAAGGAGCGTGGATAATCTGTGTGGACTAATTTCTTCTGCTTCTGGCTCAGATCTCACTGAGGCAAGTCTACACAACGGAGCTTAAGTTGTTACCTATTTTCCTGCTGAAGAATGTATGAAATGGGGGTTGAAAAGAGGAAAATAAAGCTCAAGTGCTAGTTGGAAGCCTTGTATATATTATTTACGACAGAAGGAGAGATTTTGGATCTTAGATATACCTACTATAAGAATAGAAGCAGAAATAATGGAGGCTCCTATTGGTTTTGGAGAACTTAATTATAAGGAAGTTGAATTCAGTTCCCCAAAATTTTACATTCATGAAGATATTGCTTGTTTTCAACCACCCACACAATGCAGATTCCTGAAAATGGTGCTCGTGCAGCTTTTTGACCTCTTGTTCTGTAAACTGAACTCAGATGGAGGTTTTTTTCACCTGTGAATACAACCCTGTGGATTTGTTGTCTTTTTTAATATATATATATATACAAATATTAAAAAGACAACACGGTTGAAGCACATTCACTAAGCACATAAATATTTGCAGTGTGCTTTTCCGATGAAACATAATTTAGTTACTAAAGAACTAGTTTCAATAGCACATAAACCCAGTTGTTTGCTTTGGGTTTTTAGTTTCTGTTTGATTTTTTGTCTGTAATCTCAGCAGAATGAAGGAAAGTTGGCAATTACATTCTGCTCTCTCTGGTTGATTCTTCTGTATTGACCTCAGGTTGAGGACAGAGTGTGACTGTGTCAGGCTACTTCAAGCATGTGATACAGTGTGAGTTAAGGAGTGGATGCCAGAGGTCTGTGTCTTTCCCTTCTGCCTCTTAGTGACAGAGAGGACTCAGCTGTCAAATCCTGCTCTTCCTTACAGATGTCTGATCTTTGTGTTCCCTCAGGAAGAGTGGAAGGCAAACATTTGGAACTAGCCTAGAACAGGTGTAGTTGTAAAGTGTACAGTATGTCAGGGTCATGAGTCACACTGTGACATGCACCCTTTTGCCTACTGGGAAGTTGGATGGTATGTGCGAGGGTGCGTGTGCCGGCACATGTGGATGAACTCCATCTCTTTGACCTGGCACCAACAGGTCATGACCTTGGCTGTGCCCTCACATTTATATAGATTGTCTGCAGCGCCATAAGCAGGTTACCTTTTCACGGATATGGAGGAGGGCAGGGCAATCAAAATGAACAATTCTATGTTCTGTCTCCTACGTTTGTTTTGGAAGGTGTCCACAGGCAGTACTCTGTTACCATTTGGCAGGAACAGTTTTATTGTGAAGCCATGACTGCAGTGATGCAATGAATGTCTCGCAGGATATCTTTTACTTCTGACCTGATATTAGACAATAGTTTTCCCTGAATGACACTTTATATTTAGAATCACTCTCACGCTGTTCAAACCCTGAGCAATCGTTGTTGCAGTTGCTATCATTCTGGTTGACAAAAATAAAATTTAGATAATTTAGATAAAATAATTTAGATAAAATTTTTTTTATTTTGAAGATAACTAATACTAAGTCATTTGAAAAGTAGTTATTAAGCCAATAAGTCTACGTGAGTCACAGAATCACAGAATGGCTTCGATTGGAAGAGTCATCAAAGATCATCTCGTTTCAACTCCCCTGCCATAAACTGAGATACCTTTCACTAGACCAGATTGCTCACAGCCCTGTTACTCAAATGAAAATGGGGAGATCAGAGAAAACAAAAAAACAAACAAAAATTTTACATAGATAAAGGTAAACATTGGGAAATAAAATGAATACTTTGGAGTAATGTAAATATTCATTAGGGGTATAGTAGGTACTTTGTGTTTCAAAATCCTGACCTCTGAGATACTTGGTCTTCTACCTTCCATAAAAACTTTCAGTTTACTGAAAAGTTTACACCTGAAATTACACACTGCATTCACAAAACATTCAGACAATGTCTCAGGCACATGGTGTGATTCTTGGCGCGTCCTGTGCAGGGCAAGGATTTGAGTTCAGTGATCCTGATGGATCCTTTCCAGCTCAGCATTTTCTATGATTCTGTGATTGAAGGGACACATTGAAATGGAGTTAGTTTTCTACCGGTTTCATAACAGTTGTATTTTGCTAGACTTTTTTTAATTTTTTTTTTACCTATTTTTATGAAATGAGGAGTTAACCTAATTTGTGCTCCATAAGCTGTTGATAGTGTCAGTTCTCTTAGGTTCATTCTGTTCTTTACTTTAGCCTTTGAGTTAAGAGAGGCAATGCAACTACTGCACATACAGTGCATCTTTTCATGTCTATCTTCTTTTTTTTTGGCACTGAATAGTGGGTATTTCCAAAAATAATCTTAAGTGAAATTGCTATGAGTGATAGTAGGATTAGAAAAAATGTGAATTGCTCTAAATCCTGTTATTTGACATTTTTGCCTCTAAATCCTCAGGATTTCCTCAGGATTGGAAATTTAGTGATATACACTCCAGGCTGGTTTTCATATATGGTGTAGATATTAAAACCAAGAAGCAGCAGTGGAATTGTATGAAAACTGTGGGACTTTTGCTACACTGGGCTTAAAAAAAATCTGTAATCCTACACTAACCTGTGCTCTTACATAATGCAGAAGAATTAAAACAAAGCAGGAGAAAATAAAGTGAGAGCTGCCATGTGTCCACAGAGGGTACAGAAGGATAGTGTTTGTTAAAAAATACCATCAAATATATATTCTATCTGTAGAAATATCTTTAATTATATTAAGAAAAATATATACTTAGTAAACAAGATATTTCCCATCTTTTCAGTTTTCTGTGTCAGTTTGTTATTGCATGCTGAATTACTGTGCAACATCCTCAGAAAGGGCAGTACTGAGAATTCAGTACTGTTTATTATATAGTGCTCTAGTCATTTACTCTAGGTAATTAAATGCCTCCAGGATCTGTACTTTGTCTATGAACTTCAAAAATTTTTGATGTATTATCTCTACAAAACCTCTTGTGAACGTGCAATGCCTCTGGCAGGTTTTTTGTGTTGTTTTCTGTTTTGTTTTCAGATCTGAAGAAAGGCTCAGGGCAGCTAAAGTACAGGCCAGTGGTCACGTAGCAAGTCCTTAGCAGAGCAGAGGTAAAACACAGCTTTCTCTCAGGTCCAAAGGCACTGCTTTGCCTGGCCACTGCCTTCCTCAGGAATCAGTAACTGCATTCCTGTTGCCTTCAGAGAACACTGGGCTGAATAAACTGATAATAAGTGACAGAGGCAGGATTCCACAGGGTGAGTGGATCTAGCCTCGTACAGGTCCTAAAAGATGTTTTTACCACTGTTGTCCTGATCCTGGCCATGCAGAGTTTCTGCTTATTGTGCAATGGGTCTGGTTTTTATTGGATCCTTTCTTGAGTCGTTTGAGCTCATTAATATGGCAGAAAACATACCCAGACAAAAGAAAAGCGGATTGTTCTCTGCCAAGAAGCTGAATTGACTCACTTGCTGTAATGAGTGCCAGAGCTGGTGCAAAAACAGAGCTTTCCACAGCAAGGAGCATGGGAAAGGTTAAGAATAAGTAGGAGGTGATGTGAAGGAAACTTGGGATAGCATGAAATATTTAACAGCTGCAGCCTCTTAGATTGCCTCAGTTGCTCACAGACCTTTAACCTCCATATCATCAAATCAAATGTTAGGTACCTGCTGAGGAATTCTGGAGATGTTAATGTTAAATGGAGATGTATCATGCTATTACCATGAACACTGGACTATACTGTCTCCTTTTTAGAATAACTTTAAAAACATTGCTATGTTTAACTTTATAACATTTTCAATTTTACATCACAAAACTAATGTATCTTTCATAAAACTGATGGGAGAGTTCAGCTACACTGAGGTCTTCTGGAGATTCTTTATGGTCCAGTTATATCATAAGGCAAAATTATATTAGTTACCAGCAGCTGGAGTTCCTGGGGACTTGTAGATAATGTACAAGGAGTGTCTGAGAGAGCTGTGTTTGCTGAGCCCCAGAAAGAGAAAACCTAGGGAACATCTTACTGCTGCCTATAACTTTACCTAGTGGGAGAATATAGAGGAGATGGATGCATCCAGTCTCTTGGAGTTGCATGGTGACAGGACAGGAGGGAAGAGACATGTACTCTGTTTAGATGTTAAGGGATGACTAGAAATAAGGAACTTTTTTTTTAAACTTTTTTTCCCTCTCACAGTCAGAATTGTCAAACAGTGGAGCAGATGCTCAGAGTGGCTGTAAAATCTCCATCCTTCAGGTACTCAAAATGCAACTGGACAAGCTCTGATCAACCTGCTTTAGCTGTGTCTGCTTTGGACAGGAGGTGGGACCAGTTGGCCTCCAGGTGTTCGCTCCAGCCTACATAATTCTTTGGGTCTGTGACTTTTCTTAGTTCTACTCTTTCAACTCTGTGACAAGTCTGTAAGTAGACATCAGCCACATGCTTTAAGTTGCTCTCCATTTGTAATCTAAACAGAGACAAGTTGGAATATGGCAGGGAGAGGGGAGTGGTTGACATTTCTCTAGAAGCGTAAGTTGCAACTAAAAAACTTGTGTATTTGCTTCTGAAGTACTGCATGCCAGTTTCCATGTGGCATCTCTCCAAGCAGAATCTGAAACAATAAAACTGCTTCAAGCAATGAATGACCTCAAGACTGCTGCCACTACCTGCACTGTTTCCAAATGTTCTCTCAGTTGTGTAGTGCTTCATAGTCTGTAGTGGTTTAATAAAGAATCTATAGGGAGCCATCCTATAGATTTTGAAGATGGATGCAGTCCCAAGGTCATTCTGAGACAATCACTGACAGATGTCAGTCACTTTTGCCCTAAACACTCAAAGCAAAAATATCTCTGTGGGTCTGGGTGTTAGTCACAGGGAAGAACGGTATCAGAGAGCATCTGAAAGTTTTGAAATAGAATCACAGAATCAACTAGGTTGGAAAAGACCTCTGAGATCATCGAGTCCAACCTTTGACCAAACACCACCCTGTCTACTAGACCATGGCAGAGCCCCATGGACAACCAAGGAGTACAGGGCATACAATTTCAGCTAATCTGCTAGTTAATGTGGCTTTCTTACCCAGAAACATGAAACGTGTGAATGTTAGAAAAATGGGCCTGTTAGAATGGTCTTCTGCAAGTACATAAATGTCACCAACATTGCAAGCGAAACTGCTGATAACTACAATGGTTACTGCCATACCCAGGTTATTGAGGACTCAGAAGTAATGCAAATCCCAACCTTTGATTTCAGTGCCAAGGAATTTCTTGCCAGAAGGATAGCATGGGATGTCAAGCCTTTGCTTCAATTTTTAACCTTGTGTCAGTTTTTAACAGTTGGGAAAAGGGTAGAAATTGCTCCAGTATTACTAGTTAACAGATATATAACATACACAGATGGTTCAAAATAAAGGCAGGAAGACCTAGGAGAAAAGATTGATTGCAATTGGATAACCCAGACTTAAGAGTTACTGCCAGATTAAAAATTTTGCCCTGTTTTTATGATTCTAATACTTTTTCTGTATTTTTGAGTTTTCTAGATACTTTCCTAAATAAAAGGATAAGTGTTTAAACAAAAACTCTGTAGTCCCAATGAGGAGTTGATATTTACAGTCCACTAATTCTGCAGAAGGTCACTGAGTAGGTAAGAAGAGTCCAGCAAAGCCTGATTTATAGGTAAAGACATTCTGGACATTAGATGAGGAGGTCTCAGTTTGAGTGACGCTTCTGGGGATCAGGGTGTGAAAGGATTTATCCAGAGTAACAGATGTTTTCTGACAGTGATGTGATGGCACACACCAGCAGGAGCTGTTCCTGAAATTTGTTCTCTCTGTTTTGGAGAGTTTCAGTTTCAGAGGAATAGAGACAGACATGTATAATGCCCGAGTTTCTTCCTGAGTCAGAAAACTCATTTACTCTGTAAGCTGGCAGTTATATCTCCCTGGGGACACCAAAATGAACACCAATCTTTCCAAATTTCATAAAAGATGCCTTGCTGTGTTTGTATTGGGAATTGAATTGGATTTGAAATTAATGTGGAAGATATTATGTGTATTTCTTTCTGTGACTGCCAAAGCAGAACTTGAAAGCTATGCCTATGGAGAACTAAAGTAACAACTCAGGAAAACATAGGGAGGAAAGTAATCAAGCTATCACTGAAGCTATCAGTGAGCCAACTAAATGGTTCACCAGTACTGAAGAATAACTGAGTTTGAGGTCAAAACCCCACTAGAATATCCTGAGGAGAGCTTGAGAGAGTTGAGACATATCTAGTAGGTATCATTAAGGCAAAAAGCCCTGTCACTGAAAGAGAAAGTGGATATGTGGCCGAATCTTCAAAGACTGAATTTGACATTTTGATAATTTAGTGTATGTTTTCTGAGCATCTGCTGAGGCCACATATCCTAAGCATTACTTAGGACAGATAATCTAAATAATGTACTTCCCTGGCGCACTGGTGAAGGAGCACAACAAACAAAAGGAAGAAAATTGATTGAAACACTGGCCAGTTCAGCTGTTCCTGCTCCAATCCTGGAAGGCAAGGATGAACTGCTGACCACACAGTCCCAACCCAGCACAGATACCTGGCCTGTCACAGTCCTGGAAACACAGAGCAGTGCTGGAGTTAATACCTGCCCCAGTCAGAGCCAATTGGATTGCAGCTGATTCTTCTGGGCAGGGTGTGAGTGCAGAGGCAAACAAAAGGGGTTCCTTTCCTTGGGGTGGCCATAAGGTAACACTTACGAAGGCAGCATTGCAAGCAAACAGAGTGCTCAGATTTGCATACTGGGTTCTAAAGCACAGACACACTCTAGTTGAATGGCTTCTAAACAGCAGGTTCCTGTTTTTCTTTAATACACCTCAAACCATAATTTCCTGCTCAGGTTTTCTGAGGTGAGTTCCTGATACCTGCAGCACACCTCAGCTGTGTTATCCCTTCATATTCCAAGCCCTTTGACATTTTAGTCTATCCAGCAGTGGTTCATTAACAGAATGTACCTATGTACTCATATTGCCCCTACATGTCATCAACTTCTAATTGCAGTAATGCATTTGGTCCATTATCAGAACAGCTTACTCACAGCATTTGGTTCTCCCCAGGTTACAGGGTTCTTCCGCTTGAGCAGAAGCTCCTTAGGGGCAGAGTTGAGAGCTGGGGTGGAAACTGCTCCAGCTGCGTTATTTGTGACTCATCCCTGTGAGTACATTAACTTCTAGAAGATGCATTGATTCTTCTGTGCAGTTTAATAAAATTCTAATGACTACAATGCAGTGATTTCTCTGTATATACTGCTTATTTGGGATATTAGGACAAAAGATAAATAGGGGTGCAAATAAAATCGTAAACATTCGGATGACGGACATCAGTGTAGCAATGGTAAAATTCATCTACTTATTGCAGAAGTAGAAAAATCACTTTTCTAATGACATGTTTTCTGTTACTCTAAGAGAAATTTATAGCTGGCTGTTCATTCTGTATGAAATTATATTTTTTGATATAATAATACAAATAAATTACTAGCTTTAGCTTCTTTTATACATTTGTTTCTACCATATTGTTTGAGACAGGGAGTCAGCTTGAGGCAACACACTGCTCAGTTTGATTTCATATGCTATGGGTGTAGTTTATTCTTTCTGTTCTGTGCAGAAATAATTACCTGGCTAATGAAAAAGACACTGCATAGTGAGTGTACCACAGCTAAATGTTTCAAAAATACTTTAGGAAAATTCTTGCTCCCCCTGCAGTCAAAGAAAGATTTTGCAATGAATTTAAGAAGGAGGGAAGTTGTGCCTTTCTCCTCTGGATGCCCTAAAATGTGCTTGATATGTGTGTGTGCGCACTTGCTTTGCTTTGTCACTGCTTACTTAAGAAAGAAACAAGATTAAAATTTTTATATAAATATGATTTTCTTTCTCTTTGCTTACTGTTTTGTTTGCTCTATTTTTTTAAACAAGATGAAGAATGAACAGAAATAGCCTACATCCATCGTGTATTTTGTACAGAGTTCTCAAATGATTAATGGTGGAGCATCTGAGTTTGCTAAAACAGAGGAGGACAAAGAGTATTAGAAATCTTGAAGTCATTTGAAATGTGGAGAAATGCAGTTCTAATTAATTCACGGTAGTTAAATGCATTATATGAATCTTGAAAATAAATGGTATGAACACTAAATAATTCCAATTAATACATATGCATATAACATATATGATTGAGTAAATGTCTTATTGCAGATATATAATATAAATATATATAAAGAGTTCATATCATATAATATTTCCAGATATTGTATTAAAATAACATCACAATATACATTGAATAACATCTAGTAATAAGTGGTTTTCTAATAGTGCGATGCCATTAATTTTCATAGGATAATTTAGTTTGGGAGGGAACTTGGAAAGTTACTTCAACATCCTTTTCGAAGATTAAAAACACCACCTTTTGCCCCTGCTAGATATTCAGTTATGCTATTCCTTAAGTTTTCAGCTCACACAACATCCAAATAAAAGGATTTTTTTCTGTACCTTCTCCTTAAAAGACTGATTCTTATTTTCTTTTTGCCTCTTCATCTTTAAAATTTTGTAATAATTAGAAGCCTGATATAAACCAAAGAACTCTTCTGTGGCTGAAATGCTGATTTCTTTATACACATCAGCAGAAGGATTAACTTTTTTAGAACTGACATCTGAGATGTATATGTAAAACAGGAAATCCAGCTAACAAAGCATGTTCCTCATGAGAGCTTTCTGGGAAGGAGAGAAAGGGTTTGAGAATGACACACTACCTTTTGGCTTTGCAAAAAGCCCTCATCAGGTAAACTTTACACAACCAACCTCTCAAAGAAATCTGATATGTAATCACTCATTGAAGAGGTTGTTGTGGAAGAAAGGTGAGGAGTTATTTTCCCTGAATGTGGTGTGGCCTTTTACACGTGGAGCAGCTGGTGTGGGGATACTGAACTTATTACACGGTTGCTCTGCCTCTTTTGTTGGTTCAAGTTCAGATGCCGTCTTGATTATAACAAATTTCACCTGTTGTGCAAAGTTCATTCTACACTTTTATGAGCAATGTTCAGTTCATTTACCTCAGGAGGCAAACAATGAGGAACTGGGCTGTGTTCTGCCACAGAAGCAGTTCAGAGGTGGAGTGTCCATTTCTTAGCAACTCTTATGCATTATGTCTTAACTCATTAATATAAATCTTAAGACGCCCAAACTGTCCATCTCATCTTTGTGCCTTTAAACATGCACCATGTCACTTGGAGCAGACGAGTCAAATAATATTCTGTGGTTGTGGGCCTTAGGACTGGAGAAGTTAAAAAAGAAAGATAAAAGGATGGTTCTTTCTAGTCTGCAGGTAAAAGAGCTTCTCAATTCTGAAGTGGTTTCATAAGAATAATTTTTTTAGAGGACAGGACCAAGGTCCTTCTCTCCTGCACTACAAAGACATTCACTGTTCCTCATGTCAGGTTGGTGTTTATTGCATTAAAAAAAAAGAAAAATCACCATTTAAGAGGTATGTCCAACATTCTTAAGTAATTCAATTTAGAACTTAAAACAGCAAAAGGGATAACTTTGGTTCTGCTTCCCTGCCCTGCCCTCCGTAGCTGCCAGGTGAATCAAGGTACTGGTGGTTTTTCCTTTATCCTGTGCAGCTCTCAGACCCGCCCAGTTGATGGGAAGTGTCCGTCCATTGCTGTGAGAACTGGTCCCACCTGCTCAGTTCATCCCTGAGGTCACATTGCTTGACAGCAAAGCAAGCAAAAGAGTGGCTGAAGTTGTCTCTTGTCTGTCCTCTTCTCAGCCACAGCTGAAAGGCAGCCAGGCAGTGACCAAATACCTCCTGCTGTTCAGCTCTTGCTTCGTACTGAAGATACAGCTGGGTCTGCAGAGGAATTGTGAGATGTAACTGAGGATATATGGAGATATTGTCCCCTCCCAGTCCTCTTTTTAGAGTGATTTAAGTGATTCAACCACTTCAGTTAAAAAAAAAGTCCAGCCCTTCAGGTAGTCACCAAGACTTTTGTTTACACATTTGACCTCAGCAATCAATCTTTAGAGTTCCTCAGGGCTATCAGAGAACGTTGTCCATAATATGCCCACTTTTCTCTGCAGTCTGTGAGTGGTAAACAACCTGTTTGGAGGAAAGCAAGCAGGTTTAATCCTGAATTTTGCCCAGGCGTAATAATATGGTGTTCAAAGTACCATACCCTGGTACAAGGCTGGATGCAAATTTCCGTGAATATTGATTGCATCATGTATCGCACATGGGTGAGTCAGGGATGTTGTGAAATATTTCCTAGTTACGGGTAACAGTAAATTCATAGCAGAATGTGAGTTATGCTGTGGTGCTAAGTGCTTCTTATTATGGTACCTTGTATGGATAATTATCTTACAAACCTTTTCTGTTATTTAATTTTGCCCTGTCTTACTAAGCATAAAAGACCCCTTAATTTGATGATGATATAGATGTCTGTAGAGTCACTGTAATTTTTAAGTTACAATTTCTGTGTTGTAAATAGTGATGTTTATGCAGCTTGATGTGATACAAGATAAAGAAAAAAGAAGAAATGGCACAAATACTAAAAGTCTCTATTTTCTGATGATTTATCTAGTTCTTCCCTAATAAATAGCTTTGACATGTCAATAAAAATGCCAGCTACCTAATACAAAATGAAAGACAAAAATTTTAAAGAAAAAAAAAAAGGAAACAACCATTTTACTTGACAGCACAGGCCTACATTTTTTAACATTTCTAAAATGCCCAGAAAGATACAAACTTTCCTTAGTACTGACATAGGAGTAATCCGCATTGTCCTGAACATGTGTTTGAAGAGACATCTGCATTGTCTCTTACTGGTTTTCAGAAATCTCTCTGCTCTTGTGGGATTCTTGATGTCAGCATTCATTTTTTTGTGAAAGTGTAATTATTTGGTCTGTTACCACCACCTTTGGGGGTTAATTTGCTGGTTTATTTCCAGTTTTGCTTAGTGGTTACTGAAATTATTTGAATTTATTTCCCTTTTGTGTAATCAAATCCATGGGATTGTCTTGTTTACCTGAAAGTGTTATGTAAACCCATGCTTGATATTAAGTGATTTTACAAGTTAAGAAAATTAGTCATGTAATATTTACAGATCTCATTCAGAAACAGAGAGGATGTTTGAATGTTGACAGTATAGCCCCAATTATCAAATATCAAAAGTTGCTTTGTATACAAAAATCTGTCTTTACCTTTAGTCTCCATTTTCCTCCTTTGTGGTTATTCTGCTCCCTCTTTGTCTAGTTTTATATCCAGTTTTTGTCTATTGTGTCATTGTGCTTGCAGTCACACATATTTGTGTATTGTATTCACACATCACTGTTATTTTATGTTGCAGTAGCAGCAAACATTTGTAGAGAGATATATGTGATGCTGGTTTTTTTACCCTCTTTCTATATGGAAACACAGACTAGCTGAGGCAGGAAGGCACCTGTGAAGGTCATCTGGTCTAAATATCTTCTCAGAGAGGAGTCTCTGAGAGCAGGTTGCTCAGGACTCTTTCCAGTTGGTTTTGAGTATTTTCAAGGGTGGAGCAGGGGAAGGATCAGCTCTCAAACTGTGGACAAAACTCTGCCTAATGCAGCACAAGATGATGTTGGCCTTCTTTCTACCATGACACATTGGTGGCTCATAATTTCACTTTTTAAATTTAAAATGTTCTACCTTATTTCTAAATCTTTGTGTTGTTTCTGTTCCAGTCTTCCTGAATATGGATATGTACCTTCAGTAAATCCCCCAAGCACCACATAAAACATACAATTATCAATAACTCACTGAGTTTCACCCTAAAGTAAATATACCTGGGTGGATTCCTCCCCCCCACGCCCCCCTCCCCGAAACTGTCCCAGATCCATTTTCCTAAAAGTGTTTTCCTCTTATTTATGTAACTAAATAACCTTTTTGTATCAATCTGCCTTGAAGAATCTCAGTTGCAGCCTTCATCTGAAAAAGCTTCCCTGGTTCTCTACACCTGTGTAATTGCCCAATGTAATGTTTTTCTGCCCCTTCTCAGCAATCATCTCTTTAAAAAAAATCAACTCAGAACCCTTTGCTTTCAGTCTGCTTTTCAGAAACTTGTCTTCCTCTCACCATTCCTTCCTCTCACCCCCTTTGCCAGGTCTCATGCCCCTGGATACTCTTCAGCAGCTGCAAACTGTGCTGAGCACCATATTTTTGTCAGCAGATGGAACGGGCAATTTTTCCATGCTTGTTGCAGACTCTCACATTTGCTGCTTTTCCTGTTTTCTTTACTCATGGCATGGTTTCCCAGGAATACCTGGCTCAAACAAACCATGGGCAGTGATTTACTTTGTTTATGCAGGAGTATTTTCTATTATTATTTTGTTAGAAGTACTCAGCAGATCAACTGCTTATTCTGTTGCTTCTTTCAGACACAGTTTTCTAATGCATGTTACCGAGAGAATTTGGGATAGCTGGAAAAGTTGGTTGCTGGAAAGATGAAAGAATAAGAAAGTGAGGGATATAGAAATCAAAGCCAAACTAAGAGCCAGTAGGGAAAAAAAAAAAAAAGACAGATGATATTAATCCGGTTATCACAGGATGGCTCTACCTAGAAATTCCAGACACGTACCATTACATCTAAGGTAACCAGACCTCTTTAATACCTCCTGGATTTCTGCAAAGTCTTTGTGGTATTTTGAAACACTAACAAAAAAAGCAAAAAAAAACCCCAAACCCCAAAACAAAACCAAAGAAACCAACTCCCCTCTCCCCCCCCAAGCCCCCAAAACTTTCTTAGTAGCCTTGGATTTTATGATGTTACACTGAGGTGTAATAAAAAAAAAAACAACTAAAGAAGCAAACGTTCATGTATTACTTTTTTCCAGCTAAAAGCTCTTTGCCTGATCTCAAAGCATCACTACTAGTGACTAGTTGTCACTGAATCAAGAAGTACATTAGCAGTGGGACACATGAATTATTTTAAAAATAATCCAATGCAAGCATTAGAATTAGAGTATGTATCATATGGCAGAATTTTATATATGTAGGCAGTGTTCCAGACAATCTGTATTACCCTTGGAAACAGCATTTGAAACTTTTGTATTTTAATTAACCAGTTCTTCCTTTAGAACATCCTGGCTTATCCCAGAGGGTATGTGTAGCCACAGTGGGAATCTGGCCAGGAGGAAAACTGCCAATATCGTATCATCTTGTCCTGCAGAGATGAATAGTTTTCCTTGTCCTCAAGGTGCAGGTGAAAGAACAAACTCCTCTTCTTATCAGCTGGGATTTGCTAGGTTTAGAGTTTATTAAATCTGAAGACCCACTGAGAAGGGAATTCTGACCATACCCAGAGGGAAAAAAGCAGTTAAAAATTTCTTGGGGGAAGAAAGCCAAGCTCTGGCAAGATTGGTAAAGCAACTTCAGCTCTGCTGCCCTCTTCCTAGGATGCTGTGGGCTACTGGAGTCTCTGCTCTAGACACTGCACCTGTAAAAATACTCCTTCAATAAAAGATGGAAGCAGCAAAAATGTTTCCCCCCAGACCTAATGGTTAGTCTTATCCCTAATCCAATGATGTGCCTTTCTATCTGGTAGACAGGATGTAATTAGCTGCTACTTAATTAAGTAAGCATATGCAAGTAATCATTTCAGACTTGTGTAAACATCCCTGTGGAACTGCTATGATAGGAAGTGATCTGACATAGTTAGGGGCTTCAAGCACTTTTTTTATTCTGCAGGGGATGCTTTGAAATTTTGGGATTTGGGAATTTTGTTTTATTTGCCACCTGAAATACTAATTTTGATCACTTCCATTTGCTATGCACACACAGGCTTATAAATTAAGAAATATAATTTTTTCACATTGTGAAATGATTTATATGAAGTCTGTGAAATGAATTATATAATTTCAAGCATTTAAAGAAGTTCTTCAATGTATGGAAAACATTAAATAAAACTAAAACTGGGACAAACCATCAAACCTTCATTGTATATATACATATTTTGGAATTTAAATACTTACAGAAGAATGATGCATCTTGAGTGAAAATCCCCCTTTGAAAAAAAAAATCATTGCTAAATTTCCTCTTAGAAAATCGACTTTCAAAGAAATGATGCTTACCACAACACAAATTCTGTGAAAGGAGCAGACTGATGTCTGCATCCTGAGAAGCTTAAAAAATGACCCCAGAACCGTGCCTAAAAAGATCTGAAAGGTGCAAGGATAAGGAGAGTTACAGCTGCTGATAAACCCTTTTGCTGAGCTGGGTGGTGAGCAGGGGAAGAATACGCTTCGTTGCTTGAAGAGTGGTTGTGGTTTGCACTCTCCCAGCGTGCTGCAGAGCCAGGCTCCAGTCTGCTGCTGACTAAAATGCATCATACCCTGAGGTATTTCAGTGAGCAGCAGAGAGCAAACTGTACACAGTACCCATGGCATACATCAGGATGTCAGTAAATACATAAATCTATATATTTGTACATTGTAGACCATCTTTTGTCCTCATTATTATTTTAGGGGTGCTAAAAGTAGGTGGCCTTTAGAGATGCTTGTTGCTTTAAAACCATCCATCTCTAAGTTATCATGGTACTGGTTAAAAGAAAAAAAAAAGTGAAAAAGAGGAAATAAAAGAGAAGATTTGGGCTTTTGGCCAGATGTTGACAATGGAAAGAGGGCAGCCTGCCCAGCATGCTGCTTTCTGATGCTTTACTCGTGATCCCTGCACTAAAGGCTGAATAGCAGTGCTTATAGACTTATATGCCCATATGGGTTTAAGCATTGAAACCTCCGTGTAGTCTCTGCCATCAGGGGGATCACTTGGACAATAAGGTGCTTTGTTCAGGATACATGGGTGCAGCATTATTTATGACTATTAGAAGAAAAGAATGTGGGCAGAACAATTTGACCACTAAAGGTAAATAAAGGATTATGAACGAAGAGAGGTTGAGATTGAAGCCAGAGATTTCTGAACTGTGACAATATCAATCTCCTAGCTCATATAAATTAGTGAGAGAAGAAAAAAACATGAACAGAAAGGACTTCATTAACTGGCTACTCATTACTAGAAAAGACTAGTGCTAGGAACATAATGTAGAACAGCTTCAGTGTGCTATGCCCAATACTGCTGTATTTCCCCAGAGGAAACTCCCCTTGACCTTGGAGATTTTATTGGATGGTGCAATGATCTTGCTTACAATTTTTTGAAAGTCCTTGCTTTTGTTTTCTTGATTTTCACATTGATTGAACCTTTGGAGACGTCTGCATGTAACTAAATATCTATGTGATCCACAAGAGAGAAACTAAATTTAACACAGGAATAAATGGTATATTTCATTGACTAGAAGGAGCATATAAGGCAGCAAATGTGCCCTTTATTCTACCCTTTTTGTACCTGAAGTACAAAACAATATATTGTAATGCAACAAGAAATCATCAAATTCATGGCCCTTGCCTCTGTAGTTAACTAAAAGCTTTTGTGGAATGAAATGACTATTTTATTTTGAAGTATCAAACTCTGGGTGCAGACTTTGATGTATTTACATGGGAGGTACTGTGCTCCCAGGGTTCCTGGAGTTAAGGCTCTGGGTGCCAAGGACAGCCAGACTTCCCATTTCTGCATGGGCAGTCACTAGTCATGGGCAGCTGGAGACAGTAAATACAGCTGGACACCAAAGATTCCTCAGCTTTTCCAGAATGGTAATGCTCCCTGTGTATCCATAACCTCTTTTTATCTCCTTGGAAGTGCAAGGCCAAGAGAATTATGTCACAACCATTTTTTTTTTTCACATAGCATAACTCCAGGTGGAGGACTGGAGTCATTCACCCAGAAGACTCCCTTCAGCCTGAGATACCTCAAACCCAGACTTGCCTGGCACTCATTTGGAAGATGAGAATCCTCATGTTTTGCCTAGAAATTTTTACTGATCTATTTTCTACTATAAGCAGTAAAGGAAGAGGAAAGAAAACTGTATTATGGAGGTTCTTCCCTGTTTGAAGACTGCTGGTTTACTCAAATAATGGATTATACTGGCATAATTAATGCATTGAAAACTGAGTTTTCAACTCTAATCAAGTGTGGCATGCTGGGAAGCTTGAAATATATCTGTTTTTACAGCTGTAAGGAGCATAGATCATTCATGATTTTCTTTATGATGAAGTACTAGATAACACTTATCTCCTTCCCATAAACTCTTTCGTTCCAAAGATAAAAAGGTTTAAAAATATCCCCTTTATCCTATTGCACAAAGTAATTATAACCCAGGTGATAATCTTAAGGTGATATCCTTAACCTTTTGAATTTTAAAATTTCCGGTCAAAGGTATACACATACCAAATGAGAAGAGAGATGAAATTGTCTGATAACCAGAGAGAGCTTACTGTGTATATACTTAATTACATGTGCAGGACAATAGATTTATCTTCTGCACTTATTCCTACTATTAATTTTAACATAAAGCTATGGAATATTGGTCCTATCACAAGCTCCCAAGTTGTAATTTCCAGAATACAGACATTTTGTATGCAAGTGATAGGCCTTTGCACTGTTTGACCCAACAGGCCAGGCTAAGCAGAGATTTATTTATTCTGAACTTCTGTGCTGGAGCCTGTAGCTATAGAGCAGGAACTTCAGCTTTCTCTTCTATTTCTGGCAATGCAGCTTTATCAGTTACAACATTCTGAGCCACACAGGCTCAGTGGTGTTGGTGGGCAAGGGTCACTTGGGAAATGGTGGACTGTCTAGTGTTATCATAGAGGTGAGTCCCTTGACAGCATTCCTGTGTTCTGCTTGTGTCAGCCAGATGTGGGTAGAGAAACAGCTGCTGCTGAAACCGTACCTCCCTAGGGTGCCTGGTCTGGGGAGGTTATTTTGGGTCAGCTCCACTGTGGTTCCATGAAAGTCCATGAGGAAACTGCCATGGCAAATTTTGAGGTATGGTCCTGGTGTGCATCCTCCTTTGGAGTTTCATCCAAAAGGAATCTGCTTCACACGCTTCAAGAGGCAAACTAAAGCACAATGAGGGCATACAACTGGAGCATTTGTTTTGAAAATAAACTCCTGAACTGAAATAAGAAGTTTAGGTAGATGTATGTTTTAATGAAATAGTTAATATTATTATAATACTAATATAAATTAAAGCAGTTTCCTTGAGGAAATTCCCTCGAATGTGGTAGAGAAGGAAACAGGACAATTTACTTGAAATGTTTCTCTTTTGAGGATAGGGATATGCAGTCTTGGTGCATTTGGCTTGCTGTGGTGAAGTACACTGATAAAAATTAGTTGGCATGGCCTCAGACAATCTGAGCTACCTTTACAGATGAAGAGACTGACTAAAAGACTCCCTAAGGTGCTGAAAGACTCCCTGAGGTCCCTCTCCTCTCACATCTGTTCCACTGGGCGCAGGAGGCACAGCACACGCAGGGATCTCTCTCTGTGAAAGGGGTCAGGTGTCTCTGCGCTGTACCATCTCCCAGCTCATTTAGCTCTGTATCAAATTCATATAGAACAGTGCTTCTTAGCTGAGGATAGTTCTTCTAAGGGCAGGAGTAAACATGGAAAAAGTCACTAGAATAAATAAGCGTCGCCAAAACCTAGACTGTCATGATGTTAATGTGCAATTTATATGACAAGAAATTACAGTTTAACATCTCCCTTCCTTAGGTACTTAAACTACTGTGAAGAAATATGGACAGTATTTGGCTTTCTCTAGAAAACTGGAAACATTCCATGTGCATGACTGGGAAAAAAAAAAGGCTACTTATTTTTTCCAAACCTAGGGGCCTGAAGTCTTAAATCCAAGCAAGTCTTAAATTCATATTTTAGTATCTCTATGAAAGGAGATTGATTTTTCAATTATTCTGGATAGCTGTACCTTTCTGGCCATAGAAGTGCTTTTTACATTAAAATATCTGTCCATTTGTATCTTCCTATTTTTACATGGATTTAGATGATTAAAAAACTATTTTGAAAACTCTCTGATGACCATTATAGAAATGCTTTTTTATACTACCAAATGTATTTCTCAACAGTCTACCAAGAAATATTGACCTCCTGTGACTATAGAGCTCTCTGGATCTACAGAAGAGAGAAAACTTCATAGTGAGTTATTTCTTGCTCCCCTCAATACTATTTCATCCAGATAAGGAAATTAAAAAAAAAAAAGTGTTGGACCAGTATAAATGTAGCAAGCCCAAGACTGGTCCATAGTAGGAATGAAGGATCAGAGAAAAAAACCTGATAATGTTACAATTAATGTTGATATTAATGTCAAGCGTAAGAGGGTTCTGGGACTACAGTAGTGTTGTTTCCACAGGGGGCATTTTTGTAGCAAAGATATCTTTTGAGACTTGCATCAAACTGCCGATTTTGTCCAGTTTTTGTGCTTTTTAGGCACTGTTGATCATAATATGGCATATGATTGGGTACAATACTACTTATTAAAGTGTTATATGAATTAGCTAGGGATGTATAGGTAGAGTCAGACTGGCACATCTATTTTTTTCATGCCTATGTCTAAGAAGACTTTGGAAGAAGACTTTGATACAGGTCTTGATCATAAGTTGTATCATAGTGATTATTTAGGAAATTATGTTCTTAGAAGTATGGTTTCTGACTGGCAGAGTTGGAGACTTCTGAGAAAAAAAGAAAAAGGTCCTCAATGAGGAAGTTACAATTTACTGAAAATTCAAATGTTTTTCTAATGTATTTCTCTCTTTATTACAGTGTAAGGTTGCCTAATGATGCCTTTTAAAGCGCATTTTTTATGTTCTCTTAGGATCAATTCAAACAGTCCAGTTCTATGCTTCAAACAGTGCTTGTCCTTTGCCCTTTAAGGAATACTCCAACACCAACTTCAAAGCCATATTCATTGCCTGTACACCTCAAGCTTGGAGGATGAATTCCCGCTTGCCTAAAGGATTTTCATCCACTGCCCCTGCTAAGACAAGCTTCCTGCCTGGGTATGGCAAACACTGAGGTGTACTGAGTGCTAAAAAAGACAAGGTCTAACTTTCAGGTCTAACTTTCCTCCTGACAGGTGTTGCTGATACCAAGCAAAACCTGATGAAGCATCTGTGCCATGCTGTTTGGTGGAAAGTTGTCTGTATGAGAGTCTGCAGACAACAAAATAGGCCTGCTGTGGAATGCATTTCTGCTTTGGCACCTCACTCTTCCAGCCTCTTTGGCATGACAATCTTGAATGTCAAAATGTCTCTCTGCATCATTTCAGAGGCGATAGAGAGATGTGGCAGAAATGGGGTGCACTGTAAGCTGCCAACAGAAGAGCAGTTTCTCTAACATTGTTCTTGCTGTTCAACTTACCAGGTTTTTTTTCATGTAGCAGTCCATCTGCCTGGACTGAGTGTGTTGCAATCAGCTATTTAACAGTACACAGTTTCACAATGAAGTTTCATTTAGACATAAAAGGGGAAGCAATTTCAGCGTGTTGCAGTTCAGTCAGTTATAAAACCCCCTAAGCTCCTGAGGGACTTTCTTTCTATACTTCTTTGCTATAGAGGATCAGAAGTAAAACAGATGTTATCTTAGAAGTGTATTTAAAAAGGAAATAAAAACAGAACATTGCATTTTGGGGTAAGACAGACCCACAGGAAGCTTCAAACTAGTTGGCAGACATCAGATTTTCTGTACCTGGTCAGCTGCTGTATCTTTGGAGGTAAGATCTAAAATATACTATGCATTATATAAATGTATGAGGATGCTACTCTTGCTTACCAAAGTGGCTTGGTTCAGTCTGTGTGGGACCATGGTTGGCAGCAGGTAAAATGAAGATGCCCTTTTTCTATTTTGAATGCACGTGTGTTTGCAGAGTCTCAGCCACTGTCCACATGCAGTTTCTGCTGCCTTAAGAAGTGATGAGAACATTTCAAAGGTGCGATCTTCACAATCATGACCAGCTGTGATTGCAATGCAACTTCAAAATGGAAAGAAATAAAATTGTTCCACTGGTATTTCTGTAGTCCTTCACAAAAATCAGACTACAAATGTTTTTCAGAATATTTTTAAAGGAAGTTGTACCAGGTGTGTTCCTTTTATCATAAGTATGGTATTGTTACTGAGCTTTCTGAGCATATCTCTGTACTATGTAAATATGGTACTCTATTTGTAGATTAGAAATAAAAACAAGCACCATCAGAGATGAATATGGGCATCAGACTTAAAAAAAATATTCATAGGAAAAAAGCTGAGACTTCTCTGAAAACATGATTGTGTTAAAAAGTATAAACAAAGAAACTTTATCATTGTGCTTTCCCGATTCATGGTGAATTTCCTGGTTTGCTGCAAGTTCACAGTTTGACCTGGGTGTACATGCACAACAGGCACCCTCTCCCCTTTCTTTTATGCTTTACAGCTAATGTGACTACTGCTTGTTTGTGGACCATTTCTCTCACTCCTTCTGGGAAACTCCTTTAGCCTTTTCTGTCTTTCTTGCTTTTCCATTTATTCTTTTTAATTCTAGAAAATGTATTCTCTTCTATAGGAGTGCACATGAATTTGTTGTCCCTTTACTTCAAATGCTTAAATACAAAATACTGTAGTCCATGTAGTTCAGTCATGGTAACAACTAAAAAATCAATAAATAAACACAGACATCCAGAAACATGAAATGATTTCCACCCCAGGAAGAAAAACATAAAAGCATAGTGCAGAACTTATCATGTAGCCAAGTCCTCCTTACGAATATGGAACTCAATTCTTTCCTGCCTGACATTTCATGCTGTTGCTTACAGTGGTGGATATGAGATGTAAAAGGCTGTCCAACCAGACTGATAGGGTCCTAAACCAACTTTGTATAGTGGTCTATGATTAAGAAAAATATGGAAAATGATAACTCAGACTTGCTCTGTATGGAGTTTCAAGGAACTTAAACTGATAAACCAAACTTGGATGGGAAACTACTGAGACCTGAAGAAACTGTATTTACCAGCATACAGTTTTCATTGTATTTTTATGGAAGCATGCCCTTCCAAACTCAAAGATATAACAGCACTCAAAATACACTAAGAATGTATTTTTTTCTAAATGAAGGAAACCAGATCCACCTGAAACTCATTGTCATCTGTTTAGCATGATTAAAAATGGATAGACAGCTGTATAACAAGAACATTCAACAGCAGAATCATAGAGTCATATAACAGCTCAGGCTGGGAGGAACCTAAATAAATCATCTGATCCAATCTTTTATGGGAAAGGAAGCCTAGATGAGATTATGTAGAACCTTGTCCAATCCCATCTTGAAAACTCCCAGTAAAGGGGACTCCACTACGTCCCCGGTGAGGCTGTTCTCTCTGAAGAAAGATTAATTTTTAAATTGAGGTGAAACCTCTTCCTGTCCCTGGAAGCATTCAAAAAACATGTGGATGTGGCACTTAGGGACATGTTTTAGTGGGGAACATGGTGCTGCCAGGCTAATGGTTGGGCTCAAAGTCCTCTTAGAGGTCTTTTCCAATCTAAATGATTCTGTGACTCTATTCCAATGTAACTTGCACTCATTGCCACTTGTCTTCTCCATATGGCTGCTTGTGAAGAGAAAACCTCTATCTTTGCAGCTGCAAACACTGGAATACTGTGATGAGCTGTCCCTTCCCCAAAGTCTTATTTTCTCCAGGAAGAAGAGTCCTAACTCCTTCAATCTTTCCTCACAAGGCAGGTTTTCTGGTACGTTGATCCTCTTCATGGTCCTTCATTGTCTGTCCACATCTTTCTTGAATTTTGGGGTCCAGAAGTGGATGCTCTGGGTGCATGGCTCATGTTCAGCTTGTTGTCTACTGGGACTGCCCAGGCTGCTCCCCAGGCACACAGATCCTGGCCTGTGCTGGTCTCTTTGGTTATGTCATCTCAGTGCAGGAACTTGCACTTTGTTAAACCTGACACTGTTATTGCTGGCCCACTCTTCCAGCCTGTCTGGGTCTCTCTGCAAGATGGCTCCTCCTTCTGATATGTCCACCTCACCACACAGTTTGGTGTCATCAGCATTACCTTTACGCAAGCCAAAGGGGGTTCAGATACCAAAGATCTGCCGATTTCAGGCATTAAGGAGAGACTCTACTTATCCACATGCTCAGCTCTTTATACTACCTTCTTCACTAATCTGATTTCCCCATGCTGGCTGCAGTGAGGCATCTTGGGAGCTGTTTCATGCCAGCCCCAGTGGAAGGTGAGATATTGGTCCTGCAACAGATGCAAGCTTGCTCTCCAGACTATCCTGCTTACCAGGACTCTTGTGTGCATTCTTGGCAACCTGAGGTGGATCCCAAACCTCACTGAAGGGATCTGTCTGGATCTCTACAGTCTGGAAAAGCATGTCTTAAAATAGGGAAAAACACTACAGATTGATCCACAGGATCTGAGTTCCCTTGAGACAGGGAAACTGACATCTGGGATCCCATGTAACAGATCAGCTAGAACTCAAGGTAAATCCTGTAATAAGACTTGAACTCAAATCCACATCAACATAACTAATGCCATTCAGAGCCTTGCTCAGGGATCTGAAAGGCAGACATATTCCAAACAAGTTTGTCTCTTCCATGAATTTCCATCCCCTCCTTTTACAATGCAAAAAACTGTTCCTTTCCCCACTAAAATGTGATCCCAGCTGGCACCATATTCCTTCCATTCTCCCTAGCAACTTTTCATCTTCCTCAGGTTTTTGTATAGGACACAATTTATCGTATCTCTCTGTGTACCCTCCTCAGGCTTTCCTGAACTGTTTTGCTTATCCTGAGCCAAGAACTCCCATTCTGTTTTCCTGCTCTCAGGCTGTAATCTGAGGGTTTTATGCAAATATTGGCACCATCTATAAGCATTATAACCCAGAAAATTTGCTCCCACACACTGGCAATACCCCTGGATTCTCCATGTGACTTTAAACATTCATCCTGCCTTTAGGCTTTTCTTCTGCTGGAGAAAAGAACAAAAACCTCAGGCAAGACATATGAATTTTTAAGATCATCTGACAGTAATAAAGACTATGCCAGATAGAAAAGACAGTGTAAACAAGGCAATCTTCTCCCTGTATCTCCACTAGGCTTAGACAGAATGTAGCCACACAAGGAAAAATGTCTGTGTTCACTTCACATGCAAAATGTGTCAGATCAGAATAGTAACAAAATGTTATGCAGTTATTTTCAAGCATAGGGAAGTGAAATCTGAATTTAAGAAGCACGAAACCCAAATATTGAAAGACATTAGATATAATCTCTGTGCCCTTGGAATCCTGATGTATATGTGTGTCTGTGGCACAGAGAGGGGATTAAGAGAAGGGGAATCAGAATTCAGAATTAATGAGATCTGCAATCCTTATCAGATTTAAAATGCCAAAATTAAAGGTGACCCAACTGCATGACTGCTGAAGTGATGGAAAAATAACTTGACAGAGGTATATATTACATTAAATACTAGGATAAGAGAGACCAGAGATATATGCACCTCCCTATTGCATTCAGGCTCTGAACACTGCCTATCAAAACCTCAATCAGATTTCCTTGTAGAGCTGGGAATAGGCAGATTAGTGCAACAGCCCTTGCCAACTTCAGGGGGTAAACTTGTATCTCATTCAGCAGAACACACAACTCCTGAGCACAGAGGGAGCCTAATATTTCTGAATTTGCCAGTTCTTTTGTTTCCACTCCTGTCTCAGACAGTGTGCTTCAAAAGTCTTAAAATAAGTATAGCAGAATGCAGTGCAAAGAAATGAAACCAGTGGTTTCATTTCCCTCATGCATCACCTTATGGCAGAAACAACTCACATCTGGGGAGTAGGAAAAATTGAAGTGTCACGTGCTATCTGAACACCACTGCCTTTGCCTATGTTGGTTGAGCAGTGAACAGGCCATATGTTACATTTCCACTCATTTCTCAGAATCCACATTAAAAATAGCATACCAATAAATGTATAATCCCAGATTCAAGCTATCTGAAGTCAGTGGTGACTTTGCAACAAAGCCATCTGCGCTACAGCTGGCTGGGGAAAGGGTACAGCCTTTGCAACGCACAGGAGGGGAACAGAAGCAGAAGACAGAGGAGGATGAGTTGACAACCTGAATAGCTCTAGCATTCAGCTAAGAGCTTTGTGGGGGCACCTTAATCACAGCTAAAACCTAAAGCAAGGCAGCATACTGAAAGGAGTGCCAAGCCCCAAACATGATTTTTTCCCCTCAGGTAAATAGATCACTTTTCATTAATTGCTACTGCCTGTGGGAAATCTCACACAACTGGCAGCAGCAAAGAGGATCCAGAGTCACTGAAAAAAGTGTTTGGACACATCTAATTCCCATTCATATTTCTGTCTGAAGGAAGGTTATTTTTCCCTCCAACGTTCTTCTTCATAGTGTGGAAGTGATTAATTTCCCCTGGTATTTTCTCACACTGTCTCCTTTCTAACATCTATGCAAAGTCTTTACCTGTGCTTAGACAGGACTTAGCCAACAATTACTATTATGGCAGCATTCTCCACTAGCAACTGTGCCACATTAAATACTTTATTAAGTATTATTCACTCTTGGAAAAGATAAGCTGAGCAGTTGACAGCAGTATGGGATAGTACAGTGTGTGCCAGAGAGATACCACCTCCTCATTCACAGTTTGTGGGAAGGTGTTCCCATTCTGGGACTCCATCACAGCAGGAGTTTTGAAAGAGATAGACAAATTGTCAAATAACTGGGACATATTTTCATATCTGCAGACCGTATCTGTTACGGATTGTAATCGGATTAAATAGTAAATGAAAAAGAGCATTCACTATTAAAGCAAAGACAAGCTATTTGTTTCTCAATCACACAAGATATTTTGCATCATAGAAAGAAAAAAAAGCTCTTTGCTGGACCAATCAGTTTCTTTAGGACATTGATTCCCATAGATCGTATCTTTGATACCTGTTGAAAAAAAAAGATACAGAGGTGTACCTAAGAACAATTTTTGTGGTAGGTACCAAGCTAAAGCTTGGGCAGAACATTTACTGATGGACATATGCATATGTATTCTTGCTAGCAAGTCCTGTTCCTGTCTTTAATTACTAACATGTTTCTACAGCTTTTGGGATGGAGCTGCCTGCTCAGAGAATGGGGAGAGTGACTGCTGGAACCTGATCATGCCTTTGCAGAAATGCAATGAAAATTGATTTCAGAGCTGGCGGTACAACTAATTCCACAGTGAAAGAGCCAAATGTGCACTTTCCTATGCATTGCACTGAAATATGTCTCTTCAAAAGAACACTGCATATTTCTATATCTAGAGTGATTAATTTAAGATATTTTTATAGCAACCAAAAGGTGATAAGAAAATCTAGGGCACAATTCATCTCATTTTGATTTAGGTGTCTAAACGAGGCCAGATGAATCATGCCTCCAAAAGGTTTTGCTTTTGCCACTGACATTTTTGTGTCCAAAAGTGAGAGACAATTAATTCCATCCTGATTTCAATGCAGAAATGCAAAGTGGAAATTTAATGGTCGGTGATTTTTTTTAGTGAAAAAGCAACCACACCTACAGTTGTTGATTAGTCTGGAACAGAAGAGGTGATACTCCCAATATGAATCTCAAATCAACATAATTCAGAGGCAGCTGACAAACCACACACAATGAAAGTTGCTTCAAAGCATGTGAGAAAAAGGGGGGAAACCCTTGGCTTCTTAATGAAGTCCAGGGCAAAACCAGACATATATAAGTGTAATTTTTTACAGGAGCTATTCCACAACAAAAGATTTCTTGTCTCTGTCTCCACAATTGTCATTGAATGCTCTAGACATGGTATAATGTTATGTTATACAGAATATGCTTTGATGTAACTGAGTTAACAGCACAACAGGGAGACAGGATGAACACTCATTGACTCAAGTCCTCTAGAAAGATAAAGACACTCTTGTTCATGTCCAAATTGGAAACATCTTTCTGCAGCTATAACAGACTTGTGAGTGTAGTCACCACTCAGTGAATTTGTAATGAACTTTTTGTAATTAACTTCTTATCATTTTTCTGCCTGCTGGTGGTTCCTTGACTTTGGACCAGGATGCTGTCAGAAGGTTATCTTTACAGAATCACCTACCTCTGTGGAGACACGAACCCTGACCTCTATAGCAAGAGTTCAGCTGATGAAGTGGTATATGAAATGAGGTCCATTAATTATTCTTCTACAGATGAAGCACAAGGAAAAGGCCTCCTTCAGAGATGTAGATCTGCTGGCAAGTGCATTTCCTCAGTCTGCTCTAGAGGGACCAAGCACAGCAGAAGGCAGAAGGATAATCTCCCACAGCCTGTAAAGCCCCCTGCACCCACAGAGCAGCCATCTCCAGCTACACATGCCTGCGAAGGGCTGACAAAAAAGGTCACCTACCTGGTTCCACCTTCCTGCAAAAGCATTTGCAAGAACTACAATGATTTGCATATAGCTGGGGACTATGTGGTGCCGATCAGCTCAGTCGCGACAGATTTTGCTTGTGACAGTGGCATAGGCCCCTTCTTGGAGTCCTCAGAGATTCCTCCCCCGCTGGAGTCCGTGAGGGTCCCCCCCTCCAGCGACACCGTCCGCAAACCAGGCCAAGGCTACTCCTCGTGCTGGCGGCTGGCGAGCCTGGGGCCCCACCAGCAGCCCCTCTCCGACTCAGCCCTGAACGACTACCTGGAACAGAAGCTGCTGGAACTGTACAAACAGTACATCATGGATGGCACAGCAAACAGGGCATCCCCCACTCAGATCCTGGCCTCAGAGCTTATCATGACTAACGTGGATCAAATCAGCATGCAGATATCCCGGGAAAGGAATATGGAGGCCATGAAGGCCAAAGACATTGTCATTAGCCGCTTCCTACAAATTGCCAGTGGGAAGATATCCTCAGAAATGAGCACACCTACTCTGCATATCTCCCAGTATAGCCACATTAACCCTTAGTGCTTGAATGTCTGACATTAGAGAGATTTTATGTTCTGCAAAGTCGATTTTTAGTTTCTTAAGATACTTTTGTGCTTCATAAAAATGCATTTACCATCTACCACTTAAATTAAACTTTCCAATATGTATTAAATAAATAAAACTACTTGTACTGTGCAGTCCCTATTGTGGATCAGAATTTTTTAAAAAAAACTTTTTGAGTAAGCCTCAGACATTGAAAAAGTTTCATAGAAAAATGACTAAGGGCATATGACACATTTCCAGGTGCTCAGGTGTTTGCTCTTTTCCCCAAATGCTTGATATATTATTTCAAACTTCCTCTCTCTGGTGTCTGCCAACCTACCCCTGGGTCTGTGCAAGGGCAAGCACAGTGATGACAGAGCTACAGAAATACAGAATTTAGGATGTCATCTAGCTCATCTCCCTGATCCAAATGGCATTATGTATGACATGTGTCGCAGAAGTTTTTATAATTTCTCCTTAAAGATATTAAGAGATACACACTTTATGATTTCTCCTATGCTAAGCCTAATTATTTAACTGGTGCCTTCCTGTTCAAGAGTTACCATCCCTTCTTGTGAAGCACATGCTTTGTTTCCAAACAGACATCATCATCAGGAGTGTGCCTGTTTACCTCTGTCGTTTGCACTGGCCTGAACCCTGACAATGAACACTGGAGACCTGTGATCACACACAGACACCACCTCTGCCAGCCACTTACAGACCTGCAGCTGTGGAGGGGTCCTATGGGGACAGTGGTGATAATAGTCTGTTGGCTTAATGCAAACAGGGAATGCAGAAGGGAAGCTGAAATGGAGATTTTAATAGCATGACAAACCACTTCTTTTGTTAGGATTGCTGCTGTGTGACATTGGTCAAGGTCATTCGAACCTTGAACTTGAATAATTTCTAATAGAAGGTCATATTTTGTAAAATTTCACCAAGACTTAAAAGAGAAGCAAAAACCCAGTAACCAGAGCTGCCTTGTGGCAAGGATTGGTACCTACTGTGAATCTGTGTGGTGTATGACATATTGACAATGCCAAGATGTCATTGGTTGAAGTTCTAAATATCAGTATAATATAAATACTTATTTATACTAAGTATTCATAAAATGTTTTCACATTTTTGTTTCTTTGTTTCCACAGTGTTGTTTTGATCTTTGTGTGCCTTTTTTTTTTCCCCTGAAAGGCTTGCTTTAATACATATTGCAAAAGCAAATGTAAGGTGGTAAACATGTCAGTTTATTCTATTCCTGCTGTCTTTCCAGAGTCTTTCCTGTGCTGGGATAGCTCAGCACATTTTCTTGTTTGTGAAGGTATCCAAAAAACAGTTGCCATAAGAACCTTTGATGCTTGAATCCAGAGAGTGTACATCTGTTGCCATAGCAGCCTGCCAAAATACTATTATTCAGCAATTCAAGATAGATAATTTCTGGCATAAAATATTTCTATACTGTGATCAAATGCTATTTACAAATAGATTAAAAAAGCTATTTTTAAGAGAAAATAACATTTTAGAGGTCTTTTCCAATCACACTGGTAGTGTATAAGCACACACGTGTTTCATGCAAAATCCATTATCAGAATCTATGAAAATGGCTTGCAGCGGACAGCAAAAGCAAAGAAATGTAGTAGTTTTTATGTTCTACAGATACATATCCAGGCTTTTCAAAACACAAGGCTTTTGTTCATGCCTATTGGCATTCACATCACTGAGTTTTAGTAGCAAAAGATGTAGTGGAAAGCAACTTGCAGAGTTGAATGCATAAATCAATACCCTTGCTGAAAGACCTGGCTCCTTCATCAGAGAACACAATCGATTCTTATACTCAACCCTCCCCACTTCACATACCATGTCCTGTGCAAACAAAGCAGCATTTTATTGTCTCTGGCTCAGAAATCCAGATCTTCATTTCCCCCCGCCCCCAGACCTGTGGGCAGGACTTGGTCACCACAGCTCCATTCTCAGAACTGCTGCAGGAAACAGGATGGGCAGCTGGAGAACAGGGGCCGAGAGCTCTGCCCAAACCTACCTGGAAACCTCTCTTTTGCTGGGCCTGCAGCTGCTGTGCCAGGGGGGCTGCAGCCAGAGCTGGGGGCTCAGTGCTCGGAGAGCAGAGCAGTGGAGGAGAACAACAAATCTTAAATGTAAAAAAGCGTGGCTCATGCATATAAAGGGCATGTTTGATACTTATCCATCAACCACAAAACATTCCAGTCTCGTTCAGCTTTCTTCCAAGCCTACATATAAATGCCCATTTCATTTTGAGCCCTGCAGCGTACCTGTCTCTCACATGAATTACATACCAGCCACACAAAATTATCTGAAGCAGCTCTTGGATTTAAAGCAGTTTCCACATAAACAACTATTTCTTTTCACTGTACTCAGATGAAGGCGCATTTATATCTCTGTCCCTCTTCCATTTAAAACCAATCTTCCTCTGCACAGGTGCCTCTCTAGGTGTGCCTGTTTCCTGCTGAAAGCACTTGTATAGCAATTAGGCTGCTATTACCATGAGTCAGGTTGTTATCTAAAGCGATTATCATATTCTCTCTCCTCTCTCCGTCCCCTCCTCTTCTGCCTCAGGGTCAAATGTTTAAAGAGAGAGATCCCAATTTTTTAGTAGCTCACTTAAATAACTAATTTTTAGTAATTTTCATGTAATTTCTTGACACAAGCTTGTGAAAAAGCTGAAGAAGTCCCAGTGGAGTGTGTTTTGCAGAGGAGAATTTGAATTCTGCCCTCACAATACTTCTTAACAATATAGTTATTTTAATATGACTGAGATCACTTAACAAGAAAAAGGGACTGAATATTTCAGTAACTGGTTGATATTTTGACCAACTGTCAAGAAACTGATCTGAGAATAGCTTATAGCCACCTTCAGCATTCTTCAGCAGCTTCCTTAGGCATTTTTTTGCAGAACTTATTGCCCATTGCTGAAAACAAGATTATAGCAGTGAGGAATTTTATTGTTTACAGATAGTGTGACTGTGCCCCCAAGAGTCTGAGCCCATCACTGTGGCAGATAAATGTTACCTGTGGACTTCAGGAAGGCTGGATGTGCAGTGTGCCAAGAAAAATCTTTGGCAGAGGAAGAAAAGAGAAGGAAAAGGAATTTGTCAGATTTGTTGGAACCTCTAAGTCCTGTATTTGGGTTTAACACCTTTGCTGGCTCTGATTTCTTGTCTGTACCAAGAAGCACTGCAGGGGTAGAAAAAGGGATATAAAGTGCAGGCTGGGCTTTGTGTTGAATGTGAAAGTGAGTATTTCATGCTCTGGTTGCTGGGTTCAGGTGAAGGCAAAAAGATAAGCATCTAAAGCTGAAATAAATGGAGTTCTACTGTGCTGACTGCAGCCAGCCATGTTGTTCCGATTTCGCCCTGGGGATGCTGCTGCAGGGCAGGAGCAGGCTGGGACCTCCCAACATTGGTGGGATTGATGGCGTACCCCAAAATTCATTTCATTCCCCTTCTACTGTCCTTTCACATGCTGAAGCAATGGGAAGTTATTTAGGACTATCCCTTCCTTGAGCTTCTTCCTGCCATGGGTTTCTCTCAAAGGTAGGACTTGCTGGGGGTGTAAGCAGCTGCCAGAATAAATGGCTGGGACAAGAGGGGGTAAAACTGCAGGTTTTGTCACCTTAATTATCAGAATTTTTTATTGGTGTTGGTGGGGGAGGCACCCCTTGTTCTCTAAAATTCAGAAGGGACAATTATCAGTTTAGGGAGATCACCATTACAAATGGCATCTTATTGCAGATTTTAAGCCAGTATCAAGATATGAAAGGCCTGCTGCACTTTTGCTAACTGATGAAGTTAGTAACTTGCCACACAGCTCATTACATGCAGCCTGTATGCCTAAGAGAGCCTGTGAGCATCCACCTGGCACCTCTGTGTTCATAGGCAGCCCGTCTCTGACAGACTCCTATGATAGCTGTGGATGGTGCTCAAAAGGGACATGTATTTCTCCATCTGCATTAACTGCACAGAGCATGAACAAAACAGGCATCTTAAATTGATGTATGAACAACCAAATCAACAGGGTTGGCCTCTGGTTGGTGAAGCCACCTCAGCTAACGTGGACTGAGACCTGATCCCCAAGCTGTACTCTGGATAAAATTATCTCTGACTTATACGACCATTTGCAGTTTAGAAATGTGTAGTAAAAAATGACTAACATGTAAAGGAACAGAAGTTTAGGGCAAACCAGAATTATTCTGTGCACTGCAGCATTACTTCTGCTTCTGCTGTACTGGGAAGAGGTGGCTTACCATCTCTCCAGCATTACTGCTGACAGGATTAGGGTGGCTTTTCAGAATATTAAGCAGGTTTTCTAAGGGCTGAAGGGAACAATGTTCCTGAGGCTCATTCTCAGACCTTCTTACATGTCTTTCAAGGCAAGTGTTGAATGAACTACCTTGCCTGAAGTGGAAATCCCCATAAGGAATATTAGCAGTGCCTCATTTTGAGTTAACATCTGATTATTACTGAGCTCTGTGTTGCTGTCCCCTGCCAGCATTACGCTCCTGCTTTAACTTTCCACAGGGCTGGTCACTGAGGGCTCCTGCACTTCTGCCCTGTCAAAACCTGTGGGACAGCCCCAAGGCTTCCCTCTGTCCTCCTGCCATGCAACCCCATGTCTGGTGGTTTTTACCCTGCGCTCCTGTACTCTCTAACCTCCCCTTGCCCATATAATTTCCCCTCACAGAAGATGATCCTGGCTCCCCTGACAGCCAGGAGAAGGACCAGTAAGATGGCAGAGCCAGATACTGAATATCTGGAGGGAAGCACTGGCAAAGGGAGAGGATGATGGGGAGACTCAAAGGCCAGGGGAGGCTTCAGAGTTCCTGCAGCAGAAGTGCCCTCACTACCTATTGCCCCTGTGGAATAGGGTTTGTGTAACAGTTTGGGAGATGGTGGGGAGCTGAGGAAAGAGGTTTCAGAAGTTTCCCAGTGAAGACAAGCCTGAGGGGTTGCAGGATTTCCAGACACTCCCTGTCTGGAAGGAACACCTCTGTGTGTAAAAGACAGCAATCTCGCTAGCAACACCCACGGCATTTTTTAAACATAAAAGTTGTAGCATCCAGCGTGGAGTTTCATTCATTCCCTCTGCAGCCACATCTGGGCAGGATACCACAAGGGACCTCTGACCAGGGCAGTGCCCTACCAGCTGTGCTGAACAGCCATGTGCCAGCCCACACTCCCTCTCCCAGGGGTTGACAGTGGGGACTGGAAGGAGTGGCCACTCAGACACTCCACAACCCTCCTCCAGACCCCACGTTGGCTTACTCAGCTCTGACCACCAAGTATTTTGCTCCTTTGCTGAATCAATATACACAGCAGCCCCAAAGCAGCTTTTTTTTTTTTGCTTCCTACTTTTAATTCAGGCCTTGACCAGCTAAACTTAGAAAAGAAGCTGGAGGTTCAGTAATTGGAAAAACAATTAAAATTAATCAATTAGAACAACATAAGGTTCTTAAAACAAGCGTGGTAAGGTTTCTTATTTCTGGTAGCCTATGGTGTAATGTAAAAAAAAATTCCAGACTGGACATGTAATCCAGAGGACTCCTGTGGAAAACAGAAGGGCTATTAATAAATAACTTTTGAAGACTGGAGCAAAGCAAAACGGTACCTGCTAGAATCAAAATCATTCAATCAACTTGAAATAATTAAAATAAGTGATTCATCCTTTTGTAAAATAATATATTACCTTTCAGTCAAGAACATCATTATTTACTAATTATTTCATCATATTTCTAAGTTACTGGTCTAAAAGTCAATTAATCTGATGTCAGTTTCATTACATACACTATAAGGGTTATTGAACCGTTAATGTATGCAAAATATTATTTTGGATTTGAAGATTAAAGGTAGTTGTAAAAAGATAAACCAGTTTGAGATTACATTCAGTTTGCATGCCAATTCTCATGTACCATGAAATGAAGTTCGCTGGTGACCGGTTTCCTTATTCTGATTACAACATGAACAGCAGCATATTGGAAAAATCCATGAAACGTATTCTTTTATCTAATGAAGTCATACAGCCTCTGATCCTCAACTATTAGATGTGATAGACATATTTTAAGAGCAGTAAAACAAAAGAAGAGGAAAAACATGTATGAACTTTCACATACAAATTTTAAAATAGTATTTAAAACACAAGTTTTATTATGGGTAAGTTGTATAATCTATTCTCCAATTAAATAGCACTGTTCTTTGCAAGTAGTTAGCTCAATGGACTGAGCCATGAAATAAAGTATTACTCAGTTTAAATAAGGGCATCATATTCAAGCCTTGAATACAAAGAAAGAAAATTTATCAAAAATATTAGAAGAGTAACTTCAGTGACATGATCATAGCTTGGAGAGAAGCTGTGTGTTAGATGTGCCAGTTTAGGTTGAAGTTTCCAATATGAGACATCCAAATCCCATAATCTTGGAGGTAGTGTACTTCCATGCATAATTTGTCATTGTAATTATTAATTAATTAATTAATTTTGCTTTTAATAGATGGAAGAGGGTTAGGCTGTGAGGAGGTGTAACCCTATTTATTTTTATTCATGTTGGATGATTTAGAGGCAGGAGCGCAGTGGAGGAGTGAAGAGAGAACCATGACATGCTCAAAACAAGGAAGTAGTAAAATAATCTTGGTAGAAGGGTGGGGAAAGCAGGACTGAATTTGTCAAACATGTTGTGATTGAGAATGCAGAAGCTGAGGGCTTGGACAAGAGCCATCTGTGTCTGCTGATGGACACCAGTTGTAACTGGCATGCAGAATAAACTTAAGGCAGAAAGAGAAGCAAAACATGTAGTTGTTAGAAAACCAAATAGAATTAAAGGGTTTTTTTTAATTGTTGTTTAGGCAGAAGAGAATAAAACATCATTGTGCTTTGAAGGTAAAGATGAAAAAGACTTCAGGAAGAATGCAAAAAAAAATGATACTGGGGACATGAAGCCATGTAGACAAACAGAGGAGATCAAATTAGAAAAGGAGGAAAAACTGTAGAAATAAAATGAGAGCAAGGAAAGGTATAGCAGTATGGAATTGAAAGGTTGAAATGTAATTTTAATTTGGGGTGCTCAGCAGTTCTTTTATCAAGAAAAATAATGGAGGGGGAAATAGGGAAAAGTGTGATGGCAGATAAAAGATGTGAAAGGATCTAGAGCTGTGGTCAGCTGAGTTGCAAAAGTAGAGTAATTTGTCTAGGAAGTAATATTTCTTAGGAGTCACAGCTGAAACACAGGGAAAATCAAAAACTGTGCTCATAGGAGAAAGAAAAGAGGGTAGGAGAGAGATATCTCAAGATGAAAAAATGTCATTGAACTGGAAGAACTGCTGGTTATAGAAAAGTTTGTGGTACTTTTGGCTCGTGGGAAAGAAGCCTAGGCAATGATGAGATTGGTAAAGCACAAACAGTGAAAAGTCAGAAGGGGCCAGTGTTTGGTGAAAACAGCCTTGGAGAGCTGAGTGGGAGCCCCGAGTGCTGTGGTGAAATGTAGAGCAAAGGGGTTGTGTAAATTCCTACCGCAGGAGCCATAGGCAGGGATGAAACTGAAGATAAAAAAAAGTGACACTAGAATGAAATTAGGGAAAGAGACTGATGGATTCAGATCACAGGAATTGGGAGGCATGAGGAGCAAAGAGCTTAAAAAACTGTGTTTAGATGAGAGGAAAGAGTGCAAAGAGAATGGAAGCACTGAATAAAAGAGAGAAACCTGAGACTCCTGTGAATTGCTTTGATCCAGGATGCACAATGTCAGTGTGCAAGGAAAGGCAGCTACATGAATAGTACAAATTTTAAAGACATAATCCTTGAGAAAATGAAATGCTGAAGGGAATGTCTAGAAGCTCCAGAGGCATAGTAACTTTGATAAATGGAGTGGTCACTCCAGAGATCCTATGAGAACAGAGGGAAGTAGAAATGAAGAAATGTAATAGTTCTGAGGTAGCTTGTCATTCTGCATATTCAGATTCTGCTTTTTTGCTAAAATGCATATCACTGCCTTTCAGTATTTCCTCTAGAGATTTTCCTACCATGAAGTCTAAATATCAGAGAGACTTACAGCAAATAAAGACATCATGGTATTTTGCCAAGATTCTCCTGAGCTACATAGGAAGAAGTCATACTTTCAATTTTATATTAGTATCCCAGTTTCAGTTTACGGGGTGAAATAATAATAAAGAGAAAGGACTGCAGTTGAGAAGTATACTAATATTATGTGGAAAATGCTTGATATTCTCAGATAGGGATTTTTTGTAAAGTTTAAATGGATTTTTGCATCTGAGTAATGGTTTGAGTGTGTAGGTGTGCCTAGCCCTGATAGCTGGCTTCCAGCTCTCCTTTGGACAGAGAAAGCTGGCAGCTTTCTCGACAGCGTCCTTTTCCTAAGTCTCCTTGCTCTTCCTCTTGAAAATAAAGATGGAGAAGAGAAATAACTGGTTATTTTTCATTCCTTACACTTACAGGAGAACAGTCATATTATGGGAAAGCTTTTCCTAGCAGAATGCCCCGAAGACTTTTTTTAACCATTTGGAATTAGTTAAATCTCTTTACATGGACTCCATACCATGCCTGACTTCTCTGCTTCTCAAGTATCTCCCTCTGGCCTGAGTGACCTGAGGTGTCCCACATGAACACAGCTGTAGCATTGGTTGCATCAGCTGCAGTGGAAGCCAGAAAAACAAATGATTTTAAAAAATCAGGCCTCTAAATTTGAGTGAGTTGGGGGAGTGGGGCATGGAGGAGCAAACAAACAATCCAAAATGCCTCAGAGCAGCTTGTGCTGATTAAAGGCATGCTACCACTGAGACCCTGGGATTCAATTTTGTGGAACTCCATCCAGCACACACATGGTCCTTACAGCCTACTGTGACGGTGTGCTGTTCTGCAGCCTTTGAAGGAACAGATTTATTCAAAGCATAGAGTTCATATTTGTCTTCATTTCTACATTAGTGACAGCTGTAACAATGCAGTCTGGAGGCAATGAAATGAAAGGCACTGTGTCCAGATCTACTTGCAAAAGGAAGACTTGAATTTGCTTTTAAGGCAGAGAGAACTGGAGACTCTTTGACACTGTACTCTTTCATTGTTCAGACTGAGTGATGAGCTGGCTGAATTTTGAGATTTCATAGCACTTGATAAATGAAGATCAGAACCTTTGACAGAAAGAAGGGTCATAATTTTGGTGTTCCTTGTACAGCAAGCCTTGTAAGGAGGAACAGATTTTCTGCTTTGTAATTCTGAATTTTAATAAAACCTGGAGCCATGTTTGCTGTCTGCCTTGAAAAATACCTTATATCGGTAGTGAAGAAGGAAAAGAAGATAGTTTATTGCCTCTGAGCTGAGAGCTGTAAGGGAAAAGAGTAGCTATGCAGCACTGTGGGCAGAAAGCATGTAGAAATTACTGATCTTGCCTTTTTTTCTGCCTGATTTGAATTTGTAGCCGGATGCATTTTTATATAAGCTTTATATTAGGCACAATATTTTGAGGCCATATTTAGTACCTTTTCCATGTCTTGACTAAGGCTTAACTTTGAAGTCTTCATGATGCACATCATTAGAACTACTTTGAATCAAATTTTTAGCCTTGTTCACTTTTCCTGTAAATTAGCAGAAAGGCTCACTACATCTAGCATGACATATTTTGATGAATGTAAAACATCAGCTGTAAAGCTTCTCATTTCTTCAAAGTAAAGTTAATTGTTCAGAACTACTCTCCAGAAACAGAAAATGTATTAGAGTGTATAGAAACGTGAAGGAACTTTGACTGATCCATAGCACATTGGGGAATAAAAAGACTTTGGATTACAGAACTGTCATCTCTGAATTGCATACTCCTGTTCCAGGAATGGAGGGAAAGAATAGATAACTCTCATTAAAAGATAATTATTTCAGATGTATTGATTAGTTTTTTCCATACAAATAAAATACAAAATGGTATGGGAATTGAAAAGAACTTTGTCAGCCTGTAAAGCAATCCTTCAGAAGTGTATTGCAACACGGAAAAGTCGATAATTTAAATTGTCTGAGGTCCATAGGTTTTCTGTCTTTCATTAAATTTAGTTGTGAGTGCAGTTTTGCTCTATAAGAAATGAGAAGGGATAGCAATCTAAAAAAAAAAATAAGATGAAAATTGTGGGTGGACAATAATCACTAAGCATTTTTTTTTGTCTAGTCACAGAAATGCAAACAGGCTCAAACCCTGAAATTGAACTAAAATGGAGGGATATTTAAGTCATGCAAAAGAAATATAACTGGGAAAAAAACATTCACAAAATTGCCATCAGAACCCCTCTTGAATCTCTTGACTGAACTTTTCAGTCCTACACATTGAATTTATCTTCTATTCTTAAAAGGGAAAATATAGACCCTGTCATTATTTACAACATTTGAAATTTTATATTTATCTTAACTAATTGTTAAGCTGATATGCAAAATACAAATGCTTTATATTTTATATATGATTATTTATTCACAGTCTGTACAATAAACTATTTTGCATAGCTTTTGATTCAGACCCAGGTGAATTTTGACACAAATATTATAAGATACATGAAAGGCAGGATCAGAATTTTTTATCTACTGCAAGTGTACAAGCAAGGGATAAAATAACTTGTGAACCTTTAAACTGTATTATTTGAGTAAACAGATAAGAGTAGACACATTTTCTTTGACTTTCAGGATCTGAACAGATAAAATGTATCCCACAATCCTCACAAATAATTAGCTTGACAATACCTCTTTCTGTTTGCTTGCAGAAAATGCAGAGAGAATAATGTTATTTTCTTGCATTTATTCTATTGAAAATATATATTAATGATTTCTTATTGGCCTTTTGTTCCATTGTCAATTGACTCTGAACAACTCACTGTGGGTAATCAGCTGAAATTCAAGCTGTGCCTGCTGATGGACCATGTCAGTGGAGTCAGGGAGTGCTGATTTCTTGCCCTAATTGGAGGCTTTCCACAGGCTTCCAGCACATCAAATCACTCAGAAAGACAAAGGAACAAGATTGGATTAAGTGAGTTTAGAAGATCTCAAACCTCTCCTGGCCACACAAGCCTTGTATGCCACACTTTTCCTAGAAAGAAACAAATTAGAATCAAGATTTATTTCCTGGATTCAGAATATGGTTTCAATTTTCACCCGTCCCTTCCACACAAAGTAAAGAAATTCCCAAAGCAGTGTCAGACACATATCATTTGTTCAACTTCTTCTGCTTCCTTTTCATGGCATTTGGTGTCAGTGTTATACACCTACTTCATTTGCAAATAAAAATATTCCTAAATGCACAGCAAAAAAGCAAGTTTTGGGTCCAGTATTAATTCACTATACACACTGTTGCAATGGTAGAGGTATCACTGCACACAAGACATGAAGGGACTGAGTTCTATGCAAAAATCTGAATAACAATCACTAAAAGCCATGCAAAAGCAAAACAGACAAAATGATTCATCTTTTCCATTTTATGAGTGACTGGGGAATCAATGAGCATTTAGTCTGTGAAAGATTGAAGGCTGAGCAAAGCAGAGTCAGAAGTCTTTTCACCAGAATATTTAAACCAGTTTAGTTTTATTCAGGATTGGGGCATTTCTATAATTGATCTTTTAACTTTTGGGCCTGATGAACACATTGAACAAAGGGCATTAATATTAAGCAGAAGCAGAGGTTTTTGCTACTTCTCAGAAAAGGAAATAATATATTTAAGGGATTTTAGCATTTTAATACATGCAACAGCCACAATTCAATTTATGAGCTGAGTGACTAATTCTGAGGAAATATGTAAATAATCTTCCTCACATAAATGGTCTGATTTAATACTGTGGTTATATTTAGGGTAGTGAAATTATATCTTCAATGCATAACTATAAATGTATGAGTGCATGATTCAAGCAATTTGGTTTTAAGCTCTTTTTATAAAGTTTAAATCGTAATGCATTTAGGAACATGTTAGCTAAATTGGCCTGTGCAGTAATAATGTTAGTCCACAGCTCCTGTAATTGAAACACATTGCATAACAGGCTTTTATAGATGGAATATTTCCTGGCTTAGACACAACCTGATTGTAAGATCCAACTCAGAGCAATTTCCTTTGGGTGCTTTAGTATCAAATAGACCACAGTTTAAAAAAAAAGAAAAACAAACAAACAAACAAAAAAAAACCAAAACCACTTCTCAAACTCCTACAAAGCCATATGGGATTTAACATACCTTTTTGTTATGCACAAGTTTGTATAGGACAATAGTGAGCATGTTGCTATGATTTATTTATCAACTGATGTGCAAATTTGACTGAGGCTGAAATAAAAAGCTGAAAATTAGCAGCAGATGGTTGAAGTGAACTCAGAGCTAGAGCCATGGGAACACCTCTTAGCCACTGGTATGATCATGCAAGAATTACAGCTTGCAAATTGAAAAAGTAATTTTTTTTAATAGAAAGTGATTGATTATGAAGGGAAGTTTGAAACTGGATGTGACCACAGTCAGTATTTTCTTATCTCCCTGAGCCTGCAGAGAGTCTGAAACAACTGCTTCAAGGAAAGAAGGAAAGAATAATACATTTTCAAAAGTTTTTGATGTGTAGAACAGGAAAGAAGAGAAAGAAAGAGGTCAGAAAGCCCAAATTGCTTCATTTGCTGTTTCAAACCCAGAGAATTCAACCCTGCTTCAATGCTGCAGATGCTGTGTGAGGGTTCAGGGGGAACCTGCCCAGCTGCCCTAGTCTGCATTTAAATGTCTTCATCCATGTGCCCATGTTCCTTTCTTACTGGTTTCACCTCAGCAAGGGCAGAGTGACTCACAATATTACTTATTTCACCACCAGCAGAAGAGTGTTCAGGCATCACATGCTCTGCAGTTGGCTTGGTGTGGCAGGAGAGGAGAGTGTATACACGGGAATGACTGGGTTAATGTCAGGGTGTGGAAATGGAGGCAAAAAAGGTGCTCATTGCATTTGGAACCATTTCTGTGCCCCATTTCAAGATGGGAAACCTGAGCCAGTGCCATCTGGTTACCTGCCAGATACTAGTTCAGCCCTGACAATTTTCTGGAGCTTTTCCTGTGGCTGTATTTTGATGGGAGGAATTCTGAGCTCCAGCAGCTCTTAATTCTAGTTCAAATATTAGTGGCCAGGCAGCTCATGGTGAGGAGACATCTCATTATTTGTTTTTCAGGATTCCACATTTGGCAGGAGCTGTAGCAAATGAATTGTAAAAGACCGGTGAAAAGGCACATCATCATCCTGACATGCAGTTCACATGTTGCTTATGTCAAAATGCCATTACTTCGCAGAGGGGTTTTACTAGGCAGTCAGATTTTGGAGGCTTTCTGAGGGTTTGACACACAATCTCACTGATGCCTGAAGTTTTCAGCTTCCAGATATTTCCAAAACTAGATCTCCTTGAAGCTCTGGTTTGTGTGGTGGAGCACTGCTAACCCTCAGGATTGAAGTGATCACAAATCAAAGGACTGGTAACCCACAGAAGCAAATGGTCAAAGAAACAGAGGGATTTGGGCACTTCTCAGAAACAGGAAAAAAGTAAATTTAAGTGATTTTAGAGGATTCAGGATTTCTTTATCTGCTTTTTTTGTTTAAGGTGGTAAAACATTAAAAACGTCACAGGTGTTGTTCTCAACAGGGCCAAAGAGAGGTTAAATCAATCTCCCAGCTCACAATAGGGATGGTTAATTCTAATTTGTGAGCTCTGAAAGTGCCAGCTTTTATTAAATCTGAAAACTTTACAAACAGAAGATGAGAACAAAGGAAGAAAGACTTTTTTTTAATTTTTTTGTGATGTAAAAATTAGTATTCATCAACTCACTTTCTCTAATGACTCATTGAGTCAACAAGTAAGTAAAAACATCTCATTTGTTCTGCACATTAGGACATAAATATTCTACCTCCATGCCACTGTAATAAAGAGTAAAAAAGCACAACCTTTTTTTTTGGAGTTGACTGTGTTTTACTGTGCATAAGCATAATAACTGTTATTTTCTGTCATTTCCCAGCATTTTTATGTTCTCTTAAACACAGGCATGCAAGCAGTTGAGGTCCCTCATCTCTTCTGAAGGTGCAAACCCATAAATTGACACTGAAGTCAGGGACTAATGTAAATTGAGTGAATACAGAACATCCGTGACAGGATGCTACAAAATGGCAATAAAGCACGTGTATTAGGATTATGGGAAAACTGTCTTGCCTGTGGACTTTGTAGCACTGCTGGATGCAAGAAATATTCCAGCACCCACGTGAGATGGAATTCAGGTGGTGTGAGAGGCATAAGTAAGTGGGTGAGAAGAGGATTGGGTGTAATGAGCTTGCCCTTGGCCCTTGTGCTTGCAAAGAAGAGGTATAGCTGAGGGCTTGGTCTAGTCCCTGTCTGGGGAGCAAGTTTACAGGGACTGCAAATGGGAGTTGTAGCTGTCCCATCTTTGCCCCACTAACCAGCAGTACCACTCCCATCAGACAAGAAATCTCTCAGCAGCAGTTTACCTGCTGGCCCCATGTTGATGGTATGTAGGATGCCCCATGGCAGGCTATGATGTTTGAAAGGTGGGAGATGCAGCTGAGCACATGCCAAGGCCTGCACTGTGGTCCTGGGCATGGCACGAGGATGGTGCTTTTGGTTTAATGTGTGTTAGACAAGCTCTGTGATTTTTCGGATGTGCGCTGCCCACAGCAGCAATTGCTTAATGCACCATTAGATTTTGCAATAATTGGCTACTACGGGCTCCTTTACAAGAGGAGAAGTGATTTTCCTGGCATCACATTTTATGTAAGTGTACTATTAGTCATATGCCATTGCTGGTATATTTGGCTTGTTTGTTGTCTAATGTTTGAGGTGAATACTATTTAAGATTTATTTTGTAATTTCCACAATGCCAATGTAAAATACATAGTTTGTTGCCATCACGTTGGAAAAAAAACCCCTCTTGATGCAAAAAGGATGTCAGGATGTGAAACTCCTAAGTGACAAATGACAGAGGCACCAAATATACCTTGTTCCTGTATATCACTTCTTTGAAGATGTGCTTTTTATATAACACTGTGGATTTCATTCTTGTCCCCAGAATACCCTTGGAACTGAGGAGTGCTGTCCCAGCAATGTTATTATGCTGACAAAAACATTTTAATTTTTAGACAGTTATAAAATATATGAATGCAGGCATAATGTTTTAGTTGCATAATGTAATACCAGGAATAGCTCACCAGTCATCTTAATCAGATCATCATTCACTCAAAATCCCAATAATTTGCAGTATACCTTGTCTAAATGGAGGTCAGAGAAGACACTGGTAAGGTCAGCAATTAGTACTGATACTGTAAGATGGCTCTTGGTGGATGGGGCAGTAATTAAGAGTGGTATAGAACTTGAAATATTTTACTTGAGAGGCTGCTGCAATCTTGGGGTCTTTTTCAATTTGCAGGCATTCTCATCCACTTGCAGTCATTAATGCTTTCTGATTTGAACAGATCCACAAATTAAAGGAAAATCTGCCTTTAAATCATTAGCTTTTCAGTCTTTTGGAGTTAATCTAAATCACCATTTTCAAACCTTTGAAAATCTGATAAGAGCTCTAAAATGACATTGCACCACATCTGTTCCATTTGGTTATACCCTTTTAAAATATAATTATATTACAATATAAATTACTCCTTGCTGAGAAAAATCTGGACAGCTGGAGTCTTCCCTTTAACCTGCATAAAACTAACAGGCATTACATCTTCCTTGTTAACAATTCTGCATAACATTTCTCCTGCCAGCCAGTGCAATTTAAAACACCTGGGTGCCTGAAGTAAAGTCAGGGACGCTGAAAAGACAAACAATTACACTGAGTGATTTTTTAACAACACGAATATATTAGATAAGTGAAAACTTTTATTATTCACTGCAAGAATAGTTACAGAACTAGATTGGAGATTTGATATATTTCTGAATAGTGTTTGTCTAAATTATTCCCATCATCAGAAAGATGCTTTCAAGAACAATTTTAGATTAAAGGTCTAAGAAAAACTTGTAGCTGAAAACTTAGCTCATCAATAATTCAAAGTACTTCTGGGGAATGGCATCTATTTGTTGGTGATGCTTTAGCTAAACCTGTGGCTATGTGGGTTTGATTACTCTCCTGTGCCACAAGGTGTCATTGTTTTTCCATTATCAGCTTTTAAAATCCTCGCTACGAGAAAATCTGCAAAAATTCATTCGTCTGGAGATTTAAGAACTTGGTTTTAGTTGCTTGAGACATGTAGGAAATAGCAACCTGCCAGAGACTAAACCAGAAAGATCTCTTTGACACCTACTAACGTATCAGTAAGCCTTCAAGGTCTTCAGGTCTGTTTGTTTTCCCCTTCCTTCTGTAGAGACATATTGTTTGCCATTTGATCCCCTTTCTTCTGTGTGTGGTATGGAATTTTAGTTTTATTTTGATGAGTTGGAGGGTGACACATGTCATTTTGGCAGAGCCATGCTTCTGTGCCCCTCAGGTGAAGGTCAAGGTCATGGGCACTGCATCCTCCCAGCCAGCTGCTTGCCCTGGGAAGGCTTCCTCACTGATTGCTTGATCATAGAATGATTTGGGTTGGAAGGGACCTTTAAAGGTCATCTAGCCCAACCCCCCCGCCACGGGTGGGCACGCATTCCACTAGATCAGGCTGTCCAACCTGGCCTTGAATATTTCCAGGATGGGGCATCTACCAACTTTCAGGGCAAATTATTCCAGTGTCTCATTATCCTCATTGTAAAAAATTTCTTCCCAATATCTAACCTAAACCTGCCCTCTTTCAGTTGAAAGCCATTCCCCTTTGTCTTATCAGTAGAGGTCCTTGTAAAAACATTCTTGTAGCCCCCTTTAGGTACTGGAAAGTACTCTGAGGTCTCCCCAGAGCTTTCACTTCTGCAGGCTGAGCAGCTCCAACTCTCTCAACCTCTGTAGCTTTGCTGACATTGTTAGTGCAGTGCTCTGTGTGACACTGAGCCTGTCACACACACATCAGGTAAGATACTGTAAAGAAGAAATTCTGCTATTGAGTGCATACAGGAAACAAATGGACTCATATATTAGTACTACTAAACCCCAGGAATATTTATACATTCATGAGATTTTCCAGGTAGATACCTACTTGCCAAAATGTGGCTAAATTTCTCAGAGAAAGCCTGGGGAAAGCAGGTATCTATCACCTTTACATGGCTTGTCTGGCGCAGTGCTGGGAATCGGCTATTCAGCCAGGATTTCTCCCCTGTTCTGAATGGGAAGCACGAAGGGAGTTGCTCAGCCATTTAGCTGTGTGCTCTGTGTTCAGGGCAGCCAGGGACACTTACTTCAAACAAAGTCATGATGAAAAAACCTTGGGAAAAGCTGGGTGGTGAGAGAGAGAGGGAAAAAGGAGGGAGTAAGATGATTTGGCTCACAGATACAACAGCAGAGACCTGGCACCTAGTTGCAAGGAAGTTGCAACTAGGTGAAAGAAGTGCTGGGAAAGAGGATGTAGCAAAAGAGTTGTAAAGGAACGTTGTGCAGTGGATGAGGAGATATTACTTGGGATTTTGTGCCCAGGTGCTTATGACCTTGGAGAAGAGATCTGAGTTTTTAACATGGGATGGTTTAAAAGGAAACTCTGTTATGTTAATAGAAATCTGTTGGTATATTACACAGGCATTCAATGTTGAGACCAAAGATGATGAGCTGTGAGTTAAGAAGGCCAGATACAGCTGTCCTATATGTATCCATAGATTGTAAATCTAGCAACCTACTGCTGAAATAAAATAAATTGCAATAAAATAAACCAGATATCCTGGGCATTAAATCATATCCTGTCAGACGAAAATGGAGTTAAAAGATGGTGAGTAGATCTTTCATTTTGTAATTTGTCTTGGAAACCTCAGTGGACCTTCCAAAACTTCAAAATCATTGTAAATGTTTCTTCATCCTGGGATGAAGCTTATTGACAGAATGGCATAAGAAAAATTTGCTGGAAATTGCTGTCTAAGTCATTACCTTTCCTGTTCATGAATAGTGAATCTGAAGAGCGTTCAAGTGTAGAAAAGAGGGAATTTATCCACAGGAGTTTGCTGGATTTTAGAAAGATGTTAGGTGATGTAATTACCTCAGTCAGTTTTCCAGAGGGAGAGGAAAATATGGCTTTGTTGTATCAACTTTTCTTCTGAGTGTTAGTGCAGGTTAGTTAGAGATACACTTTTTGGGCAGCTGTAATTCAGTATTGATATTAAAAAAGGCAGTAGTAAAAACGCACACAGATTCTTCTCCCTGGGCCTCCTGCTTTTCTTTACTCCCTAGTGAAAGTACCAAACATATCTTTTTTGTCTTTGATTTAATGCACAAAACAAGCCACACTTTTTGATGCGATGTTCCTTACCAGGAGTAGGTGTCATCACGCAGTGCTTGTTGGCAGCAGAGCACTGTGGAATCCACTGCTCTGTGTGCTGGCGTCTCACCTGGCCCTGCTTTCAGCTCACACTGCTGCATATCTCAGGCAGGTTTCCCTGTGTTTAGCTACTTTACCCTGCTTTTATTTCTGTGTTCATGAGGTCTCACAAGCTGACATAAGCACTCTTCTAAGTATCCAAACAGAAAATCCGTCTTCACAGAACCAATGTTTACATTAGTGATCTTGTACTGGCAGGCAGAGCATGACTTGCATCACTGGGAAAGAAGGCCCTTATGATCTCTATGAGAAAGGTTTTTAGAATCTTTATGCACTGTATTAAACCTTTCTCCAGGCTGCAAGGGGTACCTATCACCTTTGCTAATGATTACCCAAATGTCACTCTGTTAATGATCTCTTTTCAGCTCAAACCATAAGCTGTGGATGTCTGTTTCTCATGAGACAGATAACTTGCTTTGTGTATAAACTACACCTCAAACCAAATGGAAAATAGTAAATAGCAATAACATTTCTGATGGAAAGTGCTTTCCACAGAAAGGCTCAAAATGTCACTTAACAGCTTACAAAGATAATGCTTCATCTATTAAAAAATACTCACCAAATCAGGAGCTTTTACTGTGCACTTTATTTTTCCAGCCTAGGAAGAGGTGAACTTCAGTCTTCTCTTTTGTCTCCTCATGTGCCAGTGCAGATGCAGTAGCAGAGGCTCTGGCCACCACTTGCAGCTGTGGCTGTGATGGCACCTTGGTGATTTTTGGAGCAGAAACTGAGTCTGCTGCCGGCTGAAGGTCACAGTGTGGCTCTTCTGCAACCTCAGAAAGAATAGCTCAAGCGCCCAAGTTCTGCTTCAGCCTCACTAGAAACATTTCTCTGGCCTTCAGAGCAGCAAGGCAAGGAAACACCTCTGTTCCTTTAGGGCTTGACAAGCCTCATTTCATAAAGGCTTTTTGCATTTGCCAGATTTACAGTAGCTGATCAGGAGCTGTTTATGAAGGCACAGCTTGGTCCCTGAACACCTTCCAGGCAGTGTGTTACCATGTACTCAGTTTGTATAGCCTGCTTGTTGCACAGTGGGTATATGGTAGATTCACTGAGTACAGTCAAGCTGTCATGCATCAAAGAAAAGAACAACAAAAAAATCAAAGTATTTGCCTTTTCAGTCTTTCCAGACTAAACAGGCTGCCCTCAGTAACACACAATGACAATACTCAGGGCTCAGTCAGATCTCGCTGTAGAAGTAAGTATCCATGTTCAATCACCACTGACCACAGCGAGGGCTCACGTGAGTCTATGGGACCGTGAGACAGTGACATGATGACAGAAGTATTTGGGCAGTCAGACTGCCTGATTTTCATACTCTCTTTATCAGATTTTGCAAAACATTGGAACAGAGCTGCATGGATGCTGAATGCAGAAGCAGGTAAGATAGAAGTTGTCTTTGACATGGGGAAGAGAAAGCAGGATTAGAGGGGACTGTGCTAATAGCCAGGTTTTGCACTCTCCAGGTTTAACCTGCATTTTCAGCTGCAACCAGACCGTATTGATTAAGGTGAATCAAGTGCACAATTTTACCCTGTGGAAAAAATAAAGAGAAAATGAGGTGGCCCCTTAGAATAACTCATTTTATTATAAAGAAGCTGGTACTGAAGACTCCCTGAGAAATAGGTTTCTAGTGACCAAATTATTTTTCATTCTTTCCTACTGTCATTATGTTAATCAGGAGATACAGATGCTCATCTACCAACAGCTCCTTAATGTTCAAAGGCACTTAATGGCTATTTTTGCCTTTGAAATTCTCCCCTTATGATACCTAACACATTTCCAGCAGTCTGTCATGCTCAGCATTTATCACATAGCCAGTAATCTCTATCTTCTCCAGCTTCTGTGCTGACAAACGTTAGCCTTATATTTCAAAAAATTAATAACCACAGGGACACATTTCAACTTAACAGAAGCTCAGGATTGTCTTGGTTTCCCACAGCAATCATCAGGAATACTGGAAGAAAATAGGTCAAATGAAAACATTGTATGACAAAACTGTAGGCAGTTATCATAGTGTTATTTCCGAAAGATGGTTGCACAGTTGTTAAGATGGGATGTGCTTTACACACCAGTTCCTCTAAATTATTCTAACAATGATAATAATAAAAAAAGGTTATACTGTAGGAACATTTGACCCATTTTGGACAGAGAGCAAAATTAATAGGTCAAAGAAAAGCAAGTTACTTTCAGTTTGCCCGGCTTTTTAGTGACACATTTTCTACAAACCTATGCACAGAACTAATTCTGTTTTTCCTATTTGAGGCATCATTATAAAGATTATAATATACAGCTAAAACAATCTATGGTGCAGATAACAGCAAAATATTGATCTGGTATCAACAGGAATTTAATTTTAGGCTACTTTTCTTTAACACTCTCCTTGCTTAGTAACGTGAATATCTCACAGTTTTCTATTGCTTTTCTTGCTGTCCTCTGTTATTTCATTACAGAAACATTTGAGAGAATCTGTGATGCTCTAAAGAACTACTATATAGAATACAGAGAGTGGAAAAGACTTTTTTAGATCCTTATGATCCTTCCACAAAGACAATATGTTCCTTGCAAAGGATAAGCTAAATATGTTAGTGAATGATGCTAACCTTTGAGAAAGTGTGAAGCAAAAGCAACAGTGTTTAAATACATCATGTAATTGAACAGGAAATAAAGTAGGACTCAACTTAGAAATACTATGGTTAATAAATTGAGAGAAAATCCCAAATTTTCAGTGAAGTGGATCAAGTCTGAGAAAATATACATGCTTGACATTATCACCGTATTTTGAGTAGGAATTGATTGCAATGAGCAGAGTAAATGTTCCTCTTGATAAGCAGACAAATTGAATTTCAGAACATGGATGTTACCTTTAAAAGCTCAGGAGAGCAAAGCTCTTCTCTCCGTATAACATATTGCTTTGGTTTTCCTCAAAACACTTTCTATGGGGGGACAGAATTCTGCATTCTCTGGGCTGAATAGTGTGAAACATTGTCAAAGAATGGTTTGTTTGTTTTTGTTTTGTTTTGTTTGTTTTTTTCCTTTTTTCATAGTACACACATCTTTTATTTCTGGTTTTATGCATGATGAAACAAAGCTAAAGATCACCTCTTTCTTCTGCTGGTTCTGTTGAAAATCACTTCAGGATGAAAGGTGGCATTGAAATTTTGAATTTGTTCATTTTTATTTTGCTAAATGTTTCCTCCATCCTTCCTACACTTTTCAGTCCTCAGATGACAAATGCTAATTACCATCTACAGAGTTATTCCTCTTCCCCCTTGGCCAGGTCCTGGCTTGAAACTTCTCTTATGGTACTGAGTAACTTGTGCCACAAGACACGTCCCCTTCCACCTCTGGGACCTGCTCAGCCTCCATCCCAGCTCCGCAAAACACTGCCACAGGTCTGAGTGGAGTAGTGTGAAAGCTCTTGCTCCTCACAGACCCTCATCCAGAATGTCATATCCTTTATCACAATCAGGAGTCTTTGTGCTGATCCATGTTGTACAGGCATATGAATTTGAGATTTTTTTCCGTGCATAATTTGATACAAAGAGCATGGTATTCTCCTTTTACAAATAAACAAGAAAGAAATTAAGTGTTAAACTGCAGCTGTTGATCTTACTGTCAGCTATTTTTGGAGCAAACTGTGAATAAAACTGTGTAACGAGGGGACTTGCATAATGGCATTAACTTTATTCTGCATTATAATGCAAATCTCTGTGTCCTATGACTCCAGCCACAATATTTTATATCAAAATAGCTGATGGTGCAAACCAGATTTCACTACTGCTGAGACCTTGCTCTCTGACTTTTATTCCATTCATTTGGGGAAAAAACCCTCACGTTTTGCTTCCAAATGTCTCCTCCAAAAGCTTTTAGGAGATAAACATTTTCCCCCTGCTTTATTCTAATGTAAACTTGGACTCATAAAGTTTCATTAAAAGAACGTAAATCTTTCCCCTGCAGAAGTTATCTGCCATGTTTCTTCTTATCCTTTGGATGACTGCAGTAATTTTTATGCTGTGCTGTCGGGAGTGTAATGTTAAGTGCTTCATTAATGATGATTTGTGCCATTGAAAAGTTTAAAATGGGCAGATCCTGGCAAGGACCTGACATTATTTATTTTCGCTCTTTGTATTAAACTCTGCAAAGAACATTTTAAGAGCAGTTTTGCTTCTACTTGAGGATGCTATAAGCAGTATTTCATATGCCATTGCCTCAGAGACAGCATTAAACAGGACAACAATAATAACAGCTGCACACATTGCTAATAAGTATTTGCATTTATTTGTAATAAAAAGGATACATTTCACTGTGTGAAAGGAAGGAGATAAGTAGAGAGATGCATGTCTGCAATTGGAATAAATGATAACTCCAGAAATTTTGTGCTTGAAGAGTTAAGAAACAATGATTGTATCTCAAGGATACAGGCCCTGCAGAGCATGGTGCAACAGTGCAGGTGAGAACAAATAAACTGGGAGCTGGGAATTGCCCTGGGAGACATGCAGGGGCTCCCTGGGGTACCTGGCTTCACATGAAAACAAGGGCACTGCACTTTACTTTGCAGGTGGGGAGGGATAGGAAAGAGCAAGAGAAAAGAAAAGATGGATGTCTCAATGCTCTAATGTGCCGATGGATTTAGGTCCCAACCTCACTCTTTGGGGGTGTTCAGTTTGTTATTTGCCTGGACAGCAAACCAAGGGGCAGAACTCATGCTAATAAAATAGTCACAGCACAACTTAATGTAGAAGCACTGAAACACCTTATAACATGTAACATCTATTTGAATATTAACTTTTTCCCTTTCTTTCCCTCCCTACGCTATATTATAAAACAAGAGGAAACACAAGCTTATTCGCTAAGCAAAATTCTTTTTTACTAAGTCCAACACTGGGTGGTATAATATAGCTCTTTGCTTAACTACAATTTTTGTAAGATGTTGAAAAAACATGAAATTTATTGGAAACAAATCTGGAGGAAATGTAATTTTTTGTCTATTTGATATGTAAATAGACATTTTACTAGAGCTTAACTTTCACATGACCTCATTGAAACACCAGGCACAGGGAATGCCAAATGGCAGGTAATTTTAGTTTTGTGTTTTAGTTCACTATGACTATATTTCTCTAGGCAGACTAGGGCATAAGAATGCACATTAGGAAACTCAAGAGCATTACTTCTGAAAATTTGAGGCTGTTGTCTGTGGACTCCAAGGTGGCTTCTAGAAAGAAACAGTGAGAATAAACTGCATTTCACAGTCAGGAAAAAAAAAAAAAAAGAAAAAGAAAGTAAAAAGTACAGTGTCCCGAAAGCTCCATTTTAGGAACAATATTAAATTTGCAGAAAAGGAAAGGTAAAGCACAGTATTAAAGGGCTCTGAATTAAATACCCTAGAGAAATGAAATTATTAATAAAGACTCTTACAACCCCTTTACGACTAGTGTTTCTTGGAACTTTGAAGAGGCCAGATTGCCTGTGCAATGTAAAATGTCACTGGAAAAATATTCATTCAATCAGCATGGATTAAAATATGTAAATCTTTGCCTGGTTTGACTCAACTGCAATAATTTTCCAGCACACATCTGCAGCAGTCAGACACCAGCCTAGGTAGGTCTGTGGTTCATAGTTCAGTCATTCTCTGGTTTCCCTGTGCTAGAAAAATCTAGAAATCAGTTTTATAGAGTGAAATTCTAGAGAAATTGCAATTCTCACAATAGAAATAATAACACAGAACTAGATGTAATGGGCCCTCACCAACTGCAGCGATCAGACTGCTGCTTATTTCAATATGTCTGGGAAAAAACCCCACACAAATGGGTTCACAGCATATGAATTATTTAATAAAGATTGCATTCAATTTTACACTTGATCAACAGGCATAATTTAATTTATTGGTAGAGAAACAGAGCAAACAAGGAGGCATTTGCCACACGGGAAGGAAGCGACCCCATGAGGAGAGGAGTCACCAGGAGGGAAGTAGAAGGAGGGAAGTCCAGCTGGAAGAGCATGCCAGCACAGGTGCCTGTGAAAGGGATGGACGCTGGGATCCCTCACGTCTCCTACACTTCTGATGAGAAATAGATCAACTTCTCACTCACTCTACAGGGTGCAGCAACCTTGACATGCTGCTAGTCTGTGGGATGGTTTGAAAATAATAAAAGAATGTGTTCACTCTCATTGGCAGAGTGGAAAATAACAAAGAAGAAGCAAAGAAATTTCAGTGAACTAAAGCTTGTTAGGATACAGGCCCACCTTAAGAGTTGTTCAGCTTGTTCTATTCCAAAAAAACCCCAAATTACTATGAAGCATTGATGTTTATGATAGGATTATGATGACCTTGCATCAGCAATTTGCTGTCAGTGTTAACAGTGGCAGAACTGATGCTCAGAAAATCCCAAAACATTTGAAGCGACACCAGTGTCATATGTCTACACCCAGTTAGCAGCACAAGATATTAGCAAGCTCAATGATCAGTTTAAAAAAGTTTTATAAATCCTATACACATCCATTTGCCTTCCGACTAATGAAAGTGCCTTGTGGGTTCATTTTCCCTTCCTATTTTCTCCACCTAAAAGCAGCCGTTTGAGAGGCTCATTTCCATTACAGATGCTGTTGGTGCATAAAAGGAGAGTGCCTGTGGAGAAAGCTCTGGATTAGATGTGCTCCCTGTGGAGCATGTTTTTTATCAAAAACCATTTCTGATGAAACATGCTATTTGAGTTATTTTTCAGTTTTAAAGAATCTCATGCAAAACTGCTGCAGCTGGGTCACAGTAATACAAAGTCTGTGGTGTCTGAGAGTTGCTGTATGAAGAGAAGCTACATTAGTGCTGGGTAAAGGAATGGTCAGGGCACTGCACGGTCACAAACACAGCCATGTGGAATTTTTTCAAATGAATACATTGCTCTCTTGAAAAGTATCTATAAAAAAAATCAAAGTAATTTGTCAATGTGTGTTCAGTTCTATAAGTAGTTCATCCCCTCCACACCTTCCCTCCTCTCCAACTAATGTGCCAAATACAAATCTTTTTAGATCTATTTTTACCTAGTTCTTCCATCATAAACCTGTATCTGTTAGCAGATTTCAGATTGACCATCCTGTGTTATATTTTCACATGTTAGACAGCTGGGTAGGTAAGGAAAATGCTTTACATGTCCACTTTGAAAAAAGGCTGAAGTAAATAGCCAGTCTGTGTAATGTATCTGAGGGCTCATACACAGAGAGAAGTGTTTACATGTCCCAAAGGAAACATTTCAGGGGGAGTTAATGCCTCATCGCCTTAGTTATGAGAAACTCAACTGTGACAAATTAATCCTGCGGAAATCAAATTTCATTAGTTCCAGTCCTCAAGACGCTAGAATCTCAATAGAACTTCCTTTTACGTCAAATGATCTTAGAATCACAGGATGGTTTGGGTCAAAGGGAGCCCTAAAAGATCCTCCTGTTCCAACACCCCTGCCATGGGCAGGGACACCTTTCACCAGACCAGACTGATCAAAGCTCCAACTGACCTGGCCTTGAACACTTCCAGGGATGGGGCATCCACAGCTTCCCCAGGCAACCTGTTCCAGTGCCCCACTGCCCTCACAGTAAAGGATTTCTTCCTAACATCCAATCCAAATCTACCCTCCTTCAGTTTAAGACCATCTCCCTCTTGTCCTGTCACTTCATGTCTTTGTAAAAAGTATCTCTCCAACTTCCTTGTAAGCCCCCTTAGGCACTCGAAGGGGTTCTAAGGTCTCCCCAGAGCCTTCTCTTCTCCAGGATGAACAACTCTAACTCCCTCAGCCTTCCTTCATAGGAGAGGTCCTTCAGCCCTATGATCACGTTCATGGACCTTTGAACTTGCTTTGAACTTGCTGGGGACCTTAGAGCTGGATGCAGCACTGCAGGTGGGGTCTCAGTAGTGCAGAGGAACAGAATCACCTCCCTTGACCTGCTGCCTGTTCCTCCTCTAAGGCAGCCCAGGATTCAATTGTCTTTCTGGGCTGTGAGTGTACTTGGGCAGGTCATGCTGAGGTTCTCAGGCCCTTTGTCACCTCCCTGCAGCATCAATTATCAAACTGAAAAATAATGAAGATTTTTTGTGCTTATCAAGAATAGGAATATTATTCCAGTGTCTCACCCCTTTGGACAAGTGGGAAAAAATGAATCAGCAAACAAGTAAAGCAGAAAAAGTGGGAAGTAATCATGAATATAAAGGGGCAGGGGGAAAGGAGGAAGGAAATGTCATCTTCACCTGAGAGGAAGAGCTTGAAGAAACTGAGAAAGGTGCTAAAGCATGACACAGCACTAATGGTTGGCAAGTGTAGGTGTTTCTTCTGCAAAAGGAGAAACTCTGGGAGATCATCTTTATCTCACAGAGTTTTTTAGAGGGGACAAGGCAATAAAGGAACAAAAAGCAGTATGCTGTGATGTGGCCTAAATTGAGTATTCCTTTTTTTTTAGGAAAGGGTATTTTGGAATTTTTATTTCCTAATAAGGGAGTGTCATGGTTCCCTGGCAAATCAGTGAAATATAAGTTTGTTAAGATCAGTGGTGATTTTGACTGGAAGGTTTTCAGTCACACATTAAAGAAGGGAAGGAAGTTTATTAAAGGGATTTTTATTCTAACCTTCCTTTTTAGTGAACATAAATTCAGTGTTTTGTGGCAGTTTGAATAAAAAAGCCATATACTGTATAAATCAAACTCATGTTCTTTTTCAAATGCTGAGGGTTTTTCTTATGAAAAGTGTCTATATTTTTGAAACCTGAATATTTTTGCATATTTTGTCTATGGAAAATGCAGAAAGTCATACAGGTGCAGTATATCAATATAATAATTTCATGAAATGACCGTGTGTCTACTTTAGTATTTAAGTTTCAACCACAATTACATTTTTGTCTCTGCTTGCTGCATCTCACATCAGAGATTTGTCTGGGAGGATGCAAACCACATTCCTTGAGGAAAGCAAACTGGCAGATACTGTCCTGGTGTCTGTGTCAGGCATTCCAGCCCCTAATGAGCAATTAATCCATAGAGGCAGAGCAAAGCTATTCTGGCATAACCCTCTCTGAAGTGCTTACAGTACGTATGGCAGGTGCTGAGCATTGACTGCTTCAGTCAGCAGATTCACATTAGCAGTCCTGCTAATGTGGGCACAGGTTAAAAGCTCTAGCACCCAGTGCTGGAGCGAACATCTAACCCATAGAGTAGTTCTTGGCTCTGGGTGCTCAGCCTGGTCCTGTTTGGTCTGTGTGCCATGGTGGGACTGCCATGAGCAACACTGTGGGGAGGCTGAGTGGCTGAGGTAAGGTGCACCCCAGCATCTACCTGGGCTGGACAACCCGAGTGTCAGGATGGTTGGGAGTACTGTGCTAACAGAGACCACCTGTCCAGAGGTGCAGCCCCAGCTGATGAGAAATAACTGCTCCTACACAGAGGTGGAGACTCAGAGGATGAGTTATTTGAGGCCAGGTTTGTCTTTTATTTCTCCTGAGAGTCTGATGTGTCAGTCTGTATGTTGTCTGTCTGTCAGTGGTAAAGCTCTGCTTCCTTTCAGAAGGCACAGCTTCCTTAGAAAAATAGGATATCTGTCCTAAATGTGCGTTAATCATTCCTATAAACTCTGCCCTAAATTCAGATTAAACAGATAATGCATGAGAAGCCATACGTTACTGGTAATGTGTACAAGAATGCTGTACTTCAAGGCAATAACAAAATCAAGAAAAAAACACACCAAGAAATACAGGGAAGGCCCCAATTTATTAAACTAATCTTTCCTTTTCTTTCTTTTTTTCCCCCACTGAAAAAATGTGCTTTCTCAATTGCAAGGCCGCATTCCAAGGGCTTTATTTTTAATGGAAGTAAAGCACCTTGAAAACACACACAATAGTATATAATCGTCCTTGGCAGGCAGCTTTGTTACATTTGCTAAATGATTTTTCCCTTCGTAGATTTCTCAGGTTTCTTAAACCATACGTGTGAGCAGTATAGCACATACAGGGAACAATTTCATTCTGGACATAGAAGGCAGGAACACATATCACCATATAGACATCTGTACTCACAAATGCCTAGCATATAGAGTGAGCATGTGTGAGTATACATATACAAATGTACATGTATATTCACAGGCGCAGCCAAATAGTCTTAAGCTTCTGTCTTTTGCCATTCTGGTGTGCATACAGCTATAGAGGTATCAGTATCTATATCATTTTACCCACCTATATTTCTTTCTATGAATGATAAATAATTAGTGGTGTAGCTATAAAGCTTATGTATTTCTAGCCAATGACACCTTCAAGGTCCCTCTGCTGCCTACTGCTTGACCTTGGTTTAAAAGCACACAGAATGGAAACCTTGAAACCAAGATCAGCAGGATTCATTCTGACAGAAAACAGATGCGGCACAATGGAGAAAAATACACATTTAATTTTAATCCTCCTTTTTACTTACCTTTTTTTAAACAACCTGACTATTACCAGTTCTTAAAAAAAATCCTAAGGTACAGACTGACCTTCACACAAGTATCATACATTTTAATATCCCAATTAAATTTTGATTGGATAACATTGTAACTACAATAACTCTAGCAATGTCTATATTATTCCTCCTTTTAGACACAGTAGCAGAAGAACACCATGGAAGTAATATAACAAAGGGCTGTGGCCTTAAGATGAGCCTTCTTAATGGAAGATTCCTGACTTCATAAAAGTACAATAAGAAGCATTTTATTTCATAATATTTGGACAGGAAGGTTATGACACTGCAATATAGACAGATGATACACAGTGATGTGACCTTAAAGACAGTGCTTTTGTCTTACATTACCTTTCAATTTTATGTTCTGTCTCAAGCCAGCTAATCTTAGGTAGGGCTTAATAGGCTTCTTGTTTTCTGAAAGGGAATGAAAACAATATTTTTACAAAGTGAGAATTTGGGATCATGTCACATGTCACCAGTGCAGGTCCACGTGAAATGGACAAGACCTTGCCTGGATCTCCACCTGCACTTGTCCATGGGAAATGACCACTTAATACAAGCCTGTCTGAAGTCTTCCTACTGGGATGACTGTTTACCACTGCATTATTTGGTGCTTTTATAGAGAAGAAAATTTTGCTGATAAAACTTTGCTGATATTGGTTGTCGATTCAGTGCTTTTATTGGGAAGAGTGTTAAACCTTTGCTGATATTTCTTTGCAATGTCACAAAAATGAAAGGGTGCTTATATAATGAAAAGAGGCAGATCAATATGCAAAGCTGCCTGGATTGCTCAAGTTGCTGGTGACCAAATGAGGAATGTCGTAATACTACTAGGGCATGGGAAAAAAGATTATAGGATAATGTTCAAAAGGTAGCAATACTTAAAAGAATTAACTTAGAATAATGGTAAAAAGGACAGACATTATACTTCAATGGAAAAGGGGGACATTTTAAAAGAGTAGAAAAAGAGACTTATAATGACATCTGTAGGAACAACATTGGGAGACAGTGTACATATCAAAGGTTTGTTCCTCATAAGAGTGTGTGTATAGAATCCAGTAATCCGTGACTCAGACTTTCTCAGTTTGTGAATATAGAACCTTTTTTCAGTGCACAGGCATAGACTTTTAATAATTCCACATATGCAGATGGTTAAAGAATTTCTGGAATCATTCCATTCTGCGATTTACACTGAAGCAGAAAACAGGCCTCCAGAGGTTTCTTCATCATGCATTAAGTATCACACCATTCTCTTTTCTGTAAAGAACATCTTTATGGATCTCAAATCACCAGTGTGGTCTCTTCCCAACCCCTTTTTCAATTTTCTATTTATCCAATTCAGCTCTAGTCTGATGATGGTCTTACCCCGTAACTAAGCTCTACAAATGCAGGAGTTGTGTGATGTTTCAAGCTTCCTTCTGGTCATGGCTGGTCTTGCAGTTCAGCACAGAAGGAAAACAGAAACTTTATTTCTCCATTTCCTTAGGGATCACTGTCCTCAGGTGTAATCAGAGTCTTTGTCCTGCTGAATTTAGTAAGATGTCTTTAATCTTTGCTTCCGTTTCTGTGTGCACACATGCTCAACATACATTCATACCCACATGGATACTTCTGAAGCTCAAAAACATTTCACTGTAGTACTAAGTAAAATATATGAAAAAAAAGTGCTTTATTGATTCTGGGAATATGATTATGTATAGTTGAATATCAAACTTGTCTGCTGCATTACTATACACAGCCTTTCCCCTCCCCCCCTCCTCCCCCCCCTCCTTCTCTTTTCTTTGTAAAATGAACTTTTCTGTAGGGAAAAAAGGCACTTAATAATGAGAGCTTTAAGCACAAAATATCTGATAATGACAAGAGCAATGAGAACAGAAGCAAGATGGACAGAAGAATAACAACACTGAAAGAAAGGCAGAAAAAATCATGAAAATCTGTACATGGGCGTGGGAACATATTTTTGAATCTGAACCATGTATTTATGTAATTTTATCAATTACACCTAAATACAAGGATGAATTCTGGCAGAGGTAGGAAATACTTCAATAAATTTTCATGCTTATTGATTCTCTCTTCTTATTTCTTCTTTTTGTTAAGTACTTTAACTTTTAGTTAAGACCATTTTATCTGTAAAACTATAAATGCCCTATAGCATTTTTTTGAAGGCAAAATAAGCTCCTAACCTGAGAGATGAGTAAGAGGAGCCTGAGGTATTTTTATCAAAGCAGCATAAGAAATGGTGCATTGCAGACCTCATCTTAGATAGTGCAATTAAAGAGAAAGTCAAATGTTTGCAGGAAAAGAAGGACAAATATAAAAAATATTTTGGTCAATTAGACTTCTAAATTATTGTGTAGGATTCACAGTTTTGGAAAGAGTGAAAACAAGAGATGTTGTAATGCAAGAACAAATATCTTTTGGGGAATTCACTCCTGGTTCTCTGACCATTTTTTCACCATTAGGTTGCTGGAGCAAAGCCTGGGGCCCAGTCTCCTCACTGGCTGTTGTCATGCTGGGTACGATATGTCATTTTTTGTGACTGCACTAAAACATCATTAATTAGCTGTCATGGGATGTATTTCACCCTTTAAAACCATTAAATTAGTTAGAGCAGATTTTTTTTTTTTACATGAACTGACCTTCACAGGCTTATGCAGTTGGCAAAACCTTTGCTTCATGCTTCGGTTTTAGAACGCTTCTTTAAGCTGCTTGATCACAAGGAGCTTCGTCTTGGAAGCTGCTTATGTGGTTTTTGAAGAACTATTCATGAATAGGACAGGTGTCATCTTGTCTTTTAAAGTGGTGTATCTCAAGCAGTCTGGTTCAAGTTTGAATTAACCTAAAGTTCTTGAAGGAAAACACAAAGTACTGGCAGTTTTGTAAAGACAACTCTATAAATAAAGAGAGGCCAACTATTCATACATTTCAAAATGTATATTGATCACTGTATACTGAGAAATAAGAAATGGACTTCAGAAGGTTGGAATACATAGGAGGCACTGCCTTAATTAGATTTCTGTATCAACTGAGAGCTTAGAAGGACATCAAAATGCTTGACTCAAAATGAAAAGAAAATACATCTGCTTTTCTAAGTAACAACTGACAGTTTAATTTTACTGACATCTTGTAGCTTATTATTTGGTAACAGGTTGTTTTTTTCTGTTTCAAATGAGTGTCTATAATAAGTCCAACATTACACTGAAATTAGACTTCAACTTTGTCTTTTTTCAAGATCTTAGACCAGAAATTGCATTTTTTATAATATTTATGATTTATCTTGAAATTAATATATCCAAGCTACTGTTTAAACATTAATTAATATTAACTTTACTTCCAAAATAATACGATTTATATAGTACCTGAAAATATGGAGCAGAGTGTGTCTCACACGTATCAGATGATTTAAGCAGTTCAATGACTTAGACTTCAAGCATTTAGAAATTTTAAAGCAATTAACTCAAATCTATACTTCCCAGTCAATATGTATATATGGACTTGGCCATACTACTTTACTGACAGTGCAACAGCCTGACAGCACCTGAGGCTCCAGCATGTGACTCTTACTGAGGAGCCCTCACATGGTTGGAGGGCTGTGTTGGTTGTGTCTCCAGCAAGCTCTGTTGTGATGTAAGACACGCCTCTGTAAGACATCCTTAGCCATGGAATTCAGTTCCAAAATTGTGTATAATAATGTTTTGAGACAGACCCAGCATGATAGAGCTTCAGAGACTTCAGGGAGCTGCCTCCCTTGCTGGTGCTTACTTCTAAATAGGTAATAAAGTGACCTGAGATCTGAAAATCCATAGTTAACCATAGCATTACACATGTTCTATATTTATACAATAATCATAAGTCACTTTGGGCAGTCCATTTTCAGGAGATGACTGCCTTGTTCTCTGGACTGAAATCTCTATTCTCTCAGCCTTGTGACTCATAATGCACCTTTAGTCATATTTTAACCTTCAGCATTGTACTCTCTGTCACATCTTATTGCTTAATACATGCTGTTGAGCACAGCAGCATTGCACCACCAGATAAACCTCACTGACTTCTGTATGAAAAACAATTTCACTTGCTTAGTTTTTAATAAGAGTTCCCTTTCATTTGAATGCTTAATATGAATGTTCCCCTTTGATACAAATGTTGTATCCATGCCCTTGACATGCTTGCTAGATAATAATAGCAATAATGTCTGTATGCAAAAGGCAAAACAAAATATTTTTGTCTTATTATAAAACTGTATTGGTTCACTGGGTTTCATCTCATTAGATGTAATTTTTTTTTTCAAGTCAATGGAGCTATAAAACACAATAGATTTGGAGGGAATGACTTTAATCTCTTTACATCCAGAGACACCTTCCCTACCTTTAATATGTTTTCTATGGAATCTAGTAAAATAAATAGTATCTGTGGAGAGCTAAAGGAGCCCCGAAATGCAGTTGGCATTTCAGATGTATCAGTAATTTACTTTGTGGCTTTACAAACCATATGGATTTGCAAAACTATATTTTATGGCAAAAAAAAAAGTCCTGTGCTTTTTCAAAAAGAGAAGCCATTGAGAAATATGATATGGAGTTGCAATACCTCACCAGTCAAATGTCACATTAATTTAAAGGTAATTTACCTTATATAATCTCTAAAAGCTTTTTTTTTCCCCAATTTGTCTTTTGGTGGGTTTGACCCTTTGTTCAGTGTTCACCCCAAGAGTAAGTCTACTCAGATTTCAGATCCTGCCTTTAAGGATGTAGAGAAATTAATTGGGAAACTTCCTTGAGAGTTTATGGAAGTGAAGATCTCACTGAGGTGATAAGTTTTACTCATATCCTGAGAGACAATGAGAGGCTGAGTGGGATACTGGCAAACACAAACTCATTTCTGCAACTGGAACCAAGGAGAAGCATCATTAAATTCTCTGTTCTTTGCTTTATTAGTATTGCTACGGCCTTATTGTCACACCGCAATAACCAGGAATGGGAGCTTTGCCAAACCTCTGTAAAGAGGCAGATGCAGATCCCTTAGCTACATTTGTTTTCACTGGTGTCTCCTACAACTCCAAATGAGGGGATCCTGAGGAAAAAGGTGATAGGGATGAAGGATTTATTTCCTGCTAACTTGTTCAAGTTGTATTTTGGCCTAAAGCACAGTCCCCAGCCATTAAGGTAAACCCCAAGTGGCTGGCAGACACTGCCCCTTCCCTTTCAGCAAGGGCTACAGCGCCACCACATGTGCCTAAAGTGAGTTACTTATATGTTCTTAGTAGCCCTTCAATTAACCAGGAGATTTGCAAATAGTTTTCTAAGCTTTAATCTGCTTGCTTTTATCCTTGTCCTGCCTCTTTGATGGATTGCCCAGACAGGATATGCAAATGACAAGACAAATGCTTTCAGAAGTGGGAAAGTAACAAGTTTACAGTGGAGCAAATGCATGTCCTCTAGTGCTGCAGTCTAAATTTTAATTTAGCAACTAAATCCTAGAGCAAAAAAAAAAGTCAAGATTCCTGCATGGGGAAACCTAGTTTGCTTTCCACATTTGGAAGCCAGCAATATTATTACCAGTGGGACAGAAGGACCTGTGCTATTTTCTATGCTGTGCCCAAAGACTGCACACTGGAACCGACAAAAAATTCACATTGCTATATGAAATGTTTAATACCAGATTGGAGCAATTTCTAACAACAGAAAGACAGAGTGAGGATCTACAGCTTGCGAGCATATCAAGTGTAGATGAAGTCAGGATGAAATTGAAAGTGGAAATTCAATGGTCTATGAGTATAAGACATCTAGATGGTAAACCAGAACTTTGTAAGATTGAGGTGTGCAGAACCTAGAGGGCCTTGAGAAGCATCCAGGAGGCAATGACAGCTGTTCATAGATGAAGAGATGACCAGGGTTTCTGCAATTACCTAAGGCAGAAGTACTGTAACATTGCTCCAACTAGGAGAAGGAATAGTGTCTAAAGCTGACACTTGTGTCTCTGACTGGCAATGAAAAGAGTAACATTTATCTTGTTTATCTTGGGAGACTTCCATGTGAAATCTGAACTAATTCTGGACTGACATTTTTAATTTTTTTTTTTTTTAATCCTGGGCCAAACTAATGTAAAGAAATTTAGACCAGAAACTACAAAATATCAGCTTCTTGTGATTTTGTTTAATGGGGCAAGTGGCTACTCCATGAAAGAATTTTATTTACATGCTTCCTGAGAAGGTGGTAACAAGGTCAGCCTGCAAGCCTTGAGATGGTGCAAAGTATGTCCAGCTTCTCTTTAGATCCACAAGATTTGAGGTGCTCAGCACCTTTCTCAAATTGATAAGGGATGACACTGTGCAGCCGACTTTTAGTGACTAAATACAAATTTGTAAACTCTAAAATGCTTTCCAGAATCTACTTTTATAGACTTAATATTCAAGGCTGAAAATAACTTTTTATCTGAAATTTTTTAAAATGATAAATAACAAAATTAACAGTAAACACTAAACAAGACCAAAGTAAATGCTATTTTATTCGAAGTTTCACCTTGTAAAAAACCAACATTCCCCTCAAATCACAGAGGACTTGCATGTATTGAAGAATATAACAAGAGAGAACTTGTAAAAATCATGCAGGTACACTGTTTCACCACAGGCCTGCCCTAAATGGAAAAAAGAGGTAGAAATGAAAAGTCTTGTATTCTCTGCTAGTGTTCAATAAAGACAGATGACAAATATTATTGAACTGGATAATAAATAATGCTCTCTGTAATTTTAAAAATATCTACCACAATGTCATAAGACACTGTAGCTCTATTACAGAATTATTTGGGAAAAAAAGTTTATTTTCTTTTAATTTTGTGGGATTTTTCTAAAAGGTGGAAGTATTTTGATACTATTTAACACAGTTCACTGAAAAAGTGCTCTTTCTTAATAGAAGTTTCAGGGGATTAAAAGCTATCCAAACATTAATCTTTCATATAATGCATCATTAGCAGAACTAAAAATTCTCACATTCTACAAGGTTTTGGAACACAGCTGTAGAATACCCAGAGCACACCCTCCAGTAGCAGAAATTTAGCAGCTGGTTGCATGGTTTCAGGCAGGTCTCAGCTCTATTATTCAAAAGGTTGCTTCCTAGAGCAGGAATTTCACCCTTTCTGTTCCAGACACCAGCAGAGCAGGTAAGCAAACATTCACTTGAAACCCACACTTACATTTTTTCCTGGATCAGGACCATCACTGGGGTTCTTGATCTTGAAAGAGGATTATTTCTCAGAGGCACATGGAGATTCAGATGGTGGTGACAGTGAAATAGTACTGACTCTGTAGCATCTATATTTATTATAGTAAAAAAAAGTCTTCTAAATTATTTTGTAATCTTTGAAAAATAATAAAAAAGAATAAATCAAGAAACCCTCCCAAGAGCTTTTCTCTTGTTAGTGCTAAGTGCTGTCATTTGAAATAGGGCTTCAGTAATATACTCAGCAGATTAAATTCCAGGTATTCCAATGGACATAAATAAAAAGACTTGAAGGTTCCTGTTAAACAATGAGATTTTAAAGATATGAAAAGCACTCAGCACTCGATGATCCCTGTGGATCTCTTCCAACTTGGCATATTCTGTGATTCTGTGAAATATGTGAAGGACAATGCTTAGGATGCTTACTATGCTTATTATGTAACTGTTTTTTATAGGTCACAATAATCTCCCGACCCTTAGGCATTTGTTTGCACGTTAGTGTACCCTACCTATGACAGAGGAGAGAGGAAGCAGAGGGAAATGGCTGATTCCCTCCTTTATTTCTCCAGAACTGTCTTGCTACACAATTTTGAAACAAACTAAGATGCAAGGGACCTCTGGAGGCCACCTGGCCCAGACTCTTGCTTAAAGCAGATGAATTTTGATGTTAGAACAGGTTGCCCAAGCCTTGTCCAGTCCTTCATGTCTCCTGGTCACCAAGAAGGGGGTGACCATTTGGTCTCTCCTATAATAGTGCCAGCTACTGAAGAAGCCCCCGAAAAATATATATATCCCCCTTGGCTCAAAGGATCAGAGAAGTTCAAGTCCACTTCTCCATCCCTAACAGCTCCATATAGGATATTTCCCCTGCCCCTTCTGGTCATGTGAAGCAGAGATTTGGAGCTGCCCATTCTCTTTCCATCCAATACAGGGAGAACCCTGTCCTGCCACTCACACAGATATATTCTTACTAGCTCAGGCAGCACAGGTTGAAGAGGTAAAAGTTGTGATCTCCAACAAAGTCATGTCAGGAGGACATCCCAGAGAATTACACTTATAGTGCCAAAAATGCATTAAAAAATACAGCTTCCTTGCCTCAAAATTCATGGCTTTACTGTGCTGGCTTTTCTAACAGAAACAAGCCACAGATCTACCAGTACAACTGCAACTGTTTTCTACCAGAGAAAGCAGGCTCCAAAATAGTTTCTCTACAATAAACAAGACAATTTATTCTACAAAACTAATGCCTACATCAAAAATTACACTGATGTAACTGTACAGGTGGAGCAGTAAGTGTCCTCAAGATTGATTTTTCACTGTACCTTCAAGTCTAGTTGCCTGAAGTTAGACCTCTCAGTCTGTTTTCTGGCATACAGACAAGTGATCTGATTTTCATGAGTGTTCAGCCCTCGGCAGACTCCAAGGAAACTGTGTACTTTGTAGTCACTAATGCCACTTTCAGAAACACTGCAAGACAGGCAAATCTGGGTCAAAGGGTTTCCTGCAACTATTTAAATCTTTTGTCTGATCATCTTACCTAGAAATAGAACAAATTTTTGGTTACCAGTTTTATTAATTTTCATTCCATAAGTTAAAAAAATAAAATGCCATGCTTAAGCAACATCTCACATAGACTGTAGCATCTCACAAGACTCTAGTATCTGGGAAATGGTACAAGGAAAATTATGTTTCTATCCAGTGTAATCTATGATTCCCCAAGAAAAAAGGTTGGGACCACAGATAATACATTCTGCCTTTCTAGTTATTATAGACACTATTAAGTATTGCATACAACTTTCGGTTTAAGTATTTATAAATATAATTAAATTGTGTTTGAATGCATTTATAATTAAAGTATTTACAAATGAACTTTGAGTCAGAATGCTTTAAGATGAAAGGTACAATTACTATGGTTAGGTAATGGAGAAATAATTAACAGTCACAGATGAAAAAAGTATTTATGGTTTGTCTGTTGTTAATTAACTAATACATGTGTGCGCACACTCTCCCTTGGGAAACAGCCCAGAAGGGGCAGCAGTGTGGGATGTGTTGCCTTCTGGCTTCCTTCCTGCTGAGGGTCACCAGTCAGATCAGGGTAACTGCTGTGGGAAGGGAAGTATTTGGGAGTTCAGACTGTTTTCCCAGAGAAGCAGTGGGTGATTGATAACATTGGGATCACAAATTTGCTCTGCGTTTGCTAATGTGGCAGTGTTAATACACGTTGCCCTTCATCTAGAATTTCTGGCACTGTCACAGTCTAATCCTAAGAAAATATGAAACAGTACATTGTAGATTGTTACTGCACTGAGATTTTTGAAATGGCATATTCATATCTTTTCATATCATTTTACTTGCTGCTAGTTGAACAAAATTAAGAAGTCTGCCTGCTTGCTCTGTTAGTGTTTCTTGTAGGAGGGTTTTTTAAGTAATTTCTGACCTTGTTAAGTGTTGTTGTTTAGTGTCCTTGAGCTTAGCTTAAATGTTAAACAAGAGCACAAAAAATGCTACATTTTCAAAGACACAGCTGAAAAGCCATTGACAACAAATATTGTAATATTTTTATTCCACTTTACTAAACTCTTCTACTTGTTAGGAGCTCTGATTCAACCAAGTTAACAAGGTTATCATATTATATGTCTATTGTCTTGTTATGACTTCCTTGGCTGAGTTCCTGCAGTAAACAATGCTGAAGTGATGCTTTGTTTGAGCAGTGGAACTGGAGGGAGTTGGCAGGAGGGATGAGGGTCATGGAGCTGTCAAGGCCTCTGCAGCAGTGGGGAGCTCCACCTGTGGCCAGTATTAATCAACCTCTTGCTACGTGTCCTCCAGGGAGTCATTGATGGTCCATGACAGCCCAGGAGCCAGGCCTGGGAATCGTCACACAATAATGGGGATGCAAGCAAGCAGGACATTGCAGGCATTATTTATCCAAGCTGACACATGCCAAAGACCTTGAAAGGGAGGTAATTAGAAATGTTCAAAGTCATTAGACCTATGCATTAACTTAAAAATACATTTCCATTCACCTCATCATATGCCAGAGTGCCCAAGTTTTAAGAGCAGCTGTTTAAATTTCCAGGAAAAAGGAAACATCATTGCATGCTCCCTTTTCTGCTCTTCTGCGTAAATGCCAGGTGCATTTAGCTTTCCTCTAAGCACTGCCATAAACTTGCTGTCTCCCTGCTGGCATAATTAATATAGGGAACTGTTGCTATCTAAAGAACAGAGGCTGCCAGGGCAGCAGCTGCACAGTTGTAGAACGCACATTTGCATCATGCCAGTTGGCTGGCAATTCTGATCACCTTTTGTACTCTCATGATACTTTGGGAAACAGAAAAAATGCTAGCTCTTTCTGCAGTATCAGTTTGTAAAAAGGAAGTAACAGGACTACCTCATGGGACTACTGCAAGATTTACAGCAAAATTTAGTATTCAATTTTTTTTTTTCTGAAATAGTGTATGTGAAAGTACATAAGACATCTTGGAAACTCTTGGTGCTCTTTCCTCTTCTTCTTCCTCCTCCCAGCAACTTTCAAGAAGCTGATGTTTCTCTTTATACTCTTGCCAGTAACTAATGATTTGTTGAAGATACCATTGAGTCCTTTTGCAGGTACCAAATACAAATAGGAGATCTTGAAAATTTTAGAGGTTTTATACAGCAGCTATAAATGCTAAAATCTGGAGTATTTCTTTGAACTTTCAATGGCTGAATTATAAGGAAATTCACTCTTAGTTCTATGCTGACAATTAAGTTGTGGCAAACATCCTGCTTCTGGGCAGAATGTTTCAAAAATTGTATTTCAAAGTGATCTCAGCTTTAAAACACCCAAATTACTGCTGCCCGTGTGAAAAAGGTGTGCTGGCAAGGGCCAACAGAACCATCACTTGAACCGTGTGTGGAGCCATTTCCTTCAGTAGGGTTTTAGCATGTGTGAGAGCACTGCATCTTGTCCCACAAAGGTGTGTGCCTCCAGCCATGTCTCCAGCACTGTGCCCTCCACCTGCCTTCCCTATTTCTCCTCCTTCTGTGGTTACCACTTGCTTTAGTGGTGCCTGCCCAGTCCCATGCACTCCCTTTTATGCTTTCTTCTTATTTCCCATGTTACTCACATGTTTTTTCACTGTCCTAATCCTCTAAATGATCTCTATCACTTTTGTAAATGTTTTTTTTTCCATGGGATGGTGCCTGAAGTTTGAGCTTTCAGCAGCTGAAATCTTTGTATCCATTATGTCTCAGTCCCCACTCAGTCTCTCATGTCACTGTAGCTCTTGACTTCATTTAGAAAAAACCCAAAACAAACCCAGACAACCAACCAAACAAAGCCCTGCTGTTTTATTTCAGTGGGGTGGTTTCAGAGGGACTTCACCCGGAAGGGGCAGAGAGCAATGAACAGCCCTGTTGCCTACAGCCCTCTGCATATGCCAATGCACCTCAGAGCTGCTGCCACAGTGCCCAAACCCAAGACACCGGAGATTTAACAAAATAAAGCACTCAATTGCCTTCAAAATAGGGCCCCTCCCTTGTTAGGACAAAAGCTTCTCCAGTTTGTATTTTAAAAAATACTGTAAAATACTAATGGAGGGCACTTCCAGACTGCTTTTTTTAAGTAGCTAGGTTCTCACACTGTGTGTGTGTATCATGCACAAGAACAGCTTTATAATTTCAAAGAAATCCTCTGGCTCTAGACAAAGCCTTGCCGTGTCACATTCATCTCAGGCCACTGTAGTAAGGTATTTAACTGTGAGGTCATTTGATGTTACTTGCTTTCTAACACTTCAAAATCTATTTTACTTTCAGGTCAAATACAAACAGGGTACTTATTGTTCATTGCAACTAAGCATATGTTACTAGAATTCATAGAGAGTCAAATGTGACTCTTTCAAAGGGAAATGTCAGAGGATCCAGAAGGTTTTGTGTACTCATTTATCTTCCAAATACTGGTTTTCATCACAACTTCACCCTTGGTAATTTGCTTTGTGCCAGTAAAGTTTCAGTGAATAGAGCTGAAAACAGCTCACATGGAGACTTCACCAAAATGTATTATCCCTGTAGGAGCAGACAAGTGAGTCCAGTCTTTGTGATTCAGGAAATGATTTTCTACACAAAGGGCACCAAATGTTTCAGTAGAGACTTTGAGTCTCCAGACCCTTTGAAGATTTTATTTTCAAAACACTGTTGTGAGAGAGACATTACACTTACAGAGACCTGGGTGAGTAATTCACCACTGTGGAGTACAGAGACATTTTAGTCTTCTGGGTTCTGCAGCCTGAAATCCCTCCTGAAATACTGCACCTCTAACCTTTCATATCAAACACTGCAGCATCCCCTGCAATCACCAGTGAGATCCTACTCCCCTCCCCCCCGCCCCAGAAAGCCCCTCAAACAAAAGCAAACAACAAGACCAAATCCAAACTCTACAAAAGAGAAGGAGAGAGAGAGAATGAGAGAAAAGACCATGTTTTTCATGGGAAGATCCTGACTAGCACCAGACCATCACAAAGGATCTGGGGACTACAATGGGTGACAAATTCGATGAGAGTCAGCAGTGCCCTGTTGTGAAAAAGGCATACTACAAATTAAGATGCATAAACCAGGTTTTTATTTTTAAGTCTTGTTAAAGACTTTTCCTCTTTGCTCAGCATAGTGGGTACTTGGATGTATCCAACTCTGGATACAGTGCTCAAAGTATAGCAAGTGTGCACAGAAAATAACAAGGGGATCAAAGTGATTCTTACATTGCTGGTAAGGAAAAAACACAGCCAGTGAGTGCATTCCTCTCCATCTGGAAATGAGAAGGAGTCACAAGCTTTAATTGTCATTAAAAAGGTGTAAAAACAAGATGAACATCTGTGTAGCAATAAAGAAAATTGCCTTGGAAAGTTGAGGGAATTCTGTCCATGTAGCTTTTTAAGAACAAGATAGACACATCTCTGGTAGAATTGACATATACAGCTTTGGTTTCCTCAGACAGAAGAGGAAATCCATGTAATTCCTACTCACAAAACATCCAGATCAAAGGGCACAAACCTTGCTCTCTAAAGTCTGCTTTGGATGCTCGGGTGAGTCTGGAGACAGATGGGACACTTTTGAAGTGAGTTTTCAGTTTTCAGCTAGACACTGTCCAACCAGGGGTTTTCCAACACATTCTGACTAGCTTCTGTGTGCCTCTGAATATTTGTAAAAGCTGGTAGTTTTGGTGTTCTCAGAGATGAATTTTGGAGTGAGAATTTTGGAGGTATGAACTTTGGATGTGACTATTTAGCAGCTTTTTGGTCTTCATGCATCCTTTAGAGCAAAACGTTTCTTGGAAAGATAGTGGGCAAGAAGGAAGATCTAAGAACCTGCAGGCTGCTCAGCTTGACCTCAATCCCTGGGGAACTAATATTTTTGGAAGTCACTTCCAGCCACATGAAGAACAATAAGGTGGATTTACTAAGAACAGATTGTGCCTGACCAACCTTATTTCTCTGAGGGGCTGACTGAAATTGTGGATGAGGAGTGGGTGTTACCAACCAATAGCAGGTGAGTAGTTGTGACCACTGGGATTCATAATGAAGCCAAAAAGTGTTCAATGTCTTTATTAATGATCTGGACTTCTCACTGGGGCAGTATTCAGAACGAAGAAGGAGGGCAGGTTCATTTAGAGGAACATAGACAGGCTAGGGAACTTAGTGAAGTCCAGCATAGGTAAAACCAATGTGCTGTACCTGTCATGAAATAACCCCACTGGGCAGTCCGTGCTGTGGACTGACTGACTGAGAAAAAGGTTGGCGGGAGGAGACCTGGCAGGCAAGAGGTTGAACATCAATCGGCAGCAGGCCCCTGAAGCAAAGAAGACCAACAGAATCCTGGGTCTCCGACCAAGCATTTCTAAAGAGATAATCATTCTCTTCTCTCTGGGCACTGCCTAAACCACGGCCAAGGTCCTATGGCGTATTTTGTGAGTACAAGAAACCCCAGTAAAAGAAGCAGGTCCAGTTCAGAGCTGCCATAGCAGGTGGGCCTGAAGCCCACAGTGTGTGAGGAGTGGCTGAAGGGTGTGTTTGTTCAGTCTGGAGAAGAGATTGCTCAGGGAATATCTCCCTGCAACTTACAGCTGACTGACCAAAAGAGAGGGAACCAGACTCTTCTCAATACAATGGGAGCATGAGAAGCATTGGCAAAAATGGAAATTTTCATGCTATAAGGAAGAACATTTTCCTTATCAGGGCAGTCAGACAGTGGAACAGGAGCCCAGGCAGATTCTGAAATCTCCATCTTCAGAGAGACTCAAAACACAACAGAACAGCCCAGAGCTACCTGTTGTAACCAGACCTGCTTCAAGCAGCAAGTTGGTCCAGATGGACTCCAGTGGTCCCTTCCAGCCCAGGGGGTCCTATGGAAAACACTGGACTGGAGTATCCTTAAACAGTGTTTTTAATACAGTGGGTTGTTTTGTAGATAAGGATGAGTAAGGGACACCAATATGTATGTAATCCTTCTGTTTGAAACTATTTAAATGAAAATTAAATGGTCAGGCAATTGGGGATTAAGATGCTTTTCTGGTGTTGAGGCTGTGATCTTGCTGTGTGAGCAGGGAACCTACAGTAAATCCAGGTGGTGCATCAATCTCAATGACAGCTCACCCTCCTATCTGCTCCCCAACTGTTTGCCTGAGAGGTTCGAGAAGGGAGAAAAATCTCTTTGACATTAGATGTTTTCCTTTGATGTTGGATTAGGCATGCTTAAATTTCTTAGCCTTGTCTATCCTGGGAATTTGCTGGTGTGCATCCTGTTTACATGAGGTAGTACCTGCCTGCTGAATGTGTGTCTGCTCCCCTGCCTCCCTTACATTGTGGAACCAAAAATACACAGCATGAGTCTATAATTTATTTAATATTATTACATATGTTTCACAACAAAGTCTAGCTGGCTTGTCATACCTTTCTTCAGGATTCAGCAAAGATAAAGTGTATCTTTCACTTGAAAAAAGTTTTAATTTGAATCACAAATTCTTTCATGTCTGATTTATCAGCAGTACAGTGAAGGTATCCAGTAGTGAATCACTTTCCAATTCAAACTCTAAAATGCTACTGGCTTATTGAAATTATGTATATCATGCCCTTTAGACAAGTCAAGTGTACTGCTGAAATTTCAGTGGACAATTCCACATCGTGTAATATTACTAAAATGAGATGGTGTTTTATTTGAAGTTCATGCCTATCAGCCATAAGGCACATGGCTCTAAATGAAAAAAAGATTTTAAAATAATCTTTTTTTAAAGGTTGACTACCAGACTGAGTCATTTGTGGCTGGAGATAGATGACATGCCATAACCTGAACAGTGAAGGTAATTTTTTTGTATACATGCCATAAAGCTCAACATAATCTTAACTGGGGTAACTGAACCTTTCAGACTCATCACATGCAGGGCTCATAAAGTGATTAGGACTAATCTAACAGACTCAGGTGCAATCTTAGCTCCTGATAAATCTTGATTCAAAGCTCAAACCAAAGGAAAAAATAACTACCCATCATAACACTAGTTTGGTACATTTTTTAAAATCTTCAGCTTATTTTCCTAGCAAAACATAGCTTTTGTGAGTTTGCCATCTGTCTGTTAGTGCATCTTAAACATCTTTTAAATGTTGGACAATTTCAAAAACAGTGATACAGATTTAATGGCCTCAAAGGTGTTGTGTTTATGTCTATGGCCCCCATATGTTGTTATTCGAAGCTATTATTTCTAGTTGGTCTCATGCAGTAAGTGCTTCCTGGGCCAAGAAATGAGAGAGCAGGTATTCTGTAAGACATGGCATTCCAAAAAAAACCAAAAACAACCCAACAAAACCCCCCCCAAAACCCAACACATCTCACATGTATTCTATGTTGTAAGGATCTCAGCATGATTTTATATATTTCAGACCGTAAAATACAAAACTACACACACACACACAAATTTTAGTTATTTTCAGTGTTCAGCAAAATTTAAAATACGAGATTTAGTCATTAGTGTTCCTATTTTCAGATCAGAGCTGCTATTGAGATTAGATACCAATAAATATAATAATGAAATACTACAAAATATTCTGCAAAACCCTGGGCAATAAGTCTTTATTTGGCAGACCTCCACTTTTGATTCCTGTCTTGTCTGTTTAAATTGTGTGATTTACAGAAAAAGGACTCTCTCAAAATACATTTTTGTAAAACCCTTACCATCTTGAGCTTGGTCCTCTGGGCATGAAAATAATAATAAAAAAATTCCTGTAATAGTATTTTTTTCAGACTATTATGTGGGAAACCCCACAAATCCCTTATATGTGTAGGATTAATGTCCTGTCTGGGAGGTAGCTTATAGCTCTGCCGTGTGTGTGGACGACTCTCTTGAATAATATGTTTGCTCTACTCAACATAAATAGGCTATTGTAAAATGAACAAAAGAGAAGTCTTAATTTAAACCTCAGAAAAAAATGAGTTCTTATTCCACCCATTACTTTCCCATCTTATTGCAATTCAAGTTCTTAGGAAAGCCAAAATATTTCTAAGCAGTCCAGATTGTTTTGGTTAGTGCTATTACAAAACATAAAAAAAGCAGAAAAGAAAATTAATAAGCAAATATTTTAATGAGGATTATCTCTAACAAATCAAGGTGTTTTAATGAGTATTTAAACTCTTTAAGTCATTACATCTAAGAGAGGCATATCTTTTGCAAGAATTATGAATTTTAATTATAGCAGTGTCACACATAAAGGTTTGACCCAATCGTTTGTGGGTTTGTGGGTTGTTTTCAGAAATGACTTGCTCTTAGCCTACAAACTCTTTGAGATGAGATCTGTCTTGGAGTCCAATGTTTGCATAACCTAGCAATAAACAGCACAAAGAATCATAAATTACCCTAATCTATGCAGTTATAAATAAGGGTGATAGTTGGGTCATCCTGTCCCAGAAACATTTTTCTTACCAGTGCTGATTTGAAGCATTTTTGGCATTTCATTATTACATTTTTTTTCTGTTTTTGTTGGGAGTCATTTGTCTGGGAAAGACGTCTTGAGATTTGCCAAGAGGATTGACTGCTGAGCATTAGGAATGACTTGTTTTTCTCATTAAAGATACAAAGGAATGGCACAATATGATTTCATGTCATCTCAGTTTTGTGGGACCATAGCTTGGAATTGCAATATTCAGGTGATCCTCCATGACAAGTTGTGAAATAACCTGTGTTCTTTCACTTCCTCAAGTCCTTAAGAAATTATGTAGGTTCTCTAATTTTGTGTAAGGTATTAAGATATCTTCAGCAGTTATGTTGCATCAAAAACAGTACCCATGCCTTCTGCCTTTGGCCCTTTTTCTTTTGAATTTGACAAGGTCAACCAACTTAAGGTTGTTTTACTTCAGTCCTTTTGCCTCCCATAGAACACTCTAACATGCTTCATTGTAAAGCCTAATTTAGTTTTGTATTTGAAAGCTCTTCCTGCAGCCTTCAGGAAAACGATTCCCCAACTTCAAGGTATATACAACAGAAACAGGATAAAAAATAGCCCAAGTACCCAAGGAAGCAGCACATTTTTATATGTCTCCTTCCTTGCAACACAGAAAGGCAAAGGCTGGGGGATCAGTGTACATTATAAAAAGGTGTTGAAAATGCCTGTAATGTCACCACATGAGCGGGATGCACTTTTCTGACATAACATGCTCTGGGTGTCACACCCTCACAGACGAGTATTTTCTCTGTGACAGACGCCTGAACACCCTGTCTTGTCCTTTGCCACGCCCATGCAGGAAGTAGAGGCAGGTGGGAGGGTAAATATATAGTTAGTAACAAAGTGTGCTCAGTCTTTCTCTGGTGATGGAAATATGATGAAGAATTAAACTTGATTGTGTTTTTTTTTTCTTGTTCTATATTTTGCGTGTCTACTTATGTCTTTTTACCATGATGTATAGTCAGAAATGAAACTGAAACTCCTTCCCCTTTCCCAAGGTCCAACACTCCTGAATTTTGTGCATGCTTAAAATCAAAGCTGTACATATGAATGATAATCAGCCCAAACTGTCCAAACAATCAAATAAAGTCCTTAGTCTGGAAGTGGAAAGCATGGAGCCAGGGTGAGAAAAGCTGCCTTATGCTACCTGAGAAACTTGATTCCATGCTGAAATCCCCCAGACTGTGACATGAAATCCAGATTCATATTTGGTTCCTTGTATTGTCTTATGTTTTCAGTTAATAGAAGTTTCAAACAACAGAAAGATACCACTTGGATATTTACACCAGAAGTTTCTTTAGTCTCTTGTCTATTATTAAACTGAAGACCAATAGTGATTTTTGTGACCTGCAAAGACATACTAGGTCTTACAATTCAATGCTGAAAGATGCTGAACCAGAAGCACACGTTGACTACAGATGTTCTTCATGTCAATAGCTACACATGTTTGAGTAGCTGCCCAACTTTATGGCAGGTTAATGGCAACTTCTGAGTGTCTTAGTAATGGGAACAAAATGACATTAATGTTAGATTGTCTTTCCTTTCCTTTTTTTTAAAAAAAAAACTTTTTTAATTTATTTACCTTAAAAAATCTTTCAGAATAACATTTGCTTTGGTTTAAACTGTGAGTAAAATGTAGAAGGTTAATGCACTATTAGCCCATTCTATCACTTATGCTAAGCTTTTCAGTTTTCATTATCTTCTGCTTCTTACAAGATTAATCAGAAAAAAATGAATAGAAATACCAAAGCTGAATAGATAACAGTGTTAATCCACTGACTTTTTTGTTTGTTCTGCTTCACAATTTTTTGCCATCTTAAAAGAGGATGAAAAATCATACACATACAATGTTCAAAGCACTAGGCTAGTGTGATTTGGAGACTCATTTAGTTGCTTGCTCTGAAATACACTTCTATGACCTTAGACTCTTGTAAAATGAAAATAATAACATTATGTAGCTCACAGAATGTTGTGAGAATTAATCAGTAAATATTTTGAGATGCTCAAATAGAAGGGGACTAGATGGGTAACGAAGGCAAATCAGCAGGTGATTTTATATCTCTTTCAAAGGAGGAAACTACCTCTTTAAAAGCACTGAATCAGGAAACCTCGGTTTTGCAGTTTTAAATTCTTGTAAAGAAATTGGCAGCACACATTACATATAAAGACAACAGGCATAATTTTTCAAACCTGTGAAAAAATAGACCCTTTCTCCCCCGTCCCTGTAAAATGTGAAAGAGAGCTTAATTGTAATGTGAAAATAATTATTAAGATTTTGGAGGAGCTTAATACAAATTCAGATTTCTCAAGCAAGATTTTCTGCAAGCAATTTAAAATGTATTTGGATTTGTCTCCAGACAAACCTTGGATTGGATGACTGTGAAGAATGGAACACAAAGGTTCGCTTATTTGTTCCTTCAAGTACTAAAGAACAAAGTCTGGAGGATCACAGTAAGACTAATGAACAGCAGATTACATAAACTGAGAGCTCGATGCAGAAACATAAATTAATGACACAATATACTGAAAAATCACAATTTGTTCTGGAGACAGTTTCATTTGAAGGAGTCCTGTTAGCACTTGTCATTGATTCAGTATGGCCTCAGCATATTTGTCAGGGTGAAAAAATAATAAGCTTGTTTTCATTGTATCCAGGTGAACAAGGTCAAACCAAAGCATGAAATAAGATAATACCAATCTGAGGGTAAATATGAGAACACTTTGGAGCCTGGATAGAACACTATAACGACTTTTCCAAAATGCACCTCTTCTATGGAAGGTTAGAGTAATAATTCCCTGCCATCTTTAAGGGTATGTATTACCCACAATAAACCCAAGAAACTGTCTGTAATAAAATGAAGAACCTGTAGTTTCAGGAATAATCACTATCTATAGTTTAAGCAATCAAACCTAGGTTTTCTTTCTTGCAGAGAAGTGCTGTTTATTTCAAACGCTTTGAATTCTTCAATAAGAAGTGCAGCCAATGATACAGTTGCAGGATGTGCCTACTGTAACTAACAAGGAATATAAGAAAGGAGATAGTGTTTCCTAGAATTTACTCCCGAGTACTGCTGTCCCTTAGGATGGCAGCTGAGCTAGAGGAACAGCGAAGTGTGGCAGCTCTCCCCAGCATTACCAGTGTCCTGCCTCACCCCACAGAGAAGGTCCAGTGCTTTGTTCTGTAACATGGCTAATATTAGATTATAATATATCATAGTGAAAAGACTGACCTTTTGGATCGTGGCAAGTAGTTTATTCTCCAAATTATTAAGATGAATAGTTACCATAATTGCCCTCTCAGATATGGCAGTTGCAGATGCTGTCCTTTGTGTGCTGGAGCCTTTTAGAAACCTAGGTCATTTCCACCAAGTACATTCTATTTTCGATTTGTTACCTTGTGTTTTCATAAAGTGCCCTCTTGGCCTTCAAAACAGGAAGGCTTGGTTGGCCCTCTCTGTTTTCTTCTTTCTGTTGTATAACTGTATATCTTTTTTTGTTTCCAAAACTGAATTTTATTTTTTTATTTTTCCAAACTGAATATTAATCATTTTAATCTTGTTTTAAGTGGGAAAACATGTCCCCTTAATTTCTGTTCATCGTTCTGTAGTCTCATTTTCCCCCCTTTTTCTTTTAGCTTGGTTTCCTAAATCCTGCATGTGAACTCACTTTCTTTGTAGATGTCTGTGTACCCTTGTATGTCAGTCTATAATGGCATTTAATTCACTGAGTAATTTACCTTAATTTGTCAGGCGACAGACATCTCAAAGACAATTAGTTTCCTATAAATAACTTTTAAAGAAGTGGTTAAGAAAAGGTAGCAATGTGACCTCGCTTTAGCAGGCATCAGAGAATTCAATCCTGACAGGGCCTGATAATTCTCCTGGGAAAAATCCTCCTGGGGAGCTCTGATGCCCACCAGCAAACAGTTACCATGGAAGTACCTGTTTCTAATGAGGGGTCTAATTGAGAAAGGAGGAGAAATTTAGAAGCTGCCAGCATGTACTGGAAAAATACTTGACTTTTCCTCTTCTTCACTTTAAATAGCTTTTGAAGTTTTGGCTTTTAGCTCTCTGCTGTGCAGTAAGGGGCTAAACCCACCCATCCTCCAGTTCCCTGTGAATTCCTTTAATCTAACAAGATGACACTGCAGGGCCAACCACCTTGCCTCTAGCAGAAAGTGAGACAGAGCAGCTCTCAGGGGCACTGGATGGCTCTGCAGCCTGGCACAGTAATGGTCACAGCCAGGAGGAATTCACCCGTGGTGTTATTCCTGCTGCTGAGTGTGCTCGTGTGCTGCTGAGCGTTAGCGCCAGAATCAGGAACCTGCTTGCAGGCATAAAAACCTCTCAGCTGTCATGGGGACAGTGTCACTGGGCACAAGTCCTGTGCTATGAAATGAGTGTGTGTTTAATGTATAAGTGTTAGGAGGTGTTAATCCAACCCTGGGAATGCTTACCTCGTAAGCATATAGTTCTTTTAGATAAAACCAGGTCATATTTTCATTTCATTATTCTTTTCTGTTAATTCTGTAATAATAATAATAATAATATTAATTCTATTTTGTTTGCTAGGGAGACTAAAAAGTGTCTGAATCGGGACATTTATCTTATTTAACCACAGCCAAACCAGAAATAGTAGAGGAGGTCAAAGAGGATGATAGTGGTCTCTGTGTTGCCTATATGCCTCCTTAAGGAATATTTTGCACCACTTCTTTCCTTTTTTTAATCTTTTCACCTTTTGTCTGTTATTGCTACTATGAAATTTCAGCTTAGGGAATATGCTTCATCATTTCTGGTACTGCTAGAAACTTCTTTCTGTTAATCCTCTAAAAGAGATGACACCAGTGAAAAATAATGCAAAGACAGGGCCTGTGAAACTGAATGTTCTCGTGAACAGTGTCAGTGAAGAGAATGTTTCTATTGGCTGACTATTCAAGTACTATTTGCTTTGTATAAAAATAAATTATTTTGTTTGTTGTACAAAACTTGTTCTAACTGAATGTGCTGATTGACAAGTAACTTGATGCATATTGAGAGAGGCTGATCCCCACAATACAAGCTGATCAGAAGAAAGAATATGCCATTTTCTTATAACTGGAATATAAAAGGTTGCCTATTTTCCCTTGAAACAGTCACCAATACTCATAAGGTGATGTTATCAGTTACTAAGGTAACATGGATCATATCATAAATATCATGGATATTTACTTATCTTCCAAGGCCAAAAGGTTTTATCATAGTTAGAAGACCTTGTTACATTAACCTAAGGTTTCTGCTGTAACAGAAAACAAGCTGAATCATATTTTGAATGTTTACTATTAATTATATATAACAATACAGCTCTTATTCTAATGCCATCAGCTATGATAAGGGCTATGAAAAGTAATAAGCTATGGTAAGGATAAGGTGCGTATAAAAGTATTCCACCCATTTGTATATGTATTTATAATTGATTTTTATTTCACAATAAATGGCTTTTAAAAACATGTGATTCTCATGTTCATTCAATTCCTATAGTACAAAATTTGCCAGGAGGATCCCTCCTCAAATGCCAAGAGAGGTTTAGGGTTGGTCTGTCAGGCCCTACAAATGAGTAGGGTAGAGCTGGCAGCCACAGCATCAATTTACCCTTTGTGCAGATGCTCTGCTGTCTTCAGATGCTCTGCTGAATTTCCAGACAATCTCACCAGCTTGTTTAAGTAGGTAAGAATGGTCCTGCTAGGAAAAAGAAGTCAGGTTTGATTTCGCTAGCAGCAAAATTGAAACAATTTTCATAATAATTTTTTATTTTGACAATTCTGATAAATATCTTACCTTGCTCATGGAGGTACTTGTGGAGCAGCATGCCCTTGAAGAGCCATTAGAATGACTATACCCATCAGAGTACTCTGTAAATCTTCCCAACAGAGAGCAATATTCATAGGAATAAATATAATTATCACGTTAACAGAAGAAGAAAATCAAAGGCATTTTGTTTGAAAAATAAGATTAGAATTAAAGTTGCAATTGAAGCAATATTTTCACAATTAGAGAAATTTGAATGTAAGGTTTCTTTTCTATAACTCAAACAATAGAAGTGATTCTGCCTGATCTCCACAGAATTTAATGGAGCCATCACACAGCAATGGCTTTCTTTGCACCTGTTTCCATAACTTGTCTTCATTTAATGCAGTTTTATAGAGACAACTGCCCTGCTGCTGCAATATCAGAGCTCTCCTAAAGCCAGTGTCTCTGCAGTTGATTCCCACTGAGGAAAATGATTCCCACTGATTATAGCATAAGATTCTTAGCATCCTCCACACACAGCTATATGGAATCCAAGAGGCATGCAGTCCCACAGCTTTCCTCTCAACAGAAAAACTATTTTTCTGAAGCCAGTACCAAATGAACCAGACAAATCAAATCCATTAGAAAGAGCTTATATTTCAAAATGTTGTTATGTGCTTTCTTTGAAATGCCTGATTTTGTCATAATTCTAAGTTATAATAATTTGATTATTTCTATTCCAGAAATTCTGCTTCAAAAATAAAAATGTTTTAAAAGTTACTCTAATGGACTGTCCCTTCCCAGAGACTCAGTGGTAATATTCATTGGGGCAACATTTCTTTGGGCAAGTTGGAGGTTTTTGCATTAGTCAAAGACTTAGAGACTAGAGCAGGGAAGAGCAGTGAAATGGTGATGCCACTCAGAATGTCAGTGACAGAGCAACTGTCACATGGATGGATCATGTGGCAGAAACTCCAGCAAGGCTGCATCTGGCCTGCCAAATGGACTAGGACCGTGACCCTCCTGCCTCAGAACAAGGTCAAGGCCCTTCAGAACCAACATGGTTTTGAGACTATCTGAGAGACTCTTGTGTCACTATGGGAAAACTGGTCAAAGTCACCAGACAAACTGCCTAAGACGGCCTTATATTTTCTCTCATTGACTGTTTTTCAATAAATATCAATTGTTTCATGATGGGTGTTGCCCCGTATCCCCTCAAAGAGTTAAACATTGGATTTTTCGGTTTTGGTACAAAAGTCAGGGAAAAGCAAGAGCATACTGTTAGGCCTATATTAAAATACTTTTACAACAATTTACTTGAGAAGACTTATTATTTTGAGTCTAAGAAGAGTGACTTTAAACAGGACTGGAGGGCAGCTGTGCTGCCAGAGCCCTGCGTGCTATGTATAGCATTCCCAAATCTGGATAAGTTTAAACAAAAAAGAAATCACATGCATATATGTTTCAAAGATGTGCTAGCCAAACTGACTTCACTAGAGAATATCAGAGTCGAGAAATAAAAGTTTTTGAGATATCTTTGTTCATGGGATACTCTGCTGCCCAGAGATCAGAGCACAGGTCTTCCTGGTAAGTGCTGGGCTTTGGTTTCAAGCATCCCTTTTCTCTGGATTAGAAAACTGGAAAGAGGGTACTCATGTCCTCATCCTTTGCCCTAGCAAGACTCAAGCAATATACAGGAAAACAAAGAGGAAGCAGTTTCTTGTTTTGCAGTGCTTGTCTTTGACTTTTACAAACAGCAAAATCTGGCATTTAAAGTAAGGAATGCTGGAAAGGCTTACATTTATGAAAAGGTGAGCTAGCACAATTCTTTTTCTTTTTGTCTTTTAATCAGAAGACACTAGGAAAGTGCTTCTTGGCTGATGATATTGCTCATCAATTGCTATTGAAAGTCTGATCAGGTGCCTGCAAGAAGGATTACAGTGACAATGACTGCTTTTGGGACACAAAGTAAAATTAACTTCTAGGTTATCCCCGTCAAGGACCATTAAGTCCTGAACTATGAGGGACACTGTGAACAAGTCATATTTTAACCTCCTGTGAGCACAAAAGCAGGCAGGTTCTTCTCCTCCCCCAACAAATCTGACCTTCACCAAAATTTATGTGAAAATGAAAAAATAAAAGGATGCTGTAGCCCTGCCAAACTCTGATGATGTGACTCATTTTAATTACTGATATTTGGAAATTAAATGGCCTGAGTTTCATTCAGTAGTTTGTTGCAGGAAGAATGATTTAAGCAAGCTCAGAGTTGCAGCACCTTTTACAGCAGGTGTGAACAAGACATTCATTTTTCTTTTAACAGTGTCCTTGTAAGCATAATAACAATTAGGAAGCCAGGGCTTCAAATCAGAATCTCCTGTGCGCTCTGACATTACCTCCTTGGGCTACTTCATCACTTCTAATTTTCTCAACAGGTTCCTCAAATAAGAGCTTTGATAAAATGACATTGAACAACATTAGACATAGAAAATTTCTCTAAAAGCAAAACATGCAAGACACACAGCCAGGGCACTGCTGAAATAAGGTTCTTAATTGACTGAACTTCTCTGTCTTTGAATGCTCTCCCCTTATCAGCTTCATTAAGCCAGAATAGTCCATTGCACTCAAATAGTAATTCTTCATTCTGTGTATAGAATTGCTGAGGAAACAAGAGCTGCCTTATGAGAGCTATGGGGGGTTTCCTTGCTGTTGTTACTATTTTACATAGTATTCATCTAGCAGGAAAAGTGAAAGGATTAGAGGACTATATAGTAGCAATAATAAAGCAGAGTGACTTTTCATACACTTTGTCTTTTAAAAGAAAAAATCAGCTTCAAAAGGTACCTGAGTTTGCAATACTGTCTCAAAAAGAGATGATGGACTCGAGGATAATTTTTCAGTGCTGTTCAGTGTTTATGATGTCTTTTTGCAGAAATATAAATTCACAATTTCAAGAATAAGTAAATGAGGCACAGCTTTCAGATTTAGGGTGGTGAGATGGCATAAAATGTTAATTAAGTTGTGATTCTTAAGTTTACTCAGGATCCTAGAATAATTTCAAGTATTTTTAAATATGTTTTGATTATAATTTACACTGATATTTTCAAATATGATGGTAATTATTTCTACTATTTTTATTACTGAGGAATTTCTACTATTTTTAGTAATGAGGAAAATGTACCAATTCAGACTATTAAGCACATCTTGTCAGCTTTTGAAATTGTATTCTATACATCACCCAACAACAGAAGGGCAAAATCAAGGTATTTATGTTTGTTTTGTAAAGTGACCTTTAAAAATGATAGGAGAAGTGAAGTTGCTGCTTTTTATTACAACTCATATTTTCCTCATTGCATGTGACAAAGGACAAAACTGAAGGACTCAAGTACACTTTTAGACTGTTCACTAAATGAACTTCCTAAGAAGAATGAAATGACAAATCAGATTTATAAATGCAAGTCATGATGAAATACTGAGAATCTCTAGATATGAGACAGAAGTGAATGTACATGTCTGAATTGCGCAGGTTTTTTTCATTTTGGGAATCAGCCACTGTGAAAATACCAGCATATATCACAAAACCAAGCAACATGTGTTTAGTATGGCTCATCTCACGTGTTCATGTCAGGTATAAGTTTTGCAAAGTATACTTATTTCCTTATTTTTCTGTGCCCTCATTTCCATGAGAACAGGAAGTGAAAAAATGTCCTTAAAATTGAAAAACAGGGAAAGATTTAAATCTGAACTTTACAAAGGGATGCAATGAAATAATTTCATGAACACATCATTAGAGTGTATTAGTCTGTATACTCTTAAACTTACATTTTGGACACCAGTTAAGAATTATTTATTAAATTAAAAGATTTATGGAAAATTAAACACATTTTACTGGCAATACATAATTATCTCATAATAAAGAAGGATCTTTCATCCTCAGTTCCACACAGATTAAAACTTACTTTCTTTGAATGTTCTTCAACACTCTTGAACCATTTCAAGTGAAATTCTAAATAAAAGTTTATGAGGGTCATACTGGCTCAAGCAGAAGACATGGAATAATAAATATATGACTCCAGCAGAGTGCAGAATCCTGCAGATCTCCTTTCAAGATATTTTTTTTCTATATACACATAATAGATAATGTTAGTGTTCTAGTTCCAATAGGTATACTGCAGAAAACTTAGGAAGTATATATAGTGAATGTATATCTCAGTTATAGAGCTACCCGGTAAGTCTATATCAATGTATTAAGAAAGTCCATAACTATTGATGGCCTAGTAAATCAGAGCATTGAATATCTACAAAACAAATTACACAGGAACAATATGCAATATCTACAGTTTAAGAGAAGGTACTAACAGCAATGCTCTGGAATGAACAAAGTACACAGTACATTTTCAAAGAGGGGATCAATATTAAATGGTCAGCAAATATATATAACCCTCCATACTTCCCTGAAATATTTCAGTCCACTAATATCAGAAAAATACATAAATGAAGATTAAAATAGGAAAAGGTGGGACAGGGAAGGATATTGAAGCAGTGTTTGCAACTACTTCAGTATGAAATATAAATTATACTGAAAAATTACCTTATTTACAGTGAAGTGCAAAGGAAATGGAGAACCAAAAATATGTTGCAATAATTTCTAAAGGAGAAAAGGTCTCTGTAGAGTAGTAATTTGCACTGTTATAACTACATTTTTACTTCCATTTTTGGAGGGCTTTTCCTGGTTCACAATTTGTTTTGTGAAGGTTGGCAGATAATTGCACTGAGGAATACTCAAACAAAATGAAGCAAGTCTGTTATAAGGCAGATCTTGTGTTGGGTTAATGGCTCCTGACTCTCCCTGAGCACCTCATCTGCTCCCCATCACTACTGGGCCTTGGGGAAGGGCATTATTTCCTAATTCCTTGGGATGGAGATGGATTAAGTAGTAGCTTAATTTCCTTTATACAAAGGCTAGCTTAATCATTGCTCTGATGACTGTACTTTGACAACTGCATGCTCCATTGATCCATAATTTACTTGTATTCTTTGTCAAAAAGAATTTGATACCCAATTTTGAATTGAGTCTACAGTTTGGAAAAAGAATACTTAACTAAGTCTGATGATTTTGTACAGCTCAAGATTCATTAGTGTCAGGGGTCTTGTGATGCACACACCCATCCTCTAAAGCTGTAACTCTGCTTGCAGATTGAATAACCGCATAATTCACAAAAAGCCACTAATACAAGAATGGATGGAGACGATTTCTGCTTTGGTGACATACAAATTAAGGCATCCTATTAAAAATCACACTCCCATGTGTCCTAGCACTGAGAATGTCAAAAGACATAGATTTTTCTTTTTCCACATTTTCTAGAGACTTTTAAAAAATACCTAATTCAGTTCTTATAATGCAAATTGTACCAGGAAGAAAAAGTGGTTTAGAGGACTGACCTGTGTTTATTGACATAGTGCTATGATGAGATATAGCCTGTCAATGCTTGGGTGTACTTATATGGCCACTCTGATTACATGCACATGAAAAGAATGATTTTTCACATGAGGTAATCACCTTGAATTATTCAAAGTGCAGCTTCTTTCTTCCATATCTATCATATATTACTGCTAGGTCAGATAAGTCAGTGTTAGATGGTGGTGACATATTTCAGTCCAAAGTGGGCTTTTAAACATGAATTATAAACCCCTAAAAATAAAATAGGAGTTTATCATGGGACCTTCAACTGCAGAAACCCTAGTAAGCATAATTAATACTGAGCTCAAGAATGGGCAATCTGCTGCAGTCCTCCACTGGAGAAGGAACATTACATGAATTAGAATGCCTCATGTAACGAAGAGAAAGAGATCTATTATTACCATAAACTCTTTCTGGTTCCATTATCTTCACCTCCAAATCTGTATCGACTACCACAGTGATATCTATGGAAGGAATATGGTCATTGTACACATGGTTGTCTCAGGAATTCTGAAATAAATACAATCCATGCTAAAGCTACAATATATAGTATGAAACCGGATTGTAGTTAGTGGTCAAATAAAAAACAAGTACCAGGAATTAATGAAAGGGTAACATCAATGAGGAAATTGTGATAATTCTTCCTGGGCTATATCTTTACAGAGGAATCAAATTGGACTGGCTTTGCCACTCAAGTTACAAGGAGCTCTTTGGGACAAGTCTCCTTTAACAAGGATTTATGAAAGAGGAGCGTCTATTGTTTGGCAACAGTGAAGCACAGTGTCAAATGTACTATGATCCTTCTTTGGATTCCTGAACAGTGGACTCCACTTATACTTGGCCCATCAAAACACAACTCTGAGTTTTTCAAACATCCTGGATTGTTCCTGTATTCATATAGTTTTATGTGTACTGCCACATATATTACTCTCGAAGACAGAGGTAACATCTTGCTGAATTTATGAACAAACAGAAGCACAGCTCAACTTTGCTGCCAATTTCATTTAAGCCAACTGTAGATCTTTATTACCATTCACAAATATCAGCACAGGCTGACAAATATCTGTGTAAAATGTATAAAATTTCTTTTTAAAAATTTACATTCACAAAAATATAGAATATTTATTTTTAAACATTTCTATATATTTTGCCTCTTTTCTTTTAAATTGTTTTTAAAAATGAAGCATGGGAAGAGGGGAAAATAAATCTTGCTATTTGTAAAAAAATATATGACAGAAAAAGTTTTAATTTCTTTTTAAAAGAGATCCTCGCCAGCCTCTTACATATCCTGCAATCTCCAAGTTACATGGAACATGTGGTATAGCTGTCCCTCATTTTCAAGTACTTGTTTCAAGTGTCCTTCATAATTTTTGTAATTATAATTTATATTTCCCTGACTGCAAAACACCAGGATTCTGTCCATTTCACCATATAAAACTATGTAGCTTGCTTTCTATGGGTTTCTTTGAATGCAGCTGGTAGCTTGAATCTTAACTTTTTATGTACAACTTGTTTCTCTGTATTCTTGTAACAGAGAAAGTGCAAGGTTTACAGGGCAGGGGATATATTTTGCTAGAATAGCTGGGAAAAGTGCATGGATTTTCAAAAATAAAATTCTCAAATGTAATGGCGGTGCAAAAAATTTTCTAAGATCATTATAGCTACCACAACATTGCCACTGCAAAATTGCAAACATGGAAGTATAAGGGGATGCATAAAGACAAAGAATTTTTATCTAGTATCTTACTTTTGAAGGACATATTTTATATTTATGATATACTTGTTGACAAGAAAGTGTAGCTAAATGCTTATTTATTTCCTCTGACATCCCAGTTGGCTTTAGTAAACAATTTTCTTTCAGCACTTATACAATTCCTTGCTTTATCCATCATGGCTGTAACAATGTTACTACTTTTAGACTATAGCCTTCACCTTGTCAGAGCTTCATTTCAATGTTGTCCCCACTTTCACTATTCTCTCCCTTACTATACCAGTAAATTTGTAATGTTCATTACAAATCTAAAAAAAATCTGGGTTTTTTTCCTGTTCTGTAAGCCACTCAGAACTTGGCTAAAACTTGAAATCTGGCACAGTTTGGTACAATGTTCTTTTATCAGACAAGCATAACCTAGCTATAGGCATATATAACTGTATAATTACTCTAATAATTCCTATTTATCCACAAATACACAGAAATCTCTGCAGATCACTGCAAAAGATGAATGCCCATGAGTGGTTTTGAACATTTAAAGATATTGAAATATCTAAAAACTCTATTTAAAAGTTACATTCATTCCATCAAACTTTTTGAAATATTTAAAAGCTCTTTTCAGCATTCTCACTCACTTTCACCTTGGAGAGGAGGGACTGGGGACAGCTTCTAAAATGTCTTAAAAGTTTGACTGAAAGAAAAAAAGAATCATTCTGTTAAGATTCCTTATTGAGAGTTTCTTATTGAGGGTCTTAGAAACAAATAAGCAAGAAAAGACAGCTGTATCCTTTGTTCTATCTGCTGTTTCATGTCAAAGTGAAACAACTCCATAAAAGGCAGTGAAGTCTTCTCTCTGAAGACAACATCATCACCTAAATCTCAGTCAGTGTGAAACTTGTGTACTGACCAGAAATTTAATCTGTCTTCAGAGTTTTAATAAGGTGGTCACTAAGTCCCTGGAGCTGCCACTTTGCAACCCCTGTTGCCATCAGCAGCAAATTAAGTTTGTGCAAAACCTCCTGGGGATACCACGCCAAGAGAGGTATTGCTCCAGATGCTCAATCATAAGACATTTTAGTGAAAAGTGTTTCCAGAGCAGGTTCTGTGAATCTCCTCTACCAGACAAATGTGGTTTTTGCCTGTATTTAAAAACAATTATAGCCTGTGTTGAGCAATAAGAACATTTATTAAATTGCTGCACTGGAAACTTAAAAATCTCTTTTTGGTGGGACAGATGAAGCAGTTGGTCTGTCACTATTGGTCAGATCTGCATGAGTCAGGCTGAAGACTGTAGTAGCAGCTATAGCATCAAGGTCACCTCTCTGAGACAACAGACACTGCTCCCCTGGCCATCACATCCTTATCAGAGACAGAACAAAAATGTAGGGAATGAAAGTACTTATGAATGAGGGAATGGACAGCAGAGCAAGAAATGAGAATAACAATTCCTAGTATAGGAGGGTTGAGTAAGTGTAGGGCCATGAACCACATCCAGTTCTGCAGGGGATAAGGAATGGGCTTGAAGTGAATTCTTACAACAGAATGGAGATAGGGGCTTTAACCTGGACATTTCAGAGGCTGTGGATCTCTGTCCTTGGAGACAGTTCTTTTAAAGACCCAACTGTACAAAGCCCCCAGAACCCGAAACTCAGTGTTGAACTTAATTTGGAGATTGGACTAGATATGTCTCAAGGCTTCTTCCAAAATGAATGGTGCTGTGAGTCAGTGACAGCTGTATGTGGAAGTGCTGTAGCACCAACGAGCCAGGACATGATGGACTGAGTGTGCAGATTAATCTGTTCATGCAGGTGAAGTTCTATCCTTCCCATGATTACCAAGAAGGCAGGAATAGTGGCTACAAAGTTAGAAAGGACACTGCTGTGGCACAGGAATTTGAATATTCTACATGTGTGGTATGTATGCAAGGCATTTGAACTGTACAAGCAACACAATACACAATTCTATACAGCATTTACAGATTTTATATCATCTGGGGAGATTCTGACCTTTGCTTCCTATCTCTCTGAGTCTGAGAGGCTCTGGACACACACACACAGCCCTTTGTTGTGAATGAGCTTATATATTATGGTACTTCTCCATGCACACAGTTGTGGACCGTTTTCTATTATCTACTGCTTTTCCCCCTTGTTTTTCTCTGTGCTGAAGCTACTGGTACTCTTTTATTTGCTACCATGTTTTTATTTCTTGACAAGTTTTTCAACTTCTGAATACTGTTCCAAGTTCCCCATCTAGACCATTCTCTCTTCCATCAACAGACATGTTAGGTACTTTTAACTTTCCTTGTTATTTTGTACCCTTTAAAGTTTTTTAGCTTTCTTTCAAGGATTTTCTCTTTTCCTTTAAGCTTTTTGCAGTACTTTTTGATCACATCTGAATGTCACAAAGCCAGCTATGTATAAGGGTTACAAATGTAATAAAGCTGTTTAGCTTGTCAGCCTTCTGGAAGCATATCACCACCTGTGAGAACAGATGTGTCGACCATATATGACTGCAATACTGCTCAGATTTTACCATATCACAGGTGAGAGGCCACAGCCTTGACTAGGCCATTCGTAATGAAATGTGACGGATGAGATGGAGAGCCCTGTCATCCTTGTATTCTGTATTACACATTGTCATCCTCTCAAGTCAAATCTAATATAAATGAATCACACTAATCAGAAAATGTGAATTTCTATTTGACAAGCTAAAGGAGCATAACATCTTCAATTAGACTAGTTACCTAAAATTAGCTACTGACACAAGGAAGTATACATGGTCAATTTGCCTGCCTGAAACTGAAAATCAGGTAAAACAAAATAGACAATAGATGTTCCCAGAGTGAATGCAAGGCTGTAATTCATCCAATGGGCCATACTGACGTCACATGAAACCAAAATTAATTCAGCTGTATATCCAGTTTGGGGTCATCTGTTGGTGTCTGATTTATAGTACATATTTTAACCTTAAATGGCTCATACTTCTCATCAATATTTCAGTTCTTTGGTTAGAAAAGATGGTAGAAGCCGAAGCCCATCTTGCCAGTATATTCTTAAATCCTATGCTGCTCTGAGATCCCAGCTATGAAAAAATTATAACAAGCTGGATAGGTCTTTTATTTTTGTTGGTTCAGTGCACAGTGGAAGCACATTTTCTACAAGTTTATTAGGATGAAATAAATGGAGGAAAGACAAATAGGGAGAACATACTTCAGGGACACATGAGCAAGGGCATAAGAGGTCTGAGTGTGGAAGACAACGTCACAAGGTGGGGTGCTAGCTCATGATCAGATGGTTGCCCTGTCCTTGCAGAAGTGTGGGTACATGTTCCCTTTTCAAATGGACAATACAAGACCAGCTCTTGGCACCCATGTGCACCTCAGGTGTCAGTGTTTAGACTATCACTAGCCAATTACTGACTTAGAGATGTGTAGATCTGCTTCTCAAAGCAGTTAGCTCTTGCTATCACAGTGGCAGAAAGAAATTAAACCCACACTAGAGTCAGATATTTCCAACCTTCTTCACAGGCAAACAGAGCTAAATTCAGAGATTAGATTAATTGTTTTTCTTACCAGTTGGCTTCTGGATGTTCAGAAATGGAAAAAAGGATATATGAGGCAAAAAATCTCTGACAATTATGGGTTTTAAAAAGTCTGTCTCCCTTCCATAGAGACCAGAACTATAATCATTTTAGAAATAATAAGTATCAATTATAAACCACATTATAATCCAGCATTCACGACATTCACTTCCTTTAGGCTTGTGCACACATGAGTGTATGATTGACACAGAAAGTCCTGTACCACAGCTAAATAAATATCTGCTCTCTTCCAGTTCTCTCTCCTTTACATATTCCTGGTGTTTTTCACACATTGCTTCTCTTTCTTTCTGAGAGTAAATTCCTCCAAGCTGCCACAATCACTTATCTAATATGGGCTACTTCCTTTTCCAGTAACAGTTCAAATTCCTTGATTAACTTAAATGTCAATTAGTTTGGCAGCTGACTCACTTCTAAAGCAAACCACTTCCAATAGAGAAGAATGAGCAGAATAAAGACAGAGAGATTTTGAGACCCGAGGGGAAGGCAATGATCATGTAGTTTGACCTACTGCACAATGTAAAACACCCCCTACTGATTGCAGCATCTGGTTCTTCATCAAGCTTTAAATCTCTAACTGTAGTTATGTGTTATAAAGTGAAGGTTTTTTTCCTCTGCTTAGTTTTTCTAATATGTCACCTCTTCTCACTGTGTGAGTCTTCTCTTTAAAAGGGAAGCTGATAAATATCAGAACTTCTCCTGTGGCTTTTCCAGAATGGTCCTGTGCCAGGACATTAGGAAACCAGCACAGCCACAAGCAAAGATTAAATAGTTTGGGCATAAGGTGAACAGGCAAAATATTGTTTTCCTTATTGTAATTGGACAAAGGATAATGGATGAATGCAGAGACTGGATTTCAATACATGATGAGACAGTACATGTTTACTGGGCAAATGAATACCCTCTTTCAAATGTGTGGCTGCATCTGCTATATGACAGAAATGTAGGAATTTTGGTCACATAACAGGGTAGAAGGCACAAGGAAGTATCTTCCTATGACAGAAACCTATGACATGAAACCACCTCTGTCTGCTTCAGTACAATGTTGAAGAGACAGCTGGAGAACAGAGCATCAGACCACTTGTGTGACAGATGAGTTTTCCCAGCAGAGTTTATCCATCCTGCAGGCTGCAGAGCAGTCTGAAGAATCATTTCAGAGCTCAGGCACATGAATGACTTACAGCAGCCCACCATGAAATGTTCCAGATTGAGTTCATCACGCTTATCCCAGGAGTGCAGTCTAGGATGAGACAAATGATGGCAGGGGTGCCTCTGTCTCTTCACTGATTCTCACTGACTCTCTGGAGGAACCCTAAATTACACTGGTTAAGTCTGCCTTTCATTTCATATAAATTTCATCTCATGATCAGACGAGGTGTAAGCTCATCCCTGTTGTACTGCTCAGTTTAAGTATCAAAGGTTTGCCCTGAATAAAGGAAGGACATCGTGTGGTTTCATTGACACAGAAGATGAATAGCAATATGATAGGAAACTGCAATCTGTCATAACTTTACAAAATGGAATTCTTACAACCCTCTGAGAATAAACTGGACCTTCTTCTATTGTGTCATCTTTGTTTTGAGAGCAGAAGTTCTTTATAGATAGCACTTTCAGACATAATTTATTTGACTACTGTACTAGCAAAACAGATAACAAAGAGCTTCAAAACTGTATTTGTGATCTAAAACCAAAAAAAGACTCCAACAACATCATTTATCCCTTTTTTTTGGCATGGATATGCAGTATTTTTGTAAAGCTCCAGAACATCCTACAATTATGGGAAGAGTTTGACCCAGCTTGGATGCCACACTTAAATCATTCAGCAGGGTTCAGGGGAGACAAAATCTCACTGGAAAATTTGCTCTAATCACAGGGGATACTTGTACTTGACTGGGAAAGGAAGATAAATTGTATACATAGAAAGGAACATTATAATTTTCCATTCCAATATCTTTACAGTTTTTAATCAAATACCTCCAGTATATTTTGACAGTTTTGCTTAGGCATTTTAACAAGTTAATTGGAAAGAGTAACAGGCTTCAACAATTTTTTTATTACTCTAGACTTTATCTTTTGTATTGCCTTCTCTCTCTATCTCTTATAAATATAAAGATAGAATCATAAAATATCCTGATTTGGAAGACACCCACAAAGATCACTGAGTCCAAGTCCTGGCCCTGCACAGGACCCCTCCCAGAGGTCACACCATGTACCTGAGAACGCTGTACAAATGCTTCTTGAACTCTGTCAGGCTTGGTACTGTAACCACTTCCCAGCCACCGATATCAAAATAAACCGTCACACAAACAAAGGAATTGAAAGCCTCTGAGCTGGAGTCCACAAAAAGCTGCAGAGCTCATACTGAGCTTACAAGTGAACAAAACTCTGTGGATATTTCAAAAAGGATGATGCGTTTTTCACCTGTGTTAGACATCTGGGGCTTTAATAATGTGACTTCTGTTTTTATCTTCGTTACTGATGGATCTCAGATTGTATGTAGGCCGTTAAACCAGGAAGTATCTGATGCCTTGTTCTTTTCCACAAGTTTCTCTCCTCTGCAGTACTACCACCATTCAGACATCGTGAAAAGTTTAAACCTCCTTGGCCTCAGTTCCCTGAGTGTTCAGTTCCAAATGTGACCTGTTCATTGATGATGGCAGCTTTCCTCTCTGCCTTTACACTTTGGCATTAAGTTTTGTTAAGCAATTTTGGCCTTTTTTCCAGGAACCTGTTGTACCTATTTAACTAGGCTTACAACAGGGCAAGGGTTGGAGAGCTAAAGCTAAAAGCAGGCATAAAAATCTGTCCAAAGTCACAGGAAACCTGGTACACTGCATACTGATGAAAGATTAAAATGCAAGCTTCACAGACTGGATGCACCTCAGCCGCTGATAACGCAGAGAGATGCTGGGCTTGTTTACTGAATAAACATCACTTGGAAGTCACAGAAAACCTTGATTTGACTTATGAAAACATTTATTTAGTTCACATCACCTAGGGATTTTCTATAGTAAGTTTGACAGGAAACGGATTCATTTAGTGGGTTTCCATTCCTTTACCATGTGATTAATAAAGGCAAATGAATGTTTCAATTTCGCACTCTATGTACTTCAGGTAATATATCTGACAACAGCTGTCAGCTCCACTTAGAATATAATCTTTAATTCATAAGAGAACAAATAATGGAGAAGAGGTGTAGGTAGCGAGGATAAACTTATTTTTGCAACTGATAGTTTGTCTGTCTCAGGTACTGCAACTTCTCTAACCTCTTCACCCCCTGAAAATCCATATATTCTTTGGTCTAGCCTCTGTTTTCTCTTCCTACCTTTCAAAATAGAGGACTGTCAATAATATCCTTCTATAGGATGCCAGTCCTTCCTGCAGCTGCCCTACTCCCTGCTCAAACTGTGGTTTCACTCACCTTTAAAATTTCTAATAAAACCTTTCTTGTTGCTCCCAGTATCTCAGCTGCAGGAGGACAAGCCAAACAATGCTGATTTTGATCTTTCCTGCTTTGAGGGAATTTTTGCAAAATACAGAACTGCTGAAGCTCAACTTCTGCTTCCAGTTTGATAAAAACAGTAGGTCAGAGTCTTTTCCTGATGGCAAGGCTAGCATTGGATATCACAGAGGTTTTTATATAAAGAATTTTATTTACTTGCAGTTTAATGGGAATTTATTGGCAGCTGCTCACTTTCTTCTCTCCAATGGTTATGAGAGTCTATAAAAACAGTTTTGAAGTTGATAGAATTTATTCAGTCTTGCAAAAGCAAAGCAATGAAGTTAAACCACTTTTGGTTAAAACATATCCTTTTTCCTCACCAAAGCAGGTGATTTACTTAGAAAATAGTAAGCACGCATAGTTTTATCTCTCCTTACTCAGCCTTCTCTTCATTATATCGCAAGAAAGATATTCTTATTAGTTGCTGAGGAATCTGGCACAGAAGCATGTTGATCTGAGAGAAGACCTAAGGGGAGAAGAAATCACAAAAAATATGGACTTATTAAGACTGTTTCAGTGTGTGTGAAGAAAACATGGTGTTATGAACTTTGGCACTACTACTCCTTGCAGGTAGGTTCTGCCTCAGTAATTCTGAAAGCTTCAAAATACAGTTTTTCATATATAAATGTTTAGGAATTTTTAATGCTTGTTAAAGACTTTAGACCTACTGATGAGGATGGATAAAGAAGATGTTGTGAGCAGCTTGGAAAAAAAGAGCAATGGAGATCTGGAGCTATATGGACCAACCAGAGCTCAACCACTAGAAAAAGACCCTGTGAAATACGTAAAATACTGTTCTATGTTTATCCAATGCAATATTTCTGTGTGAAATTCACAATAAAGGTTTTTCAGAATTAGATTTATTTTTCACAGAAACTCTATTCTGAAATGCAACCTTAACTGTAGAATCACTCTTGGAACCTTTTGATCACTATATATCTCTGTCAGTCATCCTCCTCAGCATATTGAAGGACAACCACCCAAACCCTTTATTTTAAATAGGATGATATGTTATCACATCTTTTTTCCATTCTATGCAGAAGAAATTGTCCAGTAGAGTCTCAGTTGCCCTCTCAGAGGAATTTACAACAAGACACTTAAGAAAAGATTTAGCTAAAACTCAGACACAGTTTTTATTTCATACTGATTACTGAAACAGTGTTCGTCATTCATTTTTAAAAGATCAAACAGGATATTTACAATCATTTTATAATTGTTTTATGTTGTTTCTAGTATCTTAAAAAGAACCCAATGAAAAAAAGAACACACAACAAAAAAACCTCTTCAGATATCACTACATTTTTATTTATATATTACGCCCCCCTACCCTGACTACATGTAACCCTGTGTCCTAGTTACAGCGGCCAGGACCCGTTTATCACTGTGTGGGTGTAACCAAAACTATGTATTCTACACCCTCTGTGTCATTTCTGTCAATAATGGATCATTTGCAGCAGCTGCCCAGGGCACACCTTTCACCACAGGCTACAAGCTGGGTGTAGCCTGAGAGGCAGGGGAATGTTTCTATCTTCTCACCAATGACTCAGGTGTGATAACTCCCTTCTGGGGAGGCATCAGCACCTTCCCCCCAGCCTGAGGGGTCATGTCTGTCAATGGGCCAGCAGGGACTGGCATAACAGGCAGCTTCAATAACCATCAAAGATTCCAAAAATATCCCATGAGTTAAATCACCCCCTGTGAAATGACTTGCCCTAGGGGAGGTCCTGGGCATTCCCGCCTGAACCTGAGCAGGTATAATCTCCAGGTTTTGGGACTTCTGGTGCCATTTGTGAGATCCAGAGGAGGACCAGAACCTCAATAGGACTGTGACCACCACTCTCGACAAGACTGTGACCATCAGTCCTCACCAACAGGTTTTTCTTTCCTTTTACTTTGCACTCAGGAGGACCTCGTGGTGCTCAACACAGGGGCTAAAGAACATGATTCTGTTGATTCCTCAGGGTGCTGGGTTATGCCTCTAGTTTTTGTGGGTAAAACCCCAATTTTTCTCTGTTTCAATGTATTTATTGTAATCTTTTTAGTAAATTGTAACTCTAACTTGTAATCTCTCTTTAGCTGGGTTCATTTTTCTGCTGGTTCCTCTTTAAACCAGCACACCCTGACAATTATATACATACTTTATTAAGAATATAAACACTTCAGTGTTGTGATACAGCAGTTAAAGAAAAGATCTTAATTTGTTTGTAAACTGATGTACTTCCACTGAAATCAATGATGTTATGCCATCTTCTTGGTGATTGTAAAGAGTTTTCAAATTAAATTGATTTAAAATGAAATGGGATTACATACAAAATGGAAAAGAATAATGTGGTGCTATTTCTTTCAAATAATAATAAATATTACCTATCCTTAAAATAGAAGGTATTCTACTTTTATACCCTACCACAGCAGAAAAAGGCCTACTTTTAAGGTCATTAACAACAAGCAGGGCCTCATATAACACAAACTTATCAGGCTAGCACCATGACAACAGTACAACCCTGGAAAAATAATGTTTATCGACATTATACATGAGAGTAACATAAGTAAGAATAAGTAATTTTTGAAGGACCGTGCTACTTACAGGAATAGTTTATAAGTGCATATATAATCTACTGAAAGATAAGAACATGCAGAGAGAAATATAAGACCTGAGTAAAGTAAAATTGCTTTGTTATTTACTCATTGAAGGGAAATTAATTGCTGCAACATAATCTGGTTGACAAAACCTGCATAGATGCATGGCCTATCCAACAGCATAAGCAATTACAATACTAAAATAAATAAACACTCAGACACTGAAAAATACAAGCTAATAATTTTATTTTACCATTAAAAGTCATACTCATATGCCAGTCACCACATTAACAAATATTTATTTCAATTAAATTAATGAGAACAAACAGAATTCTGATTCATCTCTGCTGTCCTTCAGGAGTATTCCAAGCTGTAACCAAAGGGCTCTTAGAACTGGTTCCTCCAGAAAGGAATGCTACTGTTCATATCACTAGTATGTAGCACAGGAAGCAGCAGATGAGACTATTTTTACTGGATGCATGCTGAAATAACTAGCACTTTCTATATTAGAACTTCTAGAGTGGGTGATACAAACCTACTTGGCAGCACAATGTAGGACTTGGACGCTTCAATCAGCTCCATGAGCTTATTCAGTAACATCCTTTAAAGTAAAATAATTTTGATTATGATCCATACAGAGTTGCAGGGGGGCACAGAGATTTGTAAAATATGTTATAGCCCTTTACCAACTCTTACTGCACCTGCATTTTAAATTTCATCTTTAAGGAAAAAAAAAATTAAGCAATCACCCTAAATTTTCTCCTCAGACTCCTTGGTGGTTCCCCATCTCAGTAATTTTGAAATCACTAAAAGAATATATTCCTTTAAAATGTGAAGTAAGTAAGTTGGAACAGTGAGAAGGAATGGTTCTACTAAAAAAAACCCCTAAAAACAACCCCCCCCACCCCCCAAACCCCCAAAAAACAAAAAAACCCCAAACCAAACCAAAAGGCTAGACTACATGTTTCTCTCTTTTTAAACGTCAGAAAAACCTATACTAGTACCTACTCCTGAGACCCAAAGGCAGATATTGTTTTATTTTTAATTCACACTGAGAACACTGCATGGGATGTGTGCTTGTGCCACAAACAGGAAGCATTTAAACACTTATTCTGGGGTCTTTTGACTTTCTGGTCATTTCAGAAATACCTCACACTCTGATAAGCCTGAGAATGCTTTTGCAGTATCTGGATGTTCTCCAAGAAATTCTGCAGGCAATCTTGGAGGAAGTAATGCAGAGTTCCATTTTGGAAGATATGATACTGAATATATTTTTTAATGCATTAATTTAAATTTCCCAAAACCAGAATTTTCAGAACTGTACCCATGGTATTAGATAAACTCACAGTCAACACTAACTTTACCCTCAGAAGTATAAGATGACTGGAGTAGCGCTTTGGGAACTCCATCATCAGAGATCCCTGGAACACATTTGTACTGCACAGCACCTTTACAAAGGTCATGTATAGATTTTAAAGCTGTCTTCACTATAGAATTCTTATTTGTATTCTTGACCACAATTAAAACACTCCTTGCCTTCAACACAAAGATGACCACTCTTGGTAAGATTTCACTCTTTTCTTTTTAAAGACTTTGAAAGGTTTGGTTATGTAAAAAGTTAAGAAAAATCAATAGATGTCCATCAACATTTGAATAAACGATGTGAAAGAATCAGAAACTCAATCAGCTGTGAGGGATTCTTCAAAAGCCTCATGAGCCATTAAGTTCTGTCACAAAGACAAATTTCTTACAAACAGTAGATTCTAAGCATAATTAGGTCAAATTACAGAATTTACTGTGACTTCAATCCCCACATTCTTTAATTTCCTTGTATTACCTGTTCAATGACTGCATTTCCCAGACAATTCAAGACAGCAAAGTACCTCTGTATATTCCACACCATGAAGGCTTTTTGAAACATCATACATCTGTTCATCATATAATAAAGAATAACAGCTAAGGGAGAGAATTGTATTTAAATAGAAATTGGAAGTTGTTGCATCCATCAGAAATCTCTACACCATCAATAAGAAATATAAAAAGATGTATAGCACAACTGGCTGGGAATGCATGAGCACATGTACAGTGTTGGATATCAGAAGTTTCAAAGAAGTAACTGTGGGTGGTGTAAGGGTGACTTTGAGAGTTTAACTTTCTTATTAACTTTTAAAATTAAGCTTTGCTAAAACAAATCATGCAAAAATTTTTTAATGGCTCACAAATTTAACTGAATTGCTTCAAAGTGCTGTAATACCAATTTACTCTCTTGTGATTTATTTCCATAAGAAGCCTTTATAACAAAAACTGTTAGTGTCTGTTGATCAATCATTGGAGGAAAAAATATAATTTAGGGGAAGAATCCATTTAGAGTGACATTGAAATCTGTGCTTCAGACTTTTTAAGGTTATCTTGAATTTTGAATGCAGCTACAGTTGGAACTGCTTTCCTCTGCAGAGCTGAACCTAAACTTGCATGCTCCCAAAAAAAAAAAAAAAGAAAAAAGAAAAAAAAGAGAGATATAGATGAAATTTAGGAAAAATAAATTTTAAGCTTTACACTATGGTTGAAATTCTTCAAAGCATCTGAGATAACTGAACTGGGATAATTCTGTTATCATAATTATGAGGAATGCTGGGAATAGTGCCTGGAAGGGATCATTCCGGTGGTGATCTCAGTTTGCTCCTCTTGTAGAGGACATTGTTACACAACCCCACTGATGGATACAGAGTTAGGCCAATGACAATGTCAAAGAAACCATTCCAAATGAAGATTGTGTACGAATCATGAGGGATCAAATTATGCATGTGATTGTTCTGCTGCTTCTTGTATTTGCTGAAATCAGGACTTTGTTAAGTGTCAATATCTTTTGTTGACTCCATACATTAGGGTTGTCGCATGTCTGTCCAAGTTGATAAACTAGTCAGGAGGCAGTATAACTCATATGTGTGTTTGCCATTGTGTACAGATTCCTTATTAACAATCAGAAACTGTTCATTTTTTTATCCATATTTCTGTAAAATGTGGTTTCAACAGGTGGGTTACAAGATATTGTATAAATAAATGGCAGCTGAAAAAGACAAATTCTCATGTTATGGAAAAGAATTGTACTTGCAGAAGATGTGTTTATGATAGTCCAAACTAGAATATTATTTTTTTTTTCAGTAAAATCAAATAAGAGTGCACCTACCATTATCTTGATATTGTGTTTAGTTGAGTCTGCCTAGTAGAAAAGAGCATTTCAAAGTTATTCTTGTATAACAGACCTCCTCAGTATTATAGGACAAAGGAACTGAGACATGATATGATGATCTGATGAAATTGGTTATTAGATCTAAATAAAGAGAGGTCTATAGGTGTAGACTTATCTTAGAAAGACCCTCTCATGAAAGGGTACTGAAAGAACTCCACCTTATGTCGTTTCAGGAAAGTAGGAGGATTTCAAATATTTTCAGGGTTTTTTACCATTAAACAGTGAGCTCCTTTTTCCTCTGATGAGACACAAGTGCATCACACAGGCAGAAGCAAGTTAACCCTGTTTCACCTGACCCCCAAGAGAGATCTTATTTACCCCCCTAACTTCAGCAGGCAACCCTTCAGGCAGCAATTGAAGAAGATGGAAATAGCAACATCTGAGATGAAAAGAAGTTGCTTCTATGGAACAAGCTGGATGTTTGAGTGAGGAATAATTTACCTGCCATAGAGGGCCCTAGCAAGGCACTTTTTCTGCACCCTTCAACAATACGTGCCTCTGGATTTCACCATAGTATTAAGTGAAACCTAGTTCTTTACAGTGAAGCCAGAAAACTGCCCTTGCACTTTCCCTTCCCATTAGTGTACCAATTGCACCACTCAATGTGGTGTCATTTGTGAACTTGCTAAGGGTGCATTCAATCTCACTATTTCTGTCATTTAAGAAGTTGTTAAGCAGTGCTGATCGCAGCACAGATCCTTGAGGGACTGTCCTAGTTACAGAGACTGGGAGCAGCTTATCACTGTGTGGGTGTCATTTCTGATGAACTGATAATTAGGGGTAAGAATGTTGTGCTGGACTAAATGCCACTTAACAAGAACTGTCACATCCATGTAGTTCCAAAAAATCTTTAACTTAATCCATCAATATTTGGAAGGAAAACTACAAAGAAAAAGACTGATCTTCATGTTGATCATTCCATATAATCCAAGTTTGATTTAATCTCTGCAGAAACAACCAATGGGAAGTGCTTGGTCTCACACAGCAGTTGGGTGATGATATTGTGAAGGTCCTAGTGATGTCAGTTTAGCTCTCCTTGAGAACCATTTGATGTTTGGTCTTGTCATGAGGTCTTGAGTGCAATACAAGACTCTGGGATTGATTAGTTTTACAAGCATATGTGATATCTGTGATCAGCTCTGTGTCTGCAAATGATGAGACTTTTGTTCCAGCCTTTGATTCAAAACTTTGCTTGTAGGAGGTAAATTAATTTTAACACACATATGTAAGAAACTCTGCATGATGATTAATGCTGCTAAAAAAACCCGCATGCAGGAGAAGTCATGCCCTTCTATGACTGTCTCATTCTTCTGACAATTTTATTCTGTCCAAACCCAAAATATCAGGGAAAGCAAAGACATTTCTGGTTTCTACCTCCATATCTATGGTTTTCTGTTCAATCTGTTCCTGAGCTCTGGCCTTGTCACGTAATAATGCTACTTTTTTAAAGGCTTGTATCCTACTGCTGATTCATCTCTCGCAGGGATCCAGTTTGTTCTCCTTTTCTCTCTGGGTTTTTTAGGTAATGAAGTTCTAGGAACATCTTCCACACTGGAAATTTTAATTGTTGAAATGTAGTCTTAACCTTCCTTTCCTTGAAAGAATTTTGTTTCTCATCTACCTCTTACTGGGACCTGCTAGAGAAGTTGTGTGAGGGATGGATGGGCAATAGAATCACATTGTAACCACATTAGTAAGTCCTGCAGTGCGGCACAGTGGAAGCCAAAGCATAGAATAAATCAGCGCTGAGGATTCAACACTGTGATACTATATGCATTCCAGGGGTTTTCCTTTGCATTAACTCCAGCCTGGTCTTTTGAACTAATCCCATTAGCAGCTGGAGAGCATTGGATACATTTCTGGGGGTAACGTTTTGATCTGCTTTGCAAAATGCAAAACCACTCTGCAATGCAAACACAATCTGTGGGGATATTGAGTTGAATTTATTGAAATACTGACTGGACTGCTGTACTAAATTTTTTCCACCTTTTTTTTGTTGTTGGGTTTTTTTTATCCTTCTGAATTGGATGTGAAGCAAGCTCTCTAAGATAAATACAGTATTGCCTTTAACAATAGCACCTGTGATGGTGGAAGGCACAGCTGAGGTAATATTATTTTCAGCTGTACTATACTTTTCCTCTCTTGATTTTCTGCTTAATATTTGCAGAAGCACATAGTGCAGCACTCTCTTGAAGCATTTTTCAAAAAAGTGTCAGGCAAAGATACACACTACAAGACTAGAAGAAAACAACTAAATCATTGTGAAAGAACATGTATACAGGAAAGCAAAATATGTTTCAAATACCATCTTTAAATTTGACATTTATTTTGCCTATATACTATCTTGAATGTTTCTGAACTATTAGGGATGGCTTGTTCATTGGTATTAAGAAATGTGATCAATAAATTGAACTGACAGAGGTGTTTAAGTTAAAAAGAAAGGAGAATAGTGAATGTATAACTGTCACCAAAACTAAGTTAGGAAGGAATGGAATAGCATCAGTGACTCAATGAAGCTAGATTTTTAAAGAGGATAAGTAAGCCAAAGATAGTAAGTATTTATTCACAGCATACTGGGCAAGGCAAATGGATCAAAATTTGCATCTTAGCTGATGTGCATGGTATGAAGAAAATACAAAAGTGAGAGTGCAATTTGAAAATTGTCACTTGGAAGTTCCAGAAAATAAGTACGTCAATTAATAAATGGACAAAAGTGATTTTTAAAGTAACAGTATGCAGACATGTAGAAAAACACATTCCCTTGAAGAAAAGACTGATCTGTAGCTTCAAAGAGGGGCCTTGAATCTGCCCTCTGAATGTGCTTTCTCTTTTTACTGAAAGAACTGCTTTTACTTTTCATCTCACCTGCAGTCAAACACTGACGGACCCAATAGGGAGAATGATAAAAGAAAACCCCAGAACACACTAGAAATAAACTGACCTTTTTCAATTCAAGTCACAGCAAGAAATTACGAACAAACCAGTGAATTAAAAATGAATTTCATTACTTTATTACCTCCAAACTGTCATTGATTTAATTACAATATCACAGTTTTTTCTTACTGATAATGCAATTTATTTGAAAATGGTTTTGTAGAAAAAATTATCTGAGTAGGAACAATAAGGATAACACACTTATATACTATGGGGAATATAACACATCATGAAGTTGTTCTGTGGTAACCTGCCTTGTCCTTACCATCAAGTTTGAAACCTCCTGCCTCTTACTCCCTCCACAAAAACAGACATTCGGTGCAACACCTCCTTTAGATCATGTAGAAAGTGCATCAGAAGAGATACATTATTGAATGCATGCATGACATCTAAACCTGTATGAAGCCAGTATCTCTTAACAGTTCAGGAAATCTGATACTTCCCATATGATTTTTCTGCCCTCCTTTACCATTCCTTTTTAAAACCCACAGTTTCCAAGCAAAATTACACAGTATCACAGGTTAAACATATATAAGATGGCTCAGATTTAAAACTTTCAAAAACCTCATTAAAACCTTACATGCAAGTTGCTGCTGCACCTTTTTGTGTGCATAAATAGGCTGAGAGCAGCATACCCATGACAGGCTGCACCAAGGAAGCAAAAGATTCAAAACACAGGCACTGGAAAAAGGGGAAAATCAGGTTTACCATGCAGCAGTGCACATGCATTTCTCAAATGATAAAAAGTATAAACTGGCAGCAAGTTTTCCACAAGAAAGATGAGGTCAGCTTGCCCTTGTGTGCTGTGGAAAGCTCTCAGTAATGTGAGGCTGAGGATACTCTAGTATGTTGAACTTGTTGGTTAAAAAACTTTCTCCCTCAATGGTTCCAAATTAAGGTTTTCCTGACCTTGACAGAAAAAAGCAATTAACTCCGAGTTTCTACTCATCAACAGTCAAATTAAGGTCGATCAGGCACACTATTGTAGTATCTTTGTGAAGCAAACAACAGTAGAGTAACTCGTGAAGTATAAAGTACAGAATGCTAACAAACTCTCTGTGTAGTTTCAAGACCTAGGCCTTCCCAAATTATTTTTTTTGTCTGCATAAAATTTTACAGTTAAACAAAAAGATCCTACAACTCCATTTGGCCCAAATAATATAAAGGGTTTTTTTATATACAAATTTTCTCTGTAAATTCCCTAAGGAAACTAAGATTTCATCATAATTACTGTTGAAATAGGCAGAATGAAACCACATCCAAGGAAAATTTTAGAGAACATAGTCCTTATCTACAAACGACTATTTTACTAATTTAATCAACTAAAAAGTATTTTCCCTTAGCAGTCTGTAGACACTTTCATTAAGGTAGATCTTAATCCATATGTCCCTATAGTCTGAGGAAAAATCTGGTCATGCTCTTCAGAAACTCTAGAGCAAAGGAGAATGAAATGCTGTGCACAGATATACCCCAAATATCTATGTGAACTACCTTACACAATGAAATCAGTAATGTTTTTGATAGTGTGGCTTTTCAATCTGCTGCTTGGCAGAGCCCTACCAGTACAATTATGCTGCTCATGTAGTGGTATCAGAGATAATGAAGTTAGCGTCCTGATTAACTCTGCTTGTGTTAAACTGTGAGATGTTTTAAAATTGCACTGGGTTAAAAGATACTATTTCATATTGAGAACCTTAACTACATAATGGGGAGCAGTTGGAACCCCAGATCCAAGTTTAGTCCAGTTCTGTGGAATTTCAAAATTAAGTTCTGAAACGAAGGTGTATGCAGGCAGAAGACATCTGGGTTTCCAGTAAAATCTTATTCAATTCGTTGTTTGCATTGTTTTGTACTTTTCTCAAAGTCCACTACTCTCTCAATATGTTTTTTTCCTTAGATCTCTACCTTTTTCAGTGCAATAACAGTATTTTTGACTGTCACATAACCTGCTGTGCAAATACTGCTCTCTTTAAACCTGCTTTGATGAGAGTCAAAAGGTGTGAATTATGAGAGTGATAACAAGAATTTAGGGAATGCCTAGGGCCATCAAAGTAGTAGTGGATCTCATATTCTTTGACAGATACGCAATTCTGAAAGCACTATTAGGAGCTAAAAGTAGTGTAAGATTAAGTTTGGTACTCAGCTCTTTGCAGCTGTGATCAAATGCACATGGAACTGACCTGTTGAGTGCACTTATTTTTGATGTAGTCTTTCTTTATGACAGAGTTGCAGCTTGAACTATTCTTCCTCCAGGAAGTCTACTGAATATATTCACATTATAAGCAAACAGTCTAAGGAGAAAATACTTAAAAGTTCCATCCAGACACAGTATGCCAATATTAAACAGTAGAAATTTTTAACACAACCACTTAAAATATTTCAGTCCAAACTCTTCCTTTTTCCTTACTGGCAGCTCATGGCAAGTGTAAACCATAGATACCACAGTGATCCCTCATATCTTTTGTCTAACTATTGGAGTAAGGAAACTATGGCTTAAAGACAGGAGAAAAATTTATAATACCAAAAAAAACCAACAAAGGGATCTGGAGAGACTGTCCCTTGTCTGCTTTATTTACAGCCCTCTTAGGCATCTTGGCACATTGTTTTTCACCTTTGTCTCAAGACTTGAACTCCACCTAGATTTGCTTGAAATACTTAAAAAGAAAACTTAATGAAAACCAAATATTTAAAAAGACCAGTAACTGAGTTTTCCATAAGTCATGTGTCTTCGTCTTTAGGGACTACTAGTGTATCGTTTGGGATCACAGTTCCAGTTAGAAACCCACTTGTGAATTTCAGCCTTCAAAGTCCCAGTTGCAGACAAATTATTTGTTAGTCTGAAACATTTGACAAAAAATCGCTATTCATGTCTAATGTCAACAAAGTGAAAAATACCTCAGAAAAGTTTCATTTCCTTTCTTCCCACTTCATTTCTTTCTGCTGTGGGTCCTTTCTCACCCATACTGACAGACCAGATTGTACTTAGCCTTAGCAGTAAGAGATGATTCTTAACACTGGCAATCCTTAATCAAACACAAAGTGTAACACTTGTAGTTCCTGTTTGTAGTGTACTCTACAAAGACATGTTCTTATATTTTGAAGTCCACACATGAACTGTTATCACAAGAAGCTGCTAATAGTTGCCCTTCTATGTTGTTTTTAAATACAATGCAAATCCTTATCCTCATCCTATTTGGGATTTTTTTGGTGATCAAGAGCTAGTAACACAGCCTGAAATAAATTTTGAAGTACTATCTAACTCTGCAGTGTGGTAATATTTAGGTTTAAATACATTTTTATAATTGGTCTTTGTATGGAACACCTGCTTAGGATGATGTGGTACCAGAAGAGGCCGATATTATTACAACCACTTACATTTTATACACCACTGCAACTTTCTTATTGCCAACAATAGCACCTCTAATCTCCTTGCAGCTGTTGTTCTACATGGTGCTGACCATGGAAAACATGAGGTAAAGCAAACAGAGTTGTCAGAAGATGGAGTCTGTATAGCAACTAAAAGCTTTGGTATGCTTGGAGAAGTGCTCTGAAAACAAAAGAGAAAACTTGCATGTTAAAAAAACCATTGTGTTCAGACATTTAAATTGTTAATTGATGCCTATTAAAAGGCAGAGGAGTACTTCAAAGTTTAGTTTTAGTCACTTACACTAGCCACCACTGTCTTAATGTTTCAGAAGCTGAGTGTGAAGCAGAGCCAAAGCCCAATACTGTCTCATCAGGTTCTTTTAGATATTCCATGCATAAAGAGTGCAATATTTAATATCAACTGTACTTATTTAAAATTATGTTACCTTTCGGATTTATCAGAGTGATATAAAACACATTGCATAACACAATACAAATATAAGTTGCACTTTGCAAAATGCGTATATAGCAATTGCAACATATGGTTCCATCACAAAATCAGTGGGATTCCCACTACTGGTCTGTAGAATGTGCTCACCACCACAATACTGGGATCCCCAGTCACAAGGAAACTGTACATAGATTGAAGCCAGCTCAAGCTTGTTGCTGTCTTTAAAGTTCTTTTTATTGTTTTTTTCAGTTTTTAAACCCTGTGTTGGGCTAAGCCAGGTATTCACTCCTCCCCATGCTGGTCTGACTAACTCAGGGAGACATTCCCACTCTTCTAATGAGTTCAAGGGGAAACATTTCCACTGCTGTTGATCCACTCAGCTGTTGACAGCTGTTTGCCTTAAACAAGGGCCTACCTCTGGTCCCCTTGGTGCTGAGATAAATCACCTTCTGTATATCAGCTGTGGTCAGTCAAACCCTGCATTATTCCCTGAGCTTTATAGGAACATCTCCTTGCCCATTTCCCCTGTGCTTTATTCCATTGTAGAGGTTTATTGGTCAGTCTTAATTAGTCTTAATTTACAGACTTAGAAAATCATCAGTGAGAGTAAATTCGAATACAATTGAAAAAAATCAAAGAGAGAAGGAGGGGGGGGGAAGAATAGCATGAATATAAAGATGATAGAGCTGGAATTCAGGCACACACAGCAACCTGTTCTGGTAGGTAGAACCCCTCCTTCCCAGACATGCTGTTCATAATTTGTGCCACTGCAAAGCATTACAGGTGGTGAAACTATCAAGTAGTTATATAAGCCTCACTGAGTAACTCTCACTGACATGAATAAACATTATTTTCAAAACATGCCTCTGTGGTAGGAAGATATTAGTCCCCTTTCTCAGGCAGGGAATTGAACTCTGAGACAGACTGTTTTATCCAAGGTCAGTCACAATATCTGCTGTCTGAGCTGGGAAACAAACAGAGACCTCCACTGTCCTACACCAGTGCTCTGCCAGCATCCCATCTAATTCTATCAGTACGTTATTATTGAACACAACCTTAATTTAGACTTGGTAGCAGCTTAAAATAAGCTGCTGCTTGCAACCTCCTTGCAAGCTAGTAAGGAGTTAAACACTGTGAAGCTAAAATTTTCAGTAAATGCAATTCATTTTAATCACAGCCTACAACAGTATGACATTTTTTCCTCCAAACAACAAGGAGGAAAATGCAATAACTTTTTCAAATGATTAAAGATGGAAGTAGGTCGATATTAAGGATTAAGTGGTACAGCAACACAAAATTAATCAAAGTTAATATTTCATTCACCAGGAAAATAATCCCCTTTTGTTATATACCACACTATATTTTTAAATAAAGTACTAATATGGAAATAGAATTTCTTTTCAATTCTTAGCAATTCTAACATGAGCTATGTAATATCACATCTTCCTTTGCTGTTAAAGCATGTAATATCACATGGTTCATGTTTCCTACAGCACAGTAGAAAGATCTAAAATCTGAAATTTATAGTGTCATATTTATATTCTTAAGCCAACTGAATGGACCTTTATAATCAAGGTAACAGTTATAACACTTTCAATTTGTAAATCTATAATTTTCATTTTCTTTGTATGAAGAAAAAAAATCAGAAACAAAAATTAGCCAAAACCTCTTACTTCATGTTTTAGGATGGTGATCAGCTAGAGAACCATTAACACATGCAAAAACTAATAAAGCATCTAAAGGTAATCAGAAGGAAGAAACAGGTGGTAAACAGAAATAAATAAAGGTAACATTAGGAAAGCACAAGAGGGAAATAAAATTAACATATTATTCTGAGTTTCTTGAATAGCTTCATTGCACTGCCAGAATTTTTGTTAAACAATGCCTTTTTTTTCCTCTGAGGAAAATTATATTTCTATTGTCCTTGGTATCTCTTCAAATTTTGTAACTATGAAATAATTTCAGAAGAGTGTTTCTAGTGAAAAGAACACTTGGCTTCTCACTGTTCTTTGCTTTCTGAGTAAGGTACATCATGTCTCTAAATGTCAAAAGCTATTCTGTTTCCCCTTACTTAGGTGTACCAAGTTGTAAACATTTTCGGTTTTCATTTTTGTTTACCAGAGAGTCAAACCATAGAAACTGAGATAGAAGCAAATCTGTTCTGCTTATGGTTTTGAATGAAACATAACCATTTTAAATCTCAGAAAAATAAAATCAAAAACTTTCCATACCATCACTAAGTCAAGGGAAGCATGGAAACTGAACAACAAAACAAGTGTATACAGGATACATTTTTTTGTTAGTGAGTTACAGGGAAAAAGCCAAATCACAATATTACCAACAAAGTCCTAGTCTCTGTTGTTATTTGTTATGGTGATGTAGCTAATGGAAGTCACAGGAACTTGGGAACTATTGTGCACTTGTTGTGCACAATATCCAAAGCTCCATTTATGCTAATGGAGCTCAGAGTAGCCCAGGACACCTGAAACAGATGCTGTAAACTCTGAACAGCAGCTTACACTTTTACATGTCTGTGAATTACCACGTGAATTTATAACATATTACAAATTATTAGTACTATAGTTCCAAAAAAAATGCCTCTGCCTTGAGTTATTGCTTTTCAATAATGAAATATATCAGACTATTGTGTACTTTAAATCCCAGAACCTTTGCTCTTTTATCTTCACAGCATGACACAGCATAAGTGTATATGACAGTGTATGTCTGTGTGGGGTACTTGAAACCATTAGACTGACAACTAAAAATAACATTGATAATGCACTGAAACATTACCTTGTTTAGGCAATTTAGAACTATAACATGTTTCTCTTCACCTTACCTGTCTCTATGCTCTGTGGTTCAGTTCTCAAGAGGTGCACTTCCATTGTCCAATGATCATCACAAAAGCACATATACCAAAAAGGTGAATTTCAAGGAAACACAACTGAAAAATTAACTCAGAGAACTGTGTCATAAAAGCAATGGTTGGGGTGTAATAGACATTATTCAACATGGAAGTTGTGCAAGTTAATCAGAGCAAAATAATGATTTTGTGCACAGTTCATGCAGTGTGAATGAACAAAAAAACCCTGATGAAGTGGCTCTAACATGTAATGAGTTTACTTGCCTTATCGGTTACTTAAATTCTTATTCCTGAGTTGGTGGATAAATTTGGGTTTAATACCATCAAAAAGCAGACACAGTTTTAACTATCAGATATGATTTTCCAATAACAAAAGAGACTATAGTCTTAGCAGGATATGTCAGTTTGATTAAGAATAAACTAATTTTATATCATCTTCACACGGCAACTAAGCTATTTACCCTCTACTGGCCATGCTGAATATTTTTTTTCTAAATATTGCTAGCTTCATCACTAAGAGCACAAGCTGCTCATTGTATTTTATGAAGCATATTATTCTCCATGAATGTGCTGCAGCTTTCACTGGGATATGAACAAATTCTTCTCTACAAATAGAATTTCAACAAATAACTTGCAGACAATAGGTTGAGAAGGCTGGGTACTTGGAAAAGGTGTAAAGTCATGTGCAGCTGTCTATATGCTAGCATCATGCAGCTTGGTAGTGCTGCTTTTGCACCTCTGTGTATAGAATCTGCCCTTTCTTTGCTGATGTTATGAGAAAAACCTCATTGGCTTGTAGGAAAAGCAAGAGAAAGCAGCGTTTCATAATGTGCTTTTGATAAGAATATCTGAACTATTACAATCTATTTGAAAATGTCCTTGAAGTTTTAACTTAAGCTTCTCTAGGGGAAAGAGAAGTCCTAATAGATCATTCTTCTTCTAGCAATGATAGCAAATAGAACTGATATCAGTCAGCTGTTGTATATCAGGAAACATTACCTCCTGTTTTCTTTAAAATGATACAGTCCAACCACATCTGTGCAGCCTTATCTCACACATTTTCTGGAGAAAAGGCTTCTCCTGCTCATTATTTAGTACAGGAGTAACAATAAAAATAATAATAATAAAAAAGTCAGTAGAAAATGGGCACTAGAAGCTTTGCTGAGATAACATGTGGCTATTCCTAGTCTCTCTACCTATTAAGGTGTTTGAGACCTTAACCTACCACTTAAGGTGTTTGAGATAGTAGACACTGTAGCCTCCCTTCAGCAGTGATGCATGACACAGTCTGTATTTCTCTTTATCCAGTAATGACAGGGACATATTATTGCCCACTACCTGAAAAATGGCCCAGATGTTTTTGCTTGCTGATGAAATTTCTATTTAAGGAATAAAAAGCCTAGTCTGTATTGTGGTAAGAAAAATTGTCCTGAGTTAGTTTCAGTTAGGCCTGGCTGGACACAGTCTACTGTCACAGAAGTACAGGCAGTGGGAGAGGAATCAAAATTGATTAGGTCTCTAACTTATCGGTGTTCTTTCATACAGAATATATTGCACTGTTTCTACAGTTCTGAATTCTAAGTAACAGAGTAGTCCAATGATGTAATGATTACAATTATTCAAGCTAATGCAGAATGTTTCTTCTGCAGCATCCTTTTGTTCTAAGATCCTCTTTTTGCAGTTCCCATCTGTCCCCAATACATGAAGCTTGGGCAGAAAGAAACCAATAAGACAGGCAGATTTGCTTAATTTCGCTGGTGAAAATGACCAACAGCAGAAGTGCAGCCAAGAAGGTAAGAATAGACCAAGCCAAGTATCCAGATCCATTTGGATAGTTTGGTTTGAATTTAGGTATTACAGGCCTAAATTGCTAGGTTATGATGAAGAGGTGAATTGATAGAGAAAGGTTTAATTTAATGTAAGAATCAGAAAGGCATGTTCTCCAACATTCAAAGCTTTCACACATTGTGCTCCGGGCAGATTTCTTGAATTCAAGCAAAATTACCAGATGCTTAAAATTAAGCACTGAGAGAACTTTCTACTGATTTAGATTTTTAAGTAATGCAGCAAACAACCATGATAAAACAGGATGTAAAATGGAAAACTAGGGGATAGCTTGTTCCTGGAAAGGTAGAATGCAATTTATATGAACACTGGCCAAGCTTCTGCTCCTCCTGGTTGCTAGCATGATGAGCTCAGCACTACAAGGATTTGGCTGACCTATGACCTCTTCTGACTGTACAGACTCTGAATTAAAGAATTAATAAATCACTATTGCTAGAGTATTAAGTAGAAAATAATTCAAAGGCATGAAATATATTAGACATAGAAGAAACTACTAGTTATTGAGGGAAATGAATGGATGAAGGGCGGATGATGAATGGCTCTTAGAGTCAAAATAAAATGAGCTAGAGGGCAAAACAAGGTGTTCACAACTTCAGAGACACCTTTTGATACAACTGTTTGTCTGAATCACACTGCAGGTCATGAATTGTTTTTCAGTTACTCTTGTTATCCTGTTGTTTTTTCCCCATCTCTTCATAAAAGAATGTATTTTCTTGGACTTTTTCTTTTTATTTTGTTCATTGTTTGTTTCATGTTTGTTATGGTTGGGTTTTTTCTTTGTCCTTTCCTCAGTTAATTTCCAAATCAGTGGATTTAATTCAGTGATCTAAATTTATTAACCAAAAGATCTAGAGCATCCTGAAACTGGTAAATTGAACATTTTGCTATGAAATTAAAACAATTTACATCTTAATTTTCAAAAATACTACACCTGTAGTAATGACTGAGACATGGATTTGTATTCTTATACACTTCCATAATCTAAATGAAAATGAAAGCAAAGCTGGCAGAGAAAGTTGTGAATTTGACAATGAATCAAATGAATTTCAGCAGTCATCAGATCTTGAAAGTTTCGATTCATTAATGGAGATATGATGTCCTTCAGAAACACCTGCATTGTTTCAGAATGGATAAAGTACATCCATGTGGTAATATGCATGAATACATATTTCTAAGGCAAAGAATCACTCATTCAATGGTGAATATAATGGAAATAAAAACAAAACACAGATTTTTTTTCTTACTATTTTCTTTTCAATTATAAAAAAAAAATCACATCTATCTTACATACAACTAAGTACCAAATATATTCTTTGATATTCAGCAAATAATCTACTGAGGAAACCATAGATATGGATGTAGATTCTGCAGATTTTCCTCTGTCTATCTATTCTACCTATCTTGTTTCCACTCCCTCTGGATGGCTCTTGATCTTCAGTGAAGAAGCAGGACAAATGTAAAGTTGTTGAAACAAAGAGCAATGTTTTCTCTATACATAACTCCAGGTTTCATTTTCTTTATACCTTTTTCCATCAGTTCACCATGGACTGTTAAGCTGTACTGTTTCACTGACCAAAATCACTGTTACATGCCCTGACAATAGATATGTGGTGTGCAGTGAGGCTTTCATGCAGGTACAGCTTTAAATGGTGAAAATAAACTCTCTGTCTTCATTAATGCACTATTTGTCACTGAATCAAAACACCGAAACTTTCACTCTTTTTTAGCAGTCAAGTCTAAAATAATATCATGCAAATTTCTATAACATTCAAATTTTCTGGTGTGTCACAATACTGGCTTTTTTCCCCAGATAGTGTCCTTCAGGATATTAAGCATATTCATTCTTAATTTCATCATAATTATAGGTTCTAACATTGGAAAATTATCTTATCTTTCCCTTGATCTTCTTCCTGCTTGTTCTCATTTAACTTTAGCAATTTAACACAGAGAACTAAAACATGACTCTGATGGCTTACAAAGATTATGAAAGAACAGGGTCTCCTATCCAGCTTTTCTATGCACAGTTTCTTCTCCCCAGGCCCCATTCACCAGGAACAGTGCATGTTTTCAAAAAATGTGACATAGATTTGAATCAGTATCTTCTATGTTTTGAAGAAAACTACTACAGACATGACTGGATCCTGAAGTTAGGTGCCTTGTAATGCCTATAGAAGCATTTTCAGGGAAAAACTCAGGCTTTGGAGAATGAACATTTGCATGAAACCACCATACAAGGAAACAAAGAAGACTAAGGAAAGTGAAATGGGAAATTTTGCAGAATTTCATCTGCCCTGGAGTATTTCCTGGATGGAAAGGGCTCTGGCACATGACCAGTGGTGGACAAACAGGCAAATGTTGCCAACGTTGTTAGTAGAAATGCTGACTACTCCCTTTATGTTAACTTCCACTATTTCTCTGAAAAAAGCACTTTGACCTGGAACAGGTAATAGCCAGAATGATTCAGATCTCTGCAAATACTGCTCACATTTCTCAGTGCTTCATTGATGTAGAAATTGCTGACCTCTGTTTCAGCTGTTTGGAAAACCAAGTTTCCAATTTAGTTTTGTATGTTCAGCAAAATGAACACCCTGTATTCAATATAGCTTATGGTATTTTAAAATTAAGGTGTATGCTGGGCCTGGTGGGAAAGGGAGGATAAATCAGGGACACCACACTACATGGGGTCAACCTTGGCCTCATTGAACCAAGGGGAAATTTATTGCTGGCATAAACTGGTAGATTTTCTGCACAATTTTGTTTCTGTTTTAACAAATAATCTCAGGCAAATAATTTCACTCTTTGTTGTTTGTCCTATCTGGCTTTGATCCTCTTCAGTCACTTGTGACAATCCCTGTGCCAAACTGTTGACAGTCTCTTATTACAAGTTGGAATTCCTAAGTACAGTGACACACTTATCTCAATCTTTGATTACCATCATCTTACATAAATGACAATACAAAAGCAAACCCTATCAGGAAATCCACAAGCACTCCTTATTTTCAATGGGGCCAGTTGCACTGTTGCTGGCGATAATCATGAGTACTTACACATGAACCCTCACTGAAGAATCTTTTGATAGCTACAGACAACAGCAAACACCTAATGCAGAAAACTGAAGTGCTCCTAGACACACGGCATTGAAGAGTGTATTGATACAGAGTACCCATAAACCAGCCAAGGTGAGAGAATTTAGAATAGGCTTTCTCACTACATTCTCTCCCTTGTACTTGTAGCACAGATTACAGACGATATGCTTGTTTCTGTGTCACAAAGCCTAGTGCATGACAATTCTTACCCAGAGCGGAGCAATTTACTACTTGAAATATGTCCCTTAACTTTTCTTAATTGTCAGATTTCAACAGTCTAAATTTAATTCTGTTGCATTTAAGGTCCAGCTTCATGATGATATAATTTATTTTGGACATTACTGGTGACATTGCTCTGCCTGTCAGTGGAAACATGAAGGAATATCACCATAATGAATATCCATGGACTTAAATAAATCATTCAAAATACTTCAGATATGTACTGAGGTTTTCCATTGACCCTGTAATGACTTTATTAAAACTGTTTTTACGTGAGCTGTGTCAGCAACAGGAAATGATGGTGTTACAGCAACATCACCTCAGCTTTTAAATGTTTTAGGAAAACACTGCTAATTTTCTTTTAGTAGTGTATCATCCTTCTCAAATTACAGTCTCACAGAACAGCACAGACACCATATGCTGGGAACGCATGGGATTTCCTTTTCATCTTGATTCCTAACATCAGGGAATTGCAGTTATCCCTTGGAACACATCAAAGTTATTAAGAGTATGTCTAATGAAGATGTGAATCCTCTGTAGCTTTAATTCAACCTTAAGAATTAAGGTGATACAGCTGACAGCCTAGAGGACTTTGACAGTGACCGTCATTTCCACCATGTCATTCCTACTCTTTCTAGATTTAATAAAACTACTCTTGTTTAATTTTGTGGGATGGATAAAACCTTAGAGGACTTTATTTGAATGGCCCAAGGCATCATGATTTTACACAGGGCCTAACACTGGTGTAATTCCAGTGATCAGAGCTTGAGTCAGGGTAGAGTTCAACATCTACCATGGCAGAATCAGACTCTTCATATCCTTTGGTAAACAATCTTGGAAAAAAACCCCACTAATCCAGTTTCAGTTATAAGGTAATTTTTTTTCTCTCTTTTTTTTACATTTTGAATTGTTGTCCGACCTGCTTCCAAGTGAACCCCTCTTTCCTTACTAGGAAAGACCAGGAAAGACTGAGGATACCTATGATTTATTAAAAGATCTGAACTGCCAAGGGATTTGGAGGTGAAGGGGAAGAAGGTTGATGAGAGGAAACGGTCTCCAGGAAACTTCTGGAATATGCGTGAGTAAAGTACTAACCCTTGTCAAGTCTTATAAAGAAAAGTGAACAAATTTTCTTTAGGAGAAGTAAAAAAAAGCTACAAAATATCAGATTGAGTTTTCTATGCTTTATGTGGGAACTGTTATTGTAAGGACAGACAATAGCTAATTAAAAGTACAAAATCATACTTCAAATCAAAAATAAACACGACTGTTTTGTTCAAACTATCCCTCATGTAATTGATGAAAATCTTAGATATTAACATCTACAACCAGCAGCTTCCTCATTTCTCAGAACTACTGCAGCTCTGAGATTAAAATCCAAGGTAATGATGTAATTTACTGTGTTACAGGTGTACAGAGAAAATGTGTCCTTGAAAAAAGTGAAAGATATTGATTATGTTTCTGGATGCAAGAAACAGACAAAGAAGTGTTAATGATGACATTGTGGGGTTTTTTTTCTCCTTCTGGCATGAACCCTCTGCCTGGTGCGCACTAGTAAGCAAGATAAATGGTGAAAGAAGGAATTCCCAATCTGCCTCTTCTAAAGCAGCTAAATTTTCAAAGACAAAACCTACAAAGGCATGTCTTGGATGATAGAGAAAGTACTGAAATAAAACAATAGTGGTGAAATTTCACCAGAGAGCTCTGTGTGAAGTATGATTCACATGGTTTGGAAGGAGAAAAAGAGGATGCCTTCCTTCTCTTAATCCAGCTTCCTATCTTGTTTCCAAACCCAAATAACCCAAATCACTAACAACAGGTTACCAGAAAGGAGAATAAAGGGAAATATGTTTATCAGTCTATTTCTATGAGACTATCTTAATTCTGTCTATTTCTAAAAGGTATCCATCACTTGCAAGCTCTTCTGTATTTTCAGTTCTTTTTCCTTTTCCTTTCTGTTTCTCATCACATTAAAATTTTCCTCTTCCAGTTTTCTAAGCTAAAGTTTTACTCTACATGCCCATTTTCTGTTGCATGGACATCTTATGGCTACTCCGTCACCATCCAGTGGCAGTACCTTTCACCCTTCTTTGCAGAGATTTTTTTGCTCATTCACACATTTCTCCTCCACTGTGGGTGTTTGTCACCCTGCAACAACATGCACATGTTTCACTGTACCTTTCCCATCTGAACTCAGACCATTACAATGAACACTGGAGACCAAAAAATTTCAGTTGAAAAGTTTCCTGGATATCCAGAAAGAAGCACTCAGCAGACAATGAAGTAAAGATAACCAAACTTCCTTCTGTTTTAATTGAATACTGAGTGTCTCTACCTTCTCTCTGTCATGGTCACTGAAAAACACACAAATTTGCATATTCAATGACTGCAGAAGGAATGCAATATCAGCTAATAGTATTAATGCAAAGATTATTAAACTATAAGAACATTTTATTTTTAACTTCANGGAAGAAAAGGAGCACAAAATCCAATATCCAGTGATGCTGGGATATCCAGGGTCTGTGTTCTGTCCTCCTCGATCCCGACAACCGACTGAGCTCCTGCCTTGCGCAGGAAAAACCAGAAAAACCAGTTTTTCCCCTCCCAGACTTCAGGGAGATCACAACAAAAGCTATACTTAAGAGAGATAAAATCAAGATGCACACATCCTTTGTATCTTTTGTTAACCATCTTCCCCCACCCCAGGGCGTTGGCTCCAAACCTTTTGGAAGGAATTCCTTCTTGGGCTTTGAAAACTCCAACAAGTTCCCTGAACAAAAATGAATTGAGGAAGTTATATACATGTACACCAATGCTGTAGGCTCTTTTCCATCTTTGTTTCTAAGTGAATAATAATAATAAAAAATACTACATCACACGAGTTATGCAAAAGGTGGATATTATAAGATTTTATATTAAAAATGGCATTGCTTCAGTGAAACACATTAATTTCTGGTTCCAAATATAGTTGTTTTATTTCTTGATTAGTATTCATGACAGAACAATCTAAACATTTTTAAATTGATTGCTCATTATATCCTTATTGAACAATTAACTCTGAAATAGCATATGATCTTTGATTTGTGTGAGTTTTTTGGTGACATTTATGCTATTGATTTCAGTGTTACTATCCCAGTATTTAGAGGTTTTAGAATTTTTCAAGAAATTGACCTAAAAAATGCAACCCTAACCACTGAAGTCTGTAGACATGCAAAGTGTCAGAAGATTCAAACTCTCACAATTTCTTCTCTTCTATTTTTTATTTTATTTTTTTTAAATCATAAAATACTGTGTGCATCTAACACAATGCATTATGTAAAACTTTTCAATTATTAGGAGCTTAAATAAGTTTTCTAATATATAAATAAAGCTTAAATAAAATTATGCAGGAGTATACTATAATATACTGCTCTGTCCAGGTCCAGCCAAAAGTAACCACTCAGATACAACATTCTTTAGATTTCTGGTAAGACATTTTTCTGAGTGACATGACATACTGTTAAAAATATCAGCACCATGCAATACCAATAAAGGACTTGACAAATGTAAAAATTAGAATGGGCAAAATACACTTATTGAGAAAATATTCCCATCTCTGACTCTCAGGATGCATAGGCATTCATGGATGATGATGATCTATGGTGATGAGGAGAAGGAATCGAAGGCCAGAAAAGCCCCACCTTGGATGGTTAGTTCAGTTTATATGGAATGCATTATAATGCAGACAAATGAAAAATTGAAATGAGAAAGGCATCCCAGCTCTGTTAACAACTGCTCTGTTATGGAAAGAAGATCAGAAAATTATTTAGGAAATCACAGCAGAGAAGCAGTCTAGCATGAGTACCCAGTGCAATATGGAATAATGACTCAAAAAGGCTAGTTATCCTTTACTGCAGAAGTCCTAGAGTAGTAAATGTGAGTTGGAGAGTTATTATCTCTATCTAGCACTGAGGACAACAACATAAATGGAATCTTCTGTGCAGTTCTGATGTCACAATTCAAAGGGTGCTTGAAATTGCTAGAAGTGTTGTAATGGCCACAAAGGAAGTCAGTGAAAGAGGTCCTAAGAGGAAAAAAAAACCCCAACAAACTCCAACCTTTAGTGTTAGCTTGAAAGCTGTTTATAAGCTAAAATCTGTTTTACTTATTTAAAAAAAAAAAAGAAAAAAAGAGTTAGCATTGAGAAGGGTTATTCCTGTGTTCTTAAGTTAGTAGAGGAAGGTGTATCAGGAGCCTAGAAGTTATGTGGAAAGATGGATGCGGAAAGTAGCAACATAGTGCTAGTTTTATAGAGAAAGTGATTAATACCTGGCAAAACATCCAGTGGACTGGTGAGTTTTTATGTCTTGGATGGAGTTTCCAAACTGAGATTGAGTGGTTTCCTGTGGGGGCACAGAAGTTGTACATCAACAGCTCAGTGTTTAACAGTGCCCTTAGGCAGTCAGAGAGGGGAGCTGATGTTCCCAGCCAGCCTTAAGGTCTGAATCTCAGGCCAGCCAAGGATGCTGTCTGGCTGCAGCTCAGATAGATTAAGATGTTAGCACTTCCCACTGTGCTTTGGGCTATCAATGACTGCAAGTACACTAAATGTAGCAACACAACTTCTGGGTCACTGCCTAATCCACTTTTGTTGAAACGATCTAGGTTAGAAAAATCCTTTCTTTAAAGAGGGTAAGCTAACCTGATTATTTTGACAAAACTGAAGATGTAGTCTGACTCATCTGCCAGTAGAACAGAATGCCAAATGATTTCCCTGTTAGCTACGGAATATGTGTAGAATTAGAAACCTGGTGAATGGTGATTGAAGCAAAGAACACAGCTGAGGAACTTCCGAAGTTGGTTGAAGGTCACAAATATTTGAGATACAGATTTTAGGGTGAACCTATAAGTCATATATGTGTCTCTCAAACTCATGTTTTAAGAATAGTAAAAAAAAAGAAATAAATACATTTTTAATACCATAGCACAAACTTGATCTAATGAGAAATGATGCCACTGACTCTCCAGAGCACAGTATTTTTAAGTGGTCAACTTGGGTGAAATATGTCGGAATTAAAACTTACAGAAACGCGCTTGAATATTAAAAACCTTCACACTGATATTCAGAAAAAAATGCATGCTAAACTATAAGCCTATTTGAATGCAAATTTTTATTAGCAGATATATCCTATGATATTACTCACAAATGAAAGTATTTGTGAACTTGTCATCTCAACTAGCTCTAATAATGCGCAGAAATAGAAAATGAAAAGTTAGTGTAATGGATACAAAATATCTTATTGTCGGTGTAGAACAATTTGTTTTATTCTTTAAGCCACAACCTTGAACAGTATCTTAAAGAACTTAATTTGACAGCTCTTTGCCTGTTACTCATCTGTTATTCCGTATCAGCAATGTATTCTTCAAGGTAAATAAATGTAATAACTTCAGCAATTGAAATGCATTTCTACACTAATATCTTATAACACGACTCCCTTATTCAAGTGCCATTAGCAATTACACATGGTATTTAAAAGAATAATTTAAAAGCAAAGCTTGGTAAAATCTCTCTCTTACCCCACACTTTTTTCTGCTCTTAGCCCTTAGGGTTTTCCCTTCCTCAGGGAGCAATTCCACACAGTGACTGAGTGCAATACTGTCTTGCAGTGGTCCTGTGTTTTCCCTGTTCTCCTCCCATTCCTGGAATTGAGGTCAGACCACTCCTTTCCACCTGCTCCGGCATCCATTTCAGGCCTATCTAAATGAGTTCAATTCAGTAAACTGGCTGAAAACTACATGTTTTTCTCCTCATGGGTTAGTTTTTTACAAACTCAGTCAGACAGGACTCCAGGAGTCATATCAGGAGTGCTCCAACTTCTCATGTTGGGCAGAAACTTGAAAAGTATCAGCGGGTGAAGTAAAGCAAGGAGAACACATTTCATGGTATCTCATTTTTCTGCTACTTTTCTTGTAATGGCTATTACAAAAGTGCTGCCAGTTTACTAGGAGGATTTGGCTTATCAAGAAATCAGGTGTGTGCCAGAGCTGGGGCAAGGAAAGAAGTGGCAGCAAGTACATCTGCGGGAGTCCCCTCTTTCAGCTCCACTGAGCTACTAGATTGGCTCAGTAGGTCTTACGGGACTGCATCCCTAAGCATGCCATGCTGGCAGATGTTTGGGAGCCCCATGAACTCACTTTGGACAAAAAAAAAATTGTTATAGCTAAACACTAAAATGTCCAACACCAACAGCTTACCTAAATATGCAGTTTTGGATTACTGGGACCCACAGCTCTTTACAAAGCCCAAAGAACAATTAATCTTTTTAATGGTAAGCAGTTGAGTGCCTTTCCCTGTAAAAAGTTTACAGTGGTGCTTCTCTTCCCCTAATTTTGCCTCCCTCAAAACCTGCTTGCAGTAACTAAGGTGAACTAGCATATGGATACAAGAATAAAGGTCTGGGATATGTGAAAATGCCCTTAAATTTGCTATCTGCCAGTGGAAATGTCACAGTGAAGTGCATGGTCCAAGAAAAGTAAATTGAATTTGGCATTACTATTTCTGTATCCAAAATGCCATGACCACATTGTGCAAGAACTGATCTGACAACAAAAACAGCAAACTTCTCTTTTGCAGGTTCAGGTTTGTTTAAGATATGTTGAAAGGCTGATTTTGCACCATTGCAATTTATACTAGATTAGACATCACCTGCTTTCAAGCACCTGTCAGAAAGGTCTGAACCTGGAATAAACTCTTTTATATACTGTGGTTAGTTATATAAAAACGTGACCATATCCTGATCCAGGACAAACAAATGCTGTAAGGTGAGTTGGTGGTGGGTTACAGTAGCACTGTCAAATCAGAGCCTTAAGGAAGCTGCAAAAGCCCTGAAAATTCAGGTCATCATCTCATAACTGAGTCCGCATCAACTATCTTTGTCTCGGGCAGCATCAAATGGCTCTCAGTATTGTTCCTCCTAAGGAATCCATTGCCCATCCAGGAGGGAGGTAATAGTGCCATCAGGAGTACGTGGTACAGCATAAAGGGGCAACATTGCCCATGGTGCTACTTTTCCCTTAATTCCCATTGATTACACAGCAAACACCCCAGTAAAATAGGAGAACTATGAACGGTGGTCAGTCTAACAAATGGATAGTCAGAATGAAAAACACATTAAAAGCAGTAATATATATACATTCCAAAACCTTGTTTAAATAAGGTATTTATTTTTACAAAAGACAGCTTGCTAATCATGTCCTTATAACAATATTCCACATTCAGACTTTTTTTTGTGTTTGCTTGTTTGTTTTTGTTTTGTTTTGCTTTTTCTTTTAGAGGAAAAATTAACTTCTCTTGTGCTAATCACCAAATTGAGCCCCAGTTTTACATCTGTTCTTTAAAAAAAATTTTATTTTTTGGCACTTATACTAAAAGGAAGAGTATGCATATAGAACATAGAAGACAACAGGATCAAATTCTCCTCTGGAAAAAAGGTTTCTCTCAAGCTAATGGTGCACTAAAGCACTGATGGTATAAAAACAAATGTTTGTTTGGTCTTGTTCTGAAACTGAAGTCCTGCCCTCTGGCCAAGAACCAAATGTGCTACCAGATGAGTGATACAGAGACACTGAGGAGCAACATGAGAGAGCGAGACTGCCAAGACTGCACTGTATCACCTTCATATCCAAGGCTTTTGTCTGAGTTAAAAAAATACTCAAGCACATACTCACACACACACACACACACAGAACAAACAAAAAAAAACACCCAAAAAACCCCAATCCAAAACAAAAAAAAAAACAACCAGAAAAAGCCACAAACAAGTAATCCTTTGTCTGGAAGCTTGTAAACCTATTCATGACTGTACCACAAGCAGCTTGGTAATACTTATCAACATTGCATCTTCCAGCAGAAACCAGACACTTCCACTTTATGCTAAAAGTTTTCATGTATTTTCCATCAAACGGTTAGGTGTCTGTGAGGGATTTTGTTTTCTTTCTGGTTGTGAATAGAAAGTTTTGTTGACTTTAATTTAGCTTGAATGCTATGGACAGGCAGAATTCAGACTTGTAAATAAAGACTATTCAAATTGCTGAATATCAACATGAAAAATACCTCTAAAATTTATAGGATATTATTAATGTTTTAGCTGGGAACGAGATGGCCTACCCTGACAAAAAAATAAACTGTCATGTACATTAGGATATATTAAAAGTTAGAATGAGAGGAATGAGTGCTTGAATGACTTCTGAGAGAAAGTGATACACTTACAAAAGCAATAACAGTGATTTCTGGCACTACATTATAAATCAAATTCCAGTTTCAGTGTGGGATACACATTTTGATATAGTTATCAAAGATAAAGAGGTTTTGCATAAGTTGTTTTAAGAAATGAACCATCAGCAAAATCATCATATGGCAGTAGAATTTTATCTACATTTGAGATTTAGTTGAAAGAGAAATACCTTGAAAAATTAAACACCTGCAACTAATATTGCTACACTGGGGAAAAAAAAATCTATTGTAGACATGGTATGAAAGTTAAATATTGCTTCTGTCTATGGCCCTGTGTAAGCAGCATCCTCCCATAAGAAGCAGAATTTTCCCACAATTGCAATCTCCAAGGTCAAAACTGCAAAGGCAATGATTCTGGTCTCATCTGAACTGTGCTTTCTCACAGAAATTTTCCAAGCTAGAAGTTCATTAAAAACGTATTCAGATTCCACAGTCAGTCTAGCAATCTGTACCTCATGGGAGGTGTGCTGCTCAACACAACTAAAAACTTAGGGATGCTCTTTTTCTAAAACTTGATAAGATTTATCTCTGAAATTAGTGGATGACCCTTCCTCCAAAAACTAAGAAGAAAGAAAATGACTAAAAAGGTCAAAATAAACCATCAAAATCCTAACATATTGATCGAACACTGATGAACATAACAGGAAACAACCTAGAATGGCAATGAAATGTTCTAGACAAAGAAATGAGAGCTTTCCCATTACCAATGATACTATTCAAATGAAAAATTTGCTAACATTTGATATTACACAATTTGTTTTGGAATTTTAACATCTTTAATTCTTAAAGGATGTCTGGTGAAACAGTAATGTTTTCTACTCCAGGGACCCAACTGACCTGCCTGCAAACTGTAGACATCAGTTCATTGGTATACTGTAGCAGTTCTCAGCTACTGCAAAGCCAATAAAGGACTTTATCATATTTGGGCCTGTGAAAAAACAAAAAAAGTGTTTAATAAATAAAACTAAAAGTATATTAATCTAGATTTTGGACAACTTAAATTTTGAGAACAAGGTTTATTCGAGTCAGATTGCCCATAGTATTTTATATAGCTTTACAGAAAAGTGTCTTACAAAAAGCATAAGCCATTTGTAAAGAATATTCCTTCTGAGTCCAATTGTGGAGAAATACTTAGAGAGAAATGACCACATGACTCTACACCTATCTAAGCTGATAGGGTAGGACTGACTTCACAGGAAAAAGAGATCCAGCCTATTTGTTTCTACAAATTCCAAAGGACTCAATGGTATTTGCTTTAAAAAAAACCCCATGAATATCTTTATTGAAAGAACATGTAGCCTTGCAGGGGTGATTTAGACTTCCCTTGGCAGCAGATACTGATGGAGTAGGTACAGAAGGTTGCTTTCAACTGGATACTTTCTCTAAATCTGTGCCAAGGTTCTTCCAGATCATGCAAAACAGAAAATGTTTCTGCTTTAGCCCATATGTAGCAGACAGAAGTAACTCTTTGCCTTCTGTAGCAATTATTTACTCCTATTTGCTGCACCCACTTTTAGTTAGCCCAGCTGAGAAAGTAAATGTACTTCTTTTTCATTCCAGAGTCCACATTTGGGCAATCACTATTACCCTATCCCTCCTATGTAAACACTAAGGCCTGGAAGGATTATTTCCTTGCTTTCAAATCTATACACCACTCATAGGAGATAGGTCTCAGAAAAGTAAATATCTAAGTCTAACAGGAAAGATTCATGGATAAGAAGAGCACAAAGGAAACTGGAAGTGTTTTACAGAGAGATGGAATATGAGATCAGAAAGATGGACCTTGTGCTGCAAAGCAGAGGAAGGGAGTTATTCATGGGGGAGGTTTCATGTGGGATCCCTGTGGGTGCTGCAGTGGTGTTAGCCTCAGGGGATCGTGATGGAGCCTTCTTTGCACCCCTCCCAGAGCACCCCATCTGGGCAGGAATACGCCTGCTTCCCTCACTCCCCCGCCCCGCACGGCAGCGCTAAGGAGTTCATTGGCACACGAGGCATCACTCCTTAGGGCAGGCAGGCGCAAAAGTCCTTAGTATCATTAGTAACATCGCCTTTTTCCCCTGCTGAGAGAATTTTATTAATTGGACCAATTCAACACTTTTCGCATCCAATACACCTTTCTCTCTCCTCTCCCAAGGCCTCTCAGTGAGGGCAGCGGGGCCGGTCGTCCTTTCGAGAAGGGGCCCTGCGGGGGTCACGGCGGCGAGAGCTGCTCCCCGCGGTGGCGAACCAAGAGATCGGCGGGAGCTGCCCGCCTGGAGTCGCCCTGTCCTGCTCGAAGCATCCCGGTTTAATTTCACCCACGCCGGGGGCCGGACAGAGGGGGTGGGAAGGGGCGTCCTGCGGGCAGGGACCAGGGTATCGCTGTCTCAGGAAACGAGGAGGAGAAGGGTGGTGTGTTTTTGTTTTTTTTTTTCCCATCCCCCCTTCCTCTTTTCCAGCCAGTAAAGAGTGTCTGCCCCTTTGAACCGCTGGCACAGCGCCTGCGGCTGCACACGCACACACACACCCCCACACACACACCCACACACACACACACACACACAGCCGCCGGCTATAAATAAGTTAGGAGCCGGGCAGAGGGCGAGCAGTGCGCGTCTCCCGGCGGGACCAGGAGGCAGGACCGTCCCGCCGAGCCTCCCCGCGGTGCCATGGCCTGCCTGGAGCGCTGCTGCCGCTGCTGCGCGGCGGGCAGACGGCACAGCAGCATCCTCTACAGCATCCTCCGCAGCCAGGAGCGGGCGGAGCCGGCAGGGCAGGCTCCCCGCGGCTGCCCGTGCGGGTCGCGGCGCAGGGTGGCCCTGCGGAGTCCGCAGGTGGTTTGCAAGGCGGCCTCGGCCGTGCTGGTGAAGACGCTGCGCTTCGTCCAGAACGTGCCCTGCTTCCAGGAGCTGCCGCTGGAGGAGCAGCTGCTGCTGGTGCGCAGCTGCTGGGCGCCGCTGCTGCTGCTGGGGCTGGCGCAGGACCGGGTGCCCTTGGAGACGGTGGAGAGCGCGGAGCCCAGCATGCTGCAGCGCATCCTCACCGCCCGCCGGCACGGCGAGCACCCGCAGCACGGCCCGCACCTGCCCTCGGCCGGCGAGATCCAGGCCATCAAGGGCTTCTTGGCGAAGTGCTGGAGCCTGGACATCAGCACCAAAGAGTACGCCTACCTCAAGGGGACGGTGCTCTTCAACCCGGGTGAGTGGCCGGGCGGAGAGCCCGCCTGTATCCCCAGCGATGAGGGGCGAACGCGGGGCTTTTCCCAGGGGGAAAGAGGGTGGCGGACGAGTAGCAGAGTTTCATCCCCTGCCCCCTCCTCAGGACCATTGCCGTCAGGCTGCGTCCAGGTCTGGTGTCCCGAGGGCTGGCGCCTTCCACAGAACAAAGCGAACCCGAGGCGCCTGCCAGTCGCTCCGGGAAAGTTGGGAGTCAGCAGAGGCTCCCTGCTGGTTTCAGAGCTTCCCCTCAGCCGGAGCGGGGAAACCCCCCAGCCCGCCCGAGGGCAGCGAACGATCTGCACGCCCTGGAGAACAAGGGAAGGCTCAGGGTTTCCAGGACAAAATGTGCTGGTTTTGCTTTGTGTGTAGGGCTTATGATATTTTTGTTTTGTTTTGTTGTGGTTTTTTGTTTGCTTTTTTGTTTATTTGTTTTGTTGGGGGGTTTTGTTAGTTTTTCGGTATTAGGTGGTGTGTTTTTTTTATTTTTTTAATTTTTAATGTTTTTTTATCTCTGTTTGTGGAGACTTCCATAGGTCCCTTCGATGCTCAACCAGGGGCTTATTATCATGTCGGTGACTCACCTTAAAAGTAGCTGGTAGGCTGGATCGGGAACTTCCCAAGCATGGCAGTACCCTGTGAAAGTGGGACAGAACTCTTCCTCCTCTCCCACTGTCAAACTGTTTGTTAGTGTTACTTTGCATTTATCATCCTGCTCGTGTAGTTCTGCTTTCTATACAGATAAGAGAGAAAAGGTTACAATGATGAAACTTACCGTACACAAGACAGATTCTGGAGCTAGTTTAATCCGCAAAGATAGAAGCATGGTTCCAGGAGGAAAAAATTCTTTGCTGAAAGGGTGGTTAAGCATTGGAGCAGGCTGCTCAGGGAAGTGGTTGAATCACCATCCCTGAAAGTGTTCAAAAGATGTGTAGATGTGATGCTCAGGAACATGGTTTTAGTGGTGGTCTTGGCAGTGTTAGGTTAATGGTTGGATTCGATGATCTTAGAGGTATTTTCCAGCCTCAATGATTCTGTGGTCACGTTTAGCCTTAATTCTGCACAGTCCACCTTTCAGTATCCTTTCTATGGTTAACCAGAAAACGTTCTGTTATATGTTGGAGTCACTTCTCGCCACTGGTAAAATGGAGCAGAAACACTTGTCAAAAGAAACCTTAAATGTGAATAATGCATTTTTGTAGAAGTGAACCACTAAAAAATGTTATTTTTATTGTCTTCCCCACTGTAATGTTGTTGTGGAGAACGCTATTCAGATGAAGTTTTTATCACCTAATTTGTTGAACACTTAAGTGAATGTTGACAAACATCATATTTGTGTAATGAAGAAGAGTATTGAAGGTCCAGAACGCCAATAGGATAAGATTTTTATCTCCTCAATAAAATTTGGTGTGTTCATTCTGCATAGAAGTCCTCTAGTAATTAAATTTGCTTCTTTCCTTGAGGGATAATTACAACCTGTGAGCTGTTTGTAGTCCTTCTGCAAGAATAATGTTGTTTTATAAACAAAACACACATAAACAAAATAATTTATTGTTCTTTTCAGATCTACCTGGACTGCAGTGTACACAGTACATTGAAGGACTGCAGAGGGAAGCACAACAAGCTCTAAATGAACATGTCAGACTCATTCACAGAGGTGATGAAGCCAGATTTGCCAAGCTGAATGTTGTTCTATCCTTGTTAAGGTCCACTAATGCTAATGTGATTGCTGAATTATTCTTCAGACCCATCATTGGAGTGGTGAACATGGATGACATGCTTTTGGAAATGCTTTGTGCAAAGTTATAAAGATGTGTAAAATAATGAAACTAAGTCCAGTGCAAAGGAAGGCCTAGAGCAGAATAGTGTAAAGTATTGTAAATAAACTAACTTATTGTTTTTACATAGATAGTATTTTTGTATTCCATAATAAAATATTCTTCAAGTTCTGAAGTTAATTTTTAGTAAACACAGTGGTTTTGGAATAAGGTTATGGTCATCCAAACAAATCCTAAGGTTATGGAGAATGTTCATATCCAAAGTTGACTGGCTATTCTTTTACCATGTCTGTGAATAAAGAACACACTTACTATATCGTACTTTCAAGGTGAGTAATCCCTGCTTTTTCAAAATAAACAACAGTCTATGTTTACATTTTAAGCATAATTGGCAGTCAGAATGGGGGAATAAACAAGTAATTTACTTTGCATATTCCAGTAATATTTGAATGAGATACTACAGCAACCATTCTGCTCATAGTTCAAATAATAGTTCTGTCTAGTGTCAGTGAAACACTTCTACTGACTTTAACAGAGTTGAAATCTGAAGATTAACTACTCACCTAGGATTTTCTTCGATATGGGGAAGATGTGTTAGGAATATTTTGAGGCTTAATGAATCTTAAAGTAGCTTCATCAACTCTAATATTTGCAGTAAAACATTCTACTCAACACGCATTGGGGTCCAGGAGAATAAAATAAGTCTGTTCCCCCCCAAAAAAAATAAACGAAAATGCCTCTAAAAATATCCAAACGTCAAATGCTGATTAGCATCAGGAGAATGAGTGGGTGTGTGTGGGGGGACTCCACACTTTGCTTTTCATGTAGGTAACAGCTATCTGGCATTTCTACAGTCAGATTCTTCAGGCAGCTTATTCCTAAAGAAAAAAACAAAACTACTGTGTTGAAACATGGTGTAACACTGGTACATCCATCACAATTTGTCAGCTTGCATGAAGATGTCTTAATTAAGCCTTGAGCTTAATACCTGGTTATTTTTTTTTTTGGTTTTTTTTTCCAATCTTGGACTTGATCCTTTCTCTATTAGCAACTGGGTTTTTTTTTCTTTTTTTTTTTAAATAAATCATTTTTTAAAAATAAAATCAGTAGGGGAAAATCAGTGATTTAACGGGAATTTGTTTCATGGTTTTCCTTTTTTTGCATGCAATTTCATAACCCTGGGCAATATTGGTAAAAAATGGATAGTGAAGTGTGATGGAGTTCCAAAAGTAAACTATATCAGTAGCTCTGTGTATTGTCACACATGTATTAACCACTAGCAACAGGTGTTTTTTAAAACACAATTAATAAAGTTGAAGCAGTTGCTATCCTTAATGGGAGGTGTGCAGGGGAAAGAAACAAGTCTGAAGAGCTTTCTTTTGCTGCCACCTTGCGCAAAGCACAATCACAGCTCCTACACTAAGGTCAGGATCAGCGGGACTCTTGTTGGCTTCTACCTACCCAGATAAAGCTTATGGGAAGTTGAAATGATTGGAGAGGTAGCCAAACATTCCTAAGGGGATAAGTTCATCCACAAATATTACCAGTGAAATTCGTATTGCCGTAGCAATAGGAATCTCCTTGTGGACTAGGACATTGTCACTGAGCAAACAAAACAGAGCAAGAAACAACCTTAGTCTTCATGTTAAGATGATCCTTTTATGTGTACACACTCATAAATATCCACACATATAACAAATATAAACATCTACATATGGATAATATTTATTGCATATGTATAAGTTGTCTGTGAGATTACAATAGCTTCTGAGCTTATCTAATGTCTCTGTAACATAAATACATGTATATGTTTCCCTCTTTCTTTGTAAACAGCACATGAGCTTACAGTAGTTAGCTTACAAGGATGCCTGACAAAGAAACCCCTTTCCACATAAGCACAAAGCATGATGATAGATCATTTAAGTAGTGGTTAGTGGCATGATGTGGCTGAATCTTGGGTAAGGACTGAAAAAACCTCCAACAGTCTCATTAAAACAACTTCATCCCCACTGAGAATTTGTTAATATGCGCACTAGTGTTCAGGCTTTTCTGCTAAGTGGCAGAAGAGACTTTTTGGCAGTTCTCCTAGCAATTAATTGTAATAGGTGAACCTTGGTCACAGACCAGCATTTTCAGCTGAACAGTCACCTTGAGATAGTTTGGGTCTATTATGCCACTAAATACAAAAGTTTTGATGACTCAGGGGGACCTGCTTACATCACCAGGTTTGATCTCTGAACAAATTCTATATTCTGCTCAAATTTACAAAGCTGTCATGAAAAGCATGCACAAGGAGTCCACCTTGAGCTGTACTCTATCATATTTCTCTTGGACCAGCAATACTGTTTGTCTTTTAGCTATTGTCTATTTTAATGAAAGCACCTGAGAATAGTAAGTAGGGAATCTGAATGGGAAAACAAATTTATCAAGGCTTTTTGAAGAAAACTGGCAAAAGACAAGGTCTCTTCATAGATCAGAGGAAGAGGAATGAAAAAGCAAGATATTAAAAAGATACTTGTAGAAGAAAGTGACCTGAAGACTTGTGAGAACCAAGCAGAAATGGGAGAGAAGAGATTTGTGGGCTTCTGGAACAGAATGGGGAAGGCTCTGATTTCAGTGTGGGGGCAGTGTGCCAAGAGCTGAGTAGATGAAGCTGGAGAGAGATTGTAACTCACAAAATAAGGCACAGGCTAAGCATAAAGGTCCCAGGGACAGGATCCTCTGTCAAGTCCAGAAAATTTGCAGGGTGAGAAGAACCAACCCCAGAAGCTGACACAGAGGAGGACAGAGGGACCCTCACTAACCTGCTGGCACAGGTGGCCTGTTCTCTCTTCCACTGGTGCTGCTGCTGAAGGAGGGGCCATACTGGCCGCTGAGCAGGTGTGAAGAGTGAGCTGCTCAGCCTTTACCAGCATATGCTGCTTCATAGGATGAAGCAAAACTACTCAGTTGTGTTGGACCTTTGACCCTGAGTGCTCTGCAGCACATTTTTCTACTGGATGGGAGGAGTACCGAGCTAGATTCTTTTCTGCCCCATCTATGCCCTGTGCGTGGTGGGTGAACTCTGGCTCAGATGGCCAGGGCCACTGCTGTGACACAAGAGGTGATCTTTCTGGATATCCTGGGCAGCAGGAGTAGGACAGACTGCTGGAGGTCTCTGGGAAACAGGAGAGAAGGGACTGCTGGGCATAGAAGGATGTTTCCATGGTAATGTAGCCTTTACTAGAAGGAGTTGGGTAGTCAACATCCTCCTGCAGCCGCAGGTAGTGTGTGAGACCTCTGTCAGCTGCCTGGGACTCCTGAGGAGGAAAAGTCCTGCCTGCAGCCCTGTGTGCTGCTGAGCAGTGCTGCGCTGTGCTGTGAGTGCCGTGCTGTAAGAGGCAGCACAACATTTCCCCTCACACCCTTAAATGTACCAGTAAAGAATGTTTTTCAGTTCAGATGCCATCATGATTTCTGAGGATTTTTTTCACAATTTCGCTTTATCCTTGTCATTCTGCACATGAGTCTGCTCAGGATCACCTTTTTTTCAACCTTCTGGGATGTTAGAGATATTTTAACTAAGAGCAGCCTCCCAAGCAGTTTTATCCTGCAATCCCCACAGTGATTGTCTCAGACAGATGCAGTGCTGTTAAAAAGTCATTGCCACCACCTCAGCTTAGATGTTCATTGCTCTTGGTCAGATCTGCAACATCCGAAGTCCAGGCAACAGCTTCTCATCACAAAGGACCATGTGGCAGAAGCTACTGCTGCTTAATATCCTTTTCCCTGAGGAGATCTGAGAAGGGATAATTTAGAAACCACCATGCATTTTCAGTTATATATTATGAGTGTTCTATTAGATAAGAAAAAGCATAGCATATATTTATAATCTTACTTTTCTCAGTGTAATATATAACCCTTGTTCTGATAATCTTTCTAATAGTTTGCTTTAAACCTTGCAGCATTTTGCTGTTATGGGTATGCAGTCAATGCTGTTAATGACTAATAAGTACTAACTTTGCTACCAAAGGTGTGATTGTGCAACTTAAATTTTCTTGTTTTGAATTGGCCTTAAATAATGATTTTAATCTATGAAACTGTCAGTTATTTTCATCTCTTTTCAAAGACAGAACTTATTCCTCTAGTGGACCTTCTGGACATTACAATATATGGCAAAAATGAAAATAAAATAAAATAAAATATTAAAATTGCAGACAGCCAGTTAGTGGTCTGTTTCTCCATCCCTGAAAAAATGTCCCAAACAGTGTAAGCAAATATTTTATCAAGAAATTTTTAAATTTTGAGATCTGCACATGCATATTGCCTTAGGAATTTTAATATTTATTTTAAATTATGGAAGTCTAGTATTTTAAATCTGGAATGTACACAAGTGAGATTCAATAGCTGGAACAACTAGGAACTGGTAGAGGAGTTTTGAGAAAAATGTCCTTAAATCCACAAGCATCATGAGGTCACAGGGCTACAACTGGTTAGGTCTATGCAAATCCACAGATCGTTCACATTGTTGATATAAATCATGTTGTTGATATAAATCAGCAGTCATGCCATTGTTTGTGTCAGTAGTGAAATTGGCCTAGATTCCTTTACATATTCACAAGGTGCCAAGATGTAGGTAAATAACCACACAAGTGCTATACAAACATACATGATACACAGACACATTTTGTTCTGTGTATACTTACATTATTTACTTATTTTGTATCAGGGAAATTACACTACTTTCAGGTTCAGAAAAAAGTATCTGTTCTTTTGTTGTATATACTCACTCACTGTTTTTTCACATAGGATCAATTTCACCCTGCTTAAACTGAGCAGTCTGAAAATGCAACATCCAGTCTGGAGGGAATATCAAGGCTCTGGAGAGGATGGAGAGGCATAAAGACAAGACGCTGTTTGATCCCAGCACCCCTATTTTAGGGTGGCATCATTGATTTGTACTTTGCAGAATAAGACTAGATTCAAGTTAAACACTGAACTGTCAATCACTACAATTTGGTAAAGTCAGACTTTGGGGTCACTCTCACTTTTGGCAAAGCATTATTCATCTTCTCTCAACTGAGACTCTATTGAAGTGTCTCACATATACACACATCCATACACATCCATAGTAAAATATAGCAGGACAATTCATATCCTCTTCTGGTGGGACTGGGTTAATAGAAATAACAACAAAGTCAGTAACGCCTGCAAGACTAGAAAAAGAGGTATTTAGAAAAGAGACTTTATACATATATCTATGTTCATGCTAGGAGCAGGCCTGCTGCTCCAAATTTTATGTATACAACTAGTATCTACCATCTTTAAATAAAAATAAGTTAATGAAAACAAATCCATTTCTCAAAGTAGGAGAGAATAGAATTTATTTTGTCTCAGTTGCCTCAGATCTTCTTTTCCTCTTTGACACTGAGACGAGCAGTTAGCATGGAGTGACTAAATGACCAAAATAATCAGTACTGGAATGAGTTTTTGTTGTTGTTGCTTATTTGTTTATTTGTTTTTCCTTTTCACTTGTTATCCTTACCAGATCAGGAAGACATTGGAATAGGTATGACTCTCGTCTTCAAAATGTTGCAATTTATCAGGCAGCAATCATTCAGTGTGCCACTCCTTGTCAAGGACTCTGGTGTCCTGATGAGCCAGAGCTGAAGAAGATCTTTAAGGAGAACTTCTAGGAAGCTGAGGAGCATTGTTACATTTCTAATGCCTGTAAAGATTAGATGAAAATCCTACTTCTCAATCAACACTCTCAAATAGCATAAAGAGAACAAAATCCTGTTGCAGGTGGGATCTGAGCTGGGAACATCAGCTGTTCCCAAAGAAGATGTAATGATTGAGAAAACTGTAATTTATCAGTTATTTCTAGCTAATTTCCAGACAAGCTAAACTGTGCAGAAATTGAGTGATTTAAGAATGATGCCTGAGTGGGCTCTGAAAAGGAAGTCCCAGAACTCTAGAAGTTACCACTTTTAAACTGATTTGCAACGGCTTCTTTGTATTGTTTGTGTGATTTTGAGTTGTTAACAATAAACTTTCACTGACAGTTGCTATGGACAAATTATCACAGTCCAGTTAACAAGCAGTAACTTTAAATTAAGGTAGGTCCATCATACAGCTGAATTCTAAGTGGGAATCAGGTGGAACAAGTTATTCCGTCTAGAAATTCTGCTCAGAAGCAGCTTAGACATAAGGAGACCAGCTCAATTAGAAGTGTGTCCTCCTGTGATCAGATGCATGCCCTGGCTACAGCCCAGCTCTGCTCTGGGGTGAAACCACAGCATGGGTGACAGCAGTTTGCTCTCTCAGTTCTCCTCCTCCCTGCCTCACAGTGCTTTGGTTTTTATAGGAAGCACATCAGATATAGGGGCAGAAAGTGACTCCTTCCAGTTAGGCTGCTGATCTGCACAACCACACATGCTGCAGTCTGCCCTGCTCGCTCAAGTTGCAGATGACTCCTTTTCTCAGCACTGGGCAATTCATGTTTCTGTTATCCATGTCTTTCACTTGTCCCTACCTTGCATGCTGGGTCCAACATTGGAAAGCATTTTCTACCTTATTTATTGGACAAACCTAGAGTCATTATGAACATAAAGTAATTACTGGTAGCAGGAAGTAGGCCCTGCTTACCTAGTTTTGCCTGGCTCCCCAAGAGTCCTGTCTGTTTCCTTAATATAAAAAATAGAAGGGTAATTCAGCAAAGAACCACTTTTCCCATCAGTTATTTTATGACAGAACAGTAAAGGTGACAAGAAAAAAAAATGAAGAAAAGCAGTAAAGCTGAATCAGGTTATAAATTATATCGGGTGTATATTCTGTTCTTTTAAACACTCATATGGCTGGAAGGGATTTCATGTGATCATCTAATCCATCCGTCTCTCCTGGCAAGATGAATTATATACTATGTCATACCTGACAAGAGCTTGCCTAACCTGTCTTTAGAAGTTTCAGTGATGGGGTCTCTAAGACCCTCAGTCAGTCTGTTTTTGTCTCATTACCCTTAAAATTCTAAAGTTGTCAAGGCGTCTGAGCTGACCCTTCTGTGCTGTAACATATAATCTCCCTCTTTCTTAACTTATTAACCAACCACAATGATAAATTTTGTGGTAGAAAACCCTTGCATATTTGAAAGTTATTAACCTTAAGTCTTATGCAAAACTACTTTCAAGGATTCTTTCAATCACCCCTGCTCCCTTGGCCTCTTATCTCCTCTACACACCCATTTGGTCAACATCTTTCCCAAACTGCAACTCCCAGAATTTCTACCATAATACAGAAAAATATAACTTATGAATTATAGTCCTCTATGATCCATTTACACTATCCTGTCATCCTATTTTAAAAAAAGCACAGTGAATCCTTTCTAGACATTTTTATTAATATTTCCTTTATATCACACTAGTGCTTCCTGATAGTCTATAACCACAGTTAAAACATATTTTCCAGCTTCAGTTCTAAACATTCTATAGAGGTACAAATTGTATTTTTAAAAGTCAGAAAGCTTTTATAAGCTTATGGTTGTATTTGAGGTTAAATGCAGATATATTTGAAATATCTCAGATTTTCTTTTTTAAGGTGGTCTTGACATTTGTGAAACTTTAAAATAAGATCAGTCTAAACACTTAGAAATTTCCTAGAGACTGTTTTTAAAACGTCATTTTGGGTGGATGAACTTGGGGAATGGGTATTTTTCAGTGACTGATTGCCCTGATTCTATGAAATGCAGTTCATTACATCAGCATATGCCATTGTCTCAATGACCATTATTGTGTTTTCTAGAGAGGAACAGGTTCCACTTTACAATGGATTTTAATTTACTTATTTAAACTGTCTGAAACAATAGAAAGGAAAGAAAAGAGGAAAAGCAACCAAGTGCTTGTGTAACAGCAGTTCTGCTGAAATTAGTATGCAGAGAATATGGGAAAAGAGCTAATCTTGTTTGCAACTTGCTCAAAGAACAGTGCTTTACATCAAAAGTTAAACACTATCATTACTGCAGATCTTTTACTTCTCAAATAACACAGGCTTTTATAAATCAGAAATTTTGCTAGAGAAGAGGAAAAATGAAATAAAATAAAAAGGAAGCAGAAAGATTAAAGGAGCATATGATGGCTGTTATAGAGCCTGGCAAAATCTGCAACACAGCAGGTCTCTCTGTGTCTGCTGTGCCATACTCTGTCAAAAGCAGCTCCCAAATGTGGTGAAGGAAATGTTAACATTTCTAATCTGGGAAACATTCAGTGATGCCATCTCAGTTTCATCAAAAGCCTGTAATAAAATACATCCAGAACACTTTCTCTCATGAAAGCTTAGTGAAACACAGATGTTGCTGCTCCATATTTTCCCAGAGACCCTCACCGACTCCTTTCACAGTGAGTCTGGGCTTTCCATAACCCCATCGTTGCCTCTAACAGCAGCCTGCCATTTCCATCAACATTTTGCTCTGCAGAATTGCTGTTATCGTGCAACACTGTGCTTTTCTGCACATTAAACTGGGTAGAACTGAAGCAGTAGAAATGTATTATTGCTATTGCTGGGGAAGAAAGCAGATGCTGTTCATATGCATACTAAGAAATCAGAAGAAAAAACCCCAACTGAAACCTGTTTCAAAACTTCCTTACAGAAACATGAAAAAAGCACAGCCCAAAAGGCAAGGAAATTGCACTAATCAATATTCACCTTAAGCCTCTGAAAGAATGACTGGGATCCATGCTGACATTATCAAAAGCTTTCTTTCTTGCTCATGTACTTTTCAATGAAGGCTTATTTTCTCTCTCCCTCTTGAGACTGGAATAGCCAATTAAGGTTTTTAAACATCTATGGATTTTTTTTTCAGTAATCTGCAGAGTGAATATAAATCATCTTCTGTATCTCACAGTGCTGTTTCATGAAAGTCAGCATTTTTTGCTATTTTGTTCTATGACATACTTCAATTTTCCTTAAAACATGAATTTTTAAATCTCTATTGAAGGACATTTTTTTTTCTTAGTTCAAATAGTTTCCTCCCTCAAAATATTATGCATATGAATATTGGTATGATTCCTGTTGAACACTTTCCAGTACTATCATAGGCACATGGATTCTCATAAGTTTTGCATAACTAAGAAAATGTTCATTAATGTGCCTAGGTATTAATTTAGAAGAGCAATCACTTCTTGCACATGGAGTTTTGAAAGTTAGACATATAGGCAGTCTTTGTAACTTGAAAACCCTTCTTCCATTTGTAACTCAGCTGTCTGACATTTCATAATCTAACACTTAAATGGCAGGGTGTATTAAGATATATTGTTATAGTTGAGTAGTTTTAGTGGGGAATTTTAAATCTGCATATTATATTTGCCAGCACTGATTGAGAATCTCATGGCTATCATGGTGACCAGCAGACTCTCAGCATAGACATTGCTTCTGACAAGTGAAATAAATCTGTCCTGTCAAAGGAAAGACCTGCATTCAGGAAGCTAAGCAACAGACCTGCTCAGACTTGTTAAAAACTCGTGTTCATTCTGTTGGAGGAATTTGGATAAAGTATATTGTGGGGGAAACACCTGTGGGAGACTGCAATCCAGGACATCGAATCCAGCATCGAAGGAAGATGATTTCAATGAATGGATGGAGCTGTCTGCGACCAAATAGACACTGTCAAAATCGCTACCTACCTCTTGCCATGGAGCTACTGTTTTTTAAAGTTTTTCTACTGTTAAGATATTGTAGTTAGGATAAATATGTATTAGATAGGTAATCATTACTATTCATTACTTTTGTGTGTCCAACTGTTCTGATTGGTTATTGGGAACCCGGTTATTGCCCCTTGATTGGTTCATGTACCCCTAGAACCTCATTGGCTAGCCGGTGGTGCAATGTGGCACCACTAGATAAGGCTAGCCACCCCCAGTTTCCCCCTATTAGTAGTAATCCCTCCTTCCCTTTCCCTTTCTTGTCGCGCTCCGTCCCTAACTCCTCCCGAGTTCTAGAACCCTCCGACCGAACCCCATAAAAGTCTCATGCACCCCTGAATAAATGTTCACTCCTGTTCCTACTCCACACTAGTGTGGACCGTTTCCTTTAACCCTCGGCGGATCGCGACAGTATATCACACCGGATCTGACAGTTTGAGAGAGGCAAGGCTGCTGCCACTTTCTGTCCCCAGGTCCAACTGATAGTAAGGCTGAACAATTATTCCCAGCAGGCACAGAGCACATGCATGCATCCCACTTATACAGACAGATGGCTGGCAGTGCAGAGCATGGACAGACATTCAGGACATTCCCAAAGCGTAGGCAGCACCAGTATCCATGTCCCGCTCTGCTCTCTGGTGGGCAGGACAGCGGACCATTAGTGCTGGTACAGGTGTACTCACACAGAGGGTAGATCCATCCAGCAGCTAGGCTGGCTCAGTCTCCCCAGCTCAGGGCACCTGGACATATGAACTCTCAAGGCTGAAGCCCTCACTGCAGCTGCTGGCACTGCACATTGCCAGACAGGCAGACAGACAGAAACACACACAGAGGGTAATGAGCCCCTTCCTGGAAAGCAGCTGAAGGTGAATTTTAATGAGTAGACAGGCAGATCTTGATCAAGAGCAAGACAGGGCCAGACAACCGCGCTGACCATACCTTGCTTATGTGTTAACGGACCCCTTTACTCCCTTATTCCTCCATTTGTTCCTCCCTGAGTTCATCAGATCCCTTCCTCTTTCTCATCTTTGATTCCTCCCTTAAACATTGCATAGTAAATACTGTTCAATCCTAAAATGTTCTTCCCCTGCATCCCATGATGCATCCCACACCCAGACAATAACCACCTTTAATCCAAAGGGTGATTCAGAGAGTTGTTCCCAATGACTTATGGTGGCAGTTTTCATATGTGGACACTGGGCTGAGGCTCTGCTTGGGCAGCCCTGGGAAAGGCCCAGGCAGGATGCCTTTAATTTGAATCTTCAATTGAGGTTCTTCCCTGCCAGATATTGTAGCCCTGTGCTCCCCTGGGCTGATGGCTCCAAGAGTGGGCCTGGCATTGTCTGAGCAGGCTATTTTTTGAGCTCTCCCTGCTCTATTTTGTCTCTGAGCTCCTTCTTAGGCGTGCAGGTAAGCTTTTATTAGATAACCCACAATAATTACTCACATTCATTTTGTCTTGTAACTTCAGAAAAAAAATCTCTCAGCCGTAAGACAATAAAAGAGATAGACCATCTTAAGCCCTTGTTTTCTAAGACAAATTTGACATCATGCGTGTTTTTGTTTTAGTGATATAAGATAGCTGTGGCCATTCTATCACAGATATAATTTGCATGGTAGGCTGCTTTATCTCTCGTCTTTCAAAATGCACTTCCACCACTTCAGAAAAGATTTTTTTCTGAATTTCTTTGAAGGAATTAGGGAGGATAACATCTCTTGACTAAATTTTGGTAGATCATAGATAATTTCATCACCAAAATTACATCAGTTATCATCCTGTCTACATTTGTTAGTTTTGAGGGTGGGTTACTGAGGAAATGTGATGATGGTGTGTCAGTGGGTGCCAAGGCAGCTTTTGATTCCTAAACACTTCATTAAAATAATATTCCTCCATGAAACTTTACAGTGTCATTTTTAGTTCCTCCATTATACTCTGTCCAACACATTTGGACAAACAGTCTGCGAACAATCTGAAACAGAAAAGAAAATCAACAATCCTCTGAGCAATCACAAATCAATGTCATTAGGTTATCAAATTCAGGCTAAGGTGAGGCTGTTAGTTGGTATACATTCATGCAGCTCCACTGATTTTTCTACAAGCTGAAGAAATATCTTGAGCAGAACTTGGCCCATGGCATGACTGACAATTCACACAGCCATGGTGCCACTTCACCCACCTCCCCATCCCTAACAGTATTGATGCATAACTTCTGGGCATCAAACTCACTTTTCAGCTTCCTTGCACAGTTCTGGTGTAAGACAACTCAGTAAAAACCTCCTTAATGTTTGAAGAGCTTAACAGAGTTTTCCAAGTGGCAAATGTGTTAGAAGTGGATCTGGGAGACACCCACTCCAGATTGCAAAGTAGTGCTAAAACCAATGGGTAAGAAAGGCTGTCAAGTACCTGAAAAAGAAGCCCTTTTCCCTTCTGCCTCAGAACATTCCATATTAGTTCTTGTTTGATGTTGGGTCCAGTGGGTGAGCAACAGAGAGTAGTAAGATATAAGTCATATTATATTTACCTGCATAACATGCTGAAACTGTTCCCAGCTTCACTGCAGCTTGACCTTGTAACTGAAGTCCTCCAGGTCAACTGAAGCAGCAGTTTGAAAAATAAAGCTTGACTCGAACTGCAAAATAAGGGATAATTTGAAGAGATTATAGAGATTATACTATAAAAGTAACAGTGCTAAAGTTACAGAGTTTCTCAACAGATATGTATAAAAGTGAGTTTTTTGCAAGTGGTTGTGACTACTACCCAGAACAAAATCCCCTTTCTGCTAATACAGATAGCCCTGAACTAATTCTTTGCAAAATGCAGTCATAGCTGTTTTATATTGACAGCAGTTCTAACTTATTCCTTTTGAAAATGAAATGGGAAAAAGCAGACTATGTAATAGAATTGCTTGAGCTGAAAGCTAGACCTAAGTAGCAGAGAACATATAATAGGATTTCCAACTGATAAGGAACTTGATCTTAACTGTTATCTTCAAAGGAAATACCCCTAGCAAGCAGGCATTTTCTACCATGGTGAAAGGCAGGGATGTAAGGAGCAGACCCGAGGGAGGCATACTGCCTAGTGAGTTACCAACACCTACACACTGCAGCTTTTCGACTTTTTTGGAAGCTTCTCACCCAGACACTATCCAGCCCCATCTGTGCTCAGCTTGAGAGCTCTGCTGTAGCCAGTGCTCAGAGCTGCAGGCCAAATTAGAGATGCATGAACTGATCAAAATTTCCTCTAATCCTACCTCAAGAATAAGTGACTGAAATGAATTCCATCAACTCTATACATTTGCAGTGCTGCCCCTGACACATTCAAGCTGATTGGCTTATTGCCATAATGGTTTCTGAAATATACTGCACTATAAATGCATGAGTTCTTCACAGCAGCACATTGCAATCAAAATTCCTACAAATCTACACCTGCTATTATTTAAATCCCTCACTGCAAGTCCATTGAATGTGGCACTTTATTACAATGGATGCTCAGCAAGAAAATCAAATAGAAGAGGACAAAGGGATAAAATCGCAAGAAAATGAGAGCACATAATCAAAGGGAAAAATATATAACACTTTGGGACTTCCACTTTTATCCTCATGATATTAAATCATTCTCTTCTCATCAGTAAGGGAGAATCTGAATGACTAAGAAGGCTAAGTGAAAGTTTGCAATGCTGAAATAGACACTAACGGGTGAAAAAAAAATTATGACTGCTGAAAAAGCATGATCAAGCCTCCCAGCAAATTCAGCATAACTGAGATTTCATACCAAGTGACTTAAGGTGTCCAAAAGGAATTCCAAATAAGTTTAATGCTTTTTTTTTTTTGACTCATAACTTGGAGCACTATGCAAATCACCTCCTGCCTCTAGAGAGGGAAATATATTCAAAAATATGATGCATATCAACCGTATTTTTCAGGGCTACCCAGTCAAGTGTCTCTATGGGCCCATTCAGCAATCCAGCTGCATGAAATCTTCTGCATTTATAGGTAACACAGGCTTGCAGCTCAACTGATGTTTTTCAGTTTTTTCCTAATATTTGGGCCCTAGTGGCTTCCTTTCTTTAGATGGAGCTTATCAGTCGGAAGAGCTAAGTCCTCTGAGACTGTGCAGTTCTATCAATATTAAAGCAACAGGAATTGTGTGCATTTGATAGCAATTTTGTTCAAAAGGACATCTATTATTTTTTTCTATAGTCAAACATCCTTCATAAAGTCACTGAAACTTTTTTTCAAGTTGCATGTCTAGCTTTGTCTTTTACTTATCATTTGGACTTTGATGAACACCAATATGAAGTAGGAAGACATAGGACTAGTTGATGGACATAATTCTTCCCCTCCACCCGCAGTGATCTTCTTTGCAGATTGTGTAAAAAAAGTCTGTGTTTGATTTCAATTAAAAAAAAAGAAAAGTTAGAAATTCTCTGTGGAACAGAATTTCCCTATTTTGTACAGCTTTATCATTAGACTTTTCTTTCATTAACCGTGGGTAAAATATTTGGACACGTTTGTAAAGTATTTTCCACTGCACATTCTCTTTTGCTAATAACTCTTCAGTTAGCCAATATATTACTTTATCTTGGCATCTCTCAGGCATTCTGATCTTGGAAGAGTCTCCTCAAAGTCTCACAGTAAAAAGAAATTATTTAGTGTAAAACCCAGAGTGGTAAGGTTTCTATTGGCACATTAGTACTTAAATGATAATAACCACCTTTATGCTGTCTGTTCAAAGTCCATTTGACTGTGCTATTTTCTATTTAATTAGCCAGTTGTTTTCTTAAAAAGAAAAAAAATTGTTAATGAAATCTAAATTCTCTAAATATCTAATTTCAATGCTCTTACACTGACTACCAGGGAACTGTGTAATAATCTACTGTATGCCTTTTTCTTTTTTACTGTCACCCCCCTTGTTTATGAATCTATCTGTGTTCTCAGACATATAATAGGAACACATTCTTTCCTGATATCTTCATCACTATTACATTGCTATGCCATTTTCATTGCTGTTCTTGAAGACTAAAGGGTCAGAATCACTTGATGCCTGTGTTATAATTCTTAGGCTGAAAGGACTAAAGCTCAAGACTTTGTGCATTAAGAAAAACGATTTGTTCCTATCTGGATATCAAATGCAAACAGCAGAATGTGTCAGACACCATCTCAGTTGCTAAATATAAACTCTTTCTCTACCATATACAAACTGTTCCACATCTCAGTCCTTTCCAACTCTTTCTCTGTAGGCAACCTTTATGGTCTTGTTATCCACAGATTGAACTGTAGACATTTATGTCTCACTAATGTTCAAGTAACCAACTTGAAAACTGAAATACATCTCAGTTTTAGTTTTACTTTTAGCCTCTCTCCAGGAGCTGAAGTTATGCTGAAGTTAAAGTGCAAAAAAAAAAAAAAAAGTGACAAATTGTTCTGTTGTCTTTGTATTCAGTACAATCTTTACTATATTTATTTTCCCCCAGCACTTCACTTTTGAGTTGATATCAAATACTTGACATCTGAATTGTTTAAACTTTGCCATGAAAAGAAGTAATATTACTACTTGAACAAATATACTCTGTGACATGGCAATAAAAAAGGGCTATAACTGAGATCCACAAATTGCTAAACATCATTTGAATTATGTATGTAAACTTTATGGATCAACCTATCAACTGTTCATGTCCTTTTTGTCATTTGATACATATTAATTTTATGCACTACTGCTTCAGCTGCTATTTCATTAGAATGTTTACTGCTGTTTAAGGTGTATTACTTGACAACAAAAATAAAAGATATTACAAGCTCATATTCTTTCCCCCTTCAACATTGTAACCCGTGTAAAATTTATTTCCTTCAAAATTAAATACAGGAAGATAATGACTACAGTGTTGTAAATTTTGTGATTATGCAGTTCTATTATTTCCTTTTCTTCAAAGTTTTTTAAATTACTGTAAAAATCAATGATGGAAAAAATCCAGGACATCTATTTTAGGTTATGTTCTGAATATTCTTTTTTAAGGGTGGGTGGTAATGATAAAGTTGGAACCAACAGAATTTTCTACAGTAAGGGAACACATAAACGTAAATATGTGCCTCAGAGCTTCTGGATTTTTTAGGCCTAAAGGAGATTTAAATTAGATATATGAATTTCATATATATATAGACATACCCTACCCCAACCAAATCAACCCCCAGTCTATCCTCAGACTAGTTTAAAATATCTGCAAGTTTGGAAGTGATATTTCAAGAAGTAAGTAATTTTGCTTTGCACCTAAAATATCTCTTATTCTCATAATATGTTACTGGATGTACAGTCCTATTTTCAAGAAAAGACCTCATCTAAGTGCCTCTATGCCTTCATGCAGCATAAGAGCGGCCATACTCAGCAACATCATTTGGCCTGGGAGCTAACAATTAAAAGGGAATTTCCCAGTCACTCCCATTTACTGTGCCTTGGCACACACTGGGAAGGTCCTGAAGAGCAGGAGCTGGATTGCCTTTAGATGAAATAAAGCTGGGAGGTGAGCTCAGGTGCCACACATAGCCACTTCATGGACTAGACTAGAGTCGGTTTAATGTAAAATAGGTCTTTGGTCAAGTGTTTCACTCTACAGGTCCTCCTGCGCTGCTCTGCTTGTGTGTAGGGTTGGTCTTTGGCCCTGCTGTGTCCTAGCTCCTGCCACAAGCAGCTTTTGCTGCAGTTCTGGAGCCTTGATTCTTTCCTGACACTGGTGGAGAAAACCAAACAGCCAAACCTGCTGATAATTGGTTAGGTCAATGCTTTACTAAATCTGCTGAGAAAAAGCCAACATTTCAAGTAGTCATTGATCATAGAGATTATATCCCTCTCTCAGCTCTGATTTGGAGGCTACACCAAGGAAAAGAAGAATGAACATTTGTTTGATATTTGTTATGCCTATTTTATGAGAAAGGGAAGACCTTCTTTGCCTCTTTCCTTTCCTACAGCTTTCTCAGAGTGAGTGCACTGAACACTCCCTGCTGTTGATATCTTCAATAATCCCCACAACATTATGGTCCATCTGGCATTGCAAACATGATGGGCCAAAGCACTTGCAAGTTTTCTCCTTTATTATGAGTATAATTTATTCTGTCCTTAGCATGATGGATGGAAGCTGACACTTCCAAGTGACAAACCCACATGTCCACATGGAAAGACAATTAGAGTCTACGTAATGAAATTACATTTATATTTGCATTATTTCCATAACAAATTAAAGGACAGAAGTATCAGCTACATAAAATACATAAATAAGGTGTGTAATATGGAAATCTGAGATAATCTGAGGGAAGGAGACAAGAGAATGAAGCTTTCTGTAATCGAGTGCCACCAGTTCTGGCAGTTGTAGGGCAGGTGTGGATGTGGACCAGGTGAGTGGTCACCTCCAGGTCACTCCACATAGGCCAGAGTGGACAGTTCACAGTGGTTGCCTCCCTAGGAGGTCCACTGAAGGTCACACAGGCTCCCAGATCAATGGACAGTGACTTTTTTGTGGCATGCTGAGGCTGAAGATCCTGGGAGAAGTAAAAGAAACAAACAAAAATCCTTTTGAAAACTGTTTTGTTTTGATAGGTTTGCATAAAACACCTAGTCCCCTGTATTTCATCTACTTCCCTTACAATATTACGTATATTCCTCTAAGTGGAAGTTGATATGCTGCTACCATCAGAGAGACAGAAGGCATGAGGGGCATCTTGTTAAATACAATCACTGTCCTCAGAGGAAATTTGTGGTATTTTAATGTCAGGTTTTAAACCATAATATGATTTCTTCTCAAGCAGTGCAATTTGTCACAAAGAAGTTTATTTTTTCTTTTTCTAGGCAGTATTTTGTGACTGCTGTTTCCCTTAGTTCAGTGAAATCCTAAATTTCATGGAAGTGTGCCTTTTCCCTTCCATTTGAAATACTAGGAAACAGGCATCATAGTCTGTTTCAGAAAAATAAGCAAATCAAAAAGCTGTTCTTTTTAAAAAAAGAATACCTATTTTTAAATATAGTACTTTCCAGATTTGAAATAAAACCTTATTTTTAATTTGTAAAGACGTAATATACCTGAATTTTCTGTTGTGAGAAAAAAAAATATTCTAGAAATGTTCCTTTCTATTTCAATAATATTAATGCAAATCAGAAAAACAAAAGTCATGAAAGACATAACAAATCAAACTGCATGGCAGAATTAGGAATACTTTGTTTTAGTTCTCTGTCTTATTGTAAGTTTCCAAATGAGCAAACCTGACATGAAATAGTTCTGTCATAGCTGCTTCACATACAGGAAAATACCTCAAATACAGTTCATTAAATGAGTGTCCAATGGAGTATTGTTTTTTAAATTATGTAGAAAACATAGCTCTGAAATTTCAATCAGTTATTTCAAGATGAGCATATATATTTGTATACTTATATTTACTTTGTATAAATTGAAATATTTAATGTATTTATGTAAATATAACTATATTGAATTTATATAAAGTTATAGGCTTGCATATATTTAAATTAATATAGTACTCTTGCAGTAAATTTTTACTCTGGACTCAGTTTGGACTGCAAGACTGTATGAATAGGAACTGGCAAGAATAGTAAAATAGCTGAGTTCCTTGTTTTGGCCTTCACAGCCCAGACCACAGCCATCTGGGTCCCACAAAAAAGCAGAAATGAGCTCACTGTACACAGGTGTTTGTTGTTTAAGTTTATCTGAAGGGTAGAATAACACGGCTTTATAACACAATTTTACTACATAGTTCTGGAAAGGATCTGTCAAATGGCACCAGCTGCTGAGAAACAGGATGCTTTAGTGTGTGTTCAAGGCTTAGAGGAGGAGGTTGAGGGACGCCTTTGAAATCTCTGCCTAAATTGTCTGAGGACTCGTTCTTGTTGGGCACCAATTTATTACCATTATCAAAGCCTCTCTGTGTATGAGATACTGTGCTCTCAAGTCCCAGATCTAAATCCCACTGTCTTGCCCTCTTGCTGGTTTTCAGACACTAATATACCACCTTTAAGACACTAATTTTCTTGTAAGCTATCTGCAGCCTACTGAGAAAGTACAATGATCTTTGCTGCACTTGTAATAAAGAAAATAAAAATGCATTAAGAAGATGGCAGGGGAGAGAACAGATCACTGCTTTTGGGAAGCACAATTAAACAGTCTTTCTTCTCCTGTGCTTTGTTGTGCCAGACGTGAAATGTGACACTGGTAAAAATCGGGTTTTGTACCTCAGGCAGTGCTTTGAAAGCTGAGCAGGTGAGTCACTGGGACTCTGCTGAAATACTGAGACAGGGGGCAGGAAGCGGGAGAGTTGCAGTATCAACTTTTGACTGTACTTGAAGGCCCTGTAAGAACAATTTTGAGATAAACAAACAAATAAACAAACATATTCTAAAACATTAAATTTTCTGGGGAGTGGTAAGAAATGCTCGTTAGCATATTCTCATGAGAATATTGCAGGCACATGCGAACAACAATAGCAGCAGTACATTGTATTGTTAAAGAATTTGTTACGCCATCATCTCATCTCCTGTTCATCTTCCTTGAGGTTTTTAGATGGCTTACCACAGCAATAAATAAGAATTCTGTATGCTCAGAAGGGTGAAAAAAAAATCTCTTTGAATTCCCAATCTTAAGAATGTGTTTTAGTATCGGCAATAGTATTCAGGTGCTATTATTTGTCAAGCATCAGTAAAAGACTTGACTCCTCACAGGCAACTGTACAGATTTTATGCTCATTACTGACTTTAATCTATTTTGTGAGGTAGGTAGGAGAGTTTTTGCTTTGTATTAGCTTCCTAAATCCTCAGTATTTTTTTTTCCATTTGATTAATTATTCTCATATTTTTTATAGACTTTCTAAGGAACAGTTATTGCAAAATATTACAGGTTATTTTATTGTCTTATTGTCTTCCTTATCATTTTTTTAGGGTAGCTGAATACTTTTATTACTTTACCTAAAGCTCTCTTGCTTATACTAGTAAGTTCTCCTTCCCCTGAGATCCTAACATTCCATATGTACTTTCTCAGTCTAAATTTTTTATTTAAAAAAACAAATCAGAATATGGACATACCAGGAAAATTTTCTGAACTCAGTAAGCAGGCACGTCCGAACAGCATCAAATGTCATAAACTAAGAGAAACTTAAAAACAGCTTACCATTTAGAAGGAAAGGAATCAACCCAACCTACAAGGCAAGCAACTTGCTGGCTGCTAAATTCACAAGACACCAAGGAGAAAGACACTCTGGGAAAATCAGCATCAGAATACAAAGTCATACTAAAATATTTGGCGATACCTGCAGGGAAAACTAAAAGAGTTGTTACTGGGGCATTCACAATCTGAGTTTGAGAAATTGAAAAATTTGACATGATTATGTCACTTTGCTTCTAGGTGCTATTACGATTGTGTGGTAAGAAAGGTTAGATTATTTTAAATAATTTTTTTTTCTTTTTTTTACTTAAAATGTGGTAGCATAGTCTGTTCATTTAGTATATGAAACTTTCATTCAAATACAAGACATAATAAAGTCTTTACTTACCTACTTCACAGTATGCTCAAGTAGAGCATAAAAAGTGCCTACTTAAATACTGTATCTACTCAAATACATTGTAAAATTGGATTTGTTTTCTTGTTTCTACAAGAATCTCAAAACAATATTTAAGACTTAGCAAAATAATTTACTCCATTCTAATTAGTTAATTTTTTATAACTAAAAAAATTGTATACATAGACTTTGCCATAATTAAGTGACTTAAAATCTGATTTTGTCAGTTGCAGCTATGACTCTGGAGATTAACAAATGACACGTATGAGTCTAAAAATTTTGGAACATGTTTGAAGAAACATTATAGTAAACAAGGAAGGCAAATAAAATCTTACTGTAACAAGCTTACTTTTTTTCAGTAATAATAGAATTGTACAGAAAACTAACATTTCTTCTTTTGTCTGACTGAACTCTTTTTTTTCCCCTTATTGTTTCATTATTGGTTAATTATGACTGTATGGTTTTTATAGACTGCAGTGCATAAAAGTTTTCCATTACCTATTATTACATATTTTAATGAGTTCCCATTTTTGTCAACCATATATCTACTAACTTTTCAGTTTTTGTGATCCACTATATTTTCTCAAATTGCTGTCAAACATCTAATCTTCCAGAGAAAAATGTAAGCAGGCTGCATTGTACATATCATTGTCATAAGAAGGCTTCTATTTGCCAGTTGACCTATTATGCAGGTTTGCAAGATTCATTGGTAAATCGTTTTGCACAGTAAATTTAAAAAAATAAATAAAAAAATGAAAGAATTCAGCAATGTAAGTTTATTTTAGATTGAAAAAGATATACATTATAGCCTACAAAGCTGTTCAGAAAGAATGCTGTATAGGAATATGTAATTTAACAATAAGGATATGAAACAATAAGGATATGTGATAATAAGAAGTGCTGCCTCTCTGATCCTGTGCCATCTTCATTCATTTCCTTATGCACATCTCTCTAATGCATTTCAAACCTCTTCATGGTTGACAAGAGTTTATACTACTTTCTTATTCTGACCTGTGGCCTTGTGAAACTGAACCCTTTAGCCTCTGCATGTTTCAGCTTTCAAGGGTTATATAGGCACATGCCAGGGAATAATGCTTAGGTGGTGTCTAAAACCTACTTTTTGAAGAGCCTCCTTTCCTGAGTTTTGTTAGTACAGGGGTGGGTGACATGAGGCACCACTGCACCAGCATGAAAAGAAAGCATGGTATGGGTAGTCATCAGCTGTTTCTGAATGTTCTTAAAAGTGTTTGTACTAGCTGTAGTCCCCAGTGGTTCCTACTATGTGCTGTGCCTAAAAATGGCACCTAGCTCCTATTAGATGTAGGTAATTACTGATGAATAACACCAACTTGTGTAACTCAGAATGCACAGTATGCCTTGTGAAATACCAGTACTTGTTCAGTCCTTCGTATCTTTTAAGCTTCCAGTGCAAGGAGGGCAAAGTCCTGATGCTGTTGAAGCCAAATAGCTGTTTTGCTTTTGCTACAGCAGGGCCAGCTGCTTCCCTTAAGAAACAAGCATCTGCATTTCTGCCTGGAACCGAGCACAGATTTTCAGTTTGAGATTAAATTTCAGAAAGAATGCGTATTCACACACACACACACTGCAAACACCCCCACAAAATGAATGTATATTAAACATGATTGTGGCTTCAATTATTTCTGGATAATGAACAATATTTTAAAGAGGGAGATTTTCTGCTGTAAAAATGGAATTATAATAATGACAGGGGAATGGAAGTAAAAAATGACGATTAGTCTGAAACACATTTGGGTGTGGTGAAAAGACACTCCTCTACCGTTTATTTCAAGGTTAAACTACCAAATGTTCAAATAAGCCTGAAACTGACTCAATATTATAGATGAATAGGCACTATGCAATCAGAATACATTATATCCCTACAGAGGCAGTCCAGGAGGAATGATCCTGATAAACATGCTCAGATTAAGAGGAGTGACAGAAAGACTAAAAATAAAAGTTTATGACAACGCAAAAATGCATTTTTTCTAAATATTTTATTGTAAAAAAACCCATGCTGGATCTGCCCGCATAAAATTCATGGATTTCAAGTTCTGCTTCTTGTTCTGACAAAGTATCTGACAAAATTGGAGTATGAAACAAGTATTTCAGGATATAAATCAGGCCTCAAACCAGTTGTCCTGGAACAGTTGGTGTGATTCTTCTCACTCTTCACCCACTCTTCCATTCATTCCCAAGGAGATTCAAGAAAAGACTGTGCAAGGCATTTTCAGTTTGCTGTGGGCAGCTTCCATACACTGGGGTTTTCTTTCAATCCAGGCTTCCCTGAATGATATCTTCTGATGCAAAGGCTCAAAAGGGGCAGAATCAACTTCTAAATATTCATGTTTTCTGATTCAGTAATGTTATCTCTAACCTGATTGAGAGTATGAAATAAAACCTTGATGGGTAGGGTAATTTTGTCTACCTTGTCTGGAAAGTGCAGCAGGAGGAAGATAACTTCTGTAAATTTTCTGGGTTTTTTTTTTTTTTTCATTAATCTTCTCTTCTGATAGACTTTAGTGTCTCATAGTTTGCTTGTGCAGTACTACATAAGCCAAATGGATATTACAGTTAAATTCTTAGAAAATGGGACCAAAGCAAAGGTGCTAGATATGAGAATGACCAGAGAAAGATTACCAGAACATCAGTGATTTTGCTTTTTGTTCTGGTTTAAGCCAAATAGAAGAAGGAAAAAAGGATACTGGTTGTTCAAGTCTCTGTTTTCCATTTCTCTGAAATCTGACTTTTCAATGCATCTATATATTAAGGTGGACTAGATAATAGGACACTTCTAATAAATTCACTTTAAGATTTGAGTCTTTGGATTGTGCATACTCAAAGAATACTTTGTGTAGGAGTCAATGTGTCCCCGTATGGATGAGCAGATAAGTAAAAACCTCTTCCATAAAGTAGGTTTTATAATATTTGAAAGTGACTGGCATATTTATCTTCTTGAAGATAATTTACATCACATTTACAGCTCCTGTTTATATCTCAGATTTTTATTCCTGCACTCCACTAAAACACATCCTTGATTCATCAATAAAAAGTGGAGTTTACACAAGTTATTTACTGTCAATTCTAGTATTAGAAATTTACCTTTGCATAATACTGACTACTTGTAGTGCTATAAATAGAAAAAATAGTACTTCAAAGAGTCGAAGTAATACTGAAGAAAACCACTGAGCTTAAGTCAAATGCAGTAGACTACTAGTCATCTACCTCTGCCCCCACAGTCTGATTTCTAAAGAGTTGATTCTCTTACATACCTACATGTTTTAGCTGTTTTCCATTATATTCCCATCCAGAATGGTTGCTATGCTCCCATTCATAGCAGCTAGGGAATACGTGAACAGTATTAAAAACAGCAGCAGGAAATGCAGAAATGGTCCTAAACAGAATACAGGTAGAAAAAACAGCATTATTTTTTAAGCAACTGGAGACATGAATCAAAAATTTAATAAGTCTGAATGCAGTAAACAATGTGGCATATCATCTTTATTGATTACCACTTCCAGAGCAGATATATGTAGTTCACAATAGAAAATATAGCTTGCATTAAATTTCGTTTTGTCCTAAAGTTCCTAGCAGGGTAAAACAGTTAGGGACAAGGATATGTATAGTCCATGCAATAAAAATGGTCATTCAGTACCCCTGATGTGTGGTCTAATAATAATGTTGAGTCAAACACAAACAGGGGCAGAAAACTGGCCTGGTTAAACAGAGAGATTTAGCTAGAACTCAGGACTAAGAGGAGAGTTCATGACTTTTTGAAGGAGGAGCAGACCACTCAGGAGGACTGCAAGGAATGTTGTGAGGTTATGCAGAGAGAAAATTAAAAGGGCCAAACATTGATCAGCATGCCCAGTGCCATGAAAGACAATAAAACTGTTCTATTTGTACATTAGAAACCAAAAGAGGCCTAGGGAGAGTCTCTATCCTTTATTGATACAGAGGTAGGGGGACCACAGTAACAAAGGCTGAGGAAATTGCTAAGATAATTTGTTACCTCAGTCTTTAGGAGTGACACCAGTTACTCTCTGGATACTCAGCTCCCTGAGGTGGAAGACGGGGAAGGGGAGCAGGATGCAGCCCCCATAAGCCAAGGGGGAAATGGTCAGTGACCTGGTCCATTACTGACACACACACAAGTCTACGGGGTCAGATGGGATCCACCGAAGAATACTGAGGGAGTTGGTAGAAGTGCTCACCAGGGCACTTTCCATAATTTACCACCAGTCCTGGCTAATCAGGTCCCAGTTGACAGGAAGAGAACTAATGTGATATCCATCTACAAGAAGGGCTTTAAGTGGGATCCATGGAACTACAGGCCTGTCAGCCTGACATTGGTGCCAGGGAAGGACATGGAGCAGATCATCTTGGGTGCCATGATGTGGCACGGGCAGGAAAACCAGGGGATCAGCCCCAGCCAGCACAGGGTAATGAAAGGCAGGCACTGCTGGACCAGCATGACCTCCTTCTATGACAAGGTGACCCACTTGGTGAGGGAAAGGCTGTGAACATTGCCTGCCTGGATTTCAGCAAAGCCTTTGACATTGTCTCTCACAGCACTTCACTGAAGAAAGCAGCTGCTCACGGCTTGGACAGGTGTACTGTTTGCAGGGTAGGAAAATGGCTGGATGGCCATGCCTGGAGAGTGGTGTGGGATGGAATTACACCCAGCTGGTGGCCGGTCACCAATGGTGTTCCTCAGGGCTCAGTGTTGGGGCTAGTCCTGTTTAATATCTTTATTAATGATCGGGGTGAAGGGATTGAGTGCACCCTCAGCCAGTGTGCAGACAACCCCATACTGGGAAGGAGAGTTGGTCTGCTGGAGGGCAGGAAGTCCTAAAGAGGAATCTGCACAGGTTGAGTTGATGGGTCAAAGCCAATTGTATGAGGTTTGACAAGGCCAAGTGCTGGGTCCTGCACTTGGGTCACAAGAACCCTGGGCAACACTTCAGGCTTGGAGCAGAGCGGCTGGAAAGCTGCCCAGTGGAAAAACACCTGGAGGTGCTGGTCGACAGCTGGCTGAACATGAGCTGTCAGTGTGTCCAGGTGGCCCAGAAGGCCAATGGAATCCTGGCCTGTACCAGCAGTAGTGTGGCCAGCAGGACCAGGGCGGTGACTGTCCCCCTGTACTCAGCACTGGTGAGGCCACACCTCAAATCCTGTGTTCAGTTTTGAAGGGTCTGGAGCATAACTCTTGACGAGGAGCAAGTGAGGGAGTTGGGAATGTTTAGCCTGGAGAAAAGGAGGCTCAAGGGAGACCTTCTCACTATCTGCAACTACCTGAAAGAAGGTTATAGTGAAGTGGGGGTCAATCTCTTCTCCCAAGTAACAAGTGACAGGAGGGGAGGAATTGCCTTCTAGTTGCACCAGAGGAGATTTGGATTAGATATTAAGAAAAATTTCTTTTGGGAAATGGTTGTCATGCTCTGAAATAGTGCTGGCTGCCCAGGAGACATTTTAGAGTCCTGTAGATGTAGCACTTAGAGACCTGTTTTATTGGTGGAGTTGGCAATGCTGGGATAATGGTTGGACTCAATGGTCTTAAATGTCTTTTCCAATCAAAAACATTCTATGATTCTGTTCTGTGATTACCAGTGATGATGATGAGGAAGGGAAATAGGACTGTATCTTGCAAACAGTGTAAAGCTAAAAAATATTTCTGCCCTGGAAGAACAGGCTTAGCATAACCCTTGTCCCTAAGTAGTAATCAGTCCTATGGATGTCAGACTGTGATAGGGCAGCAAAATTTGCATTCTTTTGATTAAGAGAACTGAGATTAACATTGCAAGTCTTCTCTGATTATATCTGAGAAGGTGGGAAGTTGTATGAGAACTCCAGGGGAAATGTGATAGCCTTTAAATGAACACATTTTAAATGGAGGGTATCAGGTCTCTCATTCCTTTGAAGGGAGAAAAAAGAATAGCTTTGTACTGATACCATGAGAATATCATGCAGCTTATCTGGTGTTCACTAATCACTTCAAGACTGCTGCCATTCTAAAGGCCAAAGGAAAATGTGATAGTACGAAGCAAAAGAAAGTGGAAAACACTGGCTGTGGGCAACACACCTGTGTCTGTTCATAATAGGGAAAAATCCTGAACTGAATAAGAAAAAAATAAAAGTAGTTTTTAAGAGTAGTTGTGCTGATTACTTCCATGAGCAACAATGAGAATTTGGTTCTAGGCACAAAATGAAATGAAAGAAAATAGTTATTCCTTACCCAACAACTTTTAATGAGACAGGGTGTCTATATTTCTGTCAATTATAAACTCCTCTCAAGTTTAAAGAGCTGGGTCAAATCTAGGAAAACATCTGTTTGTGTTCCTCCCAAAGAAAGGTAATAAGCCTACTTATGCAATCACTTTTATTGATCTCTTTTATCATTATGCACTATATATTCAGAGTGACAAGATTCATTTACTAATTCTGTGATATCTTGTACTGCAGCATGCTTTTCAGTCTCCCAGCCTGCATGCCTAAATTTTGGGTTGCTTTTTTTAGGAAACATCTAGCAAGATAAAATGTTTGTTTCTGCATATGTTCCAGTAGAGACAGTTCCATACATAGCCTATTATTTTGTTTAACATGAACTGTGGTTTATTAGACCTTCACTTGTCTTTTTTTATTGCTTTGCATTTGAGATTTTGGTGTTGTATTAGGATTAGTTCCTGCAAGCATGCTCAGCTTTTTCTATAAACAGAGGTGTAATGGATGCACCGAGTGAGGAGAAAGTCCACTGTACTTGGTTCTCTTGTCCCTATTAGTAGCAAATACAGATGTCCAGAGAACAAATACAAGCAACAGTACACAAGAACTCACTAAGGATCTCAGGAATTTATGGATTTCCTTGAAAAAAAATGACATCTTTTTCACAGGATAAAAGGACCAGCTGTTCCCATTTCTGCTGTTGTCTAACTCCTTTATGATCCCCTACAAGTCCTGGCTCCACAGTAAGGTCTGGCACTAGATTCAACAAATCAGTGTGCATTAAAAAAAATAAAATAAATTAAAAAAAATTATTCACAATCATTGTTTTGGTACCTGCCAGAGACATTTTTTTCTCCTGGTGGGCAATCATGGATATACATTACTCATCTGAAGTCTCCTCAACCTTGAAGATTTTATTTTTTAGATTTTTTTTATGGAGTGATTTTCCTTGCAACGTTGAAAACTCTTGCTCTTGGAGTGCTGTGCAGCCCTGCAGAGATTTCAATTCCAAAGTAAAATACTCTCCCTTTTTCAGAAAAGGCCTCAGATTGTTGGGCACACTAGAAAGAGCCTACAGCCAGAAGAAATAATGGAATACATAAAATTTATTCTACACATCCCCAACAGGTATCCAAATACATACAGCAGATTGTTGAGACACCCTGTTTTATTTATATATGTCTCTGCCTGAAAGAGATATAGATGATATATAGCTGATAACTATACCTGTAGAAGGATACAGGGATATAGCCTGTAGATGGCACTGCTCCCTCACTTGTTCTCTTCTCAAGCCAACTGTGACTCACAGTTTGTACTGAAGACATTATTTTTTCTCCTAGGGACATGTTTACTTTGTTCATCCTGAGCCACAAACAGAAAAATGAGCTCTTCTTCAATGCAATATTAGAAATGAAAATCCCGTTAAACTTTTAAAGATTGGAATAGGCTGTGTTTTACTTACCTATTGCATCAGACTTCTCATACAGTCTGAACAAAATTCCTCTCCCTGATTCAGTGGACTAAAGCCCTTGCTTTCTGTGCAATTTAGTGTGGAATTCTTTTGTTTCTTAAAAAAAGTCCACTTAAAAAATGTGCAGACCTTGCAGCAGCATAAAGACTTGAGCGTTTCTTTAAGGAAAACAAAAATATCTTTCAATTGATAAGCCAACAGGTGAATTAATTAAGGAATACATTTACACACACACACATAAAAAAAAGAAAGTAAACAAATGTGTCCTACTTCAAGCAGCACCTTGTGTTTGATCAGGGTTTCACTGAAGATACGAAGCTAGCAAGTAAATTGGACAAGGAAGAGGTTTTTTTTTTCTGTTCTCTGCAGTGTGGCACCTCAGTAAACACTGCTGGGAAAAATTTAACATCAGACAGTGGCAAGAGAAGCAGCATGCTGTAGCAATTTGGGGATTGCATGCTTTCCTTTTATCTATCTGCAGAGATAGCTGTAATGTTTGCAGTTAACATTTCATAAGGTTTTCAAGACTAAAGACAGAAAAAAGTTGGTTTGCCTAAGCTACAGCATCTCCAGTTGTTTCTTTGAAGAGCCCTATTTTCTCTGTTTTTTCAGACAGTGGATTTCAATTTTCACAGGCGACTAATCTTGAGGACATAAAGGTGGCCATTACTTGTGCTTGATTATTTACACTGATTTGACCAGCTTATAGAACCTTTCAAAAACCGTGTTCTTACATGCTTAGCAGAACTCTTTAGAGACTTGCTGTAAAAATCTTGCAGCACTCAATTTGCACCAGGCATACACTCAGCTCTACAGCAGGCTCTGCAGGTATCTGCCCTGAGCATAGCTTGAAAAGCAGGACTGAAGCTCTGCTGCTGCAAGTACAGCCCTTAACACTGCACAGGCAAAACTGTAAAGCCTGCCTGCCTGCAGTGGACATGCGTGGGGCAGGATGCAAGCAAAGGATTTCTATACCACAAGCAGATTTCAAGGGGTTGATAAGAATAGTTGCATTAAAAGATTCCTAATTAGGCAGTGACAGGTAACCTATTTCATAATGGGATAAATCTGGAAAGGTATGTGCTCTTTTTGGTCCCCACATATCCAGTACTCGGTACTGAGGCTGTAGCCACTTTACCATGTTGCCTATCACAAGGTGTTTGTCACGTCCGGGCAAATCCGTCACTGTTTCTGCTCCTTCAGGTACCCAAAAGAAGAAGGGGAAGCCGATATTCCAGACTTGCCTGTAATTTTTTATTTTTCTGTCCAGTAAATTGTAACCCCCTAATAAATTAGGAGATATGTCTCCTGTTAAAGACAGAAACTCTAATAGTTAATTTGGCAGGACTTTAACTGGCTACAACTGGCACTGAAGTTAACTAGAAGACTAGCACTGAAAGCAGATTGAATCTAAGATATTTCAGAGGAACTGCTGAATATTTCCATCCTTTGCCTTTTCTCCTTATGCTCTTGCTACTCTTTTTCTGATTGCTGCTTGATTCCTGTTTTCTTTCTGTTTGCTTAATGATGGCTGCCATTTCCTCTCTCCATGAACAAATAAGCTTACCATTTTCTTTAACATTCCTACTTGAATTATCTCTGTAAATTCACCAGAATGATAGGACTGTTATTTTTCTATCTAACCCAGCTGTGAGTCTGACAGAGTTAAACTCAAATACACTAAAATGAGTTTTAGATGAGGATTCTTTGCTCTATTGTCTCTACAGAATTCACTATTTCATATGTGTTACTTTGAGAAGAAAAAAAAAAATTAATATCCTGTCCTTGAGGTACTCTTGGAAAAAGCCAGTGGCCCATATGTATAAGGGGGAGATACTAATCTGAACAAAAATATGTCTATCAGACATATGAAGACATTCTCTGTGAATTTTCTTTTGAAAAGCTGTCCTAGTCTCACCCACCCCACCTTGTTTCCCTCTGGCTCATTCTAACCTGACTCCTCTGAAGTTTTCTTGACCTTTCCCTACTACTCTCTCTTGACTTTTCCATTTCATGTCTTTATATACAGTAGATGAACAGTTTTCTTTGTACCTCTGACAGCTTTTTTTTATAGACATCCCTGTGGTTTTGAACAGCATTTATCTCTGGGCAAAACAGCTTTTAACTGGATTATTTAAAAGCAGAAAAACAACAAATGAATTTATATGATGTCCCAAACTGAGCTTTTTAAGCAAGAAGGGAAAGGAACATGTTTATCAAGGCTGAAAAATAAGCACTTCAGATAATGAAAGCTGATTGACCACTACTGTTGTCATTTAAAGGGAGCAATTGGACTGAGATATTTGGAACATCTTTGTATCATCTAATATTATAAGGCAGAAAAAAACTTAACTTCCTGACGTGCTAACAAACCAAGTGCTGATGTAGGTTTTAATATTGAGCAAAAGAAATCTGAAAGAAGACTTGACAAACTACGACACACAGAGTACATACTTTGGTCTGCAGTGTATCTGTGGTTGTCTTCAAGCACACAGAAAAAAGGCAGTAGATCAGAGCAGCAGTATAAGAGTAGCAGAAAAGGAGAATTGCAAAGTGACTGTACCCCACTGATTGCTCTGCCTTGGTCAAGGTCCTGCAAAACCAAACTGACTTCTGCTGTGACTGTAAGAAACTTTGGGGATGTAGGGCTGCAAAGAAGCAAAACTCCTCTTGGAGGTATCAGTCGTTTCTGTGTCTCTTGCCCCACCTCTAGTTGCAGCAGGAGCAGCAAACCTGGTTCTCCATAATCCATTGAATTCTGATGCTTCTGGAAAAGAAAATGTTTGTCTTTCAGCCCTCCTCTGATGCCATGCTCGTGGCTCTGCCTCTTCTCCTGTCTTCTTCTGTCCCTGTGGCAAAGCAGACCCATCTTGGCTTCACCACCTCACAGAAGCAAACCACCAGTTCAGCTTGACTCTGGATATATGTCTTTGCAACTGCTGCAAACGGATTAGTCACTATATAGAAATAGATTATCAAAACTATCATGTCAAAGGCTTTCAAATGACATAATGAAAACTGTCAATTTTTGACATGAATCATTCCAGAGCTTTCTGTAGAATGGAATTTGGTTCCTTCTCATCTCAGCCACCACTGTGATGATACAAGGAAAATAATTGTCTCACACTGAGATACATTAATGTAGATAGTCATAGTAAACCCTGTGAGGAATTTAGTAATGCTTTATTTTCATAACAGGGAATTAATAATGTGCAGTAAAATAGACACAAGGCCACTGTTAAACAGAAAAGATAAATATATAATATACAAATACATAAAAATGCACACAGGGCATACATAAATAAATACATAAATATATCCACAAAATAGTAGATTCAGTTAAAGAATCATCTATTGTGGTTAGTGCAGCTGGGTTCCTTTGGAAAAAACAAAATACTATGCAACATGTAAATAAAGATTAACGTATCCACAACATCCACAGCTAGCAGTAGAAAATTAAAACATACATGGTACCTAATTCTTACCCATCATTAACAATGGTCTCTTGCATTTTTAAGCTTCTTTAGTTGAAATTGTCAGTTTATAAAAAGAAATGAACAAACAAAAAACAATCATCCGGCTACTGCAGTCCCCACCTCTGTTCCAGAGACCTAAGCCCTTTGAGCTGACAGAATTTTGGATAGAAGAGTTATTCCCTCCTCAGCAGAGCAATACTCAGCTAGGGGCAAGATGCTTTACAGCAGGTTTCACAGTTATCAGCTGATAGCAGAGAAACCTAAAACTGGAGCCCTGTTTTCTGTTCCAAGCTCCGGGCATATGTTCTGCTGGGAATGTCTTTCTCTGCTTGTTTCTCTGTGGTATTATCACCTCTCCCCTGCCTTCTTCAGAATTTCCTTCCCCTAGTCCTGTGTCCCGAGATGCCTCATCCTCCTCCTCCAAGCAGGGCTCACTGTTCCCCTGCTCCCATGGGCTCCCCACAGTCTTGCATCACATGGGATCCTTCCTTGGTCCGGTCTTGGACTTCTCCCACCTTCCTCCATGAGACTATTCTGCATTTGACTTTGCCACAGTATTCATCAGGAGGAGGATTTTAGGGCAAGAAAATGCAGGCTTTTAAATCACTCTCAGAAAGTTTGAGAGAGAGACCAGGGTATAAATTTTCCACATTCAGTTTCATTATCTGAGTTACCTCAAGCATCCTCTGGAACAGTTCCTGCAAGAAAGATGTTCTCAAATTCTCATAGCCCTTTGTTCCAAGCTGCTTCTCTTCCTGCAGAGATGGTGCACTCACTGTCTTCTCAGCCATGTGGGCTGAGGGGGAAAGCAGTTATTTTCAACAGATTAACCTAAGCAATTCTTCTAATTTTCAAAACCTTATGCTAGTATAACTTCATGAGGAGACCACTCCTGATATTGCCAGCTATGAAACCATGGCATAGCCACAGCCTTTCAAATGAAGTATTTGCATATTTTTTCACACTTGCTAAATAATATACTTGCCCTAGGTGGAATAGATCAAATTTATTTCAAAAGTGCTGTCACAATTTTAGACATTCTGCTTGTAGTTATGTCCTCAATATCCTAGCATTTTCAGTCTTTCATGTTTCAAAATGTATTTATTTCCTAGCTTAAATTATGGTATGAAAGTTAACTGCACAGTATACTAAGAGGACAATTTTGCAAATTTATTATAAATCAAATTACAATCTGATAAGATTGTAGGATTTAAATTCCCTGATTTCCAGATTTATCTACCTGTCCTTTTGTATGACCCACTAGGTAATACCTGAATTGCAAGAAAAGCAAAATATTTCCATCATCCATTCAGTTAATTACACAACATCCCATAGTGGGATATTGTCTTTTGTAGTTGCAATTTTGTATTATCTACAAATTACTTTCTTTGCTGTGCCTTTAATAAACCCGGTACCAATAATGACACATACTGTTTCCCTGAGACAGGCTGAAGGCTGAGAAATATGCAGAGCATGATTAATTAGCCAAGTGAAAGAAACTACCCAGCTGACAAAAGTAATCATTGGCCCAAATGACCTTTGATGTCTCAGCGTTTTTGGCCAGAGGGTTTGGCAACTGCATAAGGGGGAATGCTGGAATAATCTGCAACTTAGGCACATATTAACATTCTGAAAACAGACTATTTTCACTGCAGAAACAGTGGGTTTTAAGTGAAGCCAGTTCTGTTGTTATAAAGCCTGGTGGATTCAGTATTCTGGGAAAAGATAGAAGAACCAGTACCCTACTTTTTAATAATGTATTTGCTGTTTCCACAGTGAAAAAGAAGCATCTAGACTTTTTATTACAGTCAATGCATTTTCAGGCTCTGACACAATGTTAAGCCTGTGTGACAGTAAACCCCACCATGTGGCAGTCATCTATGAAAGTGGCTCTTCTTAAATAATGATAAACCATTTTTCACTGAACTGAAATACCACATATTTCTAGAAACAAGAAAATTGAAAGGCAAGAGCTTTGAAAACTCCTATAGTCAAGAGAATGATCATTGTTCTCTATGGTTAATGAGTGAAAAATACATTCCGTGAGGATGTTTTCATATACCTGTCGTAGACAAGCATTTGATAATGAATTGAACATATTTCTGTCAGTGATTTTTTTCTTCTCCACTGGTACAGCCTAGGTGGCTCACCAAAACTGGCTACCTGACACTGTAGAACTTCAGTTTGGTGAGATGAATCCACCTGTAAATACATTAGTGCAGTGATCTATAATGTGTACATGTACATATATATAATATATATATTATATATAATAATGTATTGAATTAGTGTTGCATGAGTCCCTATAAAATGGGGTTATGACTCTTAGCTAGATCTCTTTTCTCCACAATACAAAGGAATAGAAGAGAAATACACAGTATGTAGAGTGGCTAATGTTTCGTCAGAAGGTCTTAAAGGAGTTTGTGGGAATAGTCCTGCAAAACTGCCAGGTTCCTGGTGTCTGCTATTACCTACCACTGCCATCACCACCATCCCCACCTGGTGTGCTTTTGTTTGCATAACAGAGCTGTCTCATCACATGAGCTAGGTTCCTTTGGGGTGAAATTAAACAGGAAAATGTACTCCAGGAGTGCACCCAATGTGCTCCAGCCATTAGAGGGTATTTTGTCCACAGGGCCGGATGTGAGCTAGCCTGCAGTAAAGCTGCTAATCATGTCCTATGAGGATGCCATCCAACACCCTGAGTGTTTGCTCTTTGGCTCAGTAAATCTGCTCTCATAAGGCTGAGCAAGATGATAATGTAGGCATAGTCATTACATATATAGAGGAATCATGGTAACAAGGCCATAATTCCAGTGGTCAAAAAGAGACAATTTGGTAAAGCTGAACCAGTCACTTGGATGCAAATATCCTGCTTGCCTGTAGATGCATACCAGTTTAATCCTGATGTGCATTCAGGGCTGGGCTATCATATTCTCTGCAGTATTGTTCATGTATTTCTTATTAAAGTATTCTATGCAGTAATTTTCTGAGCATGCAGTCCAACAAGAATCATGGTCATGTACATGCCATGTTGGTGTGACATTGGTCATTCCCTGGCCTGAACATCCCCCTTTGAGCTCTACTATTTCAATGCCTGAAAAAAGACATTGAAAGTGTCCACACAGGATTAGTATCAACTCAACTGTTTGCTGTGGTGAGTGCCTTCCCTGCTCTGTCACTCAGCTGTAAGCAGTTAACCTCACACATCACTAAATCCTTTTCCACCCAATGTGGAAGTCTCATCTGCTTTCTGCCACTTCTCTGTTAAATCACAATTGTGAGTATGAAGTGCCCTGAGCTGCTGTGAGTCTGCATAGCTCACCCACTATATTTAATAAGTTTTGTTTTTTATTGTTTCTGGCCTCTGCCTTCTAGCCTGCATGGTGTAATGGAGGGACATCCTAATCTGTAAGTATTTAAAGATGGAAAAATGGTAACACTTCTGACAAGTGAGAAAAAAGTGCATCTATGTTAGATTTGGATTGTGAGAAACAGGTGACCGCTGTTAGTACTCTGGCACCAACTCCGTTATGAAGTTGGTCCAGAAAACATCTGCCTAAGTGTATACACAACGACATATACAAAGTTCAACAGAGTTAAACTCATTTTTCCTAGTGATGGCTGATCTACAAAGCGCAGCTCAGCCTCATCATTCCCTGCCACAGCTTAGAAACCTTTCTGTGAAAATACAATTTAACACTAGCACTTAAATGAAGCCTTCCTGAGGCAAATGGCAGACTTTGAGAGAGTAGAGTCAGGTGGTATTTTTATTTATAAGATTATAACAAGCATCAGCTTTAATCTTTGCTCAGTGTATGAGGGAGTATATCACTGTCATGCTTCCATTTGAGTCCACTGTTATATACCCTGTGTCATCTTTGTTTTATCTTCCTCAGAGCTACAGATACAGTCAGTCTCAGGGCCAGCAGGTCCTGAAGATATGAAATGAAGGAAATGGTGCCCATTAATGTGCAGCAATGAGAAAGAAATCTTTCACTTGCTTTGCTGCAGGAGTCACAACTTTCTGAGATTGAAAACATAATTGTTGTATCAGAGATTTGCTGATAAATAAAACATATATTATTAATAACATCCTGAGTAGACCTGGAAATATAAAAATCAGATGGCATGATGTGGATGTTTTAATATATCAACACTTGAGAAATTTTGTCTTATTTTAATGTCACTAACTGCCAGTTTGTTCAAGGTGGATTTTAAATTAGTTAATTGGAGAAAATAAAAATGCAGTGCACCAGCTATTGCTACCCAACACATCTCTGATCCTTTGGAAGCTGATCTTTTTTTTGGATGACTTATGTCTCTCATTCACTAGCAGAAATCACATAGTGATGTCTTTGGTATTTAGATAAAGACAAGGCATGTAAGTTTATCTGAAGGTGGTCTTCTCAAAATGATAAGATTTTTGTCAATTCTTTTGCAACTTGTGGCATAGCTGACAGATCAGCATCGTTAAACTAACAAAGCTGTTTTCTTCTCCCGGTTTGTGTTGGCTTAGAAGCACAGCCCTTTTATGCTGTCCAGTTGACCTTGCTCCTTTTTTATTAATTTTTTTTTTAAGAAAGTATCTGCAAATTCTTTAAATAATGAGGGTCAGAGGAAGGCCTTTATTTCATTTACTTGAATTGTGCCTCTGAATGTCTATTATTAATTCCCTCCCTAAACAAAGTGACCCATTCCAACCTACTGCTCAGATTTCTTTTTTTATTTTTTTTCTGAATTGTGAGAAGGTTCTGCAGAACATTTGATGTTTTGCTGGTTAAGCAGAGCAATACCTCACACGTTCTTTCTAATATACCTACAAAGTATCTACCTTGTGAAGCAAGTGAGAGAGCAGAAGGATAATTAGGATATAAAGAATTCCACTATGCTGATGTTATTCCAGACAGCAATGTCTAATGAATGAGAACACAAAGGCATGCAGCAGCTGTCAGCTGAATGCATGCCACAGTGCAAAGTAGCTCTATAAATGATTCTGAAAGATTTATCGACTTCTATTTCTATTCTGGTATTCTGTGAGCATATATTATTTGGAGGATAATTTAGGGGGAGATGGGATAAGGGTGGAAGAAAATTAGATCCCAAATTAGATCACAGATTAGGTTGAGGAGTAGAACTGCTCATGAATTATCACGAGCTTATAATAGCCCTACTGTATATTCCACACCCTAGAAAAGCACTTAATACTCTCTGTTCATTGCCAGGGTGATTTTGGCTAAAAAAAATAGAAATGAGATAGAATTGCAGCTTGCCAAGTACACATTCAGTAATGAATGCATATTTGGGAGTGTTGCTCAGGGCTTTGTTACGGTGGAGAAGCTGTTGGGTTGTTTTTCTGGAAGCCTGTGTGCTGGGACACACACACATGTCTCCGTATGTGCTCCCAAGGACCAGAACAGGTGTCTGTGCATGAAGCCGTGTCTGCAGGATGATTAAGGCGGTGACTATGACTGAAGCATATGGCTATGGAAGATATATATGCTTCTGAATTTTGTTTCTCCTCACTTCTGTCTGACATTCTCTGTCAAGATTCCATGCTTAGCTTTGTCAGTCTTCATCTCCCTCTTAAGGCTCTCTGTGAGGAATTCAGCTCTGGAAATCACTCTCTAGAAATTGCTACATCAGAGCTCAACTAAACTATGTTCATCTGTACTTTTTACTTTTTTTTTGTTGTTGTTGTGGTTTGGGTTTGGGTTTTTTGTCTTTTTGTAACAATCAGTGAGATAATAGCTTCAGAAAGGTTACTATCACTCTGCACTAGGGCAGTATTCATGTTCAGTATTAAACCTATGCATGTCTTATCTAGTCTAGTCTGGAATATTCCTAATAGTAATCCCCCAATTACCCCTCTTGACAAATCTTTCCATAGCACTATTGTCCTTGCTTTTGGCATTTTTATGCTTTATGTCTGTCATAGTTCAGCAGGAGTGACCAGTTATCACTGTGTGGGGGTGATCAAAGCCATGTATTCAACCCCCCTCTATTCATTTCCCAAAAACAATAGACCATTTGCAGCAGCTGCCCAGGAAGCTGTTAGCACCTTCACACCCAGCCTGAGGGGGCGTGGCTGCTAATGGGCCATCAACGGTTCAACAATACCCCATAACTCACAGAGTTAATCAACTGTTGTGTGAGTCCCCACCCTGGGGGAGGGACTGGGTGCTCCTGAGGGTACATAAACGGAGCTCAGAAGACCTCGAGTATGACTTGTTGGATCCAGAGGAGCAGCAGGACCTCAACATGAGGAAACCACCACTCCCAACCAGACCACAGCCATCATCTGCACCAACAAGTTTTTTACTTCCTTTTGCTTTGGACTTGGGGGAACCAGGCAGGTCTCAGCACCAGGGCTAGCAAACCCCTTTGGGCTTGTGCCCCGGGGATACTGGGTTATACTGTTGGGCTTTGGTGAGTTGAAAGCAGTTTTCTCTTTGTGTCAGTGTATTTATTGTAATATCTTTCATTAAATTGTAACTCTGACTTATAATCTCTCTTGTGGTGGGTCCATTTCTTCTGCCTGTTTACCTTTAAACCAGCACAATGTCTAACCTAAATTAATTTTCTTTTTTCTAGTTCCAGCCCACTGCTTCTTCTTATGTTGCTCTTATTAGCTGAAGTAATTCCTCTCCATATTTCATGTTACTTCTCCTGAAGTATCTAGACACACTTATCATATCTGCTCCCTGCTATTTTTCTCTCAGCTGTACAGATTACACTCCCTGCCTGTCACTTTGTAGATCATGCCTGCTAAACTATTTATTGGTTTTTGCTACCTTTCTTGCTGTGTTCTCTAATTTACTCCTGACTAGTCAGGAAGCCTGCCATACACAGCCTGTGAAATAAATGGAAAATGAGCATGGAACCTCCTTTTTAATAGCCATTTTAAGAGTGTTTTGAAGGTTTATCAAGGTATTACATACCTAATTAGTAACTTTTACAAGTACTGAAGCACTGTGTTGTGTGTCAGTATAATTAACTTCTGGTAATGAGTTTAATAAGTAGTCTGAGCAATCAAATTTATTAAAATTAAATATAAATTTTCATTCAGAATTTTGGTTTGGCATCCTGGCAGAACCATTCAAAAACTAATTTGATCTCATGAACACTGCTGGATTTGTAATTATTCTGAGTTACACAAATAGTCCTGTAAAGAATAGAGATCTCTGAATTAAGACAGCTGTAGATGACCTTCAACAGAGAGCAAATTCATAGATAACAGAAGCCAGTTGATGCCAGCTAAACTGCACCTCTGGCAGTGTGGAAGCAGCTCTCATTTATGTTGAAAGTATCTTTCAAGATGCTTCAATTTGAGAAAGAGTAACATTTCAGAGAAATTTTTATTGGAAAAATAAATATTAGATAAAAGTAAAGCTTCAATAATATGATTTTGTATGACCTTATTTTGTCCTTGGGCAGGCAATTGCAGAAAGCTGCTTTATATTTCAGAAGTGGTAGTTGTGCTTTAAAACCACAGCAAGAACTTTAGCCAGCAAGGTGTCTGACCATCGGCACTTCTCATAGACAGGGCCCATAGCAGTGCAAAAAGGCTTTAAGGCCCAGGGGATTGTATCTATTGCTCCTTGAGCAGGTTCATATAATCCAGAAGAATTTGGGAAGATTTGATCAGGAAAGCTGCAGCAATTAGAAGCCCTTTGGTGTTATCACTGGACACTGACATAAGGAGATCTCCAAACCAAAGAGCTTGTAATCTAAACATAAGACAGGGAAGATGCTCAGAAGACATTTGGAGAAACTACTGGTTGCATCTGTGTTCCCACGTTCTGGTACATGTGGGACTATGTCTTTATAGGGAATGAAAGACAGGTAAGTGGACATCTCTTCCACTTGTAAATCTTGTTTCAGACTTCCAGAGAGGAGCCATGGTACGCTCACAGTATCCTGGTACCAGAGTTTAACAGAGCTCATCCAGAGCAGGAGATCTGGTTGGTCACCGAGGAGAGCCCAGATGATATTGCAAAGAACATGTGCTAAATACCTCTCCATGTAAATTGCAGTGAAGTTTGTAAAAGATACTTCAGAGATTTCTTTTTCTTGTATATCAATATATGATAAGAATGATAAGAAAGACAAATCACAGCTTTACTCCAAAAGCTGTAGGTTCTAGTGACAGGCTCCAGGATGCTTCATTACATATCTTTGATCACAAGAATGACTGTGTTTTATATTTTAAAGAAACAAAACCAGCAAGACATGCTAAAGTCAGGCTGAGTTTTATGAAATTACATTTTCATAAAAATGCATTGTTTTTTGTTAAAATCTTTTGTTCTTGAATGTTTTGGCTATTTTGGGGTTTGGGCTTTTTTTTTTCCTTTTTTTTTTTTTTGAGAACTGATGCACGCAGAGATTCCACACTGTTTTTCACTGGAGTCATGCCCTAAACAACATTACTCTAGTAGTCACCCATTACAGAACAGTGCAATTGGATGGTCAGTCCTACAGCTCACAGAATTTGTATATTCTCATTAGAGAAATTGTAACTTTAGCCCAGGGCCATTTAATACTCCTTCAGTTGCACTGACCAGCCCTTGGAAGGTGCCAACTGTATGTGACAGTATGTGATTTCTTAATTGAAATCTAGACTATAGAATTTGCAAATTTTTTGCATGGCATTGCAACACACTGACCATTTCACTCCTGCTGAAGAAATTCATTTGGGAGACACACGCCTGTTTGGCTGCTCACTGGAGCTGGCCTGACCTAAAGCATATGCTATACAGATGAGGGAAACAGGACAACAGCGTGTGGGTGGGAGACCAGACTGATATTTTCCAAGATTCAGGTCCTTAGAAAAGCAGGGAGACCATTTCATCTAATTTAATGACAGTGTACCATGCTGGCAGCTTGAAGTAATTTTGGAAAACACAGTTTAGAGAAATGAAAAAACAACAAATATTATTGTCCATTTGAAAGCAGCTATAATTCAGGCAGTGCTCAGCAAATGGATTGTTGTTATTTAGGATCTGGGAAGAGCTACTTGTAATGCCTCTATAGCTCAGCTCTGCTGTTATTCCGCAATAGCTGATACATTTCACACCTGACCAGATTCAGATTTATTTTCAAGAACAGATAATTCCAACTCTAACTATCAGTCTGATGCTTGCTTGCACATACACCATTAAAAAAATAATGTATTTAATCATGCATATTGAAAAACCTCCTGGTTGTCTCAGAAATTTGAGTCACAACAATGCCCTAAGAGTATGCCATTTACTTGTTAAGTCAAAGTGAGCGTTCTCAAGTGGTCTGAAAGAGAAAAGCTTGCAAAGATGAACAAGAATTCCAATATTCATCAAGTTTTGATAAAGTTTCTTGGAGATTCATAATTTATGTAAACAATTTTATATGACAGAACAGACAGTAACTTTTGGATTAAGAAAAAGAAAACCAACATGTCTTGATGGATAGCATTCTAAAACTTCTTCAGTTATTGCTGTTAATTCCTTCTGTCACTGTGATTTGGTAACATTTTCAACAGTGTTTCACTGTTTAATTTCTGTGGCATTGGCCCATGTGTATTTCAAACACAGACTGTATATTTCCAAAATTTTGTAGTTAGTAATGATTTTAAAATTACTTTGCTGTCGATTGTGTCACAAATTTTCTGACATTCATCCTGTTTGTAGATACAACTTAATTTGAATATTTGAAAATTAAGGATTGTGTTGTGTTTTCAGTGCCATAAATCCACACTGGAATTGGTTTCTTCCAAATTTTTATGCATGTATTTATTTACCTTGCAATCAACTGCTGTAGTTCTGATAAGTAACTAAATTTGAATTTAAAATAATCCTTGCTGAAGGCCTCGGTTTTAAAAACATTTTTTAATAATAATAACAATTGTTTCAATTTAGTTTTTCATTATTTCTGAGGGAAAAGAACGAGTAATACACTGAAACTGTGATAATGAAAATTGAACAGATGGAATTGGATGAAAATGGCATAAAATCCTGTTTAATTTTATTTATTATTTTTCCTTTTCCTTTTTTTTAACATGGAAAGAGCTTAGTTCTTTTTCCTTTAAATGAAAACAATGGAGAGGATTTTGTGGATGATCATAAAATATAATCATTTAATATGGAATAAGACATTTCAAAGAAACACAATTGTAATTCAGAATAACTTTGCAAGGAAGTCCTCCCTCAAGAATATTGATAGGCTTCCAAAAAAGCAGTCTGTATTCTTGCAAAGTTTGCTGGTAAATCCACAATAAATATTAATGTGTTCGTCAGTTTGAATATGAAACATCTCTTGTTTTTTTTGTGTTCCACAAACTTGAAAACAATAATAAACAAAATCATATTTAGATAGTAAAATGTTTCAGAATGATTGTCATGATTGTGCTCTCATTTGTGCCTTTATAACAGCAAATTTATAAATCCATATATTCCAGTGTACATTACTCCTAGCTTACACTAAAAAGGAAAAATTGGAAGATATTTGCAGTTTTTCTTTTTCACACTATGCATTAAGTAGAAGTCTTAATGGTTTATTCCACAGAACATCTGGAAGTCTCAGTTAGAGAAAACGCTGTTGTGTCAGGTCCCTTACAAACATACAGTTGGAAAAAGTCCAACTCCAAAGGAGCTCTCACTCTCAGAATTGCTTGAGGATGGAAAAATAAGGATTCATTTTTTGTAGCTGCAGACACAAATCACAGAAAGGTGCTGTGACTTGCTCAGGGATATACATGCAACCTCTAGCAGAGCTGGGATTTATGCTTTCATCTGCTCAGTGCCTTAATCAGAAAACCTTCTTTCCTACTGCAGCCTGCAAGTGGCCAGCTTTGCTGCAAAACATTTCTGCTTTGGAGGCTATAGTATTGTCCATCCCTTCTGAACCCTAGTGTTCCATGAAATCTGCCTGCAAGAGTTCCCAGTGTCCAAAATCTCCCTAGCTGAACAAGGCAGTTTAAATTTGAGGGTCAAATAGCAGGATTCACAGTACACACTATTAAAGACTGAGGTGTTTTAGCACAACTGTGAGAACTGTGCCAGTGCCTACAGCTGGCATCACATACATCAGCTGTAGGCACTGTCTGAGAGCCTTCAATAATTAAATTAGAAAAAGTGACCAAGTTTATTTTAAAAGCATTTCTTTGTTCATATTCACTGCTAATAGCTCTTCCTCTGTGTTCTTTGCTTGTTGTCCTTCTCTAATTAATAAATGTGTCTCCTCTGGAATATAACCGCTGGCTTTAGTTCTTGTTATTACAATATTTCCATTATTTGCCAACCACTGTCACACAATGAGGTTTGACATCATGTTGGGGTGAGGGGGCTGAATTTCGCTGTGGCTGACATGCTAACAGCAAGGTTTGAAAGGGCAGATTTTTAAAGCAGTGAGCAAAATTATTAACATGAGACTGAAGGGCAAAGTAATAAAACTTTTAAACCACTAAGTAAGTCTGGAGGCCATGTAAGAACATTGTAGTAGAGGCACAGATGGTGTGCATACTGATGAGAAGGAAAACATAAAGGAGTGAGCAAAACTGTATGGGTAAATGGAGAATTATGTAACTTTTACTGGGGCAACAGATGCATTATTTTCTAAAGCAAAACTCCGCTGTAAACAGCAAAGAAAAAATCAGATGAAAAGCCATAGTAATTTCACTACCAAAAGAAAATCAAAGAGCAAAGCTCTGGAAAGAACAAATAACATAAAAAATAAGCAAGTGATAACAGGAGATTTTGAGACACAAAAAAGAGTTATGCAACTGGTTAGCACTTCTGGAAGCCTGCCTCTGAGATTTCAAGATCTACATTGGTGGTGCTGAATCTCAAGGTGTCTATAGTCACCTTGTCTGCTCATCTTGGCTGAATGCTGAACTGTTGAATCATCAGCCTGTGACCCCTTTTCTCCTCATGTCATGAAGCTGGTGAGCTTCTTGTCTTCTGCCTTTGGCTCCAATGTGTGTTGCTCAAACTAATGACACACACAGAGTAATCACTCTGGAGGGAATTTTTTAAGTAATTCATTTATTTTCAGTCCAACTAAGGAATTGATGACTTCATCCATAACAGTAACAAAACATTCTACCCTCCTATTCTAATAGCAAAATCTTTTCTTTTTTAAGGTGATAGCTTTTGCCATCTAAACTAAGTACAGGTGATAAAGATACAATTTTTCTGCAACTGCCTTGGAATAACTGTCACTGAACCTGAACTTTCATTCCTAAGATCATGGATGCCTGAAACATTTGTCAACATAAATACTTCCAAGTGCTTAACACAATTGTATTTATTCTGAATCTGTGCTGCTAGGAAGTCCTGAGATCCACATTGTCCCAAGATCCATATTATTATTTACCATACTTGTCTACTTGAAGGGCTGGAGTCTCGGTAGGAAAAAACACATGTGGGGACATCAGCTGGACATTTGGGAAGCAGAGCAATGGGAAAGATGAGGCAATCACAGAGGTTGATGATTCAGCATTTCCCTTCTTTACAACAGGGAACAACCCCTTCTGAAGCACCTTAAAAGCCTCTATTCCTTGGTTAAACTCTTAAATGGTTACTGTCTCCAGGGAGCACCATCAACAGATACTAATTGCTACTCTTGGGTTGCTATTACTTAATCTAGTTTATCAAATGTACTGCTTCACAGGAACAGAGAAAGGAACTGAGAAAATCTTCCCAGTCCTTCTGTACAGTTTTTTAGATGCAGTGTGGCTTTGTTCACAGTCTTTCTTTGACACATCTCATTCTTGTCACCAGCTGTGTTCAGATCCTCAAAGTCAGTTCCTAAGTTCCCTTTATTTTTAAGTTTATTGCTATTCNCCTTCACTGTTCAGTGTCAACACGTTGAGGTCTCTTTTTTTTCATCTCCAATTTAGAAAACCTTAAACATTATCACCCCTTCTGTTCTCAAGCTGAAACAGTAGTCCTTGACCCTCAGGTCTTTTCTGAGATTCTTAGCTCTGCATCTGAACTCAGTGTGAGGAAGTGCTATGCACAAAGCAAGAAGCAAGGAAAGGTGAAATTAATGCCATTTCAAAGTCATATAATATTATACCAATAGCAATTGGGTCATGTCCTTGTGGAAGTTGCATTTGGGATCTGCAACTGGATTGTTACCTTATAAAGATGACTCTTGTTTTATTATCCCTTAACTATCCATGGTTGAAAAATAAATTGCCTAGTATATACAGGTGATAAACAGTACTTTTGAAATTATGCAAAAGCTTTAGGCATGTCACTGTGGTCTGTGTTGGTGGATATGTTTTCAGTAGAATTTTATTTTTATGGGTGTCTTCAAATTTCATAGCACTTTAAAACAGATTAACAATGTTAGAAACATGGGTGAAATATACCTAATGAGGCTACTCTGTGCCAAAACCAAATCTCTGCCCTTAATTCAGTGGCTGTAACTTCTGCCTGCATCCTTTACAGTTTTTAGGCAGGAAGGATGAGACTCCATGCCATGATTTGGCCAGTGGCATTTATTGAACTTTCTGCTATTATGAAGCTGTGTGTCTGTGGTCTGAATATACCCTCTGAACAATGTGTTGAAAAAGTCCAGCCAGCTATAATCCTTCCACACATAGTGGATATGCAGCTCCCTGGGCCATAGCAGCACTACCTCTCTGGATGTTGTGGAGGGCTTTCAGCAAACCAGGACAAATTACTAGGAGCCTGCTATGAGATATGATAGACAGCTGTATGAGTTGGGCTTAAATAACTGAGATACTTATTAAAATTATAAACATAACCACATAACTTGCTTGATCCTTCCATGCAACATTTCTGAATTCACTCAACTATGCTTACTGTGTATCTTATTTTAATAGGCAAAGCATTTCCATAAGCTCTTGGTTCTAATACAGGAAATACAGAAAACTGTCTCAATAGATAAAAGTAGTGGCAGAATGATTGCTTGGTGAATCACTCCTCTACCATAATATTGACAGCAGCATCTTCACGTGTTTCTCCACTTTGCAACAGGCTCTTTATCACAGGTTTTCTCTGCTCCATTTATAAATCACCACATAGGAGGTGTCTCAGGTGCCTGTCATTCCATCACCCAGCAGTGCATTTGGCCAGTCCTGCTCTGACAGGGCTCACTTGGCTTAGGAGAGGGTGAGCAGGACACTCAGAATTACTGGAAGTTGCCTTCTTCCTGCTTCATTTTTAACTTCCCCATGTATTTCTACCCTCTGAATGACCATGTATATGGTCATTTGTGTTGACTCCCATAGTGATACTGAGAAATCCTGGGTTGAACTCATTCTTGTACGCAATGATATGTGGGAGCACTTGGTGTGCACTGTCACCATGCCTATCCCAGGTCTGCTCCTCATAAAGGAATGAAGCTGCTTGGAAAGTCCCTCCCCCAGCCTGTCCCATGGTCCCCATTGCTACCCACCCTGGCCATGCTGCACCCTGACAGAAGACTCATGGATTGCTGACAGGAATCCAAAATGGACCCTGGCAGCACTGTGGTGCTCACAGGCCATGAAGCTCCATTCACAGTGAAGAATACTCTGTGGGACAGTCATAGAAATTTGCTTTGTCTTAGCCTTCCTTTCAGAATTGCTTCTTATGGTGAAAGGATGATCTGGGCAGGCTAGTGATCATAAATACAACAAAGAAATAAGAGAAAAGCATTGAGTATCTGGTGGATACTTATGGCATAAAAAGGCATTTTAACTTGGATTTTGCTGCTTAGTTCATCCAACTAATAGCCTTTTTTCCCTGTTTGAGTATCTTTCCCAAGAACTCCTCAAAAGCCATCTATAGGCTTGACAAACTGCTCTGCTGGTAGTGATATCTCATTCTCTGTTTTTAATTTTTCCTGGGGGTCTTGTGATTGTTCTTGATTGCATGACATCAAGTCATAAAGGAGAAGGGAATAAAGGGTCTTTATAAAATCTAGGATGCTGTTGCCTCTGTCTTTGCCAAAATAATTATTCTGGGTCTTCCCTACATTGTGTCTCTGAGCAGTTCCCAGACAGAGGGGGTCTTGCAGCAGATTACATGGATTTCTCTGATGGCTACAGTTCTACTCTGGTACACCTCAGGCATAGTCAGGGATAAATATCAGGATGAGTGGACTTTGCATGGAAGCTCTGGAAATGTTACAGCATCCCTGTGTAGAGGGATCTCCATAGAAAATGCTTGATAGCTCTTTCAGATGAAAACTGAGCACCACTTGGCTCTAGTAGCCCCTAAAAGCCGTCTCCTGTTTAGTTCCCTCCAAGAACCAGGTCCCAAATACACAGCCTGAGTTCAGCATTTCCTCACTTTCTGAGGGGTTCACTAAATACTTCATGTTGAATTCCCTAGCTGAAAAGAAACCACACCCTAAAATGTTTCTCTTCCATATTTTTTTTCAAATTGCATATCTATTTCCTATAAAATTTTTGTTTTTATGAAAGTAACTATGAGGTTCCCACCAATTTGGACTGGTTTACTTTTATTGTGCAGTGATGTTTACTTGCCTTTCATAAATTGGTTAAGAGTTGATCCTTACTTACTGTTAAAGAGTTGATCCTTACTGTTAAAATGCATATTATTTAGCATGCCTAAAGTTAAACACAGTGTAATTATGGTAGAAACTGTTCCTTGCTGGGATGTGTCTGTGTTATGAGTGCATGTTTTTAGCTTACAGCAAGTTGTGTACTTTAATATGCAGATACTTTATAGAAGTCTTATAATAATGATTTTCACTTTAGGCATAAATTAATGAGTCAAATAATAATGATTCTAAAAACATAGAGCAAAACAACTCAAAAAAAGAGGTTCTTATGACTAGAGCTGGTGAAGATGTGGGACTGTGTCGCCCTGAGAAAGAAAAAGGAAAAGAGAAGACTTGGAGTGAAAATATTCCTGGATCAGACAACAGGCACAAGGAACCATGCCAATTAAAAAAATGAAATGGCTTTGCCTTGCGAATGTTCCAAATTCTTTATGAGCCAAAAAAACCCCCAAAAACCCCAAAAAAACCAAAACAAAAAACCCACACATGCCTAATAATTCTAAATACTTAGCATTAGACAATATTGTTCTCTACAGAACACAACTACAGTTTCCTGTTGGTTCATACCATGACTTCCTAAATGTTCAGCTCCTCACATTGTCACACTTGATGAAGTATAGTGAATAAGGAGAGTAAATATCTCAAATATTTTAAACTAGAGAAATTAATTACCCTTGCTAAGTTAGAGTCATATCTATACAAAAAGCTGTAACTGTTGGAAAAAATATGAGTAATGAGGTCAGGTGGTATATCTTGGAAAGCACCTTGCTTAATTTTTGGAGGTAATATTAACAGATTGCCTACTGAATGTTTCAACTGCATAAATATTCTGCAGCTGTAGGACAAAGAGGCTGAGCCTTCCCAGCTCTCATGTTCCTTTGAACAGCCCAGCCCTTCTTAAAATCTCCTAAGACTTTGAAAAGGCAGAATAAAATACTCAGGAGAAAAAATATCTTGAAAAATATTGGTTTATGATAACTATATTAATAATTCCAATACTAAACCAGAACTTTTCATATCTTCATAAAGAATTTATAGGTGAAAACAACATTTTTGATTATGCAATAGTTCTTATTCTTGCCAATGAAAATTCAGTTTGTGCTTTTATGTTTTTACAAGGTACCTGCTGTGTATGCAAATATTTGAATACATCTCTTCATCTTTCACCTACATGGGTATTGTCTTTGTATTTATTTTCAACCTTCATCTGGCACTTCTTTTTTTTGTTTTAAACATTGGGGAAGTAATAAAAAAGGTTAGCTTCTTCTATATGCATTGTTGTTAATTAATTCAATTCATAAAACCTTTAGCATTTTGCCAAGAAGTGAATATTTTAATTAGTTCAGAAGTATTCATGGAAGAGGAATTGCTTTTCTTTGAGTGATGTTGCAGAAATTGAAGCTTCATTTGCAAAAAGTTAATAATTGTTGCCTAAAATTTTCATTATCCCTGTATTTAAATCTTTTAATTAGAAAAATCAAAGTCTTCTTCCATTTTATTTTCACAAGACAAAACACTATTTTCTACTTTTGTGAGTATTGTGATAAGTATCTTCCAGCTACATCAATAATATAGAGGGTAGTCACAGCAGGATAGTTGAACAACTCAAAATTCTTGGACACCTATCCTGGGAGAGGGAATAATATAATTTAGTTTAACATTTTTATTGATTTATATTATTGTGAAGTTGCAGGGATAACCATCCCTTCTAATATTTTTCAGGCTGCAAGGTGACCTGGTTTATAGCAGCTAACAGAGTTGTGGGGTTTGGAGAAGAGGTACCCATGGCTGTACTGCCTTGCAGCTGATGGGAGCGACTCAGAGGACCAGCTCAAACCTCTAAATGCACTGCACAGGAAACTGTGGGATACTTGCAGAAGAAAAAACAATGAAAGCCTGTTATCACCCACTATCCTATTTATTTGTAAATATGGGGAATAAGGACATAGACCTGAAGCACAGAGTTCAGCAGAAATTCCTCTAGTTTATATTTCACAGCCTTGCAGGCTTGTGCTGCTCAGGAAGACCAGTTAGAGCTGCACAAGAGGAACTGTTCATAAAACAGAATGAACAAGCTTTGATACCAGCAGCAACTGCCACACAGATTTACTGATCTTGTCAGGGAACAATTCTTTGTCCCAATGTCAAGGTGAAAATAAGTTAACCCATCTATGAGGTCCCTTAGAAGGTCAGTGGGCTCTCAGAAGTACTTTAGGAAGAGAATTGAGAGTGGTGCTGAACATGGTGGTGAGTGAAGAGTCAGCTGGTGAATGTCAGGGATCCCATCATGGGTGACTGATGCCAGGGCAGAGCAGTACAGCTCGGCTCTGACTCAATGATGGTAACACCACAGCTCACAAAAATCACAGAGTGTGTTCAAGTTGGAAGGGATCTCTGCAGATCATTTAATCTAAGCACTCATCTCAAAGCATACCTCAGGATAGACCTCCTGTAGCCATATGATTACAGAGAAAATAACTTGCATGCTGAGATCCTAAGGAATACTTCCTCCTGTATTTTATTACACCCTAGGAGTTTCCAAACAATTTTTACCCTGCCTATGGGTATTTTGGAGGTGGTAACTGGTATGACACCATGACAGGGAGTGCACTCAGAAAATAATCCCTACGCTATAATTAAGTCAGAAGTTATTTCCACTTGACAGCAAAGCTAGTTACACCATCTCCCAGTTAATGCATCCACGATAATCATGGATTTTGCACGATGTTGGTGGGTGGATTCCACGAAGGATATGAATGACAGAATTGCAAGCCAGTACATTGAACTATGGTCTCATAGCAGGCGGGGCAGGCAAAGAGTACTCCCATTGTAGTAATTTTTCCTTATAACCACCTCTGCCCTGAGTCTGAGTCTGAATCTTTGTAAGACAAGCCATGTAACTCCATGCTGCTGGTTCAAATATTGGTGGATGCACAGAAATTCAGGCTGCAAATGGTTGGCTGAGCCTGTGGCAGGCAAAATGGGTAGAATCTGGTAGTCAGGGAGGAGCAGCTTCACCTGCAGTGTACTGACCAAGTCCAGAGCAGAAAGAGGGCTGTTGGACTGAAAGGAAAAGCTATTCTAGTTCTCCTGGCTGTTCTGACAAGATGATCCATACCAGGATGCTAATTTTGAAGTTCCTGTTTAGTTTCCTCTGTATGCCTGTTGAGTTCTTTCTTCCTGACCTGTGGAAAACTGTGTTGAGATTTTCATCCTGAAAGGCAGCAAAAGAATCTGTCAAAGAGCAGTTTTTCTCCCAGATTTGTGTAGCATATCTTCTACATTCTCAGAGTTTAAATCTGAAAAGTTAAAACCCCCAGACAAATACTTCTCTCCCAGGAGTATAGCTGATGGAAAAAATGTAAACATAAGTTGAAACAACATCTAGGAGTAGAGTGCATTTCATAAACCAAGTCATTCCAAACTTCTTGCACAGAATATAGAATTAATTTTCTTAGGTCTACACTTTCAGTTTTAGACTGAGGTCTTTCATCACCCTACTGATGGAGTGAAAATCTTTTCCTTTTTGTGTGCTAGGACCTAGAATACACCAGAGTTTTGGATCCATGCAGATCTTTCCCATACAGAGAGCTACTCTATGTTCTAGCAAAATATGACATTCCCTTTTGTGCTTAAACTAGAAGGATTAGGTTTCTGAACAGAGAAAACTAAAACTAAATAGTAAGGAAAAGCAATGAGAAATATCTTAAATGTGGTTTAAGAACCTTTATGTCAGTTCTGTTTTGCTGAGTTTCAAGAGACTCTACATACGCAAACTTCCCCTCATGCCAAGAGAATTTGACCTTCAGACCTGGTTGGTTTGCTCCTTGCTGAGAATTTTATTTGCCTGCCACACTCAGCAGCATCTAGAACAGTTTGTCTCCAGAGTAAGTTCATCTACCCTCCAGGGTATACCAGCTGCTGGTTTGTTTTTTTTTTTTCCTTTCTTTCTTTAAGGGAATCAAGTGAAAACAATTCTGTTTGTCCCAATCATGTTTTTCAAATAAAATTAATTATTTCATGACTGCTGGGTTTATGTTGCATGATATCCAAGTGACCTCTCTATTAAAATGAAAAATATTATTTCATTTAAGTCTAAAACTACCAGGACAAAAATTATGCAATTAAAATTTCAGGAAATTATCACATTAGGCTTTTTCTGTGTTATACCAATAAAGTGATAATAAACTGACGTACAGGCAGGAGTCCAAGTAAGGCCCATTCCCTCAAAATGAGCTGCAGAAGAAAGACCAAGTGAAAAAAAATGTAAAACCACCATTACAACAGTCCCAGTCTGAAAAAAAGCATAAAACCCAATCAACCTGCCTTTTAAATCTATAGATTTTGGTATGTTGCCAAGAAAATTAAGATAATTGCCAGCTCATTTTTTCTAACATTAAAATAAAATTGCTCAACCAGTTTCTTCATGGGAATCAGGAATACCTTGCATCTGCATTATGAAATGGACAATTTAAAATATTTACTTTAAAGCCACAATGTAAGACAAATGGCATCTGTATTTGACTCATCAAAACAACAGGGCATCTGACTCAAAAAAAACCCAAAAAAACCCCCAAAAAAGAAAAACATATAATCACACCCAAGAGGACAGCTGGCCATCTTACTCTAACAGTTGAATTGCAGATGTGCTTACCATCATCAACATTATCTGGTAAAGGCCAAGAATGCCTTTTCTTCCTTACTTTAGTTTTGACAGTGGGAGGGCTTTGTTCAAATTTTAGAGGAGAAATATTTCTAGATATTGCCTTTTAGGCACTGCTTCAGGACATAGTGTGCTTGTGGCAGTGTGGAGGCAGAATATGTATGATTCTACAGGAAAAATGATGCATAGGCTCTCAAAATGAAGGCACCTTCTCCCACTCGGAAGACACCATCCTGTGTTGAGATGAAATCTTTAACCTTCTCCAGGCAAGAGGAGCATTCCTGGGCCCTATCAGACGATGTCAGCTCTTGCTATTTCTGGGGTTGGACTGGGATGTCTGGAATTTTGTGCTCATCCAGATTCCTTGTCACTAAAGCACAGATGAAAGATGCATATTCACAGGAAGGCAGTAGGGTCACATTTTCATTCTGCCTAAACACTTAAGTATTTCTTGGGTTTGAGAGGAGTTGTCATTTAATCACTTGCATTCTGATACAAAAAATAACTCCTGGATGTGGATAATCTGGATTCAAATAAGCATTACAGACCAGAAAGAGGGAGTCAATCCCAACCCCAATTTTTAACATAAATGAGTGTGGTGTCAGCCACTCTGGAGCTGCCTGAAGACTTTTTTGACAAGTGATCATCACATCTAGAACTTTCTCATGGGAAGTTTATACTGTTAAAAACATCCACATCCAAGAGACTATCAGGATGCAGAACTGAGGCAACATTGAACAGTTAGTGGTAGGAGAGTGGGGTGGGGACCTCCTGCAATGTTCCCATCCCACTGAAGGTGACTGGGGATGGTGACCAGGGCAGGTGATTCAGGGTCAGGAAAGGGACTTGGCTGGCAGTGACGAAACTCCAGCCAGGAGCAGGGGAAGGCCTGAACTGCAGCAGCTTCTGGGCAAAGAGGGTGAGGGTACATGAGAGGAGGACACTGGTGTGGCTGGTCAGAGCCATCAATACCAATTAGTGCACTCAGGGCCCTGACAGTAATCTTGGTTCAGAAATACTCATTACAGTCAACAACAAACCAAACATCTTTTGTCTCCTACCAAAGAGGCATGGCAGGACAAGGGTTAGTGCAGAAGGCTGAAACTTCTTGCCACAAATGCAAATTAAAATATGTTCAAAGAAAAATATAAATATTAATAAAACATCCTACTGAGATAATTAGGCATATGAGATTATCTGTACAAGAATGCAACTAACAAACTTTCTAATTTTTGTGTAAAATGAAAAAAAAAATTCAGATGAGTATGTAAATCAAAACCTAAATAAAATCATGCAATTTTAGACCATCTGCCTTCAGAGAACATTTTTGACTGTGATAAACCATTTAATGATGTTGCCCACACTAATAATGCCTACGAATTAGAGGAATCATTTGCCTTGCAAAAATTTCTCTTATGTGTCTTTTCCTAAATACCTTTATTGTCACCATATACTCTGCCACAGGAATTTATCCAAAGTAGAATTTAATTAAAGCAGGCTGAAAGCTTGGTTCTCAGAGCAGAATGTCGAGCTTGGCCAGATGAATGCAGTTTCAAGCTCTGCCTGTGATCACTCACTGATATTTCAGCAAAAGGTAATATCCAAAATAACATTATATACCTGGTCATGCTTTGTGATACGCACACGGTTTATAAAGTCTTGCTAGAACCCAACGTGAGTCGCTTTATCTTGTGCCACATGAATTTTGATTATCCAGCTTATCATGTGCAACTACAAACATTGCTCATTAGATTATCCACTTTTAAAACTCAGCTGTAGTGCACAAAAGCTTGAGCTCCTTCAGCAGCGGATTGTGGAAAGCCTACCTAAAAATTGTAAATTATATCCATGGTAAACACACACACTTGTTATTAAGTACAGAGCATGGCTTCCATGATTGCAAGAGAAACTGAATAAGAGATTTTGAGTTTTCATTTCAGGCCACAACATGAAAGGTGCTATTGCTGTCAACACATGGCAGCAGCTGAAGTGAGCCTTAGGCTTAGGCACCTGGGAAAAAGAGGAATGTCAACTTCACATAGCAGGGTTTCTGAGCTTGTGGTTAGTATGTAGGATGAAAATCTTCAGACTTATCTTGAACCTTCCTACGTTACCTGGGTTTGTGCCTTAGAAGTCAGATTATTTGGTTTTATGAAAGGGTTGGGTCAGTCATCATTTTGCTATCACATGGGAAATAAAATAAAATTAAGGGTCCAGAAAAAACTCATCTCCAAAAGGGTTCTGGGGCCAACACCATCTCATGCATGCTACAGTCAAGTCCTTCTGTTCTTAATTACTTGCTTGGCTTGCAGTAGAGGTGAACAAAATGTTCCCAGTAATATTCCAAACAATGTGAAATGTGCTTATTTCTTACTTTTCATTACAAATGAAATGGTTTCAGTGGTTTTACTGACATTAACAAAGAGCTTTTGAGTGAAATGGGTCCTTGTTAAGTAGAGAGAAATTGGTAGGAGAAAAAGCATAGGGAAAACTGCTGGTCTTTGCCATTCTGGTGTAAAAGACAGTAACATTCACCTGAGCTTTATTTTGTATTCTCTGATACTGAAGATGAATCTCAAAAGTTATAAATATAGGTGGCAAAATGAAACATGTGACGCTAAATGATAACTTACCGCATTGCACCTTGCTTTATTCCTATGACTTATAGCTAAATTGGTAAGAGAAGAGAATTAACTCATTAAAGGGTTAGAGATGATGCCTTAAAGAACTCGAAAAATCTCATTACTTTCATGTAAGATAGAGAGGACCTGATTTGCATTTATGTAAATCTACTGGAAGAAATGCAATTATACTAGCATAACTTAATGTGAAGATGAATCAAACTTGATGTCTTTCTTTATAGCTCCGGGGCAGAAAACTGGGTTTCACAAAGACCTTTAAGGTGAAATTAGGGTTTCTAGTCAATAGGTTAGTTAAATGTTTTTGCCTCAGGAAAACATTTAAAAAATCCTCTTTATTTTTCAAAGTGTAAAGTGAGAGATTTACTGGGAGTTACTTTCAGGTTATGTGCACACTGGCCACGTATACTCTGTAACTGAGCCTGCTGGACAGCGAAGCTCAGGGGTTTTGCTTACTGGAGATATTATATGATATTCTTAGTAATAGCCAGTTCTCTGGGGAATTTTTTAGATGGGACAGGATCAAAAAAGCTGCCACTCATTGAAAAGACTTCTTAGAGTCGTCAAGTAAGCTGTTATCTGGATCTATATTACTTACTGTGTTTCAGATCAGACCTCTAAACCACCATTTTTCAGAACACCTATGTTATTGCTTTATGTCAGAATCAAACACTTCAGTAAGTACATTTAGTTTACTGTATTTTAGAAATAAAGGCCAGGAAAAGGATGCTCTGTCTCCAAAAAAATCTAACTTGAACTGATACTGGTGTGTAACTGGCTGACTCTTTTTAAAGATGCAATATATATGTCTCTATGTGTGTATATATATTATTTGTGTAAACCACCTATATTTATATAAGGAATACACAAAGATATGTCAATATCTACCAACAATCAAATATATCAACATTTATATATATTTGCCTTTATCCATATATCACCAGAGATAAAATAGAATAAGTGAAAATGGAATCAGATTCTTCAGGCTTGTTATATTATCCAAGTAGCAGTTGTAACATTTCATTGATTTTAAGAGCAAAAAGAATGGCCATTAAGTAATCTCCAGCATAACAGAACAACATTCAGAAGCCACCTGAGAAGGTCTGAATATGTGGTTACTGCAACAAGCACTAAAAGCTGTCTGTGTTTCAATGTTCTCAGCTTTATATTAGTGTCAGTACCAGTATAAGTACCAGAAACAACCTCACTGTCACAATTTGGGATTTCCTCAAGGTGTGTGTTGCTGAAGATACCCTCTTTTTGCAACTTATATGGTGTGTTTATGACTAGTTCAGCTGTCTCTGGGTGAGGGCAAACCCGCATAGGCGGGTTTCGTATGCTTAGTTTAATTGCCAGAGCATTACACTGAACCCTTGAGGCTGCTGCAAAACTGAATTGGAGGTTTCTTGTCTATGTTACTAATTCAGCTTCATTTTTTGGGCAGGAATATTTTAACAGTTTTAATTCTGTATATGATTTATACATCATGTCAAAGATATAATAATGTGTAATGTCAGAGGCATAATAATGTGTGTAAACATGACTAGAAGAGTGCTTTAGTTTGTTGCAGTCTGAGAACTGAATGGGGATTAAATTAAGTAACAGCATAAAATCAACACTAGGAATGTGCAAGTCACCTGATCATAAATTGATTTTCCTACTACATTACCTCTCAGCATAAGCTCATCACAAAATATCAGATTTAGTCATGTTACACCATTTTAAAACTTCTATCAATTTTATGTGACCTCTTGAACTCATTTACCACTCAAATATAGCAAATACGGTTATGAAATTTTCATAGAGAACTTTCCTGTACCACCTTATACAGGTAAACACCATGTCTCCTTCTTTTGACTTGTGAAATAAGAAAATGAAACGTGGAAATTGTGGTTGAATAATAAATGTAATATCTTGCAATGCCATTTTTACTGACACTGAGCTTTAACAATTCCCTAGTTTTGATCTATAGCAGAAGAACTGTTTTGAAAACAAATTTTCTTTCCCCAATGAATTTATTGTTTTTAGGTAATTCTCCTCTGGCTACCAAGCTGGCTGCCCGCATGTAATAACCTGTGATTAAGGTAACCTGGGAAACCACTACTAACAGATGTAAAGGTCTACTGTTTTACATATTTTCCCACTTCTCTTATCTCAGAACTGTAGAAATGGCGTATAATAAAATTCTTGCTATTGAACCTACATATATAAAGATGTTCTAATCTCAGGCTACTGAGGCAAAAAGGTTCTTTTCCAGGTGTGCAGAGAAGATATGAAATATACTGGGAATTCAGAACACACATCTATATGGCTGTCTCAGGAATGAATAAGGAGGATGGTTTTAGGATAACTGCGATAATTGACAGTTCCAGCTACAACTAAAATTGTGAAAATAGGCAAGAGAAAATGATTTTATGTAGCTCTACTACAAGAGAGTGGGTATGGGCTGGTTAGTTTGCTCATCACATATTAATCTTGTGCATGCATGAAAATACCTTCCTGTCAATCTGAAGACAAGATTCTGTGGTGCACAAGTTAAAGACCCAACCAGAATATTGGTTCAAATACAACTGTTCTTTTCTATATAGCTCTGCAAAGCTGCTGTGATCAAAGAAACAACTTGGAAGTTTGACTGGGAGACCTCTTGCATTCAAGGGGTGGTGGAGCAAAGGGACGCTGACAAATATAACTGTTCCCTTTCTCCTCACAGAATGAGTTGTTCAAGAAGGGAACAGATAGCTACCGATTTCCTGATTTGTCCTCTCTTAGTACCAATGCGTGTGCAGAAGGCATGTTGCTTGTCCCACAAGAAAACTTCTCTGACACCACTGCATCTCCATATTTATGTGCTGACCAGTGTCTCTTTACTTCTACTTACCATAAAAATGAATGTGCCACCAGGAACTGGCAACTCAGAGCTCAAAGAGCACATTGACCAATTTCCTTTGCAAACAGATATTTTTAATGAAATTACTGTTAGAAACTGTGTGTTGTCTTCAGTTTGAATCAGTGATAAGTATAGAATATTAGCTAACACATTAACAAGCAGTTGACCTATATTGGCTCCAACACTTAACAGAAAAAATAAGTTAAAAATATAATAAAGAAGAAAAGAAAATGAAATTTTCTAGAAGTAAATACAATTTTCTAAATAGATGTGGTATCTGCAACATTGTGTTATATTTTTTCCTGGTATAGTTTGTTGCAAATTTGAGTCTTCTTGAGGAGGTGTACAAGAAATATATAGAATTTCATTGAATTATCCAGGCTTGCTACAGTATAGTTCTTGCTATTTCGTAGTGACAAAGAATATATATTACTTACCAAAGCAATAAGAAAAGACTCATACAGACAATCTATGGCCATGATTCCTGTGTGGATTTGATCTCTAAATAATGCCTAGAGTCCTGTCAACAACTTAAGGTCAAGCATCAGTGAAAATTAAATTTAAAATTAAGCACATGCATTCCAATGTTAATCTGAGATATATAGGGGCAAATAATACGCAAACATGATTTATGGAAGAGACAAAATGAATATATAACAGTGGGGTGTGAACCACATGGCAACATGGTGTGTTTGAGGGCTTCCCTTCCTATGTAGTCATCTTTCAGGTATGTGCCTCTTCCACTAGCTGGCATTCCCAGGGCTCTGCCACTAGACCATGTATGAGCATTTCCTAAATTCAGGGTCACTTGTGGATGTTTATTCCATTTGACATCTCCTTCCCTCACTCACCCGTTGTCTGGATTTAAAGACCTAGTTTTCCCTTGTCAGCATTTCCATGTCTCTTTCTGCCACCTAATCTCCTCAGCTCCTCCTCATTACTAGTACTTTAACCTTCCCACAAGTATGAAGCACATACAGCTGACAAAAGCAGAAAGGGACAATGGAGATGGAAAACACTAGTTTAGGGTCATCTTTTGTCAACTTCATAATTTTAGAAATTCATTGTGGAAAATCATATTCTTTAGACAGTTTAACACAATTTTCAAACTACTCTAACACAACTGAGCTGCATGATCTATTCTAATATCTCCAGACCCAGAAAGGACTCCGAAAAATTAAAGGCCCAGATGGAGACCGTGGATTGAAATGTTGTACTTCACAAATTTTGGATCTTTTCTTCAGCCTGAAACTTGAGAAGAAGGACACCCACCAGCATACTGTTCATATCCCAGAAAAGATCTGAACTTTCCCTGCATCTCACCAGGAAGCTGCAAAAAACCTGGATTCCCAAGGTTTTCAGTTCACCTTAGGAGAATATGCAAGTCAAACATAGGGGGGAAACTGAGTTCATATAACAATACAATACAATACTTCTGCTTTCAAGTTAAAAGTCCGGCCACAAACATCTGCCACTCTGTACTTACAAAGCTGACCAGTGAGATTTGTTAGAGGAATGAGAGGTAACACCAGCAGAAAGCTACAGCACTTGTGGTGCTCTTTTGCAGGAAGAACAAATGGCTGGTAGTGGTGCTTGCTGTGACAAAGGAGCCTGAAATCCCATTTCAGCTCCTCCAGAAAGCAGATACAGATACAGCAGACTCACGCTCAGTAGAGCAGCAGAGGGTTTCTCTTTTCGGTAAGCAAGGCAGCTGAGCTAAGCAGTGAAGTGCTTTATTTGGCAAAGCAAAAAAAAAAAAAATCCCAGGGAACTTGGGGAACCTTGCAGTACATTGCCAGAAGACAAGTGGGGGAACTAGTTTCAGAATAACTTTCTCTGTCCCCATCTCAAAAAAACCCCAACCTCCAACCCAGTCAGAGGAGACTGTGGGAGGAAAGATAGGTCTGACTCACAGCAGAAACAAAAACGTAACACAAAAAGAACAGTCTCCATATGCCTCACTAAAGAGCCTCGTCTTTAATTAGCTCATTATAGAAGAGTGTAAAGTAGATAAAGTAAGCCAGTATGGAATTATCAAATCAAATGGAATTAAAAAAGAAAGTAGGGAGGAGATGTAGGTTGTGCTGTTAGTGCATCGTTCTAAGCAGAAGGGAAAAAGCAGAAGTCTGTAAAGAGTAAGGAAGAAGAACAATGAAATAGAATAAAAAGATTTGGACATAAGCTGCTATAATGGAGTGAGTGAGGACACTGTGTAACTGCCATCATCATTTTGCATACATGTCTGTATTCCTGAAGATGGCTTCTCTTTCCATATCCACATTTGCTTTCATCTTTCCAAACAATATAATGCCCCAGGTTAGAGAGATGTTAAAAGATGATGTGGTGCAGCATGATGCGTCAAAATGTAGACATCAAGTGTAACATTATCTTGACATTTAAAGATAAATGACATTAATTTCATGCTGTATCTACCCAACCTCTTCTGCTATATGATATGCAATTCTGTACAAAAGAAATGAGATGAGCAGTTCAGGTACTGAACTACTGCAACAAACCATCAATGTAGGTTTTACTTTCAGCTCGTTTCTCACAGAAATGACCTGTTTGATATTTTGGCAAATGCATGACTTGTATTTTATATTCCTTTGAGTTGCCAAAACAAAGCAAAAAGGCAAATAGACTTTAGAGACCATGGCATAATGCATTTAAACAAACTTGGCAGCTCTCGAAAAAACAATCTCAGATCAATACAGGGAACAGACAGAGTTGCCTTTGAACTTGTCTCCTCTCAGTGCAAATGGAGTGGAAGCGTGCTATAGTAACCTTCTCCGTGTCTCTCCATATGAGCTATACTAGAGAGTAGTTGGCATGACTTGGATCCTAGATTGGAGGTATTTACTTCTTTGGTCCTTTCATGAGTACACAAGGGATCTCACAGTGGAGAAATACAGGACTTCCTTCTTTCAAGTAGCGAATGTCCCACTCATCAGTATATATATAGGATGCAACACTTCTACTACACAGTTATGGTGGTGTTCTTCCCCCTTACCCCCTCTGGGTTTTGGGGGATGGAGGGCAACATGGTAGCCAAAGGCTGTCTGGAGAGAGATGTATTACTGATGTGCAAATGTGACTATAAATCGACCATCTTACTCCAAAAATAGTGGACCTCCCAGGGCATATTTGGCAGTGGACTGCATGCCAGGATCAACCCTCCAGTAGGGATGTCTCTCAAGGTTATTCCTTGAGGCTGACAGACTCCTTGCCACAATAGATTCTCAATAACTGGCTAATAACATGCTAAACTTTGAAATCTTGGCTAAGTGACATAAAGGATTAATTGCATGCATTTAATCCTTCAGAAAGAAATCCCTGATCAAATCTGGGACTAGGAGTGGATCCAGCCTCACCCAGACTCCTCTTTGAGTAGGAGTCTAGAAAAACCGAGGTCCTTTCTGAACCTCATGATTCAATGAGAGGGTGTCCTTGACATGTCTGTCTGACTCTGTCCACTATGCAATAAATAATCATGTGTACCTTGCCATTGAATTTTGTTAAACCACTGCTGCACTTTACATTGAACTTTCATATATCAATAAAGTGTATTGTTGCTTCTCTCCTATGAGTGTTGTGTGACTTCATCCACAACAGCAGTACTCTCTGCTGTCTTTGTTAGTGATCAGAGTAGCTGAAATGATGCATATATAATAATACTGTAAAAATTACCCAAAAAAGGGAAGATGTCAACTCTCAGTCTAAGACGAGGGAAAACAGGTGGAAAATTAAAGCCCTGGGTGCAACACTGCAAGATACAATGCTAAGCCATTCCTGTTGTACCCCTTCCTAGTTAAATTACAAAGGTGATATCTTTCTGGAAGGAAACCTCAAGCTTGTCATATTTTGGGTGCGCATTTTAAAATCAGTCAATAAATGCTGAATATATTAATAAGTCAGAAACTGATGTGGTGAGGGTCATAGTCTATCTTTCAGGATATGTTTGGTGTGTCCCTGTGACACATGTCATCTTGCAGAAGGGCAGTTTTTGGTTATTTGCTGAGAGCAAACTATGCATGAATGAGGCGGTTTCTTATGAGCATACGGTCTCAGGATCAGTAGTGCATGGACTTGGTTTGTAGTTTATGCTAAACCACATAGATCTGTGAGTACATTATCAGCCTAACACTTCATGTAGCTCTTCCAGGACCCCACAGGCTAACACTTCACATTTGCTCTGCATTGACTGGTATGAGGATACTGAACAGGCTGTTGCTGAGAAATGGTGAACTCTGTGTTACCCGGACTTAAATAAGTGAAAGGATACAATGCAGATAACATCAGGATCTCACAGTCCACAGGCAGGTCTTGTGAGTACTTTGCAATTCTATCCACACTCTGTATCTACACATTGAAGATCAGGGAAGCACCACGTGCCTCTTAGGTTCAGTTCTATTTTGATGTTCCTCTTTCTGCACTCCCTAGGCTCATTAGACAACTTCCCTGACTGCAAAAAGGCCCAAAAGAGGCAAATCACCCTACCAGAAAAAATACAAAAACTTCACACAGCACATCAAGCTTCTGCATATATGGGATGTGCAGTAAAATAACTTAAAATCAACTCCGCTTTTGAATTTCACATGTTGCAGTTAAAAATAGCAGTGGTATTATATTACAGATTTAAAACATCGTAAGTTTGATTTACGCTAATTTACTAAAATTTTAGATCACTGTACTTTGAATACTGAATTTCAAGGTTATTACATCTTTATATTCTTGTCTTTGTTTATTCAGTCAAATTTTTCTAATACTGTCTGGCTAAGTCAGGAATTTTTATTCATTCCTCGTGTATGCAATTTAATGTGGCTTTTAGCTAAACTAGTTACACATTCTTCATGACTCTCAAGAGAGAAGAAACTCTTCAGACAGGAAAGCATAATCTGTGGAACTGCCTATGAATGTAATTTTTTTCTCCTTCTTTTTTTAACACTGTCATAAATTGGATACAAACAGGACCCTTCCAGTTTATTTTGTCACTAGGAACTGGTGTTTAACAGATGTCAACCTATGCTTGAGTGTTTCTGGTGGTTTCACTAATTACTAGACAGGTCTATCACTCTTCAATTTCCCCCATTCATCTTAATACAGTCAAACCCCCTAACCTTGCTTATATAGAATATTATAAATAATTTCCACAATTCCTAGAGCTGTAGAACTTGATAACCATAGATATGTTTATTATACAGTTCAGTGCCAAGAGCAAGGACCCAACTTTGGAGCAACAAGCCCCATTTCAAGCCCCATATCTGTCTGCCTGAGTGACATCAACTCACATCCTCTTTCTTTGGGGCCTGCTTAGAACTAGCTTGAAACTGTCTATGCATTTCTTTTGGGAAGAAGGTTGTTATGCTTCAGTGGCTCTTACCCATATTCTTGGCTTACCCTTTCTTCCTTCTGTCAAACAGCATCACAAACTACAGGGTCAGAGGAGCCTGTAGCAAGGTACCTTGCTCACTTCTCACCTATCTCAGACTCTAAGGCAATATCTCATTGACCACAGGAAAAAAAAAAAAAAGAGAGAGAGCAAGAAAGAAACACAACCACTATTCTAGAAAAAGGAAAAATCCCAGATGTGTTTAGACATACAAAAGAAAAAGAAAAAAATGCTTTGGCATGTTAGCCTCTAAAAGACTTTTCCTCTAAAATATACATTTCCTAGGGAAATGCAAGGAATTTGTAGTACCTTTTGAAAACCTGGCGCAGACTTATCCTATTTAACTACCTGTGAGATTCAGAACAGCAATATGGAAAATGTGAGATAAATATCAAGGGCATGATCCTACCCTTTGGTACAGCATTGAGCATTACTTCCAGTTGTTTAAAATCAGCTTCTGATTGCATATGCCTTCAAAATGTGGGAGGCAAATCAGGAAAAACTCCTTTGGCAGTGCATATCATCACAAAAGGTGATGACATTTTATTCAGGAATTGTTGCAAGAGATTTTACCTTATTCTGTTATGTGAGAAATGTGGTGTTTGGTTTTAATTTCGACTGCCAACATAGAGCAATAATACCACCACAGCAAAAATGTAAGAACAGATTTTGTAAAGAAAACAAATCCAACCAGCCAAATGAACAGTGCCCACACAACATACTATCTCTCAAAACCACTGGTGTTTTACTTATTTTCTCCTCAACCTTTTCCATAGATTCTGGGTAGGATTTTTTTTTTTTTTTCACCCGGTGCTCATTCATGGTACCACTGAGTTTCAGGAAAGATCCATATTTTCAGAGCAATAGTTTTAAAGTGACTCATAAGAATAGTTTGGAAGCATAGCAGATTTCTTCATATGCCTGAACATTCTTTTTGTTTCCAACTCTATTGACCCAAAGAACTCCAAAAAATGAAGCTTCTCCTATATGTGGCCAAAATTTCATAATATCTGCTGTGGTGGAAGAAATATAAGAGAAAAAAGAATGAGCAAAAGAAGTGAAACAGGACAGACGCAGACAAGTAACATTAATAAAATACCTAAAGAAAATAAAGGGGAATAAAATGAACAGAACAGAGAGCAGAACAAATGATGTACTGACACAAGGTAAGCAATGGAGTTAAAAATCTGATAAGAGAACAGAGATGACAGAAACACAAAAGAAAAAGAAAAGAATAAAGTAAAAAAAAATCCCAGAGGAGAAAGATAAATCCAAGCATGTCTTTCTTCATTTGTAACACAGCTACTACTTTTTTATTTACTTGGATGGGAATGAGATAAGACTCCTAATGAAAAGTAAAGAAAGAGATAGTTTTCTTGAAGATAAAAGAATGGCAAGAAAATGTTCCTAGAGTAAAATAATAAGAATTAATTCAACATTTTGAAGATGAAATGTACACTAAACATATTACATGTTATTATCGGGAATTATAAAACTCACAGAGATTGGATAACAGAATTTATCACTCTATTTTAACAACTTAAAGTGGTTTCTATTGCTGTCATAAGAAAACGGCTCGGAAGAAGTGCTGAAGTCAAAGAATCACAGCTTACAGTTCTGTCTCTTGTTAGTTTTTGCCTTCTGTATCTTCTTTCCACCCTCTGTCCCTAATAAAATGAACTGAAAACAGGTCTAACACTATGGAATTCCCTTGGTGTGTTGATCAACAGGATATGTGACATTTTTATGCTCCCAAAGTATGCTCAGAGGGCACAGGAGAAATGCTTGCCTCTCTACTTCTCTGTAAAAAATCTGAAAAGAAGATCAGATCCCTCTAAGGATCAAAATATTTTTGTTACCCTCCTGTACACCAATGTGGCACATAAAAGTGATGAAGAAAAGGCATTTTATTACTGTCAAGAGCGTGTGACTTTGTATGGGCACTCTAAGTCTTGGTGGTCCAAACAGAAGGTTCAAAACGCACCCCAGCACAACCCTCTCACTGACTCATGGATTTATTTGTTTGTGTATATTTATTTGGCTTTTTTATATTTAATATCTTTATATACATGTGCTCTTATATGTATGTCAAAATTATGTCCTTCCCTTCCCATTGACTTTGTCTCTCCATAATCAGTTTCCTCCTTTTTTTCCCTCTTACAACTGCTTACTTTCTTTTTTTAAAGGATGAGAGACCACAAAAAGTATTGGGCAATATGGATAATTGACCACACCAGGCAAAACATGACACTAATAATTCGAGAAGTTCTGTAGGATTGTCTTGGGAGGGAAGGAAAGAAATGGACATCATCTGAAAAGGCAAAAATACAGAAGGCAGCAGACCCTGAGTTGCAGGAAGAGTCAGAGAAAACAAAGATGAGTCTGGATTCCACTCCTTTACTGAAAGGAATGGATATGAGATGGGTTTAATGACAAAACTATTAAGTGAAGTGCTTCTGCTGCAGCAAAGAAGCAAAATGCTGTGGGAACACATGTTTTGCTGCTAGGGACAGGGAGGAATTCCTGGATTTCTCAGATATATTAGAAATAGCAGCAGGATTTAATGACAATACTGAGGGAAAAAGAAATGAAGAGAGAAGTTAAAAAAAAAAAGTAACAACTTTGTGACACTGATGACTACAGAAGATGAGAGAGTTGCCAGTGGTGCCAAACAAAGCAGAGGATTTATGTGAAAAAGGTGCAAGTTAGCCTCTAGCAAAATGTGAAGTATCAGCAAAATCTGGGAAAGGAGATCTATATTGGATGATTCGTCTTGCAGAGGATCTTCTAAATGTTGTGGTATCTAACTTGAAGTCCACAGCTTCAAAGCACTTTAGACACCTACAGACCTGAGTTTTGTATTATTCCCTGAGCAGCTAACAAAATGGTAAATTGACTAAATTTGGTTTTATCTGTGGGACTTCCTGGGAGCTGAGTGAATTGATGAAGAGAAAATAACATCACATAAGCTTTAACTTGAGAAAGTTTAGTCTCGTTCTGAAAGTAATCACTGTAAAATAGCTCCCACTGTTTTCAGTACATTTTAATCTATTGTAGAGGTTACCTTCTTTTTAGTGACTCAGTTTTTACGTGTTCCAAGTGCTCCTTCTTGGCTTCCAGCAGCCACTATTCCTCTATAAACCGCTGTCCAATGATAGGAGAGGAAAACAGTTATAAGGGAATGTCTCATCATGGCATTTGCCTTTATTCAAGACCCATTTGTGAGAGAGAATTCATGTTAGATCTCATGTAATGGAAAGACATTGGATGTGATTGGTGCTTTGGGCTCTGGTCCCTTTCATAGTCTGCAGAAGTAGGAAAACTGTGTACAATACTGCAATCCTTCCCGAGGAAGATTCGTCTAGAGTAAGAAGTGTGGAAATAGTCAGTAACTCTGTGAAATCAGAAGTTGTACTTCTGCCTCACTTTACCATTTGAAAAAGAACTCCAAAACCCAAGATGCTAATTTACCTGCAGTTTAGAGATACTGTGGGAGGTGACCCACTTAAGGTTTGCAAACCATTTTCCTTTCTAATTTCTAAACAGTGTTATTTTGCTAGAATGAGAGCACTTGTGAACACTTGTAACCATGGACTTGAATTCATAATTGCAAGGGATCTTTTGTTTAATAAATTCACACTGAGAGCATTTGTATCACCTTTGCTGGTTTCAAGTGCCTTAGTGAAGATTCCAGCCTTCATCTGGGTAAAAGATCCTTTGTCTCTAAAAGCTAGTTTAAAATCTACAGAACAAAACCAGTAATAGCAGTAGTAGTGACAACAATAATAGTGGCAATAAATAATATCATTATAATAATGACACACTCTGGGTTTGGTGACTGAGAATCTTCCCATTGTTTTTAATGGATGCCAGATATAAGACCAAGTCATCTAAACTTCACCTCCTTGGCTGGAACTTTGTATAAAACTTCCTGTAGAACTGTTGAAGTTACTGTAGTAGCAGGAATTCACAAATGATAACTTTCAAAGTGAAATGACCCCCAAGGATACTGAAAGCCACTGAGTCAATTGAGATATTCGTTTTGTGGCACACTGCAGTTTTTCCCAAGCATTCCCTGCTAACTCAATGTTCCATAGGTGATAATAACTAATTTCTCTTTTTGTCCCCCAGGAGCTGATGACCTTATCATCTCTTCTTTTCCTGATATCTCTTTTTCCGCTGGTGCCATCCACATTTTTGTTTCAGATTGTCTCATTGAGTAACATAATTAAATTAAAACCAGAGCAGTTATTTCCAGTCCAGAACTGCTTTGAAATTGATATTTCAGATCTAAAAAATATCTCTTATCTTCCTTTGTTTTTTTTTTTTCCCTAGAAATTTAGCTTGTGGTAGCTCAAAATCAGTTATCACCATTCTAAAAAATACTTGACTCGTTAAAATCATTATCACCCTAACTGTACAAAACAAGAATAAAAGAAGGTATGTGTATCCATATTTCAGCCTGCATTCTGAGGTATTTTGAAATGTTTTCTATAGTCCCAGTTGCAGTCTGAGAAGTGTTATTCCAGAGAAAAATGGGAAGGCCCTGTTCTGTAAATAGTCACACTTTATATGATGTGAACCAAAAAAAAAAAAAAGGAAAAGAAATGCCTGAAGATGGTCAATCAAGGCATCAATTTTCTGTTGAAACCTTAAAAACTCTGTAACTGGAGGGGTTTTTTTTCTTTTTCCTGTAGGCTATTGCAGTTGTAAAGAAAAATAATTAGAATATATATCTAACACAAAAATGTAATCAGACCCAGTTTAAATCAAAGGAGCACTTCTGATTTAGCTCTTCTTGCACAAAGGCAGGTATTATTTTATTATGCTCTGTAATGATACCCATTATGACCTAAAACAAACATTTTTGAAATTGTGTTCTCTGGCTCAAGAACAGGATGAACAATGAGAAAGTAGGGAAATGTAAGTCTAGTAAGGTTTTAGGCAGTTTTGTTGTTGTTGTTCCTGGTTTTTGTTTTGTTTTGGTTTTTTTTTTTTGCTATATCCTATATCAGATTCTGAGTTAGTAAATTATCTAGTTTCCAAGCTATGACATTTACATTATTGGTTTTGTTGGTTTTCAGTAAATAGTCTTTCTCTGCTGTTCCTCAGGGAAGTTAAAGAACAACAAAAAGAGAAGGGGCAGTTACACTTTGTGACACCAGAGCCCACCCCAGCAGCTGGCTTGAAGGAAATCTCTGGGAGCAGCACTGGCCCTAGGGGAGGAATTGCCCAGACCCTGTTTATGCCCTGGGCTTGGTGGCAGTCCATGGCAGCTTGGCAGTGCTGTCATCCTGGCAACTTCTGCTGTCAGCAGATCTCTCAAGACTGAAATACAGCCCTGTGATTACTCTCATGATATCTATTACCTCAGATCCATCCAGCTCAACACAGGAATAGAAAAAAAATGCTAATTACTCCATAGTTATGACCGTTGTAGGGTAACAAATTCTTTCATATAGGAAAACATATAATGGAAATTGATGAAAGTTTGATAATATAAAGTACTGACTTCCTTAGCAAATAAAATATGTCTCGTTCAGATTTTCAAGGAGCAAAATTAGCTGCAAGATTAAAGAGCAGACTCTTCTCTGTGGGTCTGCGTGCCAACCCCATTTGTTTATTTTTCTGGGGCAATTGGATATCCACTAACCCTGTTTTTTTTTTTTTAAAAAAACATTTTATTTTGGGACAGACTGGATCACAGACTTCCATAATAATTTTTCCACTGTACCATGAATAATGAGTATAGGCTCGATACGCTAAGAAGCAATTCAGATACAAGTAAGTCCACATATATAAGCTAGGTAATGATTCACTTCTCCCTTTTAAATTTATTTACATTAATATAAGAAAGAAACTGTAATGAATGTCAAAAACATGCTATGGTGTGTGAATTTACAGAGAAGCAATTAATCTGTAGTAACTGCCCTGGGCAGACTCCTCTCACACAATGTCCTACGGGGTAGCAAATGTTGTTTTTGCTCAAAGACAAGAAACTTAGCATGAATTTGCATTTGCCAATGAATAATTGTGCAAATGACCTGACTCTGTAAATTCATTTTCTAGCTTGCTTTTTTGGTAGGTTGTTCATCGGTTCATACACTGAAGCCTGACTACAATGAACCTCCACATCTTCACCTCTCTTAGCAACACAAATTTCTTATACTGAGAAAGTTTGTATGATAAAGTGGGTAAGTTGTGTCAGTAGGAAACACTGGTACACTGGTATAACTGCATTTACTCTGGGATTGTAGCACTATATTACTAACCCCTTTCATGTTGCAGTCAATGCAGGCTAATGTAAAAATTGTGCATAGATTGGATCTAATATATATGCTAATGCACAATAGAAAACTGCCCCTCCTCTGCCTAAAATGATGGAATACTATGCAGGACAGATCATCTCTCCAAGCAAAAACATCAGCATTTGCCTTTTGAGTGGCCCCATGATTACTAGAATAAAAATACATTGCAGTTAATTTACACCTTGTAACCTTCATAGAATCAACTGCTTGCATCCTGCATGTACTAAATTTTATTGTTGATTAAATACATACCAATTTCCTAGAAACTGATGCTCTCTATATGACAGTAAATGAACAAACAGCTAATAAACTAGTCATTTTTCCTCACTGAAAAGAAAATACAAAATAAATAATTTTCTTTATTACCTGAAGTGTGACTAACTAACTAGTTCCTTTCAGATTATTTGAAATGGAAACAGTTTTACTTTACATGCTCCAGGTACCAGAAATTTAGTGATAAGCACAGTCCTGATTTCAGCCCAGGTGTTTTCCCAGTCTAACACAATGCCCTCAAATGGAGAATTATAAAGTTTTTGGGGACGTGAAAAAATGCAAAGAGCTGCAAAATGTTAACAAAGCCATACTCTTATATTTGCCTAACACCTACTTACACAAAGAAGAGGAGAAGTTACTGTCATTACTAACTACAAATATTTATTTGAAGATATGTCAAGGGTAAAGAGAAATGCCTTGGAGTGTTGCCCCTAGTGTAGTTCCCATAAGGAAGAGGAATGAGCATTTACACCCACGCTGAACAACTGTAGAGAGTTCTCACTTTCCTGCTCCGGGTGAAGCTGATCTCCAGCTTCCCACAGATTAGCTGAGAAAGGGTTGCTCCGCTAAGAAGTCTGAGATGCTTTACTACAAGAAGCCAGGCAGGAGCAAAAAGTCATTGACAGTGGGAGGTATTTAGCACCTTGGACAATCAGGCCAGAAGGTGTTCTCTTAATCTTCCCACAGGTGAATTAAGGGGAAAAGAGACTGTGAATAGTTCAAAGCTTTTAGAGGACCGAGTGTACTTTACAACTCTTTCAGTTCTGTGCTCTCTCTCACCTTGCGTTTCTGATATCTTTTCTAACTGAAACAGTAAGAGAAAGAGCCTGCCCTGTAGCTGGTCTCTCTAGTTTAATTAAAAGCTTTATTTCAGCTTTGTACACACTGTGTGTGCTTAATGAGAGCAATTTCAGCAAAGAAGAATACTGTCTGCCATGGCACCAGTCATCTCCAGGTCAACAGCAGAGGTATGGTCCAGTGGAGGAACAAGGACAATGGAGATTACTTTTCAGCTCCAGTCACTCACATCTTCTGTTTCAATGTCATATTTGTTTCACTTCTTCCTTCTCCCTTTCTGTAGAGGGCAAAATCTTCTGCTCTCCACTTTTTTTTACACTTTCTATATAAATGAACACTTCCCTCATCACTGCTTAACAACACGCTTCCCTTAGCATGAAAAAGCTGCAGTAGTTAAGTAGAATTCTCCAAATTCTTCCAAATGAGTTGTAAAGGTTATAGTCTTTGATGACTCTACAGCTGTATGTGAGTCATATTCACCCTAATTCTACCTTGCAAAGGTGTCTTTTGTTCTTCTGAAAGTTTAAAACTAAATTAACCAGGAGGAAAAAAAAAATCAGGTGTCTTAGCATCCTAAATTTTGGTCAATCTTAGTAGAATCTAGTTGACATGAGACATGGGCCGTATGTGTTAAGAATATCTTCAATATTTTCAACAATAATATCACAGATGCCAATGACAGTTCCATATTTCAGCCTACCACCTTCAATCCTTTGCTCCACTGAAGCTCCATTTTTTCCTGGGCCATGCCACATGCTCATTTTGCCATTCCTAAAGCAGGATGCTAATATCATGGACTGTCTTTCTGCTCAGATTTGATATTTCTTACTCATAAGTACTCAATATTTGCAGCTAGCTTTGAATGGTAAACTCAGTATAAAAAGATGATTTTTTTTTGTCCCAAACCTGTTTACTTTCTTAGTTTTAAAAATGAAAATTTGGCCCCAATCATAAAGAATAGTTTGAATAGCATTTTTATTCAGATCAACCTTCTAATATTGAAAAAACAAACTGGAAAAAGTCTTTTGCAATACATGAAAGATTTTATAACAGGTTCAACTAGATTAAAAATGAGTATTTTTGATGGACTAAAAGTGAATAATATGTTAGTTATGCAAGTCTTTCTTTTGTAATCCTTTCAAAAGCCATCTAGACACGATCCTAAGCAGAGGGGTTGGACCAGATGACCTCCAAAGGTCCTTTTCAACATCAACTACTATTTGATTCAGTGATTGTGTCTTCTCCCTAAAGGCATTGGGAATACGTGGCACTTTATCATATACACTCAAGAACTAAAGGCTGCTTCTCAATTTATCTAGATTAAACAGGCATGGATGGAGGACACCAAGGTTCAACACCCTGATCTGAATGACAGAATTAATCCAGAATGTCAAACTGTACATTTCCTCTCTTACCACTGTTACTGGCTGTTGGTCAGTGTTTAGGTGGAGGGGAATTCCAGGCATTCAAACACTAAGCTAGGAATATTTTCCAACACTTTGAAAACAGCTAGCTTGTTTTTGATATATCATAATTTTCTGATTGAAGATTTATGTAATATTTTCTAATTGAAGATTTATGTAATATTTTCTAATTGCTTCTGAAGCTACGCAGCTGGGACTTAGGGGATAACCATATTAGGAGATTGTTACAATGACCATCAGTGTTAATTACTGTTCTAAAAATTAAATGTACGTGATTACAGTTTGAAACTCAGACAAGCAGGACATTTCCTGCCACTATATGATATTTATTCAAGACAGTAAAGTAGTTACTTTTGGAAGATATTTGAAAGGATGTTCTTTCTAGTGAAAAGCTCTGCAGCAATCAAGAACAAAGAATAAGATTGTCTGACAAAGAGCAGATTTTAAGGAAGATGTAATATCACTACGGACAGGAGTAGACACATATTACATAATTAAACAATTAGTAATAATTGCTTAGAATAATTTTTGAGTATCTTTTTCTGGTTTCTGACCTCACTAGTGATTTTGCTCCAGAAAAAAACCTCACAAACAAACAGCAAATAAGGACTGAAGAATCAACTACTTGCTGCCAATACACAAGAGCCATAAATGTGCCATAATAAATTGCATCTGAGCAACATCTTCTTCAATGCAACTGCTATGGCTGAAAGCCCTAAGTGCAGCAGAAGTCCTGTTGTCAGGCCCCATTTTGCCACTTGAGCTGTGATAATGTTTCAGTTTTACATTCTACATGATATTATTTGTTTCAGTTTCTGCATCTCCAAGTGAGCAAATCCCTATTTCTTTTCCTACTTGTCTCTCCTCTGTCCATGGCACTTTTAATCTAGGGATTGTAACACAGTTCTCTTGTTGTACAGGTCTCTTCAGGGTCATGAGAAATGCAACTGTGAGAGCCTTTCACTTTCCATTGTTTTTTTCTCCTTAATGAAGTGCTGGTAAGGTTTTTATGTTGTCCTAGAACAATGAACAAATTTTTTTGAGATGGATTAGGGGTGAGGAAACTACTGAAATCTCCTCCCATCAGTCCATGATTGTCATTGTTGGCATAATCAAATGGCCATCCTTACAAGTTCACTCTTTCCCTCCCTAGGACAGACACTCTTGGACCCAATACCCTTATTTTCTGGAGAAAGGTTTAGTAAATAGGGAATCTGCTCTCTCTCAACTGAAGCTGTAGAAGTCAGCTGGTGAACAGGAAAGGAGGACAAGACCAATGGATTTGATGCACCTCTCCCTGGGGAAGTCCACGTGGGGACGCTGATTCTATGAACACATAGAAGCTGATGTAATCAGTGACAAATGAAGGCTGATAGTAAAAATTACATTTACATTCAGTACTCTTTTGCTCAGGTGCAATAATCTTTAGCTTCCCAAAACAATTGCAAATTATTCTATTTAATTAAGTGATTAAAAAAGAGCTGTGCATAAAATGAAGCTGTGTGCAGCATGTGGTGTGTTCAAAGTGCTGTCTGCAATCACAGACAGATTCAGTTCAAGACAAATCATACTGAAAAATCATTCCTCACAGTGCTTGAGGAGATAGAAGCTACTTTGGAAATTGAAATAAACATTGTTTTTTCTCTCTTTGCAACATAATTAGTTACTCTCAGCACATTATCAGTCTAAAGGCTTGTTTGAATTCATAGAGATATGCCTTTGTTCAGCATCAGGAAAGATTTCTTACTACAAAACATTCACCATTGCTTCTCCCCTGCTGGAAGGAAAAAGTGTCTAGAGCAGCCTTCTCACTGCCTTCTTTCTCTCTCTAGAGCCAATTATTTCACATAAACCTGCAGACAAGTGTTCTGTCTCCTTTCTCTCCCCTCCCCTATTTGCTTTCACTCTGGTGAAAGCACCTGAATTACACAAAAAGCCCTAGGAAGGGGGAGGAAAAGCACACGGCTATGGGGCTGCTTCAAAGTCCTGGGACTACTCTCATCAGTGGTGAGACTTCCTGCACCAGGTGTACTCCCAAAAGAATTCAGCTTGGGGAGTGGAAATGCAGCAGTTGTGTCAAACCAGTCCTGCAGTGGGGCTAGACAGACCTGCTCATCGGAGCAGTGATTCTTATCTCATGGCTATGCTGCTTCTGTGACATGAGCTACTATCTCTGCTCAAATTCCAGCAGGGCTGCCCTTACAGGGAATTTCCAATGTAATCTGTGTAGGTATGCAAATGTCCTCAGTGGTCATAATGCTGATTACTGCAATTATATGTATGTGTATATATATAAAATGTATATAAATTTGTACACATATGTATGTACACTTATATGTACATACTTATGAATACACTCAACACATTGACACACAGATGCTTACTCACATCCTCCCTGTCAGTTGCAGTGGCACAAGTAAACCAGCTCTCTCAGTGAGACAGTTTAACCATACATAACATGAACAGAGGCATTTGCCTGATTAAGCAGAACAAGAGACAAAGGTAAATTTGCCAATTCGAGAACATCTTACTGCACTTAGTATATTAGATAAGCGTTTTGTTCCACCATCTCTTCTATAATGCAGCCAAGTCTCTCATCAATTTGTACTTGGAAGTGTCAGAGTTCATTTAAATAATGATATAGAAGGGGAAAAAAACTTTTCAGAGACGGGATTTAAAAGCATTTACAAGATGGAATCAAGGAGGGGTTGTCAGTCAACAGGATCTTATATAGGGAACAGTAATTCCTGTTCAAATGACACCTCCCATAACTGCAAAAGAGAACATTTTACAGAGGAAAAGCTTCTCTACAGTGCAGAAAATCAGTTTTTAAAATTGAATCTAAGAAGTTAAGTGTTTTGGTCTGGAAAAAGTTCTTTGGTAATGTCTGAGGTTTTCCTGACCTTTACTTGCCTAAGGGAAATGAACTAGAGTAAGCATCAACTGTGCATGTGTGAATCACCATATATTATGAAATAAAAGCTTCCTTTTATCTTTTCACTTGTTCTTCTGGATTAAAAATTTATGAAAAAATATATTGCTTGATCTGAGGTGTGATTTGTGTCTTGTTTCATGAAAGAGACTACAGCTCAATTCATGCTCCATAAAGCTGCCAGTTTTGTTAATAGGATCAGCAAATATAAGACCCCGGTATGTGCCAGCAGATATTTTTCAGTAGCAGAGGAATTTGAATGATAAATCCAAAAGAAATCCTCCTGTCCTGAAGATTGAGTAGATATTATAAATATGTGTGAAGACTTGTTACTCCTCAGTTCTCGACCCTCGTGATCAGCAAAACACTGGGAAAGGTTGTAGGATAGGGAACAAGTCTGCACAAGCCAGGTAATGGATTGGTGAACTGATTAGTCTCTGGCAACTTTTCAATTCTCCACCTTTTGAAATGAAAAAAAAATAAAATAAAATTAATGTGAAATAAATAAGAAAATAAAAATCAGATAATAAACGGTTGGAATAGTTTGAACTAAACAGCGTGGAAGCATTATTTTAATTTGCTTTCTTTCTCTTAGGAAACCAACATAAAATCTTTCTGCTTTAAAGGAAAGATCACAACAAATGGTAAAATTTTCAACATATCTGAAAAGTTGTTTTCCAGCAAAGTAATCATTGATGGAAAAACTATAAACAGTTCTTATTCCACTGAAGTCTGTGCCACTTAGCTTGAAGCGCAACATGAATTTTACAGATTAGATGTAAATTGTCTAAAATAAACAATTCCTTTCATCAGTTTAGAATCTGAAACTTTGCACTTGTGTAAGATGTAATCAAGAAGAGTTCCAAAATTATTTATTTTATTCACCAACTACATACATTTTTATCTTGTTCAGTTAACTACCACAAAAGAACCCCAAACCAACCAACAATAAAAAAATCCAAAAAACCCCCTCCTAAACCCAGTGCTAGTCTTCTTAAATTAAACTCTTTGTCTCTTTTTTATATTTATAGTAATTCTTATTTCTAGCTACTGAACAGCCTCAGTTTCTATAATATTATATTTAGTGTGCATAACCAGAGCCAAAGACAGGAATTAATATTACAATTCCCGTGAATTGTACAATTTTATGTGAAGATTTTGTAGTTTCAGGATTATTTCTATACTGTTGTTTAGATTTCTTTCAGATTTCCACTTGCATGCCTGCATTTTCACTGTCACAGACACACTGGACTGAGTTTAATTTTGGATGTGAAATAGTCCTTTACATTTAGCTAAGGATTAGTTAAGTTAGATCCCACCAAATATACTGGGGTACATCCAATTATTGTCTTGCATGTTGAACTGCGGCTGCCTCCATGCTCTGTACAAGCTCTAGCCAAGCCATCTGCTGAGGAGTTTCCCTCCTGTTGAGGGGGTGTTTCTCCTGGAACTGGTGCTGCCTTGGTTTCCAGTCCCTTTTCTAGCTCAAGAGCAGTGCTGCATATCTGATCACACCACACTGTTACCCTTCTGCCCTGCTGGAAACTGACATTTTTTTTTTCCTACTTTGTTTTCTGTCCTTATCTTTTCCTAATCCCTGACAGCATTTTATCTTTCATATGATGACAATTTATGTTGCTTAATAGCTTCTTGTAATGTATTTCTCCAGAAGTTTATGAATCAAATCTGATGAATCACAGATTCAAAATGCCCTGGGAATGTGCAGGATCCAGGAAACAACACGGGAATCGGTATATGAGTTATATAATTTTGAGTTATGCTATGAAATGAAAAACTAGACTGCTTGCTTACAGAAATCCTCTGCCTGCTGCAGGAAAGGCATGGGCTCTGATACATGAAATGGAATCTGAAGATTTTACTTAGACACAGACATTAATGTGCCAAAGTGCTGATCTCTTTAAAAACAAATCCCACTTACGTGTCCAAACTGATTCTCTGTTTTTTGGGATACAGACCTCAATCTGTGTGCCTGAGGGGTGGTGTTGGTAAGGGTATGAGAACAGCAAGGAAACTAAAGCAGGGAGGTGAAGCACAGTCCTCATACTGTCTAAGGCTTAGCTGCACAGATATTAGTGACTGAAAGCCTTGGACATGAGGAGATTTGTAGAAACACATGGGAAATATGATTACTGCTATGGGCAGTCTGTAGCTGACTGCCATGTGATAAACTGTTAATATTTACTCTATTGTAGTGCTTTGGGGTCCAGTTAGAAGCCAAGTTGTATTTCACTGTGTCTGCACTTAGAAAACAGGTGTCCTGAGGAATGTTTCAGCCACTGTAGATTTGGAGCCAAACCCATCAATTTCTTCTTCCCCGGTGTGGGAAGTGAGAGCTACTTGCACTGCTGGGTTCAGATGGAAACTGAGTGTCACCAGAAGCCAATGTGACAAATTGGGCTGATTAGGAAACATTAATCTTCTTTCTTTATCCCCTTCTCTCATGTCAGAGAAATGATGGTATTTTGCTAAAAATTCCAAACATTTAACAAATCCATGAGGAAGTGAAGTGTACTTTACCATGAGATGATATCACTATATTATTTGGAAGTTGTAGTTCATGGACTTGTAAGTTTAGGTGTCTCTAAAGGAAGCAGATCAATATTAAGCTATCTTTCCCAAATCTACTGTAGTTTCCTTGTAGTGACGGCCTCTGAGATATTGTCAGCCCTGGGGTCCTACAACCAGAGTGTGTGAAGTAGAGGGAAACCCAACGCAGAACCATTTGTTCTAGGAATACATTTGTCTTGTTTCTATTTATCCTTCAGGGCAATTTAGAAATTCTTCTAAGCCTTGAAAATTATATTCATCTTTCACTGTTACTTTTCTTTCTAAATCTAATTCTGTAATGAGATCTTTTAATGCTCCAAATCTTCTCCCAAATTTTTTACCCTAAGTATTTATCAATGCAAATTACTAAATGAGAAAAATACAGAGATGGGTCCCAAAATAATGTCTGCAGAGAGAACCTACAGTAGCTGCAGATTCCATAGGCATACCCAAAGTTTGCACGTTTGGATGGTAATAACAGCTGCTTCAGTGGCTGATACTTTTTGAGTAGCTTTTATAACACCAGCAGAGCCCTTCGCTGCTGCTGCAAACTCACCCTTGTCCAGTGCTAAAACCACAATGAATATTCAATTGGACACTGTGACTGCCTTTCTGGGAGGTGCAATGGTACCTATGGCTACAGTATAGACATAACCAACAGAGATGATAAATCACTGCAAGTAGCAAAAGTGTCTGGAAGTTAAGAATACAGAATGAAGCTGTTCTCACCTGCAAATTTCCATTACAAGGATGAGAGCTTTTCTAAAACATAATATTCTTGAAGGATAAAAAGACAGTGGTTCCCATGGTGATGAGGAAAAGGATATCAGAATGGAAATGTGGAGGTCTCTTGAAATAACTAGCAAACAAATGATCAGTAAAGTTGATGAAATGGTGAGTAAACACAGAACTATGGAAATCTAAAGAAAAGTACTGAATCCAAAAAAAGTGCAATATATGGGCTGCTCTGAAGGTCAGAAAGCCTAGTTTTGTGGTGGTTAGATATATGGCTTTTTGTGGGGAAAAGCTATGTTAAATTTTAAGTAAAAGGTATAAACTTTATTTTTATTGCTAGATATGCATGTATTTTACCCTGAAATTTTTTTTGTTTTAATGAAAAAAGTCTAGTTTTACATTATATTATGATATTAAAGGCCTCTGTTAACAACTTTTCAGAAATTGCCATAACTGTATTGCCTTTTTGAAGGTTGTCAAATATATGAAGCCTGAATTTACATATCCAGGATTTCTAGAGATTATAGTGGTGGTAAAAAGTTTAAGATCAATCTCGTATTCTTGAATGTACTAAAATTTTCAGTATAGTACATCCAGACTAAATGTCTGTAAGCAGATATGTTGTTAACAGAATATTTCTGTAACATATTTTCCCCCTTTCCCCCAAGAAGTTAGTGCACATTAGGGACTTCATGCACATGGGCTTTTAAGACAGTACTGCAGCATGGCAAATCACCAGCTAGTTTTCAAATTTTCAGACATGTTTAGTCACCAGATTTGATGGTCAATCACCAAATTTGAGGCACAGTAAAAGAATAAAAAAACATTCTGTGACTTTGCCAAAGAAATAAGGCATGTGAAATTAGATACAAAATTCTTTGGTAGAAGAAAAACATGTCTTTTAAAGGAAATGTAAAAATGCCTCCAGTGAGAGTGATAATGTGATCTGAGAAAGAAAACAACAGTGAGCTGGAAGAGAAGAGCAACCTGAGATCATATATCCATATCCCAAACTGGTTAAAAAATTCATGGAATTATCTGGGGTTTGACAATATAAAAGAGATTTGGTAACAAAGCACATCTCTTCTTTGAGTCTCCAACAACCTGAGGAGAGCACTCCAGGGGTTTGGGTTAGCATGGGTGCTGTATTATGCCTTCTAACTGAAGATGGATCAAACTGTACTCTCTGAAATATGGTCAACTTCTCTACTTGCCTTATTATTTCTCCTCTATGAAAAATCCACCCAGCTTTGTCTCAGACTCTCAGCTCCCAATGAATTTAACCAGGCAGCCTTTATCACATCTTCCTGCTTGTGTGCTCTCCAGCTTTTAGGATCTCATGCAATTCCAGAGAGAGAGCATTTAGAACTAAATCTATCAAATGACCTCACACAGGAAATAATCCATTTTATTAAATTTCCTTTGCCTTGGATTTAGCGTGCAGACTTGATATACAAAATCCTCATTTTGGTGTACTAAACAAGATCAAAGTTGACTCTGACTATTCCAAATTCCTTTGAAAAGCTAATCTGAATCATTATGCTTTAGACAGCTTCTTTCTCTCCTAGGGGGCTTTTCTTTAATGAACCACTATTCACCATAGCACAAGATCTGCTCTACTAAATAAACTTGAGTTTCTTAGAATTTTGCAGCTGCTGCAATTAAATAAACATTGTCAGGACAAACTTTTCTAAAATAATGGAGCAGTATATTTTTGTTATACATATTAAATTTAGTGCAGCTGTCAAGAACATTTTCAGAAATATTTTAAATCCAGATATAAGTATCTGTCGCCAATATCCAAAAACTGAATTGGGAACCTAATTCAATGTTCATTATTGCTATGAGCACTTTGGATTTCATTGCTTTGTTCAAGCAGAAAAGAAGAAATGGTCTCATGAAATGATAGGGCTTGATCCAGTGGAACTGAATTAAATAGAATTGAAAATGAAAGTGGATTGAAATCTTTATGGTTTTTGTCTTTCATCAGGTAATGCTGCAGTTAGAGGTAGCATTAAGGACATCAGATTTCTTCTGAAAATATCTCTGGGCAAGAATATCTCTTCAGTACTCCAAACATGGTAGATGTAGGTACTAAAACATTCAAAGTATTGCAATGAAAATATTTGTAACACTAGTGCTTGAAGAGACAAAAATCCATCTTCCATAAGAGAGTCTGATTCCATTATCTGATTTCCTTTAAGAAAATATGTGGGTAAGTTTTCATGTTTATTTATAGCTGCTGCTTTCATTATATCTTGCTTTCTTATGTGCCATTTCATGCATTATGCAGGAGCAAAAATGAAACAAGACCCAGCGAAAATTAGGCTAGAGAAGACCCCTGAATTTCACCAGCTTAAATCTCCTGAAGTATTTGACAAAGGGGATGTTTTCTGCTGCTGGTGAGACAGACATGGGCTGAGCTGGGGGGTGCTCAGGAGCAGTCTGGCCTTCCCATTGGCCGAGGGGGAGGAGGGCACCATTGTCCATCCTCCAGGGAGGACCCTGAAAGGACTACATCCAGGGGTTTCACTCACAGCCAGTGCGTCTGTGGCAGTAAATTGAGAGCCGTGTCTGAAATATGACCATTTTTACATATACAAGGGAAGAAAGCACATTGGCTTTCTCTCTCTTTATGGAGAGCCTGAAAATATTCCTGCACCCAGTCAGTCGAACAGAATTTTCAGCTGTAGGCAGTTGATGTTTCTTTGACATGCCATTGGTACAGTGCCATTGATAGGATGCCTTCACAGATTAACAGCCCTGGATATAATTGATCAATTCTTACATCCCCTTTAAAAGTCTAGGGACACTCTTTAACATAGTTTAAAATATATATTTTTTCTCTCTTTTTATTGCCTAACTTCTAGGAACTTAAAAATAATAATAAAATAATCACCCCACCAAACACATGTTACTTTTTCTGGTCCTTTTTAATCCAACCAGACCTCAAAATAATTTTATTCTTTTAACATTTGGTTTCATCAGTCTTCTGTACCTTTTCTGTAGGCTGAGAAAGCTCCATAAGGCATTTTATCAGGTATTAATATGACATCTGATTAATATAGCCGCCATTATAATTAAAAACCCTTGTTCCAAAAAGATAATTGCCTTTTCCTTTGATTCAATTATATTAGTGTACTACCCTTGCATTTCAATTTTCCACTTTTAAGGTACTACATTCTGATAGGAAAGGTTTATTTCTTTGCAATTTTGAGTGGTTTTAGAGATTATTATTGGTCACAGTAATTAGATAAACAGAAAACATACAGCTCTATATAGAAGAACCTGCTGTTGTTGATACTGCTAAATTTCTTCTCTAACTGCAGACTTTGGCCAAAATCCATGAAAGGAAATGAAGAGCTGAATAAAATGTTAAAAATTAGTCACTTTCTGCTCCATGACAACAGATACTGAGCTGTCCAAGAGAGACTGTCTGAGGGTATGACAACCTTCACTGTAGATTCTATGAACAGAGGGGGCCTAAATAACCCTTTGGGTCACTTTCTGTTAAATACAGGAACACAAGCATTAACACTTTAATGTAAGCAAAATGATAAAGGTACTAAGAATGATGTCTCATATTCAGCTAATGTCTTCCAAACATAGCTACCTCTCTCAGGCAAGAGTCATGCTTCAAAGGGCATGTGCACACACACAAGCCATTTGGGGAGAATCCTTAACATAAATAACTTCTCACCGAACCGCAGAATAATTTAGGTTAGAAAATAACTTTAAGACCATTGAGTCCAACTCTAGCATTGCTAAGAAAACAAGTGCCAGAGCTACACTTCTTTTAAATACCTCCATATAAGGTGATTCAAGCACTTCCTTGGTCAGTCTGTTCTAATGCTTGATAACCTGTTTCTTGAGGAATTTTTTCCCTTATATCCAATCTAAACATCCTCTGGTGCAACTTGAGGTCATTTCCTCTGTTGCTGTCACTTCTTACTTGGGACAAGAGACTGACCTCCACCTCATCACAACTTCTTTTCAGGTAGTTGTGGAGCACGATGAGGTCCCTCCTGAGCTTTCTTTTATCCAAGCTCCCTCAGCCACTCCTCACAGGATATGTGCTGCCGCGTGCCATAAGGAAGGAAAGAAAGGAGACGGTCCCAGCTGATGGAAGGATGAAGGCTAGAACTCTTTTATTCATGGGAGCATGGGACTTATATAGGGTCAGGGAGGAGCTTGGAAAGTGGGAGGAGTTTGGGGGTGGAACGCAGCAAGGAGGGGAAGGGCTTACAGGGAAGGAGAGGAATACAGTCGGGGCATGGCCAGCCTCACATGATGACGCTGGGATTGCATCACCAGCCAGCCAATGGAAAAATGGGGAATACGCAGCCAATGGGAAACCAGTAACCAGGTAACCACCACCAATCACAATACAGCATACAAATACAAAGGGAATGACTGTGTATAAAACATGAATTTGTGAGTTCTGAGGTAATTGTCCGTTTGTGGTATTGATAAACTGTTCATCCTGGTTGTTCTGGCAGCCTTTGAGACAGTGTTCTCTGACGATGTGCTCCAGACCCTTCATCAGCATCATTGCCCTTCTCTGGATATGCTCCAGCACCTCAGTGTTTTTCTTGCAGTGAGGGGCCCAAAACCGAATCCACAATTTGAGATGTGGCCTCACCAATGCTGAGTACAGGGGAAGAGTCACCACCCTGTTCCTGCTGGACACACTATTTTTGATACAAGCCAGGATGCCATTGGCCTTCTTGGCCACCTGGGCACACACTGGCTCATGTTCAGCCCCTGTCAGCCAGCACCCCCAGGTCCTTCTCTGATGAGCAGCTTTCCAGCCACTTTGCCCCGGCCTATAACACTGCCTAGGGTTGTGACTCAAGTGCAGGACCCGGCACTTGGCCTCGTTGAACCTCACACAAGTGGCCTTGGCACATTAATCCAATGTGTCCAGATCCCTCTATAGAGCCCTCCTGCCCTCCAGCAGATCAACACTACTACCCAACTTGCTGTCATCTGCAAACTGTCTGTGGGTGCTCTTGATCTCCTTGTTCAGATCATCAAAGCAGATATTAAACTGGTCCCAACACTGAGCCTTGGAGCCACTGGAGAGTGGCCACCAGCTGGGTGTAATTCTGTACCACATCACTCTCTGGGACTTGCCATCCAGCCTCCTTTTACCCAGAGAACAGAGCACCTGTCCAAGTCATGAGCAGCCAGTTTCTCCAGGAGAATGCTGTAGGAGACAGTGTCAAAGGCTTTGCTAAAGTCCAGGTAGACAACGTTCACAGCCTTTCCCTCCTCCAGGGAATGGTTACCTTGTCATAGAAGGAGATCAGGTTGGTCAAGCAGGACCTGCCTTTCCTGAATCCATGCTGGCTTGGTCTGATCCCCTGACTGTCCTGCCCATGCCACATCATGGTATCCAAGATGATGTGCTCCATGACCTTCCCTGGCACTGAGGTCAGGCTGATAGGCCTGGAGTTCCCTGGATCCTCCTTAAAACCCTTCTTGTAGATGGGTATCACTTTTGCTGAGCTCCAATCGACTGGAACTTTCCTGGTTGTCCAGGACTGCTGGTTAATTACAGAAAGTGGCTTAGTGAGCACTTCCACTGGTCCCCTCAATACCCTTAGGAACCAACACAGGGTTAGTGAGAATCTTAGCACTCCTAAGGAGAATCTTAGATACAGTTTTATTGTCTTTTATGGTAGTAACCAGATTAGGTTTTGGCCCTTCTGATTTTTCCCCACATAACATCAGGACATCCTTGTAGTCCTCCTGTGTTGCCTTGCTCTTATTCCAATGTGATCATCATCAGGTGCTTCCATAATCTCTAACACATCAATAATCCCTGTGTTTTTACTGCTTCATGGACCTTTGTCCTCTACCTCCAGTGGGATGGCACACCAGACTTATCTCTATTGATTTCAGTTTACCTCTTCCCCCCCCTCCCTCCACCCCCAAATCCAGTTTAAACCTTATTCATGGAGTCCTGGTAATGCCTGTGCAAAGATCCTTTCCTCTCTTTGAGACAGGTGTAACACATCAAACTTGCAACCTGCACTTAAATATCACTATCAAGAAACTTCTGACCATGACAAATCTTTAAAAGCCAGCGCCCTCATGAGATTTAGTGTGGGCAGAATCAACAATGTAAAGATTTATTAAAATTAGCAAAATAGGGGGATGATCAATGAAATTGAGGTTGTAAGTGTCATATCAAGTTAGATATTTTTTGGGTTTACAGCTTGAAGGTTTTTTCCTTTTCCTTCCTGCCCACACAACTATTTTTGCTAAAATCCTTCCACAGGGCTTTCTCGAAAAAACACCAAATTGACATTTTGGAGACATTATGGTCTCTGCATGTGCACAGAACAAGGATCGGCAGACAAACAAAAGTGCAAATATCAATGTACTGCCCCAGAAATGAAGTGTCAGTCTGACTCTGAACATTTATAAATCAAAGAAATATCAGATTACTATCCACTTGGTGCTTTCCCCTCCAGGGTACCCAAAAGCATGCCAATTAGTGCCAGTTGTGCTGACAGCTATTCATTAAGTCTATCAGGAAACTGTTCTGAGATTTAGAGGTTTCATTAATTCCTCTAAAAGCATCAGAGCGGGTACTTTACTCATAGTGGGAAATCCAAATGCTTCCTTTCAAGACAGCTCCTATATGCTTCATTGTGGTCAATAATAATGAGGGTTATAAATGGCAGAATGTTCTGCTTTCTTTGCTCTTGCCTGTTGAAGTAAAGCAACCTGCACTTACCAGCAGTTCTGGCCCTGGCAGTGAGTCCCTCCTGTCCACATGTTGTAGGAGAATCTCACTGTGCACTTCCTGCACCCAAGCATGTGATGCAATCTGTAGTTGTCAGGGATAGGTTCAGAACAGACAAGCAAGCAAGAAAAATGACAGTAAGGAAATTTCCACTCTCAAGGATTTTACTATATTTCAGGAAAAAAACAGATGGGTGCCCCCAACACAAGCTGTGTGACCCTATAGAGCCTCTTCTCTCATGAGACAACATTTATCACTGCAGACGTCAACTATTTTGTGTTCTGGTTTCACATGGATACATTAACCCTAGTAACAGAAATTACTATGGATTATTTTCCTCCTTAGTTTATGACATGAAGGATAAAAGTTTAATGCTTGATATGTTTTCCTAACTGATGGTATGGATGTCATTATTATCCACATAAAGCCCAAAGTTTCCTGCATGCCAATTTTTGAGCTTCGAGTCCCAATGTGTGTATTTTCCTTCAGAAAGAAGAAAACATTGCATTTAATTTTTACTTAATATCTTTCCACTTACTCTGTTGTATGAAATGTGTATATCATAATAGCATCTGCTATTTTATATATCTCTATCATTACATATGCCTTGTATGTATTTCACAAAAAAGGCTTGGCCATTGAAGTCTATCACAAATAATTAAGTTTTATAATTTTATTTTTCTTTTCTCTTAATTACTTCTTTTTCTGTGCTATAACTTAAGACAGAATGGCAGAATTGAAAATACTATTGGGACACAGAAAATAGTTTGCCTCTGCAAATAGTGTATACATGGGTGATATTTTTTCTTTTTTGTTTTTCTTCTCTCAACAAAGGCATTGCAATTTACTTTTATTAATTCCAATCCCAAGAAGTGTGCATTAAACAAAATGATTCCCATATTGTAGTTATGAATTATAATTTTTTCAAATCTTTCCAAATGGGACAGGCGTATTTATTATTAATAACTCTAATTTCACAGTCTCCCCATTTGCATATTGCCATAATCTTACATAGCTTTACTGAAATTTGTGTGTGTATACACATATAGATTACATGAAATCAAGAACTACCCAATAGACATGATGTATTTTTTTCCCTGAAAGCATTAAATATAAATATATACCATGATATAGTTTCAAAAGCAATTGTGTAACTCTTCAGGATTAAGAGTAAAATTTCCATTGACACTAATGGGACCAGAGTCAGTTTCATAAACCAAACACTTCTGAACACTTTGTGAAGACTGTGTTGTACAAATGTTTGCAGGAACTCTAGAAGGAGCTCAGGGACTTTATTTTCTCTAGTCCATAATTGGTTAATGCATTAGACTGTATTAACTTTGGTATTTGATCTCTTTTGTGATGTCTGTGACAGATTTTTCCATCACTTTTCCTCAGCACTGGAAAAATAGACAACTTGAGAAAACATTTTACCATTCAGACAAGTTTAATTGATATCTCTTTTTGTCTAGAATTTAATAAAGCTTTAATTTGAGTTACTTAGCTCTTTCTACATTTTCTTTGCTATTTTGTAATTTTCTTTTCTTTGCTAATTTTCAATTTTGTAATGCCTTTATCACTTTTAAGTAATTCAGAAGGTGACCTTGAAAACTAAGAAAATAAGAAATTTGAAAGAAATAGAAGCACTATATAAGCACTAAAGCCTTGCATTCCTATTATTGAGCTGTGTGACCACTTTGCTGCCACAGATCCAGACCTGCCTCAATGAGACTGGATGCCAGGAGGGCTCAGACGCTCCTGGGTATGTTCCTTCTCCACGGACCTCTGTTTTAACTCTTTATTTCCCCTGACTTAGATTGCCCCCACAGCCTGCAAATAACTTTGCTCATCATGTAGTCCCAGAGCAACATCTTTGCTTAGACTTTATGTCTAAGGCCAATCGGGGTCTGTTACATTTCATGCCTTCTGGTCTCCTTGTTCAGGAGTGTTACAGAAGGTAGGGACAATTACTTGCAAAATTCATCTATTGCTTCTTTGTTTTTCATCTCATATTTGGTTTATCTGGCCAGTAAGACATGAACAGATGTAGTCCAGGACTCACTTCCCTGAGTGGTGCCCCTGGTGGGCTTTTCCAGATGACAAATGCTTAAATGCTTGTGAGGGTTTGGAATGGGACTGCATCCATCTTTATTCAACCAAGGGTATCTTCTGGTCATTTCTTAACAGCATTTACTCAATTGTATCTGTGTACTCGGGTGACATCATGTATCCACAAAAGCATTTTTAACTTTTAGAGGAAAACTATTTTACTACTGAGAAAGGTAAAAGAGGGAACTAGCCTTGAGACTGGCAATATTTTGTTATAATTCTGCTCTTTTCCACTGTCAAACAGTGATTTTCAGCTGATCAGTTTATCTGTGAAATGCTTCCTTATGCAATAAAGTACTACAGGGGAGAATGCATGCTTTTCAAAAAACTCATGAGTACTGCTGCCAAAATGTCTCTTACTAAAATTGGATTAGAGTCTACATTTAATGATGAAAGTGCTTATATGTGATGAAAGGGCTTCTATAGTTGCACTGCCCTTCTGATTAACACTTCCTAACAAATGAACCAAAAGTAATGAATTTTATCTAACAGCTCCAAAATTATGACAGAAAATAAGATTTACAGTGCTTTAAATCTTTCTTCTTCTCCTAAAAGAATGCAATGCTTCGCCTAAAATAATAATAGCAGTAATTTCTTAAGTTCAGTTGATAATGGGCATGACAGATGATGTTTCCAATCTTTTAGGAACTGAAACCCTGGGTCAGGTGTCTTGTGCTGAGGGCCCCTTGCCGCAAGGGAATGAGCAGAGCTGTCCAAGGTAGGTAATAAATGAAAAGGAGGCACTTCATTCTGGCTATGGTTCTTCCTCCAAATCTGTTTGGAGTTTATGAGCATATGTGGGTCCTGTCTTATAATATACAGAGACATGTGTAACTTTTGAAGCAGAGAGAGAAATGGAGATGAGCAGAGGAATAAGAATTTTAGAATCCCACACCACCATGGTCTGGTTTATTCAGGCAAGACCTCTCTGCCTGCCTGTGTGCACGTGTGACTTAGTCATATAAGAATGGCTAAAGTCTTGGCCCCCTCATAGCCTACAGGAGTTTATGCATTGATTTTAATGGAAATGGGATTTCAGTCAGAACTAGGGAACTTTTTCACAAGTACACTTATTAGATTGGAATATATTTCACCATAGAAGTTGTCAAATACAATAATACAAATTCACTTCAAAAGCTTTATTCCGTTTAGTTTCTGTCATCCTATGAATATCTTGGTTTCCTTTTCACTGAGGCCAAGACATTACATGTGTTATGTGCCCTATTTGGAAAGACTCTGCCTTACTAAATATCACATATTTCACCAGATTAAAGGATGCAACATTTTCTTTAACAATCATGAATATAATGAGAAAATAGGTAGTGTATATGTTTAAATATATACCCACACTGCTAGACCCAGCTTATAGAATTCACTAAAATGGCATTTATATTCTCAGTCCTCTAGAGAATCATTGTTACATTTCTAAATAAATGTAACTAAATGAAGCATTTCAATTTATATTAAAAAAAATAAAAATTTTCTGTAGAGGAAATGATAGGTCCAATTTTCCAACTAGCACTACTTCAGAAAACATCATTTATGAAGACCATTAGTCTGACCTCATTTACCAGCACAGAATTCACTTCAAACTGATTATAGTAGCAACTTATCTGTCGTGCTCTTTTGAAATACAAAGAACAAGAAAAATTGAATCAATGTAGTAATTATATTAAAATGTCTTCATTTTTCTTAATTGGTTTTATATGTTAACAAGAGAGAACAATGTAACCAATGAACTAATTACTTGTTTCTATCTGATCACTATTTTTGTAAGAAACAAAGTTAAACTCCTGAACTAATTATTTTTAAATTCTCCTTTTACACGGCCTTACTTTTTATATTCTGGAAACCAAAACTGATGTTTTCAGTGAAAGAATTAACATAAATGGTTCTCTATTCTGCATATATGCATGTAATGCACCACAGTGACTGCTGTTACTCTGGAATGACAGCAGTGTTCAACTTTCTGACAGTTGCCCTCTCCCACCCAGGACCAGCAATGAATCTAACTCAGTCATTAGTCCCTGCTCCCCTAAAATGAATTCCTAATGCTGAATTTACTGCCATAGCCTTGTGATTACCATGTCCTGGCCATAAACATTCCTATTGTCATTAATCCTCATTTTAGTTTTAGAATTTAGAATATTACCCATGTAGGCACTTCTGACTCCAAACCTGACTGCAATTTATGCTAAAGCCAAATTACCACTACAGCAGAGAACCTCATTATCCCTTTAGCTGATGGTAATACATCTTTACAAACTCTTACTTTTGCCCAGTGGTACTTGAGCAAGAAATTTAGCATTCCAGGTTCTGCTGAGTCCGAACTCCAAATCTAACACCAACATCAACATGAAACTTAATTGATTTCAGCAGTGCAGTAAATCCTCCCTGCTGTTAGAACTGTGCCACAACTTTTTGCATTTTCCAAAAACAGGTTTCCCGTGAGCCTCCATTCCTTGCTCTTTATAACAGGAGGTTGAAGTCTCTTGTCTTTAATCTCAGCCAAATATATAATGCAACTTTAAACATAATTAGTCTACAAATATCCATGGGTTATTACCATATCCCTGAAAACCAGAACAGATTTTACATTACATGCTTCTGCTGATGCCCCACATCCTAGTAGTAGCTTCTTGAGAGGATCTAGAAATTAATGTACCTGATCAGCTGCTGCTTTCAGCTTGAGAACTGATACATGTTGGGCCAATATCATAGCCTAGTTGCACCAATCCAAGCTAGAATCATAAATCACAATCTCAGTCTTTGTTGATAACCAGGATGTAAACTTTACAAATTTAGAAGGCCACAGATACAAACCTAATTCATGAACATTTAATCTACCTCTGAATGCCAAGTACCATCATTTGCTTTTCTGAACTCTGGTGGCCTTTTCGTGTTCAGGACTACCCTTCAAATTACTGCAGTGTTTAAAGCAGCCCCATAACCTAAAACCTCCTCAAATATAACCTAGCCTAGTCCTCACCCAGAAAGAATTGTACATCTTAAACCAGTAATTGTTTTTCACATCTATGGATGCTCTTCTTTACTGCTTTGGCAAGCAGATGCGCATAGGGTGAAAACAAACAAGATCTTATAGTTGGGACTGGCAAGATTTGAGTTAAAACTTGATTTTGCTTTACTGTTTATGACAGCAAGGATTCGGAGGGAATGAAGTTTAGTATATGAACACCTTAAACATCAAGCTAACTAGCATCAGAGGCTATCTTAACCAGTGATGGCTCAGAAGATGAACAGGTATAAGCATATAATCATGTAATTTGGAAAGTTATGTAGATGCTTGATTTTGATTGTGTGTAAAAAAAAGAAAAACTCCTGAGTTTTCTTCTCTCTGCTTGTGTGTGTGTGTGTGTGTAGGAATTATGATTGGACTGCTGTTCTTATAGCTATTTATATAAGTTACCAGAAAAAGCAATTTAAGTGGAAAACTAATGGGTAAAATTTTATCTAAGTAGCAGTACCTGTGGCCTGCTAAAGAGTGTGAATCATACTTCTATATATAAAACATCAACAGAGTCTGACATTTGTTTGACTTTTGCAGGAACCAAGCTGGAGCTGGCTGTTTGACTGGAGGAATGGTTCATTGAGCTCTGCGATTACTTGTGAGGCTGTAATTTGACAATCCAAACACTACTGTTGATTCATTAAATAAACCTGACTACTACTTCTATTAAATATGCTTGGCTCCTGCCTTTATGAGTGCTATCTGGGTCTTTTCTGAAACAGAAAAACTGAAAGCACATCTTTCCGATGTGGTCACCTGCTTGATTCTATAATGTCAGTATGACAGCGTCCAGGCTATCAATGACCTGTGGTCAACACAAAATCTGAGAACTGATAGAGAACTGGAGATATTGATGACAACACTAGGATTTCATCAGGTAGAATTTGTGTTAGAATTTATGGTTAAGACTGGTGCTCATGACTGGTGCCCCTCAAGAGGGCAGAAGCTGGTTTTGTCCCTGGAGTCTGTAAGAACAATGGGAAGGGATTGGTGTTACAAGCATATAAAAGTTACTCTGTGGATCCTTCATGATATAGAAACACATGCTTTTTAAAATTACTTGTAGTCTGAGCTCTAATGAAAATACAGTGCCACGACTCTTCAGTTGCTAACAGTGTCTTAAAACATTCACCTGTGAAAAACTCCTACCCTAGCCTCACAGGAGTGAGCAATAAATCTCCCTGTGCCTTCTTGCTCTCCTGTCCTCTAACTCTAGTCTTAATCTATCCTTGACAGTCTACAGCAGAATCTGTCACTAGCTCAAGAATTAACATTAAGCTGCACATGTTAGTTCTGGGACTGACATCTCTGAAAATACTCGACTACTTTTTGTCAGACCAGGAGCTGGCAGGAGATCCTTGCTACTGCTGTTAGAGCAGCAGTAAAATTTAGAACTGTGGAGCCAGCTGCATATTTTGGTCCTGCTAAGATCAATAAAGGTTGTTGCTGACATGGGCAAATACCTTCTGTGGAATTCAGGAGGAGAATGAATTAGAGTGGTTTTCATTATGGCTGAGGTGAGGCGTGGAACAATCCATGCTTCTGCCTGCAAATGCTGCATGCCTAACTGTGATGAGCAATCCTGGAGCAAGGAGCAGGGAAGGTTAATCAGGGGGTGTTTGAGAAATTCCAGATCATCCCTGGAAGGGGAAGAAAGCCTGGATTGGATCCCGCAAATTGCAGGAGAGGGATTATTTTAACCCAGTGTTAGAACTGAGGACAGCAGAGGATGAAGAACTAACTCCTGGGCTAATTCTGCCAGGTTCAGTGTATAATTGATTCTGAGACTGTGAGGGGTGAGTGTAAAGGCTATGTTTATGCTTGTGTAAAGGCTATGTTTAGGCTTGTACTGGAGTTTACAGCAGTTGACACAGGATAATTAATGTCAAGTATGAATTCTGCATGGCATGCAGAGCTGGGCTTTTAGATATATTTTGCCCTCGTCCTGTTTAGATGAAGTTAATAAACTACTATATTAAATGTAGATTTGGCATGAGACTTTAGGAAGAAAACTTATTGTATTTTATTGGGCTGAGTAGGAGTGAATGATGACAGTGGGTTGCTGGTTGACTTTGTTAAAGGCAATGTTACATTTGAGTCAGACTTTATGTCAGTCTTTAGGAAAAGAGGCTTAATTTAACTAAGGGTTATCTTTTTTGCTTGACTATAGGAGAATAAGCTGGCATCAGGTAAAAAACAGGATTTCATGTTTAGATCCATATAACCACCACTGGAAGAAGGGTGTGACTGCAAAGTAACAAAGTGAGCTATATATTTGTGATTATTGCTTGGGTTAATTAGGGTCATTACAGCATCGTGTTTTTATACTTATGCCAGAATTTGGTTTAGGATTGGCATCGAGTCCGACCATTGTGGTTCACTGACAGATTCTACAAAACCTGCAGAGCTAAGATGAAGGGCAGTACCAGCAGTGGCATTTGGCTTTTGATTGATATCAGGATTCAGGAAGGCCACTGCACTTGTGTGTTAATGGTTGTGTTAGGTCAGGCACCTGAAAGAGCAGAGCTAGGTTTATTGATTGAATTTGCTAGATTATCAGGGCTAGGATGATATCTTAAATAGGTCATACTTAGTGCAGGGACTAACAAGAATTGCTGTTCCTCTGTGTTAAGTTTGTGATAAGAATTTGCTGTGTCAAGGACTAAAGAGCTGAAGCCAGCAGTCTGGAAAGGAGTCAATCTGAGAAGGAAAGATTGTTGTTTTTTTATTGAATGTAATTATCCCTGAACTGTGAGATAGGAAAACTATGTAGATGGGTTTCCATTTAAAAGGCAAAAGAAAAAAAAAAAGGAAAAAAAAAAAGAAGAGGAGTGAGATAGTCCAGGTAATGAAAAAGTCTCATAATACCTTGAAATTCATTGCATAGCCTTACTTTTTTTTTTTTTCTTTTAATACAATTTATAGAGCTCAGACTACCATGAATTCCCTTCACTTCGAAGCTGGAAATGTTGCACAGCTCAAAGAAATGTAGCAGGAACAGATTTATCCTGCTCAGGTACAGCACTGGATTCTAGCTAATAAGCCTTCTGAAATTTAGAACATTGGACAGCTCTGGCTGGCACAGACTTATTCTGCACCTGAGGCACATCAAGACTTATTATTTTAGATATAGCTGAGATTACCCTGAAATACTTTTCTGTTGTAAACCTAAAACTTCTGGGGCAGATCTCGGGGAAAAACAAAGCAACACAAACCAACAACTCCACCTCTCGAAAAAAGTAAATTAAAGAGACCAAACCAAACGACATATGATATAAAAGTCGAGAACATATTTGCAAGTAAGTTAGGAATTTGCTACTTTGCATCATAGTGTGACTATTCTAACTAAAATACTAGGTGTGTGGTATTCAGAGTAACCTTTTACGTGTATGGATTTGGAAGAGGATTTCTTTCCTATTTTGTTTTCTGCAAGTAAACAACAACAAGAATAAAATGTATTCATAAGTCAATTTCTGGAAATCTTAATCAAATGTAATCATCTACCTTTGTTTCAAAGGAAACCTTCCTTTTAAGAAAATAGAAGAAATATCTGTTAAAATCTTAGAGATTTTAAGTTTTACTTTGATATAAATATTTGATATGTAGTCATATAGCAGTTAAAAGGATCTGAATCTCTGAATTTATATAAAAGGAGAAATTAATGCTTTGCAAAATGGCTTTAAACACTTGCCTTAAAGGGAGGTAAAAAGAATTAAAATTAACTACTTTTCCACTTTTCTCCATAAAAAAAGGAAATTACTGTATATTCAGAAATAATGTGATGTAATTTTGGGAAGCATGTTCTGCCTTTTACATAGACTGACAATCTGAAATCCTATTTCAAAATCAGAAAAATTCAACTGGCTGGATTCTTTGCCTTTAATTTTGTGATGAATGAGAATGTACATTTATACCAAAGCAGCACAGAAACCCTTCATTCCTACCCATAGAAACACTGAGTAATCACATGTTTAACAATCCAGGCAAAACAGGTGGGGCAATAAAATTTAGTATGGTGCCCAAGGCAGCAGTGGTTACACGGATTTTACCTTTTCACTTTCTCACTGGTACCTACAGCGCTGCAAGGAAGTTAGTAGAGCAATGAAGGTCAAGAAATGCCCTGAGGTTTATAATATTGTACAAGACACTGCAACCTGTGAAGAAGGAATTAGGACTTGGACACAGAATAGAGCTGATAGAAAGACTTTTAAGGGATTTTTCTCATCTTAAAAAAAATTTTAAGTAGACACTGAGAATGGGAATTTTCATACTGAGCTATAGTTACCTAACTAGTCAACATACAGAACAAGTTATGCTTCCTTTTCAACTAGAGACACAGACACCCTGAGAATGGGATTAATTCTTCCTGTTTTAGCTACTGAATTACCTTTGGATGGACTACCCTCTGGAGACACCTTAGGCTGCTGAGTTTGTTTAAAATAATAACAGAATAGGGAAGACAGTATGTATGTTTTTTATCTGGAATTGCTTGTTTGCTTGTTGAAATGGTTCAGCTGCAAACACTCCTATATTAGCACAATAACAAGTTCAAAGAGGTCATAATCCTGTCTCAGACACTTGGACAGTTTTAAAATTAAAAAAAAAATTAAAAAATTCTGAGCAACCAGATATTCTTTTTTGATCTTTCATGTAGAGAGACGGCTAGATCTTCTGCAGCATACTTCATTCCTCTCTCATGTTGTTAATGAATTCGTCATCTTGCAAGTGCAAGCAAGTACTTTTGAAAATACTATGTGAGGGTTCACAGGGTCTGCTGTCTGTAAAATCATTTTGTCTGATATTTTTGTAAAACCTGCATCAAAAGTGCTCCCATGAGCCTGTACCCATTTAGATGAGGTCGGTGTGTTCCTGTTCCTGTCTGGTAAATCTACTCATCTTTCTGAGTATGAAATGATTGTGTAAAATATGTCAATTGTAAAACAATCTTAGCTGGGGTAATCCAGTCTGTGGTAAGGGTGGCTGTTCTCCAAACAAATTTGTATAATCTTGTTCACTTAAGTGAAAAGTGCATATATCTGCTCTAATCCCTATTTTTGAAAAATATCAGCCCAACAGACATTAAGCAATGTTCTGTGAAACCAATTTTATAAACAGGCATCTGCATTTCACTGCATATATATTGGCATAGAATGATTGACACTGATGTTTTCCAGGGTTCATGTTTTCAAGCATTTCCATTCCATAACAACTTTATTTTGTAAGCATTGCTCTCCAGTCAGGTGTAGCAACATGAGCAGACCTGGAGAGCAAGGTTGTGCTGAGCATCCTGTGCCCATGGCACACACATTCAGAGCAGGGGGAGAAGGAAGAGGTTTCATCCAAGTTCTTGTCTTGTTCCACAGCCTGACATCCCACTCACATGGGGGACACAGTAAGTCTCCACCTGGAGACTTCACTGAAGTTGTTACATCCAGAGGGAATTCAGACCAAGTGTGCTGAGCCAACCCTATGGTGAGCACCAAAGCATGATGAGCAGGGAGCACTGGAGGAACATTTTGAAAGAGTACTCCTAACCCAAGTAAAACAGTAATGTAATGCTCAGCAAGAATAGACCTCAGGAAAGCACTAGTGAGAATAAAACAAATGTTGTTCTCACCTGCTTTGAGTTTTGAAGATGCAAGAGTCAGTTTACTTCTCACCATCACCAGATGGCAACTGAGATGAAGCAAACAGATTCCTTCCCTGTTCGCTTATAAACACTGAATTATTTTAATCTTAAATTCTGGTTGCTGGGATTATTACAGGCAATTTTGAGACTTAGACTAACACTGCTAATTGCAGGCATAATACAAAAAATAAATCCAGATGTGGAAGTAAAGTCCCTATTAAGTGAACAGCTGTAGAAATAGTCCCTCTCTTACTGAAGAAATTGTTGATGCAGAGAGTTGAGTTATATTCTTCTTTCATTACCAGCAGAAGGGACAAAATTCTTGGACAAAATTACCAGGCATCCAAGGAAAGGTTTTTCCTTTGTGAATGGTTGAAAAATTAACACTACCTATTATATTTGTTCTCACAATTTTGATGAAATCATAAAACTAGGAGCAACTGAAGAAATGCAATCTAAAGAACAGAACATCATTAAAGTTGGATATATAGTATCTGGTCTCAGAAAAAATAGGGAAATGAATTAAAAATAACTTAAACAGAATAAACAGAAAACATGGAAGATGTTAGTGTGAAAAGGCCTTTTACTGATTAAAAATCTAATTGAATTTCAAATTGCTTCTCTTCAGTCAAATGCTGAGGAAGCTCTGTTGTGTATTCACAATTTCCTGGACGTCCTAGAACTGATTGATGACAAGCATGTTATCATTTTGTCACAAAAGATGGTTATATATGAAAAGAAAAGGAAGTATTTTCTCAGCATGAAAACTGCAGGTATATTTAGCAAGAGACTTGTTTTTAATATAATGCTGTTGCACTTTCTTCATAGGTAAGACATTTGTGATCTATCACTTGGGCCTGAACACTCAAATAGATTTTGAAACGTTAGCATTCAACAGACTAGCCCGTAATTACACTGGGGATATGAGTTCAAATGCTCTCATTTAGTTCATAGTTACATATTATGATGTAATCAATATACAGAAGCAAAGGTTTACTATTTGTGATAGTTAATGTTGTTTAATTCTGAGGACTAATGACTTGGATAAAATTAGTTAAAAGCAGAAATCCAATTTGTGAGTAAAGAGATTTTCAGTTTTACAAAACTGCAAACTGTTAAGAGTGTGAAAGATAAGAAAATGCCATTTCAATCACTACAAGTATATAATTTCAACTTGGAAGGCATTTTTAAGGTACAGCAATAAACAAACAAAAAAAAATTATGTTAGTCAAAGCACAGACCAGGTTTTTAATGAGGTGTACTAAAGTCTCATAAAAGCCACTGAGAGGTTTTGGTTAACAAAATTTACAGCTCTCAAGGGCATTTATTTCAAAGGATTTCATATGACTTATAAGTCATGTAGCCAGACACAGTTCATCATAAAATTTGAAGCATTAGTATCTTTACCAGCTAATATTGGAGACAGAACTGTGGGGTTCATCATCAACACCCTGTGGTTTTTTGGGTGTTTTTTTAACTCTTCTTTGGGAACACAAGCTGAACAGACCATAACTTCAAATGAAGAAACAAATAGTATTATTGTTTTTCAACTACTGAATCATAATTCCTAGTCCTTCCATGTAAACTTCCTTTTTTCTCTTTCACAACATACTGCATCCACTTGTGACTTCTTATGAGCTTGGTTAGCTATCAAAATAAATTGAATGTGATAACTTACTGGTACTGGATTGTAAATATTGTAATATAAATTAGAAGTGCTATTTTTATTTTCAAAAGTGCACTTCAATGAAAAACAATTCCATCTATTACAGAGTGTCCAGAAAAACAGGTAAACCAACAGGTTTTGTCTCTAATGCAGAAGAAAAATACAAGATACCACTGTGGTTAGAAAGCTTCTGATAGACACTACCTGTGCTTTTCAGGTGCTAAGAGATGTGAGCCTTTCTGTTATTTTAGATTTAAACTTTGCAAGAATAAAATCTGAATGAACATAATCAAACATTGAAAGTAAGAGGATTCAAATTTACTTTCTCCTCAGCAGACACATCAACATCCCTTTACAACAATTGCACCACTGGAACCTTTCAAGTCATGTTCCTGCTAAGAAAATAGTGATCAATGCCTTGGTACTGGGGTATGTTCTCATTATCATGTGTTTCATCTAGATGCTGTGCATATCCTTTGCAATGAGAATGGTCATAAATAACAAATTTCACTGGAAATTTCTTCCCAGGTGGGTGAGGCTCCAGAGGAGGACAGGTGGCACAGCTCAGGCCGTGACTGCCAGCCTTGCTGAGATGCACATGAGATAGGCTACTGTCACTGAAGATGAATTATATTCTATTTAAAAAAAATAAAATTGTTTTTAAAAGTTACCTAGATTTAATCCAATTATATCCATGATATACTAGGACACCCATATCAACCACCTATACATATACAGGCTGGCTTACAAGGAGATTAAAGAAAATACTGCTGTATGCCCACTGCTGTTGGGGATGTTCCCAAATATATCTGTCACGTTAGATCATTTGTTCATGGTATGCAGCCTGAACTCAGCTGAGTTCCGGCTGCTGACAGGCCTGATGTTGCTGCAGCCAATATTGGGGTTTCTAGGAAAGGCTGTGACAGCCTTCTGTGTCAGGTGCCATTACTGCAAGGGCATTTTGAATTTTCACACAGTGCCAAGAAAATCCATTTGATAAGCATATGCTGGAAAATATCCGAAAGGACACAACAATGCTGGAGGTTTTCTTAAGGAACTACTAGCATGGAGTATTCCAGAATGTGGCCCAAAAGAATATATGAAGAGTATAGAAATACCTTAAAACCAACAGGTATCCTGCCTGCAAGGCAATTCATAGTTTTTCCAAAATATGACCATGAAAAAATAATAGTCCATTTCACACACACACACACACACACAGGAGAGAGTTTTGTTTTAGAGCCCCTGGTACTCCATTTCACTCAATCCACTAGCAATGCCACAGGTGGAAACCATAGGCAAGACATGATAAAGTTTAGTCCATGATATGTACATATTTCACTTGAACCATGTTCCCTGTTAACCTGCCTGTTAGGTCAGGCCTTGAATGGCTGCATAAGCAGTGAGGTGGTTAAGAATCAGACCCAATAGTGTCTGCAATTTCTATACAGCTCTTTTACAAATTGTGAGCAATTAAGCCAATAAAAAAATATCAGTTTTGAAAACTTGGCAGTTGGTGCAGCCATACTGAAGGTGAGTTTCCATTCTAGATCTTTTGAGTGCTTTTGTCATGATCCATAATGAGCCTGCTCACAGCCCTTGTTCTATTTCTCCCAAACTGTGATCACAGTGTTTTAATCTGCATAGTGACACGGTTTGTGGGAATAGTCTGTTGTGGTGCTCATTGCTGTCCTGAATTTAGATTCTCAAAATTCTGCCATGATGTTTTAGTGAATGTACAACACCTTCCTAGCAAGGGTCATGTCTAGAGTACTGTAGTGACTAAAAGGGATGTGAATGCCTACTCTGTTCCCTCTCTCTGGGTGCAGACTAAATGACAATTGCAAAGAGTGTAGTTTGTTGCTGGTTTTTAAAGCAATGCATGCGCATGGCTATGTCATATCTAATACCCCATGTCACTTAAGGTAATAATTTTTAGAGATATGCTATGCTAGTCATATCTAAATTCATTCTGGCTTTAGTTGAATTTTCTACATTGCTCAGCTGAAGTTGGGATCCTTTATTGCTATTGAAAACAGATATAAACAATGATGGTAAATGATTAAGGTATTTTGGGAATTCTAATAATCTTTTAAACTCTAAGAACATGAAGTTTGCAGTTCAGATAAGTGGGACTTCTGAAAATCTTAAGTCACATATGTGTTATAATTTGGTAATTGCTGGAAAATCAGCTTGAGAAATTCTATTAAAGATGCTCCAGAAACACCATGTACTGCTCATTCATGTGAACACAAGAATGGTCACAGAAAGAACTTACAACTTTGTTTATACGGCTTATGAAGGTGATGATTTAGGTTGTGCTTTATGGTAGCTTGAGAATCACTCTCCCTCTATTACCAAAATAGATTTTTTCTTAGCAGCAAGCAGATATTGGGAAATATGGAACATGGAGAGGGAAACAAGGGACAGATCAGTGTTAAATGAAAAATCATCCATCCGAAAAATGAATGAACACAATTCTCAACAGTAGTGTCCTGTGAATTACCTTCAAACTATTTAGTCTGCTATGAAATTTTGCTCTGACTATCCTAATTGACAGACTCCAATGCCAAGTCTGCTCCAAGGAGGTATGTTGATATTCCTTATAGCTGGAGCAAGAACCATCGGATAGAAGAGGAAATGTGGATGCTGAGACTGAATGTGTACCATGAAGACTAGAGAAAAAAATAATTTAAATATATGTATGCATAGATTTTTTGATTAATTTTGCTGCTGACTGAATCTAACAGGAAATTATGTGTCCATACCTAATGTTACTTAGAGCTGCTTTAGAGATCTTTGTAATATTGAAACATTTACAAAACTACTATTTCATGCTTTAAATGATTCAGGTTGGTGCTGCATTTGCTCAAGTTGGGGTTTATTCTTTTATTCCCTTGGATATTTTTTTTGTGAACTCTTCATATCAGTATTTGTGCTGGTTTTGGCTGGCATAGAGATAATTTCCTCCATAGTACTTAGTGTGGGGCTTGGCTTTGGATTTGCACTGGACACAGTGTTGATGACACAGGGCTGTTTCAGTTATACCTGCGCAGTCTTTGCACACCACCAAGGCCTCCCGTTTCTCACCCCACCCTCCCAGTCAGGGGACTGGGTGGGCACCAGGAGTCATGAGGGGACACAGCTGGGACAGCTGACCCCAGCTAACCCAAAGGGCTATACCAGGCTATATGGTATATATGGCTCAGCATATATTGCTGGGGGAAAAAGAAGGGGAGGAGTTTCAGAGTGATGGCATTTGTCTGATCAAGTCATGTGTGATGGAGTCCAGTTTTCTTGAGATGGTTGAGCACCTGTCTGCCTATGGGAAGCAGTGAATTAATTCCTTGCTTTGCCTGTGTGTGTGGCTTTTGTTTTACGCTTCAAACTGTCTCTATCTCAACCCATGAGTGTTCTCACTTTTATTCTTTTGGTTCTCTTCCAAATTTCCCAGGGGCAAGTAAATGTGTGGTGGGGCTTACTTGCCACTGTGGTTAAACCACAACAGTCCTACGCTAAGCCACTTGTTTGCAAGGTATTCTGCACCCAGAAAATGCCAGAGAGCTCCATCTGAAGGATGTTGTATGCCTGGTATAAACATTGCTGAAACCACTGTGCCTTTCTTAAGCTGGGTATCTGTCAGATCTGAGCTGGCTTGATAGCACAGTGTGTTTACAAGATTGTGTACAAAAGATATGCAAGACCTAACATGAGCACTCGAGTCTAAACACAGACTTTACTCAATTTTCAGTTCTCTGTTTGTGGGACTAGAACAGTAGTCACCATTAGTATCAGTGTAGTACTATCCAAGAAAACACGAAGATGAGGATAGGATAAATAAGGAGTTTTCTGAAGACATTAAGTCAGAAGGAGGAATTTTTGTCCTGTTCTCACAGTCCATACTACTGTCTTTTTCAGTATTTCTGCCATCTGTGTCATGGTAAGCTTTAATAAGTTAAAATTGCTGCATTTTCTCCATATATCTGAACCCAAGAAAAATAAAAGCCTATTAAAATATGCATCTGACTCACAATAAATTACAAATTATTATGCAGTCATCTTCACACACTTTAATATATCAGTTCTTTTGTTTGTTTGCATTTTTATTTCTGTCAAGTGGTTATAAATTATCTGTTCCTTTTGGTCATACTTTTTGTCCTTTAATCTTTCAGGAAATTCAGAAAGGAAAAAAGACAACAATATTAAAACTAATCCACTTAATTCTATCCAAAGGAAAAGGCTGGCAAGAGATTCTGAGGAATTAAAGGCAAGAGGCAGGTATGCCAGACAAGGAGAAAACAGGAAAAAGTTTTTTAATAGATTCTTAAAGGTAAGTAGTCTCAATACAGTTTTCTTTTTAATACACAAACAACTACAGAATTTTTCTCAACTTTAAAACCAATGAATTAATGAATAAGTACATTTGCTGGGTTTTTATGAAAACCTCCAACCTTTTCACAACAACAAATAAATTAAATTGAAGAAAGAACAATAAGGGAGTATAAGGACAAAAGAACTCTGGGGACTTTATAACCTTTAATCAAGACTGTAAGAAATCCCTTCTGTTTGAAACAGGTTCTCAGACATGCTTCTTGATAGCTAAAAAATCCTACCTATGGGATTTTCTGGATGCTCAGCTCCTACTGAAATCTTTGCATGTTTAAGTATCTTTTTGCCAAAATTAATCTCATATTATGCTGCATTCAGGCATATGTTTTATGGATTTACAATGAAATCATGAGAGACTCCTGAAAACTCAACAATAACGTGGTGTCAAATCACTAAAGAAATTGTGTCTCAGTTTCTTTCTTCATCTCCAAATAAGAAACAAGTTGGGGGAAAAAACTCATCATCATAATTTATTACTTTGTCTTACAGAAATAAAATTTGATGTTACTACTTAATTGCTTTGGAAAAGTGCATGCTTTTCTATGAAACAATATGTGACTGAAACAAAGAATATTAACAAAAAATAAAATCCATCTACAAACGAAAAGGCAGTCTACATTCACTGCAAAACCCCCAATATATTCCAAGATCCAATGCCTTTGGCTGCCTCACGTTGCTTGGGAAAAAACTAATAGTTAATTTGCTGTAGATTGTGAAGTTGTAAACTTTAAGCAAAATGGGAATGGAACAAAGAGAGAAGGTATATGAATCTCGACATCTTCTTCATAAACAAGCTCCTTACCCACGGGCTACAAAGTCATTTCTCCTATGCTTTCTTTGGACTACTACTGAATATTTAATTACTGTATATGAAGTAGAACAGTTTCAATGGAAGGAATTTATCCTGCCTCAAAAGTCCTTACCTGATAATGTTTAAATCAGTCCCATTGCCCTAGGCAGGAACAGAGGAGGAAGGGAGCGAAGCCGTCACAATCCTTGCACCAGTCTGAGTTTGAGAAGCAGTTTTCATTGACGGTCAGCTCACGCCTGAATTTCTGCTGGGGAACAGACAACCTGTGTTGACCTGAGGGAAATGTCTGAGAAAGGCACACTTTATTATATATGTTTGTTCCCATCGCTTTGTATCCGCTGGCATAAATGTTCATTACTTCATGTGCTGTTTTCTGTGATTTGCCTGCTTAAACATGAGGTTTTATTCCTGTACAGCGCAAAGAACATAAACCCTTAGGAAGGGTTGTGAATGTTGCCAGGTAACTGTGCACCATAAAGTTGGGCATTGCACTGTCAGTCTGCACTCTGAGATTAACTTCTCTTGGTTTGTCTCAAATTCCCTGGTAAGGACAGAGTGTACGCCTGTATTTTGACAGGTGACAGTGACGCTGGCACTAAATTATCCAGTGATGGGCAGAGCATGCTAACAAAATGATGCTTTTGTTTTTCCTTCTCCATCCAACTTGAGGTACCAAAATCAGTCTTTTCCAACCTCCTTCTCCATTTTTTGTTCTCCAGGTTGAATCATACCCCTGTGTATATTTTTGCAACCCTGTTTATTTCCTCACTCCCTTGGTGACAGCTGTATAGTCACATTACCTTCATTTAATGTCAGTTGTGGCACCTAGGTGACCTGAGGGTATCAGTAAATTGGATCATTGCCTCAGACTGCACTCAGTCATACTTTGGTTATTTCTGGGGAGAAACCTCTACTTGAACACAGCTGTGGCTGGTTATGCAGGGCTGATAACAACAGAAATAATAAAATCTTACATTTTTTTACAGCAATTAACAGATATAAATCTGAATAAGTAACAGAAATGATCCTGTTTCATAGGAAAAAAGAAAAAAAAATAATTTAGGTACTTTACAGGGCCATTTCTCTGTTCTTTGCCCCAGTACATTTCAAGAATTTGATTTAAGTTGACAGAAGATAAGAGGATTTAAAATAATGCCTGACACTTCATGCATAATCCTCACTCTGGTGCCATCTTCTTTCCTTCTTTTAATTTAGTTCAATACGGTGGCAGGTGGTAAGGACATGTTAGGTGCCTTCACCTTAGATTTCCTGATTCAGCAAGACTGTTGTGGTCATTTGCATATCACTGGAACACTTCATAACTAGAAAAGTACTTCCTCCTGTTTGGAAATACGATAAGCACAGGCACAAAGAACAAAAAAAAATAAAATTCTAAACTGTGGTGTGGGGTTCAGCTAAGTAGGAAATTAGATCACTGAAAGATGATTCACCCTGGTGAAGCAAACCAAGATTAAGTTGAATGATCTGTGCACAGATTTTAAGAGGGAAGTATTGAAGAGTTAAAATTCAGTTAAAAGTCCCCTAGTTGATATTTCTTTGGCTGTGATTATTTGCTTGATATGAAACCTAGAAAACCAGAGTAGGCACTTGTGCTTTCTGGAGAACAGCAATCATCTTTCAACATAATTCTGACTATATAACCACTGAACCTCTGTAAATTGGCACTATTTGCCTTGGCAAATACATGCAATGACAACTTAGAAGAGAAACCCAAAAGCTTCAGTGCAGATCACACTAAATGAATGTAGTGGGTGTGCCTGACAAGGTTTTGGTAACAGGCGGTCTGCAGGGGTGACTATATTAGAAGATGCAGAAGCTACTCCTTGTCTGAGAGAACCAACACCAGCTGGGTTTGAGATGGACACGCAGCTGGCCAAGGCCAAACCCATCAGCAGTGGGGGTAGCACCTCTGGGGTAATATATTTAAGAAGGGTAAAGACTTCTGTGCAACAGCAGCTGGGAGAGAGCAGTGAGAATATCTGAGAGGAAGAGCACTGCAGACACCAAGAGCAGTGAAGCAGGAGTGGGAGGAGAAGCTCCAGGCACTGGAGCTGAGACTCCCCTGCAGGCTGTGTTGAAGAGCATGGCAAGGCAGCTGTGCCCCTGCAGCCCACGGAGGTGCACAGTGGATCAGATAGCTACTTGCAAGCTGCAGAGCACCCTGTGACGGAGAAAGTGGATGTGCCCTGAAGGAAGTTTCGACCCTGTGAGACCCCACGCTGGAACAGGTCTGCTGGCAGCACCTGCGACCCCACAGAGGATCCACACTGGAGCAACTCCTGAAAAACCAAGGGGTTCATGTTGGAGAAGGTTTCGGAGGACTGTCTCCCATGGGAGAGACCCTACACTGGAGCAGAAGAAAAGTGTGAGGAGAAAGAAACAGCAGAAATGAAGCATTATAGACAGACTGAAATCCCCATTCTCTGTCCCTGTGGGCTACTCACAAGAGAGGAGGCAGAGAAGTTGGGAATGAAGCTGAGCCTGTGGAGAAGGGAGAGGTGTTTTTAGATTTGCTCTTATTTCTCATTATTCTACTCTCATTATTCTACTATTATTGTTAATAAATTAAACTGGTTTCCCCAGTTTCACTCTACTTTGCCTGTGGCAGTAACTGGTGAATGATTTCTCCTTGCCCTTTCTCAACCCACAAGCCTTTCATTATATTTTCTCTTCTTGTCCTGTTCAGAAGGGGGAGTGAAAGATCAGTTTGGTGGGCACCTGACAATCAGGCAAGGTCAATTCACCACATGATAGGGACAGAATCCAAGATTCTACTGCAAAAAAATTCCATAATAAATAAATAAACAAGTAAATAAAATCACCAGAGCAACATGGAGTGAGATACGTGAAATTATTCATCAATCCAGAAAATTCAGTTAAAATAAAAGGAAAATATCTTCATTGGTCTGTCCTTAAAACTTATTAGTAATAGTTACATGAGATAACAACTCAATAGTTCCATTACAGGGAAATGCCTCTGCGGAAAACAAACCAAAGTGATATTTCTCTAATACTTTTTTAAAAAATTATCAGTATATTAAATCAGGAACTTTTTAACTCAAAATTCTTTGCAGCAGAATCAAATATTATTACCAGATAAACATGGCAGTTTTATGTAACAGGAATCAAGGAGGCCTAAATCATGTCTTGGAAAAGCTTGTTCAGTAGAACAAAAAAACCCAAACCAAAACAATGAAACCCAACCAAAAAAAAACCCACAAAAACCAAAACCCAAACCCAAACCCCAAACAAAAAAAAAAACACAAACCACTGACTGTTGTTTCACATGCAAAGTGAAAATTATTAACATGTGCCAGCTTTCTCTGTCTTTTATTTTTTTGTCTCATATTATTCTACTAAGAATGCATTTTTGTTTCAATCTCTGAATTAGCTGAGTTTCATTTTTAGATGGCACAAAATAGCTCTCATGCTTTTCCTTCTACTTTTCTTTTTTTTTTTTCTTATAGTTGGCTGTTTTCTCAAATCCATGAAAGGCACTTTTCAAATATTACTTGTATTTTTGTTTTTTGCTTTCAGTTAATCCATAACCTGTCACGGTCTGATACTTCACATCATAAGATGCTGCAGCCTTTGAGAAATGTATGTGCTGATTCATGTTCCAGCTCTGTTTTCTCCAGAAAAAAACCCTGAATATTACAGTTAAATTAGGTCAACAATTGGATTGAAAATGCAGAAGAAACTACTTAAAACACTTTTCTAATTTATTCAGTATTAAGTCTACTGGTATAGAAATGACAAGAAAATAACAATCAGAGTTTAGGATACCTTTTATTGAAGGTTTTGTGTGCAAGTAGTAAGTGATATTTTTTCTTTCTCCACTACTAAATTAAACAAATAAAATAACAGCAACAAAAATACCAAAATGAACCAAAAAAACCAAACCAACCAACCAAAAAATGATATTGAACTTTTTTTTCCTAGAACAGATGACAAAATTATGCAAAAATATTTCTTTCAGAACGTTTAAGCTTTAAGATATACTCTAAAATAAGTGAAACAGGATAAGGTTGTGAGAATTACCATCCTTCTGCCCTCTTTTGCAGTGAACGTGCAGGAAGAGCCGGGGAGCAGTGACTCATCTACATGAGTTAATTAAACACTGCCTGTGGTGCTCTATTATCTCACTTTCATGCTGTTAAAAGGGTCTCTGGCATGATTTTACTCTGGGCCACCAAGGGCTCTCGTAGTCAGTGCCTAAGCAAGTCCACATGACCCTTCCTAATAGATAATTTGGATAAAGCACTTCTTTTGGATGCCAAAATGTTTAATTCTATCGATGCAGCAGATGACCCCAGGGCCAAAGAATGGGCCCAGTCACCATTTCATTTGCTAATTTCAAGGTGACTAAAGAGAGGAAGATTTGTAAAAACTATTTTGGAAAATGTATAGGGAAAAGCAGCACAGCCATTGGGAGAATCCCTCTCTCATAAAGAATAAACAAAAACCTCACTAAGAAATAGAAGAGAAGAGATGTATATTTGCAAAGTGAACCTAGAGCTCTATGGTCAGATAATATCAACAATGGCAAAAGTCAATCTGATTTACAACTTCACAAATTATCTTGTACTGTAAGATAGTCATACAAATAATCAAGAACAAGTCTCCACCTCCACCCCTCCTACATAATAAAGATAGAGTAAATATTAAAAGCAGTGTTTTCACTAACCCAAATGTAAATTAAAGTTTTTCTTTTTTTTTTTTTCTGGTATGGTTGATGAAAGTGACTAGGCAACTATGTCAAAAAATGAGAGAAAAGGCAGTCAGCAAACAGAATTACTAATTCCAAGGCTGAAGTAAAACTCAGTTTGGAGATATCTCAATTTGGAGAACTGTTAATAGATTTATCCAGATTTCAGCAAAACATTTTATGTAGTGCTGCATGGGAAATTATTAATAATACAGATAAATTGATAATATAATAGATAAAGAAGGTTATGTTGGACTATGTTGAAGAGCAAATCATTTAGTCAGGAGAAGCTGGTGATGGAGCTCTTAGATCAGTATTGAGGACAACCTTAGCATCCTGCCTTTGCTCTTGGCAGTGCTAAAGAAAAGTTCTGATTCACAACTCTGGGATGCACTGTCAATAAGTAAATCTAAGAATAATAAACATACACAAGAGAGGACCTTAAGACTTAACTAAAGGCTGGAAGTTGATACAGGATTATGACAATTGCATCTAAAAATAAACCCCCAAAACTTACCCCAAACCCTTATGCATAGAGTTTGTAGTTCATCATTAGGCAATTCTGAGCCATTTTTCTAAAAATTGGTAAAAAAGGAAAAATACATCTGAAATAAAGATAGAAGTATCAGTGACATTTTACAAAGCTTTGGTGGAAGATTTCTTGTAGATCATCAACAGGATACCACAGTAGAACCATCATGGCGAAACCTTGCAGATGCTGAAGGGGAAGAGTGTTATGGGAAGACTAGGCTAACTTGTCTTAGTAAGAAAAAAGCCCAACAAGAGCATGAATGCTTCATAATACCTATTACTTGGTGAGCAATGAGAGTTATTTGTACATAGAGACAAAATTGGCCCAGAAACCATATATTTAGGATAAATGTTTAATGCATTCTGAACCATATTGGGTACTTAGGGTACTTATAGTAAGGACAGGACTTGAAAGTCAGTAGTGTTTGTCCTAGTGCAATATTTATAGAACTGCCCTTTATTTCCACTCCATGGCACTTCTAGGAGCTATCTGAAGCAGGTAACAAGCCTCTTTTGGACTTCTCTGGGCTTCTTTTGTGGCATGTCTTTTTTATGACTAATAGAGGAGATTTACACTCCTACTCACAGGTTTTTTACAGTGGCCACATTCTACAAAGTATTTTATGACAAAAGATTTCTCAGGACAGAAAATATTTCCCCAGAAATAATTTCCCAATTGAAGAAAGGATGGGGAAATAACTTCACACCTACTGTAAATTAATTCATAATTCTGGAAAGAGGGTGAAAGTGTCTCCCTCATATGGTTAAGTCACCTACAAATAGGAGTCAGGAGGAACATAAAATTCTTTCCTGTTGTTTCTGAGTGAACATTTTTTTTTTCATGAAGAATAATTTAAGGATGAATAGTTACATAAATTCCTGATCTGTGAGCATAATCTCTTCAGGAACAGAACTATCCCTTTTCACACTGAAATAAAAGATTTGTAACACTGTGACTTGTGCCCCAGATTCTGCTGATGTACAAAGCATATTTAGACATCAAACATTAAAAATTGTCTGCTTAAAGTTAATCTGTGTCAGATCCCAATAGTTTTTGCAAAGTGATCCATACGAGTTTGAAGGCCAGACCTCATTTTTCAGTCACACAGTACAAGCTCTGAAGGGAACCTCCAGCATCCGGCAGGAGAAAAGAGAAATCAAGGATGGAGTATCCCTCTTTTGTTTGATATCTGATGTCTTTTGTCACTTTTGAATCAAATCCTTAAGTATTTGTTTAAAAGAATTTATACTTCTCTATTTTTAATTAAAAAATATAAAATGTGTTATTTACCCAGGAGATTAGAGCAGAGCCATTCCATCCTATTTACAACAAAGAGAGCCTGTAATAAGTCCTTGAAACCCCTTGTAATCTCTTATATAAATATTTATTTAAACAGTTTAAAAATGCAAATTATTTACCAGAGAGACTGAGGCAACTTTTACAAAGTTACTATGGATGAAAACATAGTTTTTGAGAGTTTTTTGAAAGTATCATGTGCTTAATAGCTTGAAACACTTCCTTTAGAATATACTCAAATCTTTTGGAAAAATGTATATTTAGCTTGCTATCTTTTCATTGTATTTCATTTAGCTGTAATCTAAGGAGAGTTTTTCCAGGCATCTATTGATTACATTGCTAATTAACTATTTGCTTAAAAGGATATGTTCTGTTATTACCATCATTGGAGTAAATGCTACTCTTACATTACTATTACTACTACTTAAACTGCCCCTCACAGCACTTGTATTGGGTCTGCATGGCAAGGTTTTGGTAGCGGGGCATCTATGGTAGTAACTTCTCTGAGAAGCTGCCAGAAGCTTCCCCTGTGTCTGACAGAGCCTGTGCCAGCCAGCAACATGACAGACCTGCCATCAGTGAAGGCTGAGCTCTTCAGTGATGGTGGCTGTGCCACTGGGGTAGCATAGCTAAGAAGGAAAATAATCCCAAATGTGCAACAAGCAACAGCAGCCAGAAAAGGGAAGAGTAAGAATATGTGAGTAATAGACCTGCAGGCACCAGTGTCCATGAAGCAGAAGCAGGAGGAGGTGCTCCAGCTGCCAGAGCAAAGATTCCCCTGCAGTCCATGATGAAGACCATGGTGAGGCAGCTGGGCCCCTGCAGCCCATGGTGTTCCATCATGGAGCAGTTATGCACCTGCAGCCCATGGAGGACCCCATGCCAGGGCCTTTTGTTATATTTTATGTCCCCTGTCCACTTGAGGAGGGGAGTGACAGAGTGGCTTTGGTGGGCACTTGTTGTCCAGTCAATGTCAAACCACCACACCACTAGATCCTCACTTTTTTACACCCAAATGAACTTACACTCTAACTTTACAACCATTTTCCATAATAAAAATGTCTTTTAAATATATTTAAACAATCAGGATATCAAAATCAAAAACTGTCTTGCCAGATGACAGCAATGTAATGTGTTGATAGCATACAAAATTCCATGGTCAGGAAGAATAATTAGTTATTGTTAGTTTAATTTGCAAGTTAACTTAAAGAAGTCAGTCACCATTTGCAGTAGGAGGTGTAAAGATGCCTGAGCTAGTCCTGCCTGGAGGTGTTCAAATGTGGCTTAGCATTGCCTATTCATCTCAACTGTCTGGGGCCAGAAACTGGGACTGAGCAAGGCCTGGAGAAGACAACAGGAATTTATCATATAGGATGAGATGTCAACCAGCATAGGACGAATAGTTTTTTTTTTCTTGCATCCTCTTTCATAGTATATTCCTCTTCTAATGCTTTTGTATTCTTTCCATTCTCTCCAATACATGTGGTGCTACTACGGAGTGCAAGACAATGCTCACTGGAGAACAAAAATCTTGTGGTTGTTGTTGGCAGTGTACCCAGTGCTGCGGACAGAAAAGGCACAGTATATACCCACATCAAATATTTGGGCTGTGTTGCTTCTGACAGCTGTCTCCACCACAGCCAATACTAATTCTGATGACAGCCAACATCTAATTTCTCAAGACAGAAATGAGAGTGCTATATAAAGTAATCACAAGAGGCACAGGCTTTGTCCTAGCTTTACCTTGCTCAGTGCATATTCCCCTGAAATATGAGTATGGAGAACATACTAAATTGCGTAAGATTCATCAGTGTTCCTATAAGAATAGCTATTTAATTTTGTGGCATGCATATTGATTTGAAAGAATGAAGCCATTCTGAATGCAACTGGAAAGCAAAACACTTTAAAGATCTCTGACTAATTTTCTGGAGTCTGGTTTTCAGTCTCTAGACAATGCCTTTGGACATCACTTCTTTGTTACTCTTTTATCTCCTCTGTACAAATTATTCTCACCACTGTAGTTCCTGTTCTTCAGAAAAATATGCTTGCTGTTCATTTCACTCTTGACATTTGTTTTCACTGAGCTTTGCAACTAAACTGTGCAATCCATGAGCCTATTCCAAGTGAGAATGTGTTTGCCAGACCTTTTGGGGAGATTTTGAAAACATAAACTGCAATTAAACCTATCTTGCATTGTAGTGTCTCTTTTTCTTATTCTCAGCATCACCTTTTGTAATATATGACTATCAGTTTATGTCTTTTATGTTTCTTTTCAGGTTGTTTAACAGAAGACCTTCTGAAAGTTCTCCAGCTGAAGCAAAATAGCGCTTTACTTGTATACAAAGGTTTTATTTGCACTTCAGTGGACACTGTAAATACCTGAACATTTAATTTTTAATTGTGTACAAATTACTTCAAATGACATTCTGGTCTCCCTGATGCATGCAGGCTGAGTAGTTGACATGCAGGCTCACAGTGTGTGAATAGTTGCATTTCACAGCTCTGGTCATGGGCCTATGTTTCAACTGCAGATACAGACTGAAATTCTAACAGAGCAAAAGTAGTACTTAAAGATACTAATTTTTTTATTAATTACCAGATTCAGTTATCTATGCAAAATAAAGTAAATCTGAAGAAAAAAACCTCTTAAGACAAAAAAATAAAAGGGGAAATAAGTACAAATAAAGAGAGGAAAAATTGAATTTAATCAATCAAAACAATTGATTAAAAGAATAAGTGTGTATGGTACAGGTCAGGAGAATCCAAGAAAGGTGTCCAGCTATATGCTAAATATTTTGATCAGTATTGGCATTTGTTGATACTTTTTTCTCTGTTTGTTTGTCTCTGTCATTGTCTCTCTTTATTTTTTTTTTCAACCAAGACTCCAGTACTCTTCAAGCAATCTTCTTTTTTACTTTCTTTTTCCTTTAATTGTCTCTCTCCAAGCATGCAGCCCTATGTGACTACCTGGTCTGCTTACATATGCATAATTTTGGGAAGGAATACCAGCAAATAACATTTCTGCAGTTGTACTTGCCTTGGTCATGTGTCTAAGAATTGCAAGGAATGCAGAGCAACGTAGCAAAGAATAGAGAATTGTGTTCTTCAATTTTTTTTTATTAATGTCTGTTAAATAGCAATATTTAAAAAATGTAACTAAATATACATAAATATTTTTTGAATTTACAGTGGATACCATATTTCTGTGCACGTCACATGCTGGTAGTTGAGTAATCGTAATTCTTATATGTCTAACCAAATGCTAAATGCATTTCCTGCCACCATACCAGGTCAATGAATTGTGTTGATATTGGTGAAACCATGATCATTTATTCATATGATCATATTGATATTTGTATAGCAAAGATAAAAATCTCATGAGAAGTAGATGAAGCAGACATCTTCTCAGATCAAAAAGGTGACTGCCTGCAGAAACAATATTTTGCAATATAGTTCACTTTCACTCCAGGCTCCAGACTGCAAGTGCAAAATACAGTGGTCATATAAAAAATACATTTAAATATGAGTTGCTGCAGGTAAACAGATTCAGTTGTCACGTCTTAAATATGATACTCATGAGTTACAGAGATACACAGTGGGCTGTGGCGTGGGCTTCTGGAGCTAGAAAATCACCAGTCCTTTTGACAACTTTAGCTCTATCTATGGCATAAAATCAATCTTTGTAAAAGCTGCTGTGCATTGGTGCCTGTCTCTTATTGCAAGGCCCCAAATTTTTTTGACACAGAGGTTCAAATTTGGAGCAATTCCCCTGACATCTGAGGGGATACACAACTTTAAAAAATAATGAAAGAGTGCAAACAAGTTAAGTGTTTCTTGTGTTTTTCAAGATTTGAGAGGATGAGGGTCTTGATAAGGAAGCCAAAAAGAAGCTGATTTCAGTTCATGTGACTGGTATAACACATGTATAAACCCATTGCCTTGGATATTGTTGCTCCTGATTTATGTCACGGCAGTTTAGAAGAGAACCAGAGTTTATAGTTTGCTCAGAAAACCAAGGATGGAATTTGTCCTGACCCAGGCATGATGCAACAAACTTAAAAAATAAAAACATTCACCCAGGTTTTCAGTAATGCTTTCTTTGACATTTTCTTGTTAGATTTTGTTTGTGCAATGGCAACATTGTTGTGACACGAGCTCCTTCTATTCCACTACAATGCCTGTATTGGTCAGTGTCTTTCACACTGCTCACACACCCCACACACTCACAGTGGCAAAAATTATTCCCTACCCTGTTACTCTATTCCCCTGTCACCCTGTAGTTCCAGTGGAGCTAAACTGTTATAAAACTTTAGCAATGCTGCAATAAATCAAACATGTATATGCCACCCACACACACACACAGTCTTTCCCTCAGAGAGGTATAAGGCTGCACTACTTGTTTTGCTATTAATATATCCATAATCTGCTGTGTTTTTAAGAAAAAGAATACACATTAAATATATATATACCAAAGTAAATATCCTTAAAAAATAAAACAGCAGAACAAGAGGAAACAACAAGAAAGAAAACAATAATGCAGGGATATTTACTGTTGAAAGTATTAAGCGAAAGGTCAGATTCTCAGCTGGTGTAAGCTGGAGCAGCTCCATTGCCTCCAGTGGAGCTGTGCCAGCTTGTCCAATGCGTATGCTCTGCCTCGGTATGTCCTTCTACTCCAATCCCTGGAATCTTTAAAACCTTCCCTATCATGCTGTTAAAATTGTATTGCTACTAGCAACAATTTCTTCTAAAAAAACTTTGCATACGCAAATTATTCACATTGCTTTATTTTTTTGTCAGTTCACAAAAAAGTATTTCAAGTTGTCATAACCTTGCATTTAGCCAGCGAAAGAGTAATCTTCAAAGGAGAACATTGTTTTACAAACTGGACACATACCCTGTTTATTTTTCTCTAAAATTTGCACACTATAAAGCAAATAGGACTTTTCGTTTTGTTTTAAAACCTTCTTCATATATTATACAAAAATATTCATATGCAAGTAATAAAGATTTTTTTTTTAAACATCCAACTTTTTAAACCTAAAGCAAAGTCACACCAAAAGGGATTTTTGTTGTTTGGTTTTGTTTTGTTTTTTAATTTAGACAAAGTACACTTTGTGCTTTAACAAATGTATAGCATCATGTGCTCTTTACAAGGATTCTACTGAATATACTCATGTGTCATTATTCATTAAATAATCTAAAACTTGCCTACTTTTGTGGGTTTTATTTCTCTTAATCCCTCTATTTTTTTCCCCTCTGTGTTATTTGTGTTTGTTTATACGTGTGGAAGTTAAGGCAAGTGCAATCAAAGTTACAAAAATCAACATTTCTATTGCTAACATGTGCAGCATTCATATTTAATGAGTGATGTATTTTCCCCTGTAAGAATAAAAATTGATGAAAATACAAAATTACAATAAGTTTTTCTTCTTNNNNAAAAAATTAAAAAAATTTTTTTTTTTTTTTTTTTTTTTTTTTTGTATCAGGCTTGGTGAGTTTTCCAAAAGTTAGGATAACATAAAACATGTTCTTTTCAAAGTAACATACAGTGAAACTAGGTAACATTTTGATCATGACTCTCTGGCTTCTCAACAATAAGCATAGTATTACTACAAAAATGCAGTTCCTTTTAGTTATGACCCATCTAATTTTTTTTAAAAAATAGATATAAGTTAATCTCTTTAGGTAAAATATTTAATATACAGTAGGCATAAATATAGGTTGATGTATTTCTACTTAATTTTAGTCCTATTTTAATTTCAGTGATTTTGAACAAAGTGTACAAAGGAAGAGACCTATTTTCCAGTTTATAGTCATATCTGTAGACTTATAGAAAACCTTGACAAGAATGCATATGTTAAACTATGGTTTATACTGCAATAGTAATGGACATTTGGAAGAGGTAATGATGCTGAATCTTCAATTAAATTGTAGAATAGCCAAAAATTCATGTTCAGAAATTCTGGGCCTGATTCTGCTCTTTTTTTTTGCACCAGTTATACACAGCGTTGACTTCAGTAGAAATATTTTTTACTTTAAAGTTCCCAAAGCCTAGCACGGCACTTCCTTATTTCATTCCATCAATGCAAAATGTTTTAAAGATGGTAAGCATACATCTGCATCTTCAGTGTGTATGCATGTATTCTGTAGGAGCTACAGAGCATTTCTACTGTGGCAGTTCCCAGGATTATGGAAGGCCAGCTGAGCGCTTTGCTAACAAAGTCCTCTGTCAAGATGTTTATCCAGCTAGTAACTTTAAACAGTGTGCTCCCAAGAAGGGACTCTTACTGCTTGAGTCATGTTGTGCACTCTGCTTCTCAACAGTCAGCTCCTCCTGAGATGAGTAAAGTAACAGAATAAAATTAAAAAAACTAACCCCCCCTAGACAAATTGTGGCTCATAAATAGATGCTGCATCTGATATTAGAAACAAATGATTCTCCACAGACTTCTGTTTCTTTATTTCTATTACTTTTGCAGCTTTTTAGAATTGCAACTAGACACATGCTTTCTTTTAAAGGTCTTAAGGTTATTTTGTTTTCTTACCATCTGAAGAAAGTGCAGTTATGTAAAATATGCTAATAAAAACATTTACTTATGAAATGGTAAATATGCTTAAGTTTATATATTATGAATAATAATATGACATTAGTAACTACACAGACTTTAGTGTGCTTTTCTTGCAAAATTCATGTGTGACTCAAAATTGCTATGAATTATAGCAGTGTATATTTAGATGCAATGTTGAGAAGATAATTTAACTCCATTTTACTCTAAGAACTAAGATTAATATTTTGTCTTTTAGCATCCTCAACTCACTAACCCTGTTGGCTGCTTCACCACTGCCCTGCACTGGGAAGCTGCCTACTTTATTAGCTGCTGAAGAGAGACAAAGACCATTAACAAAACTGAAAAGATTTATGAAAAAGACATTATATTAAAGTATTTATGATTTTGCTGATTAATATAAGAAACTTTAGGTCATATTTTTACAGGACATATAAAATCAGTTATTGCCAATGACTCTCTAGGGCAGAACAGGAAGAGTTACAGGAAAAAGGGGCAGATACCTGTGTTCTAGTCAGGTATTTGAAACAATCAGTGATGATTATCTACATTTACATGGATTCATCGTGACTTTGAAATATTTGATTTTATTTTATTCTTTGAGAACCTTAAAAAGTCAACAGATAGCATTCAGAAGGCTGAAATGGGGAGGAAACCTCAGGTTTCTCAAAGAAAACTCATTTCTCAGAGGGCATGTGGCGTCAGACTCACTGTGCCTGAGGCTCTGAGTATAATGGCATCTGAAAGCACCATTTTTCGTTACAAAACCTCTTTGCTGGATTGCCTATGAATTGTAGAACTAACTGAAGTGGGAGCTCAGGAAATCCAGCAGCTCTTTGAATAACTGCCATGTGCACAGGTAGGAGACTTTCAACTTTACCCCTGTTCTCTGGGCTTCCACTCCATTCTTTCTAATGTGGCCATGCCACTGCTAATGCTGTGCAATGATATCTCAGTCCTGATGTTTCCTTACAAAACCAAAGCAAACTAAAAGAAAGCAAAGCAAAGCACAACAAATTAAAACACAATTTAAGGAGCTGCAACTAATGGAAACATTCTTGAAAATTATATGCATGTACACCTCAGTCTGTCTCCCACCCCTTATGCTGTAGATTGCTGTTTAAGGGAATCTTCAAAGAAGTATAACAGGTATGGTGTCCAAGATGACTAAACAGGGAATTTTCTTCATCGTTCCCTAAAAACCAACTTGGCAAGTGTCATTTCAAGCAGAGAGTCTTTGCTGCTGCTTCTAACTTCTCAAATACAGAACAACAATAATAATAATTTAAAAAAAAAGTGTAGGAGTGCTATTTGCTATATGGCACTGACAGCTATTCACGATCTCTTTTGTTTAGGAGAGTGAAAAGGTAATCAGAGAAAATACGAGATGAACTATGCTGACACTAATTGGTATTTACAACAATAGGGACTCTGGCAGATATTCAGGTATATTCAGGTAGATCCTATGACCTAGAAAAACACATTCCCTACCTCAAACAATGTTAAATTTGGCTATCTAGTGACCTACAGGCAAAAGATATTTGCAGTCTCCTGTGACAGCAGGACTAGATGGGTGCTAGCCATGTACACCTACTTGGCCATGACATGATCAGCAAACATTCTGCCTATACTCCTCCCCACCCATGTTGTACATAGCTACATAGAGGTCCTAGTACCTCTAGCAAGTCGCAAGTTTGTCATCTTCTTGCAGCACATGGCAAATGTCATTCTATGAATAAACCCAGATTTTTGGGACCTTCTTTATGAGAGTGCTACTTATTTTATTTTGTTGTACAGTTCTATAATTAAATGATTGCAAGTTAAAATACTTATGTATAGGCATAAAATTATATAAAGTGCTTTTTGTGGTGTAACTGAGATTTGAGAGTGTTTATTGCAACAATTTTTTCCCAGATTTTGCACATTTTGCAAAATTCGTGTATTTTGCTGAGGTAGGCATAGTTTAGTGATCTCAAAGACAGAGACTGATGTCATTGAACTATTTTGCTAAACTATATGGAAAGGCAGTTGTGTTGCTGTTCTCCATACCACCTTGTATTTACATAATTCTTCCATTTGTAGCTGTCTGGGTATTAAAATACAAATGTACAATGCTCTAATGTGATGTTGAAGGTAAACATATAATATTAATTGTTTAAATTTTCTAGTGTAATGTTCCTAAGAACTTAATAGGGCTGGAGCAAGCTGCTCACCAGAGAGTATTAACTGTGCAAAACAACTTCTTCTATGTCTGTAAATTCATTGCCACTTGTGATTCTTTACTTACAGTAAAGAATGGAATTTCCTAAACAAACTTCTCTGTGATTTATCTGTAATGCAAAGAATAAAGATAAAATTTTAAAAAGTCTCTTACATCCTACAAAACAGCAGGAGAAAACAATATTCCCTGAAAACAAGGAATATTGAAAAACAGGTTTAAATAGGTCTAGGAATTGCATTGTTAATTTGCTTTTCTTGATTTACTTTTGGTTTTTGAGCGTGTGTGCAGACTCTGCAGCTTAATGGTGTATTTTGAGCCTATAACTGACATTTTCATAACTTTCTCTTTGCCTCAGAGAAGGTTAGAATAGTATCAGGATGCTGCTCCATATGAGCACTTTCAGTGGATGTGAAAAATGTGTGCTGAGAATAAAAAAACCCCAACCTTTTTACAAATCAAGCTTTGCTCTTTTAAGTTCCTTCTTAGGACAGAAGACATCACCCTAAGCATCTCTGTAAAGAACTTTGATGCGTACCCCAACCTGATGACTCACAGGAAGCTTTGAATGTTTTTATTTCTAATACATTCTGCCAGGTAAACAGATAATGAGAGCAAGAGGTGGGACAGGATAGGATGGGATAGGCTAGGATATGATGAAATGACAGGGGATGGGATGGGAAGGGATGGGATGGGATGGGATAGGATAGGATAGGATGGGATAGGATGGGATAGGATAGGATAGGATAGGATAGGATAGGATAGGATAGGATAGGATAGGATAGGATAGGATAGGATAGGATAGGATGAAAATTTCTGAGAGTGCTCAGTTGTGGTGTTAGCTGATTGAAATGGCAATTTCCTGTTAGTGGAATGAATACTAACCCAGCAAGCTGACCTCTTTCTCTGCTCAGTGCTGGATTTTACTTTGCACGTGGAACAAATGGAAAATACCGTTTCAGAGGAGTTTCTGCTCTTCTGGCTGCTTTGCAATAGAGTCTCTGCCCCTTAACATTCGATGTTTATCACATTCACTGTCATAGACATCAGGATTTACTGCCCACCTTCCCTGTGTGTTACCTACAGCAGGTAGGATGGGGTGATATATTGAGGCTATGACTGCTTCTGCACCCACCTGACGTAGGAGTAACTAAACATGAGGCCAAAGGGGCCTCTGCTCTCCTCCGTGCACAGGCACACATGTTCTCAGTTGCAGCAACACAGTGCTGTCCCTCCCTTTGTCTTGAACTTCTTTATCTGTCACAAAGTGTATTTGGGAGTCTGGGCTTGATAGGTGCTAATTCTTCCTGAATAATTTTGTACTTTTGAGGAGGGCAGAGAAAAAGCTAATATTTGATAAAGAAAGAAAGAAAATGTTAAAAAAAATGTTAAAATTTTATTTTTTACTTTTTTATTTTTATTTTGTGTGTTCCTTTTGTCATGCCTTCATGGTTAAGAGAGATGTATTTATTAAAAAATATCACTAACATGCTTATAGTTTTAGCTCTCAACTTTTACTCCAAATAGTTTTACTTTAGTGACCCAACAATGAAATGTTTGGAGTTTCTGTAATCTCAGTACTAGATGAAGATTATCTATTTTATTTAACATTTAGAATCCTAGGGAACCATGTTGCTCTTAGTCCCCCCAGATAAAAGTATTTTAATTGACTATTGAATGTCTCTGAAATTATGTTATCTAAGGTATTGTATCCTTAATGTAAGAATGCTGATAAGCTTTTGGAATGAGGCTGGTTATAATTACCAGATGTATAGTTGCCTTTAACAACCCTCAATCAAAGTGTTCTAAATTTTTAGTAATCTAAACAGCTCCAGAATTTTTATGTTTTCCAAATAAGGTGTCAGAGCTGTCTTTGTAATTTCTTCTTTGACTACTTCAAGACCCTGTGGACTTTGGATCTTCAGTCTGCAGAGCTTATTAGTCCAAAACAGAGGATAAACGTTGTCTTAAACAGAATTCAAACAAGCAAACGCCATAGGAAAACTCTTAATAGCTGAATCATTTCAATCAATTTCACTGCCCAGGGCAACAACTCTGAGTTTTTCAAACACTGAGTCAAGGCTACTTGGAGAAGTGTGATGCTGACAACCTGCCTTCTTGGAGGATATAGCCAGTCCATGGAAAATAGCCAACAAAATTGCATCAAAAACAACAGCTTGGTATACACACTAAATTCAGAATCTGAAATTAAAGACACAATGATGTTTTTTAACCTTCACTCAGTGGGCTATTTAGGAGGTGAAGAAATGTGTTTATAGGGAACAAAAATGCAAGTGAACTTGCAGCATTCATTATACAAGGAAACTCACTGTTATGACATTGCTTGCATTTTTTCTGTAGTCAGCCACATTAATCTATTTCTCAACTGAGAATTGGGTTAAAAAAAAGTTCTAATAACAGCAGATCAGAAAAGGGGTGGGTGTGAAGGAATATTGTTACTCTAGATAATAAATTAAGTCTGTTACAGAGATTTTTTTAGTGTTGACAGATTTCTGCCATTCTCTATCACAACAGAAGACAAAAACCTCTCTGTGCTAGACTATCAACAAGTGAAAAAAATCATTTGGAAGTGTACTGACATACAGGGATATATTTGTGTTGCTGGTCTGCCTGGATGGCCTCCAAAAAAGCCAGTTGCTTGATGTAGGTCAGCCAGAGTACAGAGCTTTGCATGACAAAAGAAACCACAATACAGTCAAAAAGCAGGTGAGTATTTTGTTCTTTATTCTCCATTGGCCTTTGTTCTATTTTTGAACTTACTTTACTGCTGTGATTTTTCTTTTCTTCCTTGGATTTTAATTAAACTTTCCTTAGGCTTGCTAGCTTGACATTTTCTTCTTTTCTTTTTATTTTTTTTTCTTCAATTTAAAAACGAAGGAACCCTGTTTACCAGGCCAGTTTTCCCCAAACCTCACTGCTTTATCTATAATTTAAATCTGTCATTAATGCACAATATCCAAATAAAACTTTGTGAATTTTGATCAGTTGGGTATAACGAGCTTTCCAATTATTTTGAAGCTGATTATCACCCATTATGTAACATACACGTGGTTTTCACAGCTGTGCAGTAATAGAAAAATCTTAGTTTGCATTTAAGCCTAAGAATATTTAGCTCTGAACCAGATCATATTGAAATTGTTTGATGTTGGCTGCCAGGTGAGAACTGGGTCCCTACTAAAATTCAGAAGACATTTGCTGCTGCTTTCCTTGCAGCCAAGATTTCGGCTTGGCACAGACTGCAAATATGAATTCCTTTTCTCTTTGCTTTTCCAGTTTTCTTCTCCCACACAAATCAATCTTACACTCATTCAACTTTATTAGATTTACTCTCAAATCATACTGCTGCAACTGAGAACAGAATCAGACCCAGCAATGCACTTCGCCTTCAAAATAATTAGCTGCATACAATCTCCCATTTCTGCCCAGCTATATATGCTGTCTAGAGAACCTATATACTGAATTTACACAAGTTGTGCAAGAGTCCTTTAGTTTTGTAACACGAACTACCCTGATTAGAGAGAGCCTTATGAAGACGGAGCACCACACTTGGATAATTCACATGCATAGAATCCACATACAGACCCAAAGTTATTGACTAGGGAGAGTAAGTTTTTCTGATCATCATACTGTGCAGTTTTTAAAATAAAGTGCTATTTGCTTATGGCTAAACCTTATATGTGGCTATTGCATGCACAGTTCAGGCTGCATTGTCAAAAACTGGAATACCTTTACTAAAAACGATGGAGTCTAAGCACTAGGGCAATGACAGTTTTTGCTGGTTCTGGTTTTGGTTTTGTTTTTCCCCATTTTATTTTGTGTTCCAAAAGAACTTTTGTCAAACATAGAGCATGTGAACACACAACAGTTTCCTTCACTGTTCCCCACACCAAGATGTTCACAGAAGAGGAATACTAAGGAGGAATTTTTCTAAAGCCATAGACATTTTCTCTATTTATTTTAGGCTTTGTTTTGTGGTTTGTTTATCTTTTTTGTTGTTTTTGTTTGTTTTTCTTATATTTAATATTATGACAAAGAAAAGATAAGAAAAGATAAGAAAACCTTTTTTTTTAATGTAGTGTGAATATCAAATAGCATCTGTCAATCCCTGAATCATGCTATTCAAAGTGCTTAAATCTACACTAAAAATAGAACAACAGAAAAGTACTTTCCTGTGTGGCTAAGAAAACACCTTCCAATTGTCTAAATGTGACTGTGGTCAGGTAATTACATCCTACATTTATTCCACATCTCAGTCTGTACCCCAGGGCATAGAAAGGGGAGGGAAAGGGGGGAAAAATGCATTGCTTTCAGAGGATACTGGGGTATTTGGCATCCAGTTGAATGAAGGAAAATACCATCAGTGCCTGACAGGTGTCTGTAAGAGCAAATAAATAATAGCTTTCTTACACTATGGAAGTAACCAAATGTGCAAAAGTCTCTTAAAATTTTATCTGACTTGGCAGCTTCACTTTCATTTTGTGGATGTTTGGCTCAAATCCATAGAGAGAGACTCTGTAATAAAGAAGAGACTGTAGAAAAGGGCTTGAGCAAAATCTCAGAGAAATAAACATTTCAAGCAAATAAAAATCAGTGCATATCTCAAAAGTCTGTTAGCTTCTTATGCAGATACTGAGATTTCTTGACTCTCACAACAGGAGCACAGTCATTTCCTCCCACACTGTCGGTTCTGGTTTACTCCCGCAAACATCCCCCAAACTGCAGTTTCCCCACTCACTTCTCATTAAGAAGACCAAAATATTATAAGCTATTCTTTTCTTGTCGTGACAATCAGGATGAACAAACTCCACACATTCATAATATTGGCCACTATCATTCAGCTGTCATAAAAATACCTAAAGTTAATTAACTACATAAATAGACCATGAGGCCTGTTTGCCAGGACACCAGTTACATTTCTGCCAGGCTAAATTAAACCCAGGACTATATGACAGTGTGCTGCAGCCATAACTCTACTTCTGCTTCTGAGGACCAGTAGAGAGCTTGGCCTGAATATGTTGTAGAGCTGCACCATTCCTTTCTCTTCTTAAAACCACAAAGGATTTTTCCATTATTTAAAACATTAAGTATGAGCAAGGTGCTTATTTAATTCATCTTAAAGATGTCTGGATGTAAACACAGTGGTGTTTTTTTTCTTCCCTGTCAGCCATGGTACATGCATTATTTGCAACTTCTCAAAGAGAGAATCATACATAAAAATAAAACTAATTTATTTATTCATTAAAGTGAATAAATTGGTTTTAATACTTCCAGGTCTGATTTAAATATTAATTTTGCATAAATAAAGTTTATTCTGAAAACAATTATATTTCTGGATTCATGTAATTTTTTTCTGCCTGAGTTCTTACTGAAATCATGTTGAAATTAATAAAGTTTTATTTATCGTTACAAGCTAAAACCAAATGAAAGAAGATTTCTTAATCCTGAATATATAATTTTAAAGCAAATACAGTTTTTGGAACAATAAAATACAGGGGACTCTATAATCCACAGCAAAATAATGTTTTGCTCTTACTTTTTTTGAAAATAACACTTTCTATAATACAAAGTGACAAACCATCTACAATACTGTCTTTTTATTCCCCTTTGGTTTGGAAGTCATCACTGTACATTATCAGCACTTCAGTGCCTATTGCCTCACTTGTCTTACTTGCCTGACATTTGCAAATGATGTCATTTGTAGGATTTTGAAAGGGGGAAAAAATTAAATGCTTAAAAAATAAAATCCACAACCACATTAATCCTTTTCCAGGACGTGTTAAAAATAGGGTTTGCTTTTACATTTATAAAAGGAATACAATCAACTCATTCTTAAAATAATAATTAAAAGAAACAAACCCAAGAAAACAAAAACCAAACCGGCTCTAGTTTCTATACACTCTGTAGTGACTACTGTGAAGCAACCGATACAGATTGGTATGTTCTGTTGTTGGACACGTATCTACCAAGTTACATGTTAGATGGTCAGACTGTGGTGTTACCCCACATGGGGTTCTTTGTAAGGGCAGGGAAGGAGCAGTGCACATTATGGGAGTAGAAATGAAACTGGAGCTCTCAGGGAGGGATGGGGTCCTTCTAAGAACAAATACTCTCCAAAAGAGGTGAGCTGCAGCAGGCATGGCCTTCAGGAATCAGGCTAGGCAGGCCAACAAAATGGATGGTGCTTCTGATATCAACATAGCTTTGTCCAAGCATTCCCAAGAGAGGTTAAAAACAAACAAACAAACAAAAAAAATCTAAAACTATACTAATGAAGCAAAAAATTTCCTATCTATACAGCAGTCTTTTCATTTAAAAAAATGTAAATATACAAATTCCAATGACATATAAAACAAAGTCGAAAATGTGAATGGGAAGAGACATGGGTAAAACAGGAAGACTGATGCTACAAAGAAATTGCAAAAACATATGTACAAGACCCTGTTTTTCCTCGTATGTTATCGATTGTAATGCATGTTTAACAGCAGCAGTCGAGGATGTAGTTCCAGGCACCAGACTGCAGACTCTGCTCCTACTCAAGGGGGTTGACAGCCCCTTGCATCTCGGTCACCAGATGACACTGGATATACTGGTCTCGCGTGGCAAGAGGGGCAGTATTGCACTGTTTGTGTGAGCCTCTTCTGGGTTCTGCTCCCTGTTAGTCTTTGTCTGTGGCCGCTGCCCGTTTATAAGTGTCATAGGGATGTTGCAGTAGGTGTGCTGGTTACCTATTGAGGTAAGCGGCAGGGTGCCGGCAGGAGGTACATCATATTCATAGCTTCGATAATAGTGTTTCTGGCGCATCTGTGAATGGTATGTGTTATGAAAGGTGGAGCGCAGGTCTGGATGGGCAGTGGCAAGAGCAGTAGAGGTGGCAGCAGCCATGGAAATTGCGGAGACTGTCTGCAGTTCCCCAAAGGGCCCCTGCTCACTGACATCTAAAACCTGCTCATTTGTGATGGGTTCAATCCTCTTAAAAGGCATTTCGTACTGTAAACGTTTCCAGAACTTGGAATTCAACTTGTTGCATTTTGGTCCGTGCCATTTAATGACAGTGAGGAGCTTGATGGTATGTTTTAGGGCCTCGACCTCCTGGTAGTTCATAACTCCTCGTAGTTCACTGCATTCAATCAGTATCACTTTGATTTCTCCCGTGACTAGCATATTTCGAAGCCTCGTTTCCAGTTCAAAGATGCTCCAACCTCTTCTTACCACATAACTTGGAGTCATGACGATGATCAGTCTCTTGCTTTGGTCTACACATCTTGCCACATCTTCAATGTAGGCTACAAAACAAAACAATTGTTCAAAAACCAATCTCAGAAAACAGTCTGCTCTCATAGATTGGTGAGAAACAACAGAGGCAACTACCTCCTCCCAGAAGATCTCACTGAAATATGCGAAAACATCACTTGCAAATATGCCAGGTTGGCTTGACAGAACATGGTCCTGGGCAACCTGCTCTGTCTGGCCCTGCTTGAACAGGGAGGTTGGGCAAGGTGGCCCTCCAGAGGCCCTTTCCAATCTCAACCATTCTGTGATTCCAAGAAACATGTATTCCTAAATGCACTGTGGGTTGTGCTTGTTCATGAGCTTTTGTATAATTGTCTGTATTGTTATTGAAACAAGAGACTGTGCTTTGCCTACACCAACCATCCTTTCTTATCTTTAGTAAAAGTTACTGCACTTAGCAGCAGTCTATATTGTCACAATGATCTTGTGTTATCTTACAACGACTTAAAAACTATTACCATACTTCTGTTGGAATATGTGAGAGACACATGAAAAAGATCTACTTGTACCAAACAGTTCTAATTTCTCAGTCTCTAAGAATGAGCAGGTACACCCACTACACATTTACCTGCAGTGGCCACTGACAGAATTCACTAATTTTCTCTGATGTAAATTTTATTACTCAACCATTGCCTTAGTCCAAACACAACTTGTTCCTTTGTGTCTTTGTTCCTTTGTGCACTTAGAATTATGGATATCTTTCTAAACAAACTATAAGGGATTGAAAATAAAGAACTCTGTATTCATTCCTAGAGATGCAAGATCACAAAAAACTGTGAAAAATGTTAGTCTTTCATTTCCTTTATTTATGCATGCCGTTTCTGCTCTATCTCACCTTCAATCAGAATAAGGCAGTTACTAAATAATAATCCTCTTATCTTGGAAATATACTTTAAGTATGTTTAAATGTGTGGCTTATCTTCTCTACTCTCTAAGACAAGGGAGGAAAGATGACATTCTGAAGGAGCAGGTAAAGAAAAGAGACTAAAACAGTTACTGCAATCACTGCATTTGCTGTTTAGAAAACACACAAGAATAAAGACATGACTTACTTCCTGTGGGAATCAAATCTCTGTCTGGTATGAACAACTTGTACCCATAATGCTTTTCAAGCATATCTGGCAGGATCTCAAGAGCAAATCTTTCTTCTTCTCCAGTTTCTTGATTCCACTGGTCAGGATCCACTTTGGTATAAGATAGATATGCATCATAGTCTTTGTTGTCTAAGGAAAGAGACAAATTATTTTACTCATTATTCTTGCAACTTTCCCACATATCTCTCCAGATATTATTTCTGGGAAAACTTTCCGGGAATAGGAAATTGTTTAGATAAAATGGCAAGCTTTCACCCCATCTCCAGATATGAATCTATTCATCTTTCCTGTTTCACCTGGTAGAAGTAATCCTTATTTACACAGATGCAAAGAAGGAGCGGTCCATATCTATAGACAGAAGTCAGTTTGTGCATAAACATTGGTGTAAGAATCTGGATGAAGGAAATCCACTCAGCTGCAGAGTGACAGCTCATGAGCACAAAAGTCACTGAAAAGAATTTGCATTCTTCTCTAGGGGAAAGCATGAAAATACCTAATCTAATGAGCAATTGTCTCTGCTGCATAGTAAAATAATTTCAATCTTACCAGATTTTTACTATAAATTTAGGACCTGGGGCTCAAATGTTCTAAGTGTATGTGTAGCTTTCTTGTAAAACTCTGGCTCTCCAGGTCTGAAATTATTGCCAAGCTTAAATCTTTGCAGCATCAGCTCCTGATACTGCAGTTTAAGTCACTCGAATTCTGCTCCCTTAGATTTGCAAATTTAATGTTGCATTAATGTACATTTCGTTACTTAACAGTGTGTTACTTCATTTCAATATGAGAAATAACCATGTCTGTTTCTTAAATGCGCTTGGTGTGCCTACTTGAAAGCCTGAATCAAAAAAGTTGCCATTAATTTTCATTAGGAGGTCAATAATGCCAAGTGCTCTGGAACTAATTCAGTGGAATAAGAGGTCATGTGTTGACTTTTGTTGTGAAGAAAGCTGAGAAAAATCAATGACAAGAGTAATGAAATGTTAGCATCCTTCTAACTCTCTTGACAACATTACGCACAGACTACCAAGAATATCAATTGCTTGTAAAAGAGACCTGGTTGAATACTCTAAATATTGTGTGTGTCATAAATAATGTTATATTCAGTCAATGCTGACTTCAGTTATTTATTGAGCCACTCCTTTCTTCATTTTATACCTTTTTGCACTTTGGTAGCATTATTTAGAAAAGCCTACCAACAGCAGTTGGGTGCAAAAAGTATAAATGAAATTAATTAAAAGGTGCTAATCTTGAACAGGCCCCTCTCCCTTCTAAGGAACTGTGTGTACTATGCTCCTTAACATCTGCAGATGACAAAACCAACTTGGTTGTACTGGTATTACTTTCAAACCTCCTGCACATCTTTTGTATGACATCTATTGGGTTTTTATATCCACAGAAGACAACTCCCAAACAAATAAAAATAACAATGACAACAACAACAGCACAAAAAGAAAAAGAAGCACTTCTCTCTGTGGTTCACATTTTCCATTATTTTTCCCTGGAGAATTTGTGAAAACACATTAATGACAGAAAAACACCTCGTGCCTTTGACAATGCCTTTTGCTAACACTGACTGAATCAAGTATGAGATAGGGGGAGATTACATAGGAGGTTTCTGTTTCTACAGTATGATAGTATTAACCCAGCAACTAAAGTAGCATGCAGTGAGGTCAATAAATACACGGAGAAATTAAAACAACCATCAAAAGATGATGTTGCAATGCCATTTTCTATTGTCACCTCAGTAACGGTCATGACCATAGTACATGCTCGAGAGCAGTGTTGCGCTGCTGAAAGTCTTTGAATAAAGAGGAGAACATATTTCTCAAAGGAATAAATAATAAAAATAATGTAGACTTCAGACTATTTTAAAGGCTCAGAGTATTTTCTGTTTAGATGGCTTTCACATTATGACCTGGAGGGAAAAATATTTGTGCTATGCACAAATGCATTTATTTGAAATACACATTTTTCATAACACAGAGGTTCTAGCATTTCCACTAACTACAACTGCATTATCCTGTATTTCAGGGAAGATATCTTTCCTCCCTAATTTTATTAGCATTTGAGAGGCAAAGAATGCTCAGGATTTAGGGTATGTCTACATAGATGGATTCAGGCAGACGTGAATTTATTCAAACTCCAATCCAGCAGGATGTATAGTCTGGTTCAGGAAACTCTTACATGTATTATCACAGTGGTTTCCATGAGGTCTTATAATCTCCATCTGCCAGCTCGCTTTCTTAAATTTCTTTGATGTAAAGTAAAACATTCAGTTTACAGTAGAACTACCCTGTGTGGTGATTTTGTTATCTGACAGGCTGACATGCTGGCAGAAGCTGACAATTTGCAAAATGTAAAATGTCTGGGATACACAGGGATGTCTTTTACTTCTATGATAGTTATATATTAGCCTGATTTTGGCTAATTAAAATTATTTGTCATAAATTGCCAAGTTTCACCCCTGTGAAACATTTTAAGGACTACAGCAGGGTCTTGTTAGTTAAATGGTCCCACCCACTCTTTGCAATGAGAGGGACTGATGCTTACATTCTAAAGAACATTTATGATTTTAATTTATGTTTTTCAACATGTTGTCCCAATGGAACAAGAAGGAGAAATGGGAGCTTGCAGACATCCAGATCTTACTGCTGGTCATAATCTGGGAGCTGGGACTTGCGTTTTGCCAATCTTCCTGGCCATGTCACATGAAAGCAGGAGGCTCTTGGCTTTGGCATCAAACTCTTTGCTCTTCGACTGTTTCATGTGAGCCTTCCTTCTCGAGCAATGCACGCAGGTGTCCCAGACTACATGGAGCTGTGTATTTTCTTGAACATTCACTCAAATGAGTATTTTACCCATGAAAATAAGTCAGCATATCTGCCTTTTCCAAGAGAAAAACATGTCACCAGGAAATTTCTGATCTGGCCCAAATCACATATCAAGGCATAAAGGTCTTGATAATGACACTTATATTATTATGAGGTATGATAATTACTGATTTGGCTGTGCAGTATGTTCAGATACTGGCTGGAATCAACATTCAGTGTCAGAATAACAGGGCAAAAATCCAATTCAAAACAAGACTGGGAGCAAACTCAGATTTTCTCTAAAGTGAAAATCTCTTTATTTTTCTTCATCAGCAAACAATTAAGTCTTCTATATAGGAATCCTCAGAATTAAAATGGGATTGATTGTCTCTTGTACTTTTGCTTTAGATATAGATTGTGCTATTTCAAAGACCTGTTTTTGTTAGGCTTCTGTGCATTAGCAATAAACTGAAATACAGTCATTCACTTTTTCCTCCTTTTCTTAGTAAGAAAAATACCTTTTAATAACCGAAGGCAGGGATGTCAAGCATGTAATCTGAAACTTGCTTTCTTTCCCATGAAGATTGAAAGAAATTATCTATTATCTAGATATATTTTTGTATCTGACACTTTTTTGGCTTAACCATTTCAGGATTATTTTTTGAGAAACGTAGCAGAATACGTTAGTTTTGCCTTGCTTCCAGGTATCTTGCAGAGCTCTTTTATGTAATGGCTATTCTTTAATTCAGTGAACACAGCTCATTGTGACTTACAATGTCATGCAAAAGCAATACTTGGAAACGTTTTGGTGTAATAAGTTTTCTCTTCCCATATTTGTGACTGGAGAAGTAATCCTCTTCAGTTATGTGGTTTGTAACTGCTTTCTGATGCCTACAGATAGTAAAAAACTAGGACAGAGCTTGTCAACTCAACAGCTATCGTTTCTGTGAAGTTTTGTTTTATCCATTGATTAAAACTATTGAAATAAAACCCAAAGTAGACCTTGCATGGAAAACTCAAACAGACTTGATGCAAAAAAATTGTGTTATTGAACTGTAGACAACCATGACAGCATGTAGAAGCTCTGGGTTAGTTCATCACAATGGGATAAAATACAGCCTGTGCTCAAGGTATGATGTATTCAGTCCATAAATGCTTAAGACAGCCCAAAACCACTGGTACTGCAAGACTTGAGGCAAAACAGACTGTGAGGTACAAACTCTGCCCTATCATTCTAGCCATTCTATGGAACTGAAAGCAAGGGCTCTGAGTAACTGTCATGGAGCTTTGCTCAGCCACAGGTCTGACAAAATTGCCTGGATAGATCTTAGCGTTAAACACTGCAGGTCAAATTTCAGCTTCATTAATAACACATGGAACCATTACTTCATTTAGTGGACCAGGATTTTAGCCAAGGCACCTGTTTCATCATTGCAACATGCATTCCTTAATGCTGTCCATTCCTTGAGGTACTCATCCATATGCAGAATATGTTATCATACTCCCTGTAACTTTCTGCAGTGGTAATCCAGCAGAAGTGATATATTTTTTTAGGGGATGAAGTTGAAAATGCTGCTCGTTATTCCAAGGATGTGCTCAGCAGCAGTCACTTAAAGCCTCAATGTAAGCATAAAATAAACCCCAGACTCTATATACATCTACTTTGCCACATGCAAATGGAATCTTTGGGTAAGTAAATTGCTATCAGACATCTAAGAACTTATCTGTATGCATGCTCTCTTAACAGCTACACATGACGAAAGGATAAGCTGGTGCCTACAGAAAGATAGATAAAACTTCTTCTACAGGGACTGCCAAACAGATTCAACTTTGAATTTGCATTATAGATGTACATGTTTTCTAATGATTTCCATGTTGCACTGCAAGAAGCCAGCAGTTTGGGCCTTTGAGGATTTATTAAACCTAAAACATTGCAGATATTTCTGCTAATGGGGCACAGAAAAATTATATATATGCATGAAAAATTAAAAACAATAAAAAAAAACCTTCCTGGAGTAATTTTTTTCTTATCAGCCATGTTCAAGACGACGACAAATTCTGACTTTTAGCTGCTATGATACACTTTAGCACAAGACAGATTAATAGATCAAACCAAAGAGAAATCACACAATATTGTATTTCCTAGTGAATCTTATTTCAGTGAAGATCCAAGTCCTAGATGGAGGGGTCAGCTCATGTCTCTGTGCATCCTGAAATCCTCCAGAGCAGTCAGCAATGCTTTCAAGAATATTCAATGCACTGAAGTCAGCTGACCCTGCATGGGCTGCTCAGTGTAGCCAGCAACATGTTTGGCAGATCCTCCTTTTCCAGATCAAGAGGGAACTGGACAGCTGAATCCTCTCCTTCAAGAGAGCACATGCTAACCTTTTAAATACTTGGATGCTCAGTACAAAACTTTAGGAGCAATGTGCTGATTTAACTCAGAGTTCCAGGATTTCAAGGCAAGTTCTTGGAAATGACAGACTGGATCCTTCCAAGTGCTGCAGGGAGCTGGAGTCAAGCTGATGCAGGAAGCTTTCACCTTTAAGAAAACGTGCTGTGTTAAGGAAAGGTTGCAAAGTACCTTTCCAAATTCCCAGAGACTGTAGTTGCTTCAAAATTGTGGCATTTCTTAATCTGTATTTTTCATTTGGGGGACCACATTTAATATACACTTTGCAGTAGTGTTCATCCTTAAATATAACAAAAAAAGTACTTCAAATGCTTAGTTGAGTAAAATGCCCAAATCTAGGTCTTTCAAAACACTTACGCTTTTCCTCACCCTATTTACTGTTGCTTATAAAGCTCAGTGTAACATTTTCTATTATTTTTAAATGTCAAGCCCTTTAATGTTAATAAAAATTAAGAACTACCTACACAGTTTTTTTCTGTGGCAAAGTATCTGTTAAGTGTAGCATTTCTGATGATAGTTCATGTCACTGTGCAGAGTGAGGAATGTTGGAGAGAAGTTTTGTAAATGCAACACTGGGGAAGAGCTTAAAGGAATTTAATCAGTTCTGAAGAGGGTCTGGAGTCTTCTCATCGTGACATAGACCAGAGAAAAAGAAAATACTTTGTTCTAATTGCCAGATTCATAAAACTATTAAATCAATGAATATGTGTTATTTTTTGTTTGTTTGTTTGTTTGTTTTAAAAAAACCCACCAAAACCAAAAAGCTCCATTAAGCCATATTGACTTTTGGAAGTATAAAGAATTTTAAAAAATAAACACAAATTTAAAAGTTGATTCTATATTAACATTTATGAATACTCCAAGATATCAATGCTGCACTTGATGTGTCTTGAAAATTAGGAGTGATTCCTGACAGACAAAAATTCAGCCAAAAAAGAAATAAGTGACATGATTTCAAGTGCAAAATAAATTCTCTAAGTTATATTTTCCCTGGTGTTCTATAATTATAGCTGAATTATGTCATTGATAGATACATCAGATAGAATATTACATATTTGAACTGAATAACTCATTATTAAAGGGGTTTTTATCTTATATTCAGTCTGATTGTTTGTTCCTAAGTAAATAAAAAGTGCATTTCAAGTGTTTCTTATTATTCTCATTAACATGGGAGTTTAAATTTATCACTACAACTGAAGACACTGTAGATTTAATACAAAAATCCAATGAAAAACTAATATTAGAAGTTGTTCCTAACAGATATGAAAACTCAGAAGTCCTTATAAGATTTTCAGAATATTAAAAAACAATGAAAGGAAATTATATTCTTGGTTGCTATGACTTATTTGCAGGTCAAACACCAAACTAAGAAAAAATACTTTATTAGCAGATATTGAAAGACGGAATGACAACTACACAGCTGGAAATTTGGCATAGCATAATAATTATCTATGAAAAACTGGGAAAAATTATCTACTATATTAAAAAAAGCAGAAAGAAACACTAAAAAAGTGTCATGTAAACTCTGAAAATGAAAAGATAAAGGGTTTTTTAATTAAAGAAATTTCTTAAATAAAAGCTGTCAAGAGACAATACTCTTATTATTGTCCTAATTCAACAAAACAACTCTATGAAACAACAAACTATAAAATATGTACTTAATTTTAGATATATTTCTTAGATCTGTTATCTTTTTATCCTTAGGATTGTGTTAAGTACTTTGAAAATTGGATCTAAGGCAGACTTGATCTAGACAAAAGCAGCAAAAAGTTAAGTAAATCACTATAAATAAAACAAAACTCCAGGGAGAAATAGCTTGGGAACAGGCTTTCAATCTACAATTCTTGAAATTGGATTCCAGTGCTGTGCTCATCTCACCTACCTCAGAAATGTGCAATTCTTTGACAAAAAAGATCTTCAGAACTTAGAAAGCTGGTTGAACTACAGGAGATATCTCAGTCTTCATCAATTTATATATGGTAGGGTTTTTTTTTTCCTACTTTACATCTGAACTTTCTAACAATCTCTTAGTTTGGAATCTGAAGCTGTTTTTGGTGATTTTTTTTTTTTAAGATATACATGCACTACACATGTACTTTGGATGCTATGAAATAGGAAGAGAGAAAAAAGCAGGAATTTTCCTCTGAATTAGCATGTCTCCTGCACAGAACCTAGAAAATACCGTATTCAGTGGAGACATAAATTGAGGTTTTATTGTTTGAATTGCATTTCAGATATAAATAAATGGCATAAACAAGAAGAGGAGCAGTGTTACAGTAATAAAATTGTAATTAAATAAGAGGAAAATCCCTTTTTTAAACCAGTAATATTTAGAAGGAAGAAAGCTCCACTTTTCTAAGGTGATTTTAATAGAATCTGAAATTGATATTCATAGAGCAGGATTTCTTATCGCCACAATTTGCCAATAGCCAATAAGAATACATAAACGGATGGTGAGGCTGCTATTGCAAACTTTTTTTTGTGGGTCCCCAGGGAAGATTCTGTAATTGCAAAGTCACTAACTTCAGCAGTAATTTCAGCCTAGCTATACCTGCACTGCATAATTATTAACACAAGTGCTTTGGTGGTGCTTAAACCAGTGGTAAAAGTTATATTTGAAAGTTAACAGCTCAGTCACACAGAAACCTTAAGAATCTCAAAGCATTACCATTCTTGCTGCTTAAGAGCTTCACTGTGATGAAACCCAGGAAACCACTAAGAAGTATATCTTACCTGCTCTGGTCCTGGGCAGTTAATAAGATATTATCTGGGCAATCCCATAGGTTTATCCATGAACCCTGATAGTCTTTTGCAGCTAAATGATAGCAAGGACAAAAATCATGATTACTTAAGGACTTCCAGGTGCAACAGAGATTTCAAGGAAGAAACAGTTTCATCAATCTCTTAATCTGAGCATAGATTTGCTTCCCCTCAGCAAGAGGTAGAAACTCATCTCTCAGGAAAGGACAGTCATCTCAGCAAAGAAACAGTCAGTATAGATGTCATGTACCAAAGCCAAACAAAGTTTCCTGAACTGAGGGAACATTTTAATCTCATGAGGAGCACTTAGTTTTATTTCAGCCATGTGGTGGAAATAAATAAATTAAAAAAAAAGCAGCTACTTTCAGAGCTGAAACACAAAGAAAGTCCACAGGCCTGGACACAGTTGCCCTGCCTGCCAGGACCCCAGCTCTCAGTAGCTGTGTATTCCTTAAATTCACCAAGGTTTCCATGGTAAAGGAAGCTGAGAATAAGACTGAGAACATCATGGTGAGCTCCTGCCCAACATTGTAGAAACAGCTGGTGGGACCTAAAGACGCCAAGGGTCTTTGTGAAGGTCAACATGTAAGCCATTAAGCAAAGCTCTCACTTTCTAGTTATCATCTGTCTACAGTCTTTATTTTTTCTTGAGCCTAAAGTGTGACTTCTAGTCAACATAGGTGTGAAAAAGGATATTTATGTGAATTTCATTAGAAAACTACAACACATTTGGTCAGACTTTTTCTTTAATTGCTACTTTTTTTGCCAGCCTCCTAATAATCAATTTTTTCTCTTATGATAGTGTTCACCCATTTTTATTAATTCCTTCATACAAAAACTTTCATCAATTTAAATGGTTACTAATGAACCCAGATAATAGCAGGGGCAGATGCCTGTAAACTGTTTCTTCTTATTACTGTACCATATTCTCTTTTCTCTGAAATTGGAATTTGGAATTTACACACATGTAGAAGTTCATGATTTTGAGTAATTTTGCCTATCTGACCATGGTTTTCAGCCTGCCATCTGTAGACTTCTGGATTTATCCTTAATATACCTTAAAACTGGCATACAAACATTAATATCCATTGGTATCAGAGGCATTATCCACTGGGACCTCTCAGGTCTTGAAATGGGAAGAAAAAGTTGAAAATTGCTGTTTTGGTCACTTTTAGCCTCCTGTCCACCCTAAGGCAGCTTCAAAACTGGGACTACTTAGAGAAGTGGTCTGGATCCCCTCTCCACTCTTGCTGTGTCTGCGGTGTCTGTCGTGCCTGGGGACTGATTCTTGCACGATTTGATGAGCAGGAACAGTATTACAAAGGCGAAAGCTGTTCCAGGTGGAATCATGGGAAAATTTCCATCGATTTTCAGGTGCTTGGAAGTAGGCTCATTTGTAGACAAGAAGCAGATTTCTACACAGTGGTAATGCATCTTCTGATACAAACAGCCTTTAAAGGTCACAGAGTGCAAGGTGGAAAGAAGTCAGGGCATGTGTTGATCGCAGGTACTTGTAAATAGTTATTTGCATTTTAACTCAGTAAAACTACAATACTTCTTTCATAAAGTCATTTAAAAACTGGGAACAACAGCAAGAGAAGGTCCTTGAAAGATAAAAATACATAAAAGCAACTGCGAAAATGCTCCGCATGGTATAAAAATCCCTTTTGTTGAATCTCAATGTACAGCAAAGTGGAAGAAATCATCACTTCTAAAAGTGGCTTTCACTAATAATGTGTTAGTCCCTAAAGTGTACTTTATGGACAAGGCTTTTTAAAAAAAGCTTTTAAGTTTAAAGCTGCAAAACTAAAATAGTTGCCTGACATTTGACAAAGATTAGCCCTCTGATGTTGCCAGTGAAGTATTTATTTGTGAAAATTTTGTTGTTTTCAGAATAATACTGGACAATTCTTTGTTTCCTTAGCACTTCAAGGCATCATCTTTATTGGATATGTGGAGAGATATTGAACGGTGTTTTTCCTCTTAAACAGATCTTGCAGTTTGTGATCACTAAACTGGTGGTGGTGAGTTATAGCTCTGAGATGCAAGGTCATGCCAAACACCTGCAGGTGAAAAAGCTACTGCTTTACCAAGGGTCAGAGTGTTCCTCTTGTCCCTGTGCTGCAGCTACCAGGGGGAACTGTCAAAGATTCCTGGTGAGGCGCCCTGACTAAACACCAGCACACTGTGCTGCTCTCTCACTAAAGGACACATAATCCACCGATGCGGAAAAAGCTCCCATGTTGTTGGAAAGCACAGACATGGAGTGGAAGGAGAAGTGGTAAACTTATTTTATTCCAAATTAGTAGGAAAAGCAGGAAACTAACCATGAAAACAAAGAAGGGGGCTCCAATTCCCGTTCCCAGGACTGACCTGCAGTGTTTGCAGAGAGAAGAAAAAAGTAGAAGGAGAGTCTAGTCACTAGGACGAGGAAAAAAAAAAAAAGGAAATTCAAAGCTCTAAGTTAGAGAAATGAGGAGCCAACAACTGTGATCAATTGCTTAATCTGTCCCTACAGAAAGTAATAAGTTGAGTTGCACTGGCTGCAAGGGTTAAATACTTTGTTTTCAAATAGTTTTCCCAATTCACCCATGCCTCCCACAGAAATGCATATGTTAGTTAGGCTGAGAAAAAACTGATATGTCTAAGGCTTGGCAAGGAAAGAGGAATTGTGATGAGATTTGACATCCTGAAGGGCTTGTTCTCTGATCAGGGAAGAAATGAAGCATTGAATTTTAAAAGAGATTTTCAACTGAAAATTTTAATTGGACCTCACTTTTAAAGTGTTTCAAATCCTCTCTGGGTACAATACAGTGCACGTAAAAAACAACTGTGATTTTTTGATGTTTTCTTATCTACATGCTGTCCTGGAGTATGACAGAACATGGTGTAAATTATGAATAGCACGTGGGCGCTCTGCTGCTGCACTGCAGGAGATGTGGTTAGAATAAGATTTTAGAGTTCAGCATTTTGTGTCTGTCAATAACAAACTAAGCCAAAGGAAAATATCTCAACGTGTGTCTGCAATTTATTTCTGCATAAGCCATGGCTTGGTCTTCTGTGGGACATTTTCTCTCTGTCTTCTTTCTTTTGCATGACTGTAAGTGAAAGAGACAAAGTAAAATGTGCAGCTGCAGTCACTTCATCAGCACAATGAATTTTTTCCATGTTGCTAGTATACTGAACACAGTAGAAGCTACATGCTTTCATTAAGAATCTGTTAAGTACTATTTTTCTTCTTATATTGCTGTGGTTAAGCACTGAAGGTATCAGTGTTTGCATTGATCTTCTAAGGAGAATCCATGCTTGACCTTCTATAAAAGTGACCTTTATTCAGAACGATAAACTGAATGGATATTGGTTTTCCTTCTTTTGAATCACAAACCAGAACCTTTTAGAGGTCACTTTTTATTGATGTTTAAAATATGTGATTCAAGTATTGTTCCCACATGACCCATGCTTGGGATAGGACAAGAGAGAGGCAAAAGTGTAAGACCTGGCAGAGTAAGTCTGCAAATGAATTGGAATGATTTGAGATAACAATTAATGACAACTATAAAAGTAAGAATTGCTGATGCTGAGAGAGAAAACATAAAATGACATCTATTTTATTATTTTAGGTGTCTATTTCTGCATATGACTATTATTAAATTCACACAATTTATGCAGTAAACCTGCCCACTTAAACTGGTGGCTGCTTTGTGGAGAAGNTCTCAGCTTCTGGAAAAAAATAAATAAAAAAATGGTCTCTGTCAAACTCCTCCATGACTCACAGTCCCTCTGGGCCTCAGTTTCCTCCTCGGTAAAATAAATAGAATAACTTGACTTTTCCCCCACTGAGTTGCTATATTAATGCATCTTTTTGTAAATTCTGTAGAGGGTTACAAAATGTTCTAATGTTCTTGGGCTTGTTGTTCTGAGCATTTTCTATTTTGAATCCTTGTGCATTTTTAGATGGAAGGCAGAAATGGGTCATTCCCTAGTGAGTTTATTATGGAAGTCTTTCTTTTATATAAGGACCTGTAATTCTGTTTCTGCTCTTCTCCTTTATCAATGACAAGATTTGGCCATCACTTGTTTATCAGTATGTATTTATTTTAATATATCACAGTGGCTTCTGTCCACAGGCTGTTACCTTGAACTGTAAAATACCTTTTATTAGTATTTCTGTAGAAAACAAGGTCCTATCACCAACGACATTGTGGTAGCACAAAACATCAGGAACTCTGACCCAAGAAACCAAATCTAATTAATTAGAGCCTGCAGCTCAACCCAGTTCACTGTTCAACAGCAATTTTGATTAGTAGGGCTAGAGATAAATAAGACCTTTTTCTTCAGTGCTTAAAAAGAAAAGAAAATGTATGTATATATTTGACAGAGCTGGGGCATACATTGTGGATTGCTTTTGTTTAGGTTGGGTGTCCTTGAATCATGGAACAATTTTAATGACCACTAGCAGTTCTCTCAGTAATTAAGCAAATGAACTCAAGAAAATGAGCTGCTGGGTACATTCCCAAACACTCAGTACAATTTATTGAAACTGATCAGTTCAAACATGCAGTAAATTGAGATTCACTTCAACTGCTACCTATTTGTTGAACACAATTAGAGAGGACACTCCCTAGCGCATGGAGAAGTGAAGCTGGCTTTCAGTACTGACCGAAGTGAAAATCTTTAATGCATCAATGTTGGTAGTTTACATTCAGTGTTGGAAATAAAAATCTAAAAGACATGGATGTCTTCTGGAGCTCTGGGGAGCAGTACGTACAGTTCAGCAGTTACTGTGTTTATGTGCTGTATGAGGGAAGTATATTCAAGTCAGTGCCTAACACAGTGAGAAGTAAAAATCACAGTTGTTAGCGCATCTTGAACTGAAATGAAATCTGGGCCTTGGTGGAGAGAAATAAAAGACAGGAAGTCTCAGAAAGTAGAAAACATACTAAGAAACTGCCTTACCTCCATCTAGTTCTTCAGCTCCAAAATGATTCCTGTAGAAGAGCATAATCTCTATCTTGTAACACTTGTAGATAGTCACTAAACAAACAAGCAGCAGCAGAATAGCACCAAGCCCACCAGCAAGCTCAACTGTGTACATCAGCTCTGCAAAGAATTACAAAACTCAGTAACAACCACATTCCAAACTACAGAAAGATCAGCAGTAGACCTCGCACTTCTGTTAAACATTAAAATAAAAGAATGAATGTTGGGTCATTTATGTATTTATTTCATTATAAGGTCCTTGAAAGAATACATAATTAATGCTGTTTTGTTTTGTTTTTTTCTTCAATAAACTGTTTTTTCTCTGATACACGGTATGATTCGCTCATTTAAAAAAGAAAAATTGCTGTGCATATGTATATGTATATGTATGAATAATGCATATACATGATACCTTTGATAACTCTTCCTTTTCTCATCCTGTAGATAGACCACAGTTTGCTTTACACACATTAATGTTGACATTTGACTTACAATGAAAGCAGAGCTGAGTGTTTCCTTTTTGGGGACTATAATGTAAAAAGAGCTTCTCCCTTATCCCACACACAAATATGGTGAGTTTTAGTCTACTGGACAAGACCACACTAAGGATTTGACTGTTCTTTCCCAAATAAAAATAAAAAAAAATTAAAACCCAAAAAGTTTCAGAGATGTGAGGACAAATAATTCAAGCAACCCAACATCTTCACATTGCATTTATGTGTTAATATCTTTAACACAGCTTCCCAGAGATCTGCTGTTCATCTTTATTCTCACTTTCCCCAGTGGTCTCGGCTGCAGTCTGCTCACATGAAGGATTGAGATCACCACCATGTAGCTCTGTTTCTGAGGATGGGGACTCTGGTCAAATGTGGCCACCACAACTGTCCACCACCAGCAGTGGACCCATTTATCAAAGCAAAAGTAATATGCCATCATGGACTTTCATCTCCCCCTGTTTTAAGGGCTGCACACTCAAGGAAGCTCACAGAGCTGTGTAGTTTCCATCTTGTTACTTCTCATTTGTTTATTGACTGAAAATTGGCAATGTTAAAAGAACAGGGTGGAAAAAGCACTGCTAAGAATTCTGTAATTTGAAATGAGCAATAGGTGACAAATGCTAAGATCCTCCACACTTTTCCAAAACACTCAGTTTTGAGGAACCAAAATAAAAAGTCTAATTTTGGAAATCTAATATACAGTTTGCTTCACAAAACTTCTGCACTGGAGCAGGCTCAGTTCTGCATTATTTTCACAGTATCCTCTTCCAGTGGGCAGTTTCTGTCTGAGTGAAGTAGTGTAGCCCTGAAGTAACCTTTTTGTGTGCGTGCAGTTGTGCAGACATGATAATCCAATTCAATTAGAGAAATAAAAGGTTAGAGGAAAAAGAGACAATTCCATTTATTTTGACAACATGTACCGAGAATCATATGCTGTTTTTATTATTATTTTGAGCCAACTGTAAGAAGATTTCATTCCTCTCCAGAAGACACTAAAAATGTAATAAAATAAAATAAAAAGGCATTTATATTCCATGTCATTCTCTCCAAAACTGCGCTGGAAACTCCTTTGTGTTAGATATTTTTAAGACTGACATGGTTATTTCAGACTTTCAATACTTTTCTGGTCCAGAGAGGGGAATGTTATTAAAAACACACAAAAAAAATTGTTTGCATAGACAAGTAATACAATATTTTAGAATATAGATGGAAATGGAAATTACTCTACACTGGCTTACTATACCCTGTTTATCATTTTGTATTACAGGTGATGCAGCTGTTCAATGGTAACTAGGAGAAAGGCTTTAATATTTCAGGTTGCTAAGCACAAAATGCCCTATTTATGTGCCTGCTGTTATGACTCATTAAAGGCAAAGAAAAACTTTACAACTGGAAAATGGAAGTTTTTCCTAAACTAATGATTTTGAGATTGAACGGGGAAAAAAACCAAACTGCCAGTAGTCATCTGCTCTCTGTCCCTGTGCCTGAAATCTTACTAATACACTGCAACACTTTTGCCATCAGAGTCCCTCTTAATTATCTCTTTCCCTATAAAGTAAGATTATACCTCTATGTTTGCTTCAGTAAAATCTGAAAGAACATGAATTAATTAGGCAATCAAGGCAAACAACAGAAGTCTCTAAGTCAGCCTGAAAGTAGCAGCAATTACCTCTTCATGTGTTGCTGCTGAGTCCACTGTGATTGCTCATGAGTACAAGGATAAGCTGGTTCTTTCTTAAACAGACTTGTCTGCAAATTAAGTTTCATGGTCTATTGATCTAACACAGCAAGCTGCTTTTTTCTTCTGTGCTGGACAACATCTATCAACACATGCTCGTTCTCTGTCTTGGGTGCTGTTTGTCAGGGTTTGAAGGCAGAGAGGGCAGTAACTAACCCAGCAGATTGCTGCACCCTTACACCCAGCCCTGCAGGTGCCTGACCTAACCCCCAGAGTGCTCGAAGCAGGACAGCCACGTCCCTGCAGCACCATAGAAAGCAGGAGGGATTGGCCTGAGCACAGTGTCACACTTAATTTATTGTTTTGTGTTCCTGCACAATGCTAAACTTTGTCCTAAGGGGCTGCAGGGATTTTGGGAACAGTGCTACCCTGTGGTGAGCTGAACTTAAGGTGTGAGAAGCAGAAGGCTCAGTCCTGCCACTGCTGTCGGCCCCTCAGGTGATTGAAGCCATTTCACATTTCTGTGCCTCAGTTTTCCCCATGTGAATTGGAGAAGGTGTTCTGGCTCCTTCCTAGGACAAGTTACTCCTGAGCCAAGGGTGTTGGTGATGTCTATGTCAACAATTTCAGGAGTGATGTAGTGACTGTTAAAGCCAAGTTAAAGTGTAGTAGCAAGGTTAGAGTGTATGGTTACCTTCACAATAACATTTTCTTCTGCTGCTTTATTCTGCTTTTTCACTGTGATTTGAGCATGGTTACTGCAGCGGGCATTACACTCCCTTTGAAGTGTGATCTGTTTTTCCTGCTGAAATTCAAGTTTCCTTCAGTAGCTACATACTAAAAAGATTCAATTTCAGCACAATTCCACATCAGAGGGGAGAGATGAAAAGTGCAAACCTTTTAGAATCTATTTAGCCTCTGTGTTGCAGAAATTACAGGCCTGGCCCTCCTTAAGGAGCTGAGACTGTATGTCGGAAAGAGTAGAGTAAAATTACTGGGCTAACCCTTAGGGGGACAGGCATTCTGTTAAACACAACAAACGAGCGAGTGCCAGAAAGTTACATCCAGAAGCACAGCAATCATTTAGTTACAGGCAATTAACAATAGTCCTCCAATAGCACAGGAGCAGTTCTACTCCAAGGGAAAACACATTGATTACTGCAGCAGTAGTAGATTGTTTTCTGAATAAATAGCTTCAATTTAAAACAAGATTTGTTACAAGCATTTTGACCACTGGCTACATTTCTTTTTTTTTTTTTTTCTTATCAGGAGACTTTGGCCAAGCAACCCAGTGAAAAAGACAGCTAATTAAAAAAACGCATGTCCTCTCCAAATACCTAGCATGGGTAATAAATACCTGGTTGGTAATAAATACACTCATTTTATACTGCTTCTTTTCTAACTATTGACACATTTGTAAGATATATCTTTGATCATCACCTGGCTCTAATATTTGATAAACTTCCTTTCACTGGGTCATACAGGTAGTTCACTTCTCGTAGCTGGAGTTGTAACAGGAAAGTAAATAAAAGTGTTCTGTCAAAGATTCCTATCTTTTGACTTATGGTCAAAGGTCATGCTTCAGGGACTTTACATTTAATGAACTGTGATAATTTAAAATTAATTTTATTCATTAATTAGTCCTCATACAGCTGAGCTACTAAAAAAATTATATTTCATTCTCTTTTTTTTTTCGGTGATATATAACTCTTCAAGGACGTGATTTATAGCTGTGTATTCAGTTTCTGACCCTTTTTCAAAATCCAATTACAGTCTATCTAAGGCTTCAATTTTGCAATCACTTACGCAGATTGCTTAACTTCATGGACTATAAGTAATCCCTCTGAAGTCAACAGGACTATTCACTGAGCTTCAGGTTAGCACATAAATAAATCTTTGCAACTTTGTGGCCTAAACTGATTTTCAATCTCTGCTTGTCTTGGATGATTTAACTCACAAAGAGATAAGGTTTAGTTAGAGGCAGTTCTCAGTTTGTTTAGGTATACTTTCATAGACTTCAATTATCAAAGAAAATGTAGAAATAATGAATATTATTTGGAAGGGGAGCAGGGACTGATGTGTCACAACAGACAGCATTGGTTATGAATGGGTGTGTTTCTTCTAAAGGAAGAAGGAAGCTGGCTAACACAGGAATACTTGTCTGAGTGTCATTTCATACATCAGCAGTAAAGAGTAGGCAGCGTTGAGGTTAGGAGCAAAGAAACTCAGAGTTTTAAAATGGAGAAATATGTGTTTTGTTTCCCTTCCTCCCCCCCTCCCTTAGTGCAGTATTTGTTATGGAATGGCTGTAAAACAAGTTATCCTCCCAAAGTACAGCATATGGAACTACAGCTTTATACAGCATACACATATACAATATGTATATTGCATCTATATAAAATCTGTACGCTACTTTTTAGGATTTTTGTTTGTTTCAAATTGCCAAACAAAATCTGTTTGTGCCTAAGGTACCTACATGGCCTTACAGATACTGTTGTGAATACTTACTGATGGATATTGTAGGACAATAATACTTCCGATAAGAGTAGGAACAGTTTTGGGTTATTCATTAGCTTGATTATGAAATAGTTTCTTGGCACAAAGTATATGGTTTCTGCCAGCATAGACTATATATGTGTACCTGTAGATATCTGCAGAGCAGACTGAAGCTGGCTAAATTTAGTTGTGGCTTTCAATATGGTTTTCAATGCAGTAGTTTCATTTTATTTATTAGAACTATTAAAACCCATTTATCTTGCTTTATTATTTTATATTAAAAATATATATTCCAGATTCATGTATGAAAAAAAGCTGGTCAGGTCTGGGATTATATGTATCTGCATATATGTGTGTGCAAATGCAAGAGAGGAATCTTGTTAATCTATTCATTAGTATGGCAGGCAGGATATCTGAGGCTTGCTGCTGTTGGATTTCCAGTGTTATTAGAAGAAAGATAGTAAATTATCATAATAGAAGTCTATTCTTGCTGATGACATTTTTATTTCCTCTGAGAAGTGCGGGATACCTGTTCCCAGCAGGAGAATAATTACACTGACTATCTCCAACAGTATGTTAGCTCAAAAGAGGTTGGGAAAAATATAGATGCTGCAATGTTACTGAAGTTTACTACATTTAAATACACAACACTGCATTTTAAAGGCAGTTTATAACACAGGTTGAAGGAAAAAAATTGTCATGGTGTGGAACTGCAGTAATCTCTGGTTACCTTCACCAAGTTAATGAATGGTGTATGACTTAAACCCTTCCTGATTAGGAGAGCTTCTATTTGCTTATTGCACTACAGAAATCAGACAGCCTACACAATTACTTTTTTTAGATCTTCTGAAAGAAATGAATGTAAAAAGAACTTGGAGGTGCTAAAAATGTGGGGAAAAAATTGAGTACCAAGTTCCAAGGATGTAAGTTCATAAAACATGCTGTTTACATTTTTTCTGAGGATAGCATTAATGAATAATTTAGCTCTACATGGGTTATAGGAACAATTTGTGACATTTTCTTTTAAAATATTTTCATGCTTGCCAATCAAGGTTAAAATTGCACTTAGACATTACATAAAGAGAACTATGCTAAAAGTGGTACCGAAGTTGTTTTAAAAAGGAATCTGTTAAACAAATGAAATTGTTTGACATATTTTCAGATGTAAGATTTGTTAGAGGAAAGTTAGATTTAGGCACATGCTGAGTAATCTTACTAACCTTTTTACTGGAGTTGTCTTAGTCCAATTTTCTAAAGGATGAGGAAAACCTAACTGATTAAGACAATGGTTTTATGAATAGTGTCTGTCAGGCAGAGGTCTCCAGTATTCTATTCCTTGACTGATTTTAGATGAGATTGAGTGCAAAAAGAGCAATCACTTTTCGTTAGGTTTGGGGCAAGGAGCTGATATTCGACTTTTGGCCTTATGTCATGAAACTCTTGAGCAAATGAATCTTTGCACTGCCAAGCAAAGTGACAACCTGAAGACTTCTTCAATGGATATAGGTGGATGAAAAATCAATTTCCACGAAATCCAATCTCAATTCCAATTCTAAAATCTGGTGAGGATCTAGGAAAAGCTTTTCCTGCAGTGCAAAATGAAAACTGAACACCTTATTCACTGGAAGGTATACATGTGGAAGGTCTTAATTAACCAAGTGGATCAGAGCTTTACAATAGTTTTGCTTCCATTGAGACTCAGAGATTTGCTGCAATGGTCAAATAATTAGGACCGATTAACTGAAGTGAAATATAAAATCAATTGCTCTCATAGTTCATGTGTTGAGTTTCCATTTAGAAGTTTTAGAAACATTGTGAAGCTTTGTGGTAAAGGAGGATATAACACTTACGGTTTCTTTGCGGAGGAAAAGAACCTCTGGATTTTTTGTTTCTCTTTCAAGTCTTAATTGCCACTCATCACTGTGTGAAATCATGTCCTAGTGACTGAAAATGCTCATGAGATCAAAAACTTAACACCTTCAACTCTTTAAGTAAAAAACCAGATACACACTATTATGTGAATGATGCTGTAATTTAATGTGCCCATCAGCAATTCTATATCATTAATAACCATATGAAGTTAATTCTAGTCATAATTTGCCACTACATTGTACAGGAAATATTAATATGATGTTTATGCACTAATAAATGATGAGTTTAAAGCATGCCCACATACTTGTTGGTTTCCTTAATATGCATTCCATCTAGGAAATACTAACTTGTATATTTTTCAAACATATATTATCATGGGCAATTTCAAACAGGTTAAATCTCTTTTTCTAAACAATTTATTTCAGTGAAAATAATAATTTTTTTGTGTTGATAGAAAAGAAAAAGAACCCAAAACCCAAACCCCTACCCTTACAACTAACAAAATCTGTATATGCCCATTGAGAACAGCTGTGATAGAGGAAAACAAATCAAAAACACAGAAGAAGCCCAGAATAGGAAATTGGACAATACTGTGAAAATGGGAAGAAATGGTAGTAGATATTTTGAAAAAATGCATAAAAGCATGTTACCTGCTTTTAGTTCTGGTGTCTGTCCCAGGAAAAATAGAGGTATTTTATTAAGCTTTTAAAATTGTATCAATACCATTTAAAGAATAAAGTCAAAATAGAATTGGAGATTATTTTTGATTTAAAATTTTACTTGCAGACATGCAGACAAAAATTTCCACAAAAATAATCACACTGTTATATCATAATCTGTATTTACAACACACGCTATGATTAAATGAAACTATGAAGACTTTGATCCAGCATGGAAGTCATACTTGTCAATACATAACACTGTAGAAAAGCATTCTTTTTCCTTATGCACTACATTTTTAGCTACTACATTGATAGACTATGGCCTTTTCTTCTTTAATTAAAAAAATTACGGAAAAAATTGAATTATAGTGTGTGTGTGAATCCAGCTTTTATGTCATCTGCAATATGTGGTCTGCCATTAATAAATTTGTGGTTATCTGCTGTCCATAATGCTCTCAAAATTAATTTCTAGAAGGTTCCTCTACTTGGCTGAAGATTAGCCTTACTTATTGATGGTAGCTATCACCAGTAAGTAACAAAATCAGCCTTTGATTATAATAAGTAGATTCTTTTTTTCCTCAGAAATAAGAATAACTTGTTTATTGTAAAAGAGACAGGGATTTGGTCAACAAGGAGGAAAGGAATGAGAGTTAAAACTCCTTGGTTTTGATAACTCTTTTTTTTTTCTGATTAATTTTTGAACAAATTTTATAGGAATAAACAAGAAAAGGAAACAGCATTGTCATGCTTAAAATGCTTTACTGCCTTTAGCTTAGAGTTAAATGCTCCCTGTGTACAGCATCTGAGGAAATTTAGGAGTCTAAAAATGGTTAGCTAGCAGCAGAAAGACATGCATCATAGTTTTTGTCCACTGGCATCAGAAAGCAAAAGAATCTCAGGAGAAAATAAGGGCTCAAGATGCAGAGCACCGCTGTCCATGGTAGAGGGGGGTACCAGGGGTCCCAGCCTTCTCTCGGTGCTGGGTGCCGAAACTGGGTTCCCCTTTCCTGCTCAAGCAGTGTTGGAATCCAGGGGTACTTTTTTTCTGCTCCCCTCCTGAAATTAATCCATTTCAGGAAATGAGGGGTTCTGGCTTTCCATTCCAGTGCCATGGCAGGGAAAGAGTGGAATCCCACTCTTTCAGGCACTGGTTTGTGGCAGGGACCCCTGTGGAATGGACTCTGCTTGTGGTTTCTGTGAGTTGTGTGTCCCTGCCGGGCTGACCAGCACGAAGATTAAGGAAGATGCATCCAGGTTTTTGCTGGTGATTTAGACTCTGGAATTTTTACAGCTTCATGGCCAGTGTAATTGTAGGTATGCCTAAAATCTCCCTCTGGACTTTTAAGTTTACAGAGACTATACTGACCAGGGCAAACCAGCAGTAGCAAAGGTGTTTGAAAGGCTTAAACTTTGTACCTGAATCCCCACTGCAGCATTTAGCCCTAAATACCTCTTTTCCCAGGAATGCCCTTTATTCAGTAGCAGAGCTTTCTGCTTTGCTGTCCCTTGTGATCCTGGTGATAATGTTCCACAGAGGAAGTTTAAGAAGGATTACAATTTCTTTTTCAGGTATGCAGTAAACATTCCAGATTCAGCACCTTTGTTGGCTTATATTGCTGGGGGGAAAAAAAAAGATCACTAAATAGAAAACCAGGCAACACTAACACCTCTGTAAATGTCTTGGTGTTCAGGAAGCAAATTTTCCTAATTGTTAGGTCCCAATTGTTCTAAGTCAGCTAAATAATCAGAAATTAATAAACAGCTAACTCATTCCTAGCAGAGACTAAATGTGGATCTAAACAAGGAAACCTAAAGCAAAAGGTTGTCATGGTGATATACAGGAGACTAAGCAAGCAGTGCAAAGCTCCTCTTCCTAGGAGACCTGAGAGACTAGCTCAAATTTTTATCTGTCATGCTTAATTTATCATTTCACTGAAACAGTTGTCAACATGCAAAGTATATAGAAGGCTTGTATCAGGTATCTTTTATTTTTTGAGGGCACAACAGACTGTGCTTCCAAATCAATTTCAGATTCAGCCTTATTTAAAGCAGAAAAAATATATTTTGGGAAGTTTTTTGTATTTTTTTGTTTTACTATTCATAGGGGCAATTAAATATTGAGGTTTCTTCCTCCTAAGCATGTCACCATAAGGCCACATACTGTGGTGTGTTGGATTGCTGAGTTGTCCAAGAAAGGAACCAAGGAAAGTAGACTCTTGCAAAATTCATACTGTTAGATTAAAAATCTCGTGGTCACAGAACAGAGAAGACTTATATGTTGTCAGCCTTGGAGCTCTGCTTGTATGGAAGAGAAAATAAGGACTCATCATGCCAGTTAATTAAGTACTGGTTTTAAAGTAATTTAAGTCTTAAAAATTCTTTATTTTCAGTGTTCTATTGATTAATTTAATTATTAAGGACAAGCCATTGGATTTCAGTGTTTCTTTGGGTTAAGCTCTTGCTCTGGGTTTAAATATCTCTGAACTAGGAGTATAAGGCTACTAACTGGTATATTGCTGAGGTTCAATTACTTAATATATTAATTAATTGATAAGATGTTAATTTCTCATCTCAATGAATTCAAGAAAATGTGACAAATGCCAGGCTAAGCAGAACATCTGGTTATTAACATCTATCTGCATCTTTTAAGAAGCAATGGTGACTTCAGAAACATGGCTACTAATTAGTTCTGTTCAATTAGCTGGAGGTACACAACAATACGTTTAAATAATTTGGTCACAATATCTTGATTTCTTGTTTCCTTCTAAACTCAGACAGACTTTGCATGCTACAAAACTAAATTTGTGGAAGACATCACTGCTCTGATATAAATTGTGATGCCATAAATACTTCAGTACCACAGTAAGAACCTGGTTGCTCACCTTATAGACACTCTAAAAAAAGTACAGTAATGGCAGCAAAGTGCGCACACTGCTCCTGCTCATTCTTTGGTCCCTTAAGCCAGCAAGATGCTGCATGAGGGTGGGGAATGTCAATCCCAGGCATGTGGAGCACCCTCTGGGAAGTAAAGTGGACAAAGTGGGTCTGGAAGCCTTGATTTGCAAGAGATTCTCCATGTCTCTGTAATCATCTCTGTGGGAGATGGCTGTGGCCATTAGTCAGGGTGGAATCATGGGATGTGAGTGGTGAGGAGAAACAGGAAGGTCCTTAGAAGTTTCTGTCATGATGTTTCACTTCAGAAATGTTGATGTTAAACAAAAGTGTTAGAAGGGAAATGTCCACCATCAGGCTATGCAGGAACTCCTGTGGCAAGGGGTTTAGAAGGCATTTCTGATAGAAGTAGAATACATTTTTGTTGGGTTTTCAAATATCTGATTATATTTCTTACAGAAAATTATTACAATTGTATAGTGTGGCTTCCTATTTTTTCTCTATTTACCCTTCATTAATTTCAAAGTTAATGAATTATTAAATGCATCTTTTATAGAGATATAATAAAAAGGTGTAATTTTTGTCAGTGACAGCCATAATTAACAACATCCTTTTTGTTTTGCAAGTCGTACAAATTCCTGGGGGAAAATAATCATTGGCTATCAATTCTTAGAAAGCCAAAATTTATGCTTGCATTGGAAAGAAACTCGACAAACTGACCTCTCCTATATTTTACCATATTGTGGAGAAAAGCTGCATATTTACCCCTTTTGTGCAGAAGAATGCTGGCATGCCGGCGTCCATTTCCATTCTCAACATAGCATGAATAATTCCCCAGATCTGCCTCTTCAACAGAGTCAAGAATCAACGAGATGGAAACCTCCTGTTCCCCAAGATGTTCCTTGAGAACCCTGAGAAAAAAACAACCATCACTGCTACTCTGCTTTTATCATAGCGAAGCATTGGATAATCATGACATAATAATGCTACTTACAAGTCACAACTCTCTGGCTTCAAATCTGTCTATCATTTGATGCAATCTTAATTAAATTATATCATGCCCTTTTCTTCCTCACTTCTAATGAGGAGGTTTGGCTCTGTAAACGTTAATGAGAGCTTTAGTTCATTGTCTTTATGCAGAATGATATGCTCACTGATAATGTATCATTGCACACTCTGATGAAGACCCTGATCCTTCAATTCTTGGAAAGTTAGATGAAAGAAAAGTGAAAACAGTTATTTTGGGGTTTAGAGTAACACTAGGAGGCTGGGCCAAGCACACTATTTGTACTCTTTCTGAGGCTCTTCAACAAGCCACTCAGAAACAATGTGTTCCTGCCACGGTCTAAAAGATTATTTCTAGAATGCATTATAAAATTTGATTACATATTATAAAGCAGTGGAAACAACTGGTATACCAGATGCCTCTAGTTCTTACAGATGATAAATAAAAGACTTCCTGTGTAAGACTCCACCTGTCTTCACATTACTTTCTTTCCTTCTTAACAAGATTGTCAGTGGTTTTAGGAACCCAGAAAAGCTCCTTCCTCCACAAACCAAGTTGTGAAAGGGTTCTTTTTATCTTTTTGTCAATCATCAGAAAGCCAAGTCACTGGCTGAAGAACTTGGGAAAAGCTTCAGATGCAAAATATATCTGATCTGATTGTCATGTGCCATTTAATGTGTTGGTCTTGACCTTTACAGAATAAACTTGAAGTACACTCGAGTGAAACCCACTTCCATTTTGCCTGTATCTGGGGATGATCTTGAGTGCCTATGTGGTCTTCTTGATTTCGTTAAAAGAAACGTCTCTCTTACTTTGGTTACACTGAAGAAGTCCAATTTTTAGCTGAAAATGAACCTGACTTTTGATGATATTGATGACTTTTTGATGAGTCTTTTGATGACAATGTAAATGTCCATGTAAGAGGTGAAGAGTAAAATAGGCTAATATTGTTTTCTTATAAATATAAGTGCAGATACAACATCCATGTTTACTTAGTTTCTTTTGTAATGCACTGTCCCATTTTTCTGAGACAGAGTTAATTTTCTTCTCAGTAGCTGGAACAGTGCTGTGTTTTGGAGTTAGTACAAGACTAACGATAACACACTGATGTTTCAGTTGTTGCTGGGCAGTGCTTACCCTAAGTCAAGGACTTCTCAGTGTCTCATGCTCTGCCAGTGAGCAGGTGCACAAAAAGCTGTGAGGGCACCCCTAAGCCAGGACAGGTGACCTGAAGTGGCCAAAGAGCTATTCCATACCATAAAACACCATGCCCAGTATATGAACTGGGGAGAGTTGACCAAGAGCTGACTGCTGCTCAGGAATGGGCTGGGCATCAGTCAGTGAATGGTGCGAAAGTGTGTTGTCTTCCTTGGGTTTTATTCCTCTATTTCTCAATTTAATTGCAAGTATTATTAACAAGATACGTTTATTATTATAATTACTATGATTGCTATTATTATAATCTTTTATTTTGTCTCAATTATTAAACTGTTCTCATTTCAACCCACAAGTTTTACTTTTATTCTGGTTCTTCTCCTGCCCCAAAGGGGATAACAGAGGAGTGAGTGAGCAGCTGTGTTGTGCTTAGTTAGGTTAAACAGTGACATAAACATTTAGATTTGCCTTCATTTCTGAGTTTATCCAAGAAACATAGACTCAGTGATATAACACATACAGAATTATAAATGAAAAAGGAATCCCTTCAGATCCAAGCAAATACTTCATATTGGATAGGTGTTGGTATGCTACGTCAAGCATGTAATTCTCAATACAAACCCACCTCTTTCCTTAGTTTTCAAATGAAGAAACACTTCTAGGAGCAGTGCACAAATGCCAGATCATGTATTTCAGCATATATAAGCAGCCCACATAACAGGATGCTTGGCTCTCACAGACCAAATAACATCCTGGAAAACTCAGGTTTTTTCATGAAGAAGTCAAAATATTCCAAAAGGGAATTTTTTATTTAACGTCCAGTGTTTGAAAATAGGTTTTTGAGCTGTTTTTCTTGATGGATTTATTTTTCTTTATCATTCTAAGTGTCTTAATGGTTATTGTTGTAGATTGTCACAGTTCAAAAAAGTGACTATGATAGAGAATGACTGTTACAAAAAAAGGTATCAGACCCAAAGTGCTCCTGAGTTAGTCTGTGATAAAAAGCATTATATTAACTATAAAAGAATATAGAGTAATAAAAAAGAAAGCTTTATTTTTTACCTAATGTCACTTTCCCAGACTCGACTATCATCCAAATCTTCAATAAACTTCTCCCCTTTCATCCAGTAGATCAAAGGACTGACATCTCCACTATACCCAAAGAAAGCTCGACAGGTTAGATTAGCAGAACCACCTGTTACAAAGAATGTAAGAAAATATGTTATTTCAAAATCTATAAAAAAAAGTTTCATTTTTGAATCAGTTGCTTTTATTGATTCAAAAAATATATTAGTATCTATTTGTCTTGACACTGGGTTCAATAAGTTTTCTGAAAATAAATACAATAAAAATTAAAATGATACATAAGAACAGGATTAATTATTTTTTATCTTTTCACTAGGTTTTCTTTTTGGTAAGGAAAACAAATATTATGGTTTTTCAAAAGGAGATAGCTTAACCATGTTTAACTTAACAAAATTTAAGTTTGTTAAGTTTTAACTTAACAAAACATTTCTGTGTTTTCTCTGAAAAAGATAAAGGTTAGGTAAAACAGACCTGAAATCACATTGTATTAGCTCAGCTTTGCAAAGGTTTCTGCAGAGACTGGTCTATTCCTGTAGAATATCATTCCCAAGGAGCATCCAGTAGAAAGATGTGTGTTCATTGCTAAACTATCTTAGTGGGGAAGCATTAAACACCGACACTTGAAAAAATCACATGTGAACTCATTCTGTAGATTGTGGGACACGTCTCACCCTAAGATTGGGGATAACCATTAGGTACATGCAAAAAGGGGCAGAAATTCTATATATGTACAGCATTGCTTATTTAATCATTATAGTGAAAATTTAAAAATGTAATATGTCTTCACTTTAGTTCATTTTCATTGTATAATCTTGTATTATGTTTGCACAGCTTGGCTTTGGGATTCCATCCAGAGCACACACAGGGATGGAAACAGTACTTTGCACACATTTTGTGTGTCAGTAAGATTGGATAAAACGACAGGGCAGACACGTAGTTAAAGATTTCCCATTTAGTGCTGTAAAGATATTTGTCTCAACATGTACCAACTCTTCTAAACTGTTATGTGCATTCCTTCAGTGGACAATTACTCAGTGATTTAAGGAGGTGGTGTGTTGTTTACTGCTGAGACCAAATTCATGTCGGAGAACACTGTCTCAAAGGCTGCCAGAACAACCACGATGAACAGTTTATGAATACCACAAACGGACAATTACCTCAGAACTCACAAATTCATGCTTTATCCCTTTGAATTTGTATGCTGTATTGTGATTGGTTGTGGTTACCGGTTTCCCATTGGCTGTATATTCCCTATTTCCCATTGGCTGGCTGGTGATGCAATCCCAGCGTCATCATGTGAGGCTGGCCACGCCCCATCTGTATTCCCCTCCTTCCCTGTAAGCCCTTCCCCTCTTGCCGCGATCTGCCCCCAAACTCCTCCCACTTTCCAAGCTCCTCCCTGACCCTATATAAGTCCCATGCTCCCATGAATAAACAGTTCTAGCCCTCATCCCAACATCGGCTGGGACCGTGTCCTTTCTTCCCCTCCTCCGGCACGCGGCAAATTCATATTTTATTTATACTTTCAGTTTTTGATTTTAGGATTTAAGAGCTGACTGACCGCAACTACTGGACAAAAAATAAGAATAAAGCGTTGTTAGCACTACTTCATTCAGTATTGAGATGCCATAAGTCCACCTGGGTTCAATGAATTTTCTTAAAAATACACTGCTTTGGGTCAGGACCTGGTCCTTCTCGAACATATGACATTAATATTTGAACATCTTTTTTACTTTTTCGCATGGAAATAAATGCAGAACACTTTATAAAAAAGAACATGAGTAATTATTAAAGAAATGTCTTATTTATCTGAAATAATTTATGGTTTTCTGTAAAAGCATCTGACTCCTCTCTCTGGCTTGAACTCTCACATCCACACCATAAAAGGTGCAAAATCAAATGTTTGTGTTCAAAATGGGCAGCATCAAGTAATACCATCTGTGCTGCTTTTACAAGCTGTTTAGGAACTCAGTTGCTTTTAGTCATTTCATGAAGTTTTGGGTGGAGACACATGCTTTGCCAGCAGCACCTGCTAAGGAGACAGGAGTACCCCAGTACTTGAAACTAGGATGGAGAGAAGGGTCTGATACAAAATCAAAGAGTATGAAATAGAATCTTTGAATACTGAGAAATTTTTATAATCTCATATAATTTAGAACAAAGTTACCAAATGTAAGATGAGAATCTTCAGTGAGAGGGCAAAAACTCCCTTTCTAAAGACCACCACAGCTCCTGTTTCCGCACTCCAGGGAGCAATGGTCAGGACACCTCCCTGGAAACTCAACTCCTTAATCTCTACACAGCTCAAGAAGTGCCATTTGGAAGCACTGGGGGAAAGATTTTTACAACCTTGAAGCCATTTGCAGGAATAAGATGAGCATCGGGACACCACTTAATGTGGGCCAAGTGCATGAAAACCTGTAATGGAACTTGATAAATATCCTTGCACAGGACATGCAAACCCAGTTTCTTATAGCAGTTTCATTGACGATATATATCAGCTGTTTTTTGTTGTTTGGATGGGGTTTTTTTTTGATTGATTGTGGGTTTTGTTGTTGCATCAAAATTATCATACTTGAACCAGCGAAAATGAAAATACAAAACCTTAAAGGATTATGAATATCTTGGCCACAGTGGAATCTGTTCACTCTCTAAAAGGGAAAATATACCTGCACATCTAAAGACAAAGTAGGCTCCTGTGATAATTGGATAACCCCTGTGACATTATCTACCAGTTTTAGAGGGAAGAGCGCTACCTAATGCATCACTGCCACTTCTTGGGCTTTTTCCAGAGCTTTCCTACCAAGCCAAGGTCTGGTTGAAACTTTATAGCTTTTAAGAGCTGAAAAGATCACAGCTAGAGGAACTGTAGCTTCTGGCCAATTTATCCATGATTCACAGAAATGAGACACCACAGGTGCTGAACCATCAAAGCTCTCCAGGCTCCTGTAGTTAACAGGTACCCCCTGAGAGCTGCTTTTTGCACTGAGTGATCTTTTGCAGGTGAATATTCATGTCCATAGATTTGCTTTTCAAAAATAAGCATCTTCTGTTAAGGGCAAAAAATGTCAAAATTAAAAAGAGTTTGTAAGATTAAGACTGTTTTTCTTATTAAATTCTTAAACAAATTCCACCATGCTCCCACCAAATAAAATATGTAAACATACTTTTAAACATAACAAATAGCAACAAATAACAAAATGTAATGAATAGTTACAACTGAGAAATAAATTTGGAAGACTGTAATGCCACTTAGTACTGTGTTGATTGTAGTTACTCAGCGAAGGCCATTAGCCTGCTGAGGCTTCAGCTATAAATTACCTGTACTGTCTACCTTGACCAATCTCTACAATAAGCCAGTGGGGAGTTCATTAACAGGTCATCAAGAAAGATTCAATGACCAGCTAATGACCAACTGTGACCATTAATGAGGAGGTCTGTTACTCCAGAGCTCGCAGCTCTTTGCAGAGGGCATGGAGTTCACTTGGTGAAGCAAAGAGGTTCACAGCTGCAGACACATGTAAATAAAGGCTGACTGAAGGGCAATAGGATGAGTGGACAGAGTATTTTGGGACCACATCCATCTCTACTCCAGAGCTGCCATCCATAAGAGTGAGTGAATTACTGGTCCATGGGCTGCATTTTCCCTAGAAGTGCACCTTTGAAGTGAGTAGACAGAGGATGCATATTTTGGCAGATGCTCTGCATGGGCAATCTCCTTTTAAGAAGTCTGCAGATTTTTAGAAAACATGCAACATATAATAAATACAACAGCTGCTTTTCTTCATCTTTAAGCTAATATATAAAACAACCTGCCAGTCAGTTAATAGAAATCACTCTCAGCTCCCTATGCAACTATTTCCCTCCATGTGTTTTCTGTGCTGAGAAAAACTAGAGAAGTGATTTAAAACACATAAAAGTTTCATGAATGGATATGTAATTCTTTCTATGCCGCTAATTTCAATTTTCCTGGAAATGTTAGATTATTAGTTTTATAGTCTATCTTTAAAGGATTTTAAATTCACTTGAAATACGCTAAATGTTTTCAATTAAATTACTCGGGAAATTCGTCTCTCTCTGTCCCCTTTGCTGTGAGATATTGTACTGTTTTTGTTTATTTGTGGGTTTTTCATTTGTTATGTGGGGTTTTTTTGGTGTTTGTGTTTTTTTTTTTTAAGTGGACCCTGGAAAATCCAAAGGCTTGAGAGTAGAATTATTAAGTTAAACTGATAATGTTGCTATTAGTATTAACTGATGGTGTTATTAGCACCCTCATAAAAAATAAACAAAAAATCCAAACAATTTAAAGAAAGGATAAAGAGAAAAACGACACTTTTGGCTTCTCAGTATAATTATAACTTTTTAAACTGTGAAATAATGCAATAAAGACATGGAAGAGAACACATAAAAAGTAAGTTCAATTGCATATTTCTCCATCACCCTTATTTCTGAAGCTGAATATGTTCTTACGGTATTGAGTTTATTTTTGTAAAAATTGGAATATTTAGCACTACATGTTCCTGCTGCTCACTGTGATAAAGTCTCAGTCAGCTCTAGCCAACTGGGTTCAAACTAAATTAGTCAAAAGCTCTTTGCCACCTAAAATGACACCGATTTTTGTTGCACAGTATGCTTCCAAGTAGAGCAGAATGCAAGAAGGGGCCACAACAAATCGTACTTCCTTGAAACCAGCAAATCCCTTCTGCAGAGCAGCACGGATTTTGTGTTAATTTTCACCAATTGTCAACATTTGGGGCACTTTGCAAACTACTGCTATGGGAGCCTCAGTCCAGCAGAGGGCACTGTCTAACTTTCGAACATTATTTAAAAAAAAAACACTAAATAAATTCCTAGTGCTTAAATTCTAGTTAAAAACATCAGCCTGCTAAGAACCTGCTACTTGCAATTAGCAATGTTTTGTGGTTAGTGAAATGTCATCTAAGTTACACTTGCACCACTATTCATACAAGTTAGCATACACCATGGTATAGCACCCTTTCTAGCCTTTGATTTGACAGATTCTTCAGGGAAGGACAACCATTTTCCTTGGAAGCAACGATAATATTCAGACATCTTCTTCAACCTCTTTTTAAAAGAATCCACAAAGATTGGAAGTGTTCTAGAGCCATCCTCAACTTCTAGTAATATTGAAGGCCAAAGGAGTGGAAATCTAAAGTGCCCTGAAATGTGGGACTTTCTTTTACTGTGCAATGTAAACCATTTATAAAACTTATGTACAGGAAATACCTCGGTAATACCTACACACTTACAAGTATACCATTTATTTGGAATGTTAACATCTCAAAATTATAAAAGGCCAAGAAAGATGCAATCAAAATCTTTTACACAGGAATTAAATACTGTTCTTTCCTCTCGCATTTAAGAGAAAACACTGACAAAATATCAGTCTTCCAAGCGGAGGGATATGAAAGCTGTTAAATTCTTAGGTGTGACAGATCCACAGCAATTTCTAAAAAGTCAATGACCCACTTGTTTTGCCAATGCTGTCTGCCAAGCCCAGAGGGCAGGCAAGTAGACACTGTTCTGGTTTTCAGAGAAGTCTCCTGTCCTAAAACAGTTCAACAGTTGTTGAAAGCCTTCACGCAAATGTGATTAAGAAAAAGAATTAAATAACAAAGGAAAATGAGGTACCACATATTTTTCAGCCATGGGTCTTGATCATATGATCATATACTCAGGCCCTGTGAGTAATTTCTCAGAGCAGAATGAACTGCAGAGATCCCTCTTGATTCCTTCTTTGCCTACACAAACCATCACCTCCTGCTATGCCTCCCTTCAGTTTACATAATATTTTTGCATCTTGAAATCTTGTGCTCTCTTCCCATAATGTAACTGTCTTGCTGCATGTTTCATATAGGAGATCAGGAAAAACTGAAAAAACAAACCAAACCAAAGCGAAATGAAAGTCTGTTTTCTGAAATATAACAGCAACCCGGGAACTAATCTCTGGGAAAATTCTGGTCTCATCACTGAGTGGAAGGTTTTGAAGTCTTTGGCAAGCAATCAGGTCTGGTATCCATACAATTGTGAAGATGCAATCTGCAAATTAGTTCTACTTTGAATTCAGTAGATGTAGGTTTGAAAGGGCTGAGTATAATCATTCCACTAAGTATTATCATGCAAGCATCATACAAAGGGCTGGATGTGATTACACAGCTATATTTCTTCATTAATAGGCCTGTCCATTTTTTGCTATACTGCCGAGCAGAATGTTGATTGCATGGGAATCTGAATTACATTTTGAATAAGTCCATCAGGCCATAATTGTGTAAAGTTAGAGTACACACAACCATTTCTTCACAGTAAAAAAAAAAACATTAGTGGAAGGTTTTCAACAAGATCAGAGAGAGATTGTACCATTTGAACTTTTATGGAATGTGTAGATCTCACTATTTATTGTATTTATAAAAACATCTTCCTTAATTTTCTGATTTTTTTTTCTTTTCAGTTGAAAAGAAAAAGGGGCTTTATTGGGGCTTTATTAGGGCTTTTTTTGTTGTTGTTCTTTTTACTAAGAAAATACTCCTCATTCACCACAGGGCCAAACTCAGTCACCCACTCATAATTATCCACTGCCATGTGAAAAGCCCTTTGCCTTCCAGAGCTTCCATCTGCTGAATTACAGTTCAACAGCAGGACACTCGGTGGAGGTGTCTATATGTTGCTGCTGACATGTTCCCTGCCATCAGCCCTGAGATATTGGAGTCCACAACACTCTGTAAGGTGCTATACTGAAACATACATGGGAAAACATGATTAATCAAAGGGTATTTAAAATTTGCAGTGGACTGCTTCATAGCTTGTGAAGGAAAAGAAACCCAAATCTTTTATGCTCTGAGTGGGCTCTTTAGCAGGAAGACTGTCAGAGACAGTCAATAAAGACAGAAACCACTACAGCAGAACGCAAAAAAAGAAGTGATGTATGGGACTTGGGGATCGAAATGCCCAGAACATCTCTCAGGTACATAGATTGTTAAACTTGCCCTCATTTCACAAGAGGTAACAAAACCCGTGAACCAATAATCTTGATTTTCCTAACAGCAGGACTCTCCTCTTGATGGATGGTAATGTCAGGCTGATAAATTAGCTGTTCAGCAAGTATTTTTCACTCCTTCCTCTTCAGAAGGAGAGGCTGAAGTGGGACACAACTATCACAAGTATAAAAAAGGTATTGCTAAAGAAAAGGAAGCCACTGCAACTGTTTTACAAGCTTCAGTTAGCTTTTACTCTAGAAGCTGATTTTTTTTTTTAACAAATGCATTTACAAACACTTTTTTACTGTGTCCTCTCTGTGAGATCAAAAAAATAATTTCTATTTTAAAGCTAAGCTGTTTTTAGATATAAATTCCAAGGAAATATCCTAGGTAACAAATATTTCCAATTGAAAAAAAAAAAAAAAGAGGTGGCTCTAAATGTCAAACTTCAGAAGCTTTTTAGCTCTTACAGGCTTATGACTTGGGAGCTTTAAATCTGTTCACTCCATACACAGCTTAGTGTAGTTCAATGTTTTTTTTCTAGATTCTCTTTCAACTATACTGTCTTTGATTACGGTGCAGTGGTTTTTGCGTTTTTATGATGCTACATGGTAAGAAAACAACCTTAGCTAGCAGTTTAAGGTTCCCATTGCATAAAGGAGTCCCATAAAGGCTCCCATAAGGAACTGTATGGCCTCTTCCTGTGCCTCGAAAGAGAGTCAGTAGACCACATCCCTGGGGACGCCACTGCCTCTCAGCAGTCACCACCAGAAAGGCCTTGTGTGTCTTTAGCTCTGTGAAGTCCTGCTCTGGGTTATATTTTGGGAAAAGCAGAGGGATTTCCTGTTTGTCTTTTCACATTTCAGGGAGTTTGCATTAGGCAAAAGAAAAAAAATAGAAAATTATTCAATATGTGTCTCTCTGGTAAAGAATACTTATTGATAAGAAATACGATAAGACTCTGGGCCTCAAGAAACTACAAAGCTGGAGTACTTTCTCTGCTGGTTTCAAGCCATTACAGCACTCACTATGCATTCCTCCTTCCCAAACAGAATCCAGAGGCAAAGCAGCAGCAGACTCAAAGCAGGACTTTGGTGGCTCTCTCAGTTAAACACAGCTGTTGCTAGACTTGCTTTGCTGAGGAGTTACTGGAAAAACACACTTGCAATAGCACAGTTCCTTTCCCACTTTCCACTCTTTTACCTTTGAAATGAATAATTGATTTTTCTTTCTTTTTTTAACCTGAAGAGTGTTGTTCCAGCTCTCACTGTACAGGTTTTCCTGTTCTTTCTGAACAGAATATAGTGGGTTTGCTTTGGAGTCTTGTGAGTGTCCATGTCAAAAACCCATGCTCATAAATCACGGCAGTCAGCTGCAGTCCCAATACCTTCTCCCAGCCTCCCTCTCAGGTGCAGTGCACAACACTTTCCTTACAGACAATAGCAGATGATGTTCTGGATTCTAGATAATGATAAATAACATGCTTTTTTTTTTGAAAAGAGGTTAACTCTGGGCAGCTGTAGCAAACAACTTGCTATGTCAGATCACACTTAAATGTAAATATCTGTAATCTGAAGGAACAGACTTGACAATTCAGTTTACATACAAATTCAAATTCTTGTGGCTTTTTCAGCCTCCGAACTGTTCATCCTCTTGATTTCTTTTGACATAGAATTTAATGAATAGAATTAGAAAATGTATCTTGCTAGAATGTCTCATACCAGCTGCTCTTTAACTGCTTTGGAAAGAGGGAAATAATTTGAGTGCGTACAGTGAATTCTCAGCTTTGGAGTCACATATATATAATAAATAATAATAATTACTTTTCCTTATAGCCTGACTATTCTTTTCTTTTCTTTGCCTTTTTCTTTTTTTTCATAAGAAGTCTACCACCGATTAACTAGGCTGCAAGGAAGCAGGGAGGTATTCTGGAAAATACTTTGGAGATGGGCTGCATATGGAATACTTTTTTTAAAAGTTGAGCTTTTAGAAGTAGCATGCACAGTGTCATCTACACCTGCTCAGTGAGTATTAAAGAAACCGAGACTCCAAATAACAAACAACAAATAATTAACACTCTACCTATCTCTGATCTTTCTCTTCAGCACACACTGGAAACATTAGCAGTTCTAAGACTTTCATGATTTAATCTGTTCCATTAGATCAGATCTTATGATGGAAAATGACATTTGGAAAAAACCCAGACTAGTTTGGGAAACATTTGAATAGGAAAAACTACTGTTCCCATGAAGCCATGTGACACAACAAGATAAATACAATTTAAATATAGTGCATCTATTACGTGAAACAAGATATTGCAATTTGTTTGAAAAATATACGAAACCACTTGTCTGTTCTAATTTTCACCAGGAAAGCCATTAAGAACCACTGAAAACTGGAGCCCTGATGAACTGAACCTGTTGATTACTAATAAAACAGATAAATAAAATCAGCACCAACTTTCCCTTTTACTACAGTAAAGTCTCTGATGGTGGGAAAGTACATCATGTTTATTCATACTGTTTTTTTCTATGTGAGTAAAAGAGTGAAAAAGAGTGATATATATAGGGTTTAAATGTGCTTCTGCTTTAAATTGTGGTGTTCCCACTTTACATCATGAAGATATTACAACAGACAGAGGAAATACTAATGCTTAGCATATCCTTAGAAATAGTTGGCCGTTTAATTAGGTATCACACGGGCTAATATAATTTATATAATTTAATAATCCTACCACATCAAATATTTTTATTGCATAAAAATGGAAATGCATGCTGTATCTAACAGCACTGGGTTTTCTGCTTTTATGCAGTAGTCATTACATCATGTAGTCTTTCTATCTCTCTTGCATGTGTGAGTTAGTCCCGTTTTCTAAGAAAACACTTAAACAAAATCCATTAAAAGAAAACCCTCTAGTTCACAAAGATGCAAATGGAGAAACTTGGTTGTTTCTTCATGACAACTATGCTATACTCTTGGATCATACACATGCTGGAATACACTGCTATTGATTCTTTCCACATGAAGGGTAGACAGGCACTTTTAGATTATACCTCAATATAATTGCACATCGATAGACAACACTTTAGTGAAGGCAGCTGCACAAATACCACCAACAGAATGAAAAGAATCCGGCTACGACTGCATTTGTGCTACCTGACTTTAAAGGAAGTAAGTTTAGAAAAGGGAATAAACTTGAGATCTTGATGCCATATCCTGCTTTCTATCCTGTGGGTGAACAAATGGAGTAAAGGATTTCTGTTATAAGCAGAATTCACACCAGAAAAATGTATCTGGCCAAAGGTAGGATTCCTGTCACACATTCCTGGGCCATGTGGCTCCTCCCTCCAGGTCCTTGCTCCGGATGAAAGCTTCTCTTCTACAGAAGGGCTTGTCCACTCCTCCCAACCCCAGAAGCTTGCCTTCCCTCATTCTGCTTTTGAGATGGGTGAAGACCTGTAGCCTTCATTCCTCTCTACAGAGAGCTGTTCTTGTGCCATACATGTGAGAGGGGGAGAGTTGTTCTTGTACTCCTCAATAACACTTGCTCAAGGACTGGCTTCATGTTGACTGCCACTCTGTAACAGGAAAATGTCCTGGACAGACTGGAGGTGCTGTAGGAAGCAGCAGAGCCTGATGTCCCCATCTGTGTTTGAAGTAGGTGCAGTCCTGGATACTGTAAAATGTGATTCTCCCAAAATAACTTCCTTCTCAAGAACAATTAATTATCAAATTATTTTGTTTTCTTGCAAAGTTTTGGCAAAAAGAGGTGCTTGTGAGTACTGGAAAGTCTGAACAGCAGCAAGGCTGAAATGATTTGTCTTCTTGGAGCAGCCATGTGGGCCTCATTTGCCTAGTCCATCTTCATTCTCCTTTAGTTGTAATTTCCAGGGTTGCACAGCACAGGGTCCTGCCAGCAAAATTTCTGAGAGATTTAGGGCTCCTGTATCTGAAGCCAAATGCCTGAGGTCAGCAAGCAGGATAACAATCCTTTTTACTAACATAATTGTGAATTTCCTGAAGACTTTATGCAACCCACCCTGCTGCTGCATGCCCACCAATATGGTAATTTTTTCTTGTTGTGGTTTTATCTGCTTGGTTGGTTTTTTGTTTTTTTTTTTAATTTTCTAAGTGTTTTGAGAGGCATAGAAGTTGTGGCACTTCTAAAAAGTAGAAGAAAGTGAAGGAAAATTTCACCTTGTGTCATCCAAACCCCGGGAATACAGAGAGCTGTCTACAATGTTGTTTGTGCTTTTAACAGGTTTTGCAGGTCTCAAAGCAAGGACTAAAAGCAGGGTTTGAGTGACAATAGAAATATAAGGTACGACAGCTGCTGGTTACAGGAATAGAGACAAATATTCATTATGCAATATTTATGATACAAACTGTGCAAGGAGAGAGGTGACAGGTCAGTGTCTCTAACAGCACAGGTCTCTGCAGAGGCGCAGGTGCCACTACTCAAGAGTTCTTTGCCCCCCTGCAAGAGCTGAGGCTGCCAGTCATCCCAAGCTTCATGATGGCTTTATAATGTGGGCACCTGTCCACAACGGACCAGGGTAAGTTTTCAAAACCCATTTGCACTTGTGACTTGGAGCTAGAATTTTAATCCAGGTCTGCGCAACAAGAAGTGGGTATGTTAACTCTTGCAGTACATAGTCTCTCTCCTGGTCTAAAGAATACCATTGCAGCTATAGTCTTTAATTTTTATCAAGGTAATAATTTGTAAGTGCTGTTACAAACTACTGGATATTAAAACGAGAATGGATTTTCAGAAAGTGCTTAGCACTGTGTTTACTTTCAGTCCTTTGGCATCTAAATGGCACCCCCCCTCCCCCCTTTAAGAATGGGTCACAACTGCAGACATATGAAAATGAATATTATTTATAAAAGAGTCCAAAATGAATGGTCTTAGTGCATGATTACATATCCATCTAGTTTCCTGTATACATAATGTGCACTCTCAAAGGAGTTTAAATCCATATGTATCTTAAATCAAGTCTATGAGTTATCTGAGGTGAGAATAGTGAAGAGAAAGAAACCACTTTAAAACACTTTAATGTTAATTTAGGATGATTGATCTTCAAATGGAAAAAGTGGGAAAGAAAACAGTCATACATATGGAATCAGAGCAAAGCTGTACTATCCCAGCAACCTGTACCATTCAATAGCATGAGGGCAAACGTCTAGATCAGAGAGTTATAGTCCCTGAACTACACAATCACAGAATATGCTGTCTTGGAAGAGACCCGTGAGGTTCATTGAGTCCAACCTTAATTTTCTGATAGAAATTCTGATAGCATTTATTCTCCAACAGTGCCAATAATAAAAGGCAAGGTCATATTGCTGTCCTCTGTAGGCCGTTAGTCTGTCTGTTCTAACAGGATGTGCATATAAACCAGGACCAGGAATCAGCTTCATTAGCACTGAGACACAAAAACAAAAAGAAAAAAAGCCTTCTGATAGAAGTTCAACAATCTGCTTTTTAAAGAAAATGTGCATTTGTATGAGAAGTTAAAAGACAAATTAATTGGTATGATAAGCAGCTAAGTGATCTTATCCAATTGAGTGCTTCGTCTCCAACTTCTTATTGTTTATTTTCTTCATTTTGCAGGATAAGCAGAGATAGCTATAATTCTAATTTGGAAAGAACTGTTTAGGGTTTCTTTAAAATGTATTAGTTTTTGGAGAGAAAGTATATTAAACTATCCTTCACATAAATTATTGTCCTAAAACACTTTGTAGTGTGAGAAAACAAAGTTCAACTGTTAAATAATGAGGTAATTAAAGAAGTATGAAAAAGAGAGGAAAATTATAAAAGGCAAGGCAAAATTGTTCCTATTCTAAGTAGTCATTTAAAGATGAAGTGAGAATTTTTTTCAAGACTATGATGGCAGGCAGCTCTTCCTTGATGTGAAAGGCAGGTAACAGGATGACAAGGGGTGGTTGCTCCTATACCTTTTCTGTTTCTTCTGAGTCAGTCTGTAAAACTCATACCTGCCCTGATGAATATGAAAGAAAAGCTAATTCAATGGCAACAATAGTAACTTGTCAATGTCCTGCTCATTTTTTTGTCCTAATGCTGTAATAAAGAATTCTTGTAAAAGCTATTTCCATTCTGAATGTTCAGGTCACTGTTGTATGGAAGGAGTAGTTGGGAAGTAGAAAAAGATTGCTGTTGAGCTCCTCAGGGGTGTGCACATGGAAAGCTGGATGATGGTAATGAGAAGATATCCTCTTAAAGATGGGCTACTGGCGCTACCCAGTGACACTGTAATATCCTAAAAGCATGTTCCAGAAAAAGGCTGAGAGATGAGCATATTGATGTTTCTCCTCAAAATCCCCCAACACTCTTGTTGCCCATGTTTCCACAGTCACTGCCTCTCATCCCATCACAATCCTCCCCATCCTAAAGGTCTCCTGCACTTGCCAGTTCCTCCCTGCCTGGAGACAACTCCAGGCCTAGATCTCTAGCACCCAGGACAGGTGAGAGGCAGCCTGAACCCTGCTAACATGAAGATGCATCTTACACCTCTGTCTTCACAGCTAAAGTTAGAAATGCTGAAATCTGCCAAGCCCCTAACAAAAGAGATCATCAAATATTATAAGATTAATTAGCATGGGGAGTTATCAGGAAAAATAAAAAAGTCAACAAAATACAGCAAAACACGGCAAAAGAGATGTGGGAGAACAGGCTGAGAACAGCCACTTTCCTTCATTGTTGAGAAAGATTGTGCTGCTGTACATTTAAGAGTGGCGTTACAATAAGAACTAGCTAAGAGCAGCAGTTTGCCATTCTGAATAAAATGAATCATTCCTAATATGATTAGCACAAGTTACATATTAGAATGAAACTCAAATTTAAGTTTGAAAAGAGCATTTGTTGAAAAGACAGAAGAAAAAGGTTGACATGACATTTTCTGCATAAATGAAGACTCTGAAGGAAAAAAAAATCTGCTTTTTTATATTCATTTTAGGGATATTTCTATTAAAAAGCTATTAGTTACTCAAATGTCACTTTTATGAATAAAATCTTATCTTGGTGATATGGGAGATATTGCAGATGAGCTCTTGTTTGTGTAAAGAGCTGTAAGCCGCAAGATTTTCACTAAGAAAGACAAAAAAATGCAAAGCTACTAACTTACCCTTTCACTAAGGGGGAACATGAGAAGCTTCAATAAATGGTTTAAAACTAAAAAGGCAAATTGCTAGATTGGATTGACAGGAATATAAATAAATCTCACCTAGAATTTTTACAGTTCTGTTTATCAACTGTCTGTAAATGAATAATTCATAGACTGGACACACTGGGTTCAACAGAATCTTACATGGCTCAGATGGTGGGCTGAAAAGCAGAGACTTCCAGGAGACGGGATTTCTTATAAAAAAGAATTTTTTATATTCTTATTTTGTTTTATCGATTTTTTTTCTATCTGCTAGTTTATTTAACTTGAACAGACTAGCACCTCAGAGCTGTTAGCCCAGGACAGTTACAAAAGCAAGGCTGGCCTGTTAGATAAAATGCTGGGATCTCTTCCAGGACCTCTCCCAGGACTTGCAGAATCTGAAGTCAAGTGATATAGGCAGAAATTTGGCAACCCTGTTGGATCTTGACCCACTTATGTTCTCAGAGTTTTAAAACTCTCTTAAGGAGAGTAATGTAGTTGGGGCTGGGGATCCCAAGACTTTCCCTCTTCCTGTCTGGAAACATGGACCTTGAAAGCACAGCTTGAGCTTCTCAAAGCTGTAGCCTGTAGACTGCCTCCCTGTTGACCATCTGAAGACCTAGGATGCAGCAAGATCAGTGTACCTGTCATGTTGAACTGTAAAGCTTCTGCCAAGATGACAACTGGTGCCCACAGGAAATTCAGACTTCCAGCTCTACTGATCAGGTATGAAACATCTTGCATGACTGCCAATATTCAAGACCGGGGCACTGTAAACTTGGGGAACTCCACTGACTTGCCACAAATCTAGAGATGTTTGATTTACCAAAATGCTGTGAAGCCCATTTGTTCTGGGTGAGACTGTCTTTTCCCAAGAATTACTGTCCTCAACATTTAGGTGTAGTTTCAGCTCTGCTACATGTGTTCTGTAGGACTTTGGGATATTTACTGACACTTTCTGTTCTAATCCACCTACCATCAGAACACAGAGAAATTTGTCTTCTGTTTTGTTTAATTAAATACAGGGGCAGCAAGTCAAAGAGATTCCACAATAGAGACTCCCCAGCATCAGAAGAATGAATGAGTAGGCCTGGGTATGTCACACAGTAAAACAATATGCAGGTATAATAGCTATAAAGCTGAAAAATGCTGTATTAGATCATCTGTACTGCTTATTCATTCTGAACCCCAACAGTGTTATAACTGTAGGATGTGTTGCTTACTGTAGATCTATCAATACTGCCTCTTCTGAAGAAATCAGTTTAAAATTGCAATGGATTCTTCTGGGGGAGACCAGTAAATGTCGCTGTGATAACAAGCAATGCTAGTTATATTTGTGATTGCTCATTTCTTCATTCACTATTTCTTCATCTGTTCCTTAAAGAGGTCACTTGTTTTGGCAGGCTACTAGAAGTAGTGTGAAGAAAAGGGAATATTTATCAATGTATTTATATAAAGGGTGTCAAGTTTAATTCAGTATAATCTGTAGGGCAATATTACTTTCAACTTAGGAAAAGAATAAATAAAATCTGAATGTCCAGACACTGGATAGGGCTCTAAACAAATTGCTAGTGAAACCTTAGCAAAAAGCACCCTTGTTAACACTCTGGTCTAAGGTACATTTCTGCAATGAGGCAACTGCTTAACACTCTGTAAGCTATGAGATGACTCATATGCTTCAAATTAAGCATTTACATAACTGTTTATAGGCTGGGGGCGTTGCATCATAAGCTTAATGGAGGAAGAGAATAATTTCTCTCATGCTCATTACACACCTAAAACTTCAGTCTTTTTCTAGAAACCTTCCTGCTTTTAGTAGGAATCTTTGCAATATCTGTTATACCAGATATCCTTTTACTTACTTTTCTTCTCCCTACTGACTTGTAGTAAGCATAGTGCTTTTAGGATGCTTTTGTACCAGAAAGACACAGGTAAAATGAAAAAAAGGCTAAGTAGTAAAGATGCAAATCAGGGAAAACATTTTGTAATTTAATTCACTGTATTAGAGAAGGAAATATATGTGGACGAATATATGCAATTACTACTCTGTCGATCTTAAATTGATATTCCATATCATCAACCTACAATCAAGATGAAATATCCAGCTGCATATAATATAGAAATAAGCATATATTCTTACATGGGTGTCCATGTGCTGTTTAATAGCCCAGGTACTATTATTTGAACAAGTCTTATAATACATCCTTTAAGCATAAATACCACTCTGAGTGGTATTGTAATAGGGATGAATTTGGACCCTGATGGATCTGATGGAGCTATACTAGTTAGAGACAATATTTGCTAGAAGATAAAGATATGAAGAAATTGAAATGTTCATTGTGAATTTAGAACAAACATTTTTCCTGTCCACCTTTAATTAAAACCATTCTCACTTGCATTCTATATAACCAGTGTGTTCCCCATATATTAATCCATAGAATCATAGAATAGTTTGTGTTGGAAGAGACCTCCCAAGACCATCTAGTCCAACCTTTCTGCAATGAGGAGGGGGATTTCCTATTTTTTTCCTGGTTTCACTGTTTTTTTTTCCTCTTTCTGCGATGCACTAGGAAAACCTGGGTCTCCAAATTACATAAACTTTGACCTGTTATTTTTGCAAAATGATTAGTTTCACATCTTCTTTTATGGATAACATTTTGCATTTCTATACTGCCTTTGCATAGACCATCTAGAGCATTCTACAGTGCTCTTAAACAGCACAAAAACTTTTTTGATATAAATGACTGACTTGATGTTTTCTGTCCAGTAGAATACAACTAATACACATTTTTATGATTGCTAGCATTGTGGGAAACCAGAAGAACCACCCAGGCTGACACCAGAACTCCCATCCTAGTCTGGGATTTCACCCACTGTCTTCACAGCACCGCAGTGTTTTGCTTGCAATATGCCATCTGTTTATGGCTGGCAAAATAACCCTCAATGCTACACTGCCCAGCTCAACAGCTGTAGTAGGGTAATGAAATATAAAACCATTTAAGGCTCCTATTGCTATGAGACAAATGCATGAAGATAGTCCCTCTTACTCCTTCTATGCAAAGGTGCGTCACTTGGAGTCTTTTCTTATAGGTGAACAGTAGGGTAAATGGAATATGGGTGTTTTTGTGGACTAAAAATAGTCAGCCATTTCTCCATGGGCCAGTGAACAATTTTCACTGCTCACAACAATTACTGATGTGCTTCTTGTGTTTCTGGCACAGACTACCAAGTAGAGCCCTGTTCAATGCTGCCTGTCTTCCACCACCAAATGCCATTGTGACGACCACAGGAAAAAAAAAAATGTGGTGAACTGGGAAAAGAAATATGAGAGCAGCTTCTTTGAGAGCCAAGATGAATGGTTTAATCTTAGTCAGTTGGAGAAAGTGGCTAATTGTGAGGAAAAAAACCAAAAAAATCAACTCATACGTTGCAAGAGAGGATATTTCTGGTGTTAGGGAATGAGCACTTACTGTTAATACAGAAGGTAGCCATGGAAACACGATGGCTGCAGCAGATACCTTCCAGACCACTAAATCCCCATCGTTTGTGTAGGATATAGTTTTCATACTTCTGACATACTTAGCAGATATTAAACTGATGTTTTATTGGAGCTTGGCCAAAAGACCAGCGAGAATGTTCCATAATTATACAAGAGATTTGGACAGAAGCCAAGACAAATGCTTTTAGATTAAACTGATAATCAGGTTTTATTCACTATAATGTTTTAAAATTATCTAGAATGTATCCCCTTTATTGGTAGATTGAAATATATTCCCTTTGGGAGAGTACTGGAGGAAATATTTGTCCTTATGAAGTAAATACTTATGCTCATTCTCTTCCCTGGATGCCTGATAAAACAGTAGTGGTGTTTTGCCAGCTTTGCCAGTAATCTCTGCAGCTTGCTTGGATTCAATCTATATCTTCTTGTGGGGTGTATGGGTAGCAATTCAGTTTAAATAATAATTTCTTCCTCTTCTAAGTTCACAGAGAACATAAGGTCATTAAAAATATGGCAAGAAAATCCTTTGCTTTTTTATGCATAAGGCGGACTATCCAGAGACTATAACATCATAAGAATTGACCCATTTAGTAATGCTTCTAACTAATTCTTATCATCCTAAGAAAGGCATCTTATGTCAATTAAAAGGTTCGTGTATATAAATTTGCTTGGAGCTATTCAAGGATGATGATACAAATAAGGTGACATTTGTAATGTTGTTGGTAGAAAGGGGAACTTTATGGATGGAATAATCTGGAGTGGGGAGAAGACAGAATTACCTACTACAGGCTCATTAGCAAAGAGAAATAGTCTAAGCAGGATATATTACGTTTCATTTAGAATTATGACAGTTCCAGTTATCCAGGAGATGGCAAAGAGAGAATTCCCAGTGCAATACCATGTAGACCATGACTATGGCTGCTTCTTCAGATATACACAAAGCTTTTATATAATTCACTTTGCCTTGACAAAGGCAATGTTTTTGCAGTGAATATCCTATTTTTGAAAACAGAGGAAGAAAGATGCAAAATTATTTGTAAATTCAGACGAATTTTGGCTGACAGACTAAAGAGAGGCAGAAAATATTGAGAGGGTTTTTTTTTTTAAAAATTAAATAAACTAAGTCAATATTTCTTATTCTAACTTATTTTGTTTTGAGAAATGAGCCACCCTGACAAAGGAAAGACTTTTCAAAGGGGATTAAAAAGCTGGAAAGGAAATGCACCTTATCATTTTGTGCTGAATGGAAGTGTTGGCTACTACAAAGTGAGATACTGCATGACATCATTGCTTCACCAAATATGCCTAAAAAAGGTTATTTAATTTCAAACCTAAAAATTGCACAATTTCTAAGCCAAGCATTGACCCTTGGCAGATTCAAATATTGAGGGTTGAACTGTGCTCATTATTGTGAGATTTCTTTAATGCATTAAATTCCCATATCTAAATTGTCTGTTCACCATATGCTACTCTTTCAGACAAACAGTATTTTTTTGAGCAAGGAGGAAGAGAAAGATTTTGCATCTCTAGATATTTGAGCTCTGTCAAGGGGTGAGATGCACAACCAAACACTCTGCATTCCTTCAAGCCCCTTAGACTTAAAAAAAAAAGAGGAGGTTAAACTACCTCCTCTTGTGTTCAAAGTTCCTTTAAAATATGCCGCATGAGTGACCTGTAACAGATTGCAGGGTTCTGTGATCACAGTCATCTTGTGGGAACGAAAAACAGTATATGGATATTAAATTACAGCGAGCCTAGGAAATCATGGAGGAGCCTGCATGGATTTTACTTGACTTCTCAGTATTCTAAAGTCAACAAACTGAACCCAAGGACTTGGAAAGATCAAAGACCATATGTCAAGAAATTTTTTGTAGATCCCTTCTGATTTTTTTTCTGGGCGTAATATCTCCAGAAACAAAACAAATTTTATAGTATTGTAGCAAATAGAAGTTTCTTTGTTTCTATGTATAATACAAATACTTGACAGAAAAGCTTTTTGATGGTGTGCCAGAATTGAAATGGACTATTAATCCTTAGGCCTGGAACAAAATAAGCTATCTCAGAATATTTTCTGTACAGGTTACTGCGCTTTCAACATCTTAAGTTGAGGACATTTTGACCTTTGTTCTATCACTTCTATTCTATGCAAAACCAGGAGAATTGCTTGTAAATGTCACAAGAATAGACAAGAGGTGTTAAAATTTCCTGAACTATTATGACAATGGCTGGTATTTAAAGTTTAACTTGAATTTTAAATAAAAAAGTTATTTTCTGCCATATTCCATACACGTTTGTCATTCAGTTGTAATCCTCTCAAAACAGGATATCTGCTTTCATGACTGACCAATGCCTGCCATGTGGATCACTCCCTCTGTTTACACCCAATGTACCCACATCTATATGAGCTACTTAGGATGATATTTCATATTAAGTTCTGCTTAGTGATTTTTTTTTTTTTTTTAGTGTTCAGAGTGCTCTAGGGTCATATTGCAGAAGCCAAGTTGAAGAAATGTGCCAGGTACTTGGAGGGGAATGCTGGGATTTCTACCCTATGGTTCATCAGGAAAGTCTTAACCACAAAACATGTTTACAAAGAAATTATCAGTGTAACTGTAGAACTAAGGTTCTACAAAAAGGCAAAATTTTGTCTTTTTGGACAAATGTCTCACAGAATTGAATTTTTGCCATAGAGATTATCTGTAATTAAAACTTCATCAAAATTTTCAATTTCATTTGTTCTTAATTTCTGGAAAATTCCTTTCATTTGTTTCCAAAACCTTACAAGAGTGGTCTCAGTCTCATTCATGACCATTGTCATTGCCTAATTAAGAATAAATGAACTTTATAAAGACAAAAAAGTTAATCCAGTAGAATATTATACTTGGCAAAAATAATTATAGGCTATTTCCAGCACTGTGAAAAAAGTACTATTTTTAAATTCAATTCAAAAGTTTTTATTCATGTGCAGGTCAACATTCTTTATTGTAGTTTGAATTCATATAGTGGGAGCATAACCATGAAAAACAATTTTTAAGCATAATTTGCCATGTTAGACATACCATATATCTGAGTATAACAAAGTAGCTATACAATCTTTGCAAAAAGTAAATGATAAATACTTGGTAAAGGTTACATTTTTAATACTGCTCAGAGTAACTAAACAAATTTCAGATAACCAAAATATATAGAATTAAATATGTAATCTACAGTAGACTACACTCTTCTTTCATTAAGCATATTTGAGTAGTACATGACAAGAAAATAAAGAGTACTGTTTAATGTTCTAAGCATTGGCTTATTTAACACAGATTTTCATAATAACAGGAGACTGTCCTTGGTAATCACAGTCTCTCCAAATCTATAAACTATTAATATTCTTTTTTCTCGATTGGAGAATAATTATCATCAAAAGAATAAATCATGTAATACAATACAACTCCTATTTTAAAGATCCCAAAGGCAGAAACTTAAAAATATCAGGCTTAGCTGTGCCCACATGCTGCCCCTTGTTTTCAAATGGAAATTTTAGGTGCAAAGAGAAAGACACAATCTGCTCACATGCAGCTTACTCTGAAATATTTAATTTGTACAGTTCTGGCTTTCAATAACTAAAGGCTAAGTCTTCAGGTTATTAGTATGTCTACATTTAATATGCCCTTTATTAAACTGTGAAGCATTTCAAATGAGTGACAAAAATGTTATAAAAAGCTATTTAATCCTCCTCCATCTTTCTATCAAATCCTGAAAGGTAAGAGTCCATTAAAATACTATTCATATATGACACCATTCCTGCAAACAGACAACATTAGTCTTGAGACCTAATGTCATTAATAAAATTCAAAGCAGAAAGTGATATATATCCTATAAAATGGGGATTTCAGGAAAATAGATCTTGAAATTCTAAATTACTTGGAAGTTATTATCTTTGTTGTTATTACCTTAAATATATATATAAAAATTCTTTATAATCACCATCTGGATATGTTGGTTTTACATTGTTATAATAGGAAATCTGAAATAGATTGACATAGTATGGTAAATACCGCCACAAGCTTCAAACCTCAAACACATAAAGTAAAAAAACCCATGGATTTAGAGCACAGCCATTCTTTTCCATAGATGTCTGCAAAATCACAGTCAGCTAAAGAGACAATCCATAATAATCTGAAATCAATTTACATTACAAGAGTCATTGGACATCACTGTCTTATCATTTGTCACTATATGAGGCAATCTAATATTCTGCCTTAGCAGGTGCTCCACTCCAATTATTAAACATAATTTGAAAATCCTTTCTTATTTCTAGACTTCCTTTGAAGTGAGATTTAGGAAGAACAGTGATCTGTGGCATTCCAGGATCTGATCTCTTTGAATTAAAATGTTGTAAACATACTGTTCATAAAAAAATGAAAAAAAATTGCCCCTAAAGACCTCCAAAACCCCAAAATAACAACAAACTCTGCAGAGCGTAAATAAGGGTGAGAGCAAAAGGAGGAATTACATTAAAAAAGTCAAAAGGAAATTGTTAACACCTTCAAAGGTTTGGATATTTAGACATTTCTAATAACAGGGAAATCAGAAGTGGAAGAATTGGGTGAAAATACCACTTGCTTTCTGTACCCACCCATGGGGAAAGAAAACATAATATGCCCTTTGACTGATGGCAATTGCTCATGTGTGACAGAAGGAAGGAAACTGTGAATATATCTGTGGGGAAAAGACCAGCAAAACCGAAGAAGACCCGCTCTCGGAAGGAGAAAAAGACTAAATGGACCATAGCCTGACATTTTCAAAAAGATTTTTCCTGTTCTAATAGAGTAGATAGATATTTGTTGTATTAGAATAGGCATAATTACATTTCTACTGTTCATTTGGTTGTTTCATCCCAGGTTGAGCTTTGGTGCACTGCATCACTCCCTTATAAGGTTTACCCCACCTGTTTTATCCCTTGTATGTCACGGTTGCCACCCCCTTCTTCCTTATGTGTCGTGCTCCGCCCTAACTCTGCCCTTAACTCCTCCCTAGCCAGAACCCTCCATCCCTACCCTATATAAGTCTGATGCTTCCCCAATAAATTGGTCATTCCTGCTTCCCCCTTAACAGGAGCAGCTCATCCTTTCACCCCCAGCGGAACGCGGCACGTATCCAGCACCTGCTCTTTCTCATGCCTTGAACCTGTATGTGCCTAACTCTGTTATTTTCTTCTATGGCATTTGTGATATCTGCCTGTTACCAACATCTCTGACCTCTGAAGATCCAGAACACCTCATCTAATTTCTACAGCAGCCTTGTCTCCAGCCATCCTGTAAAACATTACCATAAAACCTGATTACTAAAATTGTCTTCTTTGAAAGCCGTTTTGACCATCAAAAATCCTTCATGCCCTAACTTGCAAGGGGATCCAAAATCACTTTTATTCTCTCCTTATTATTTTTTTTAATTATCTAAACAGCTTGCTGCTCCTAAATTGCTTCAAATAATAAAATCAAACCCAACTTTTTAAAAGGCAAATCTTTCGGTGGAAAAATTTTTTTTTTCAGAATGTGGTGGTGTAAACTTGCAGGCTTATTGTGCCTTCCATTGTTTTGGTCACTCATACTTGGAAAATAAAGAGATGTTTTTTACCTAAATTCCTGGTCCTCCAAACTCAGTGGGATCCACTGCACCATTTTTCACATGCTCACTGTTCAAAGTGGAACAATTTTTTAAAGGTTGTCTCATGAACTGAAAACTGGGCTTATTAGGAAAACCTCAGCATAATCTCCCAGCTGGATGGTGTTTATCTCTGTCACACCAAGTGTGTGATAACTCAGTATTCAGCATCACGCCAGCATTCCTTCACCCACTCCTTAAATGAAAATTAGTATTTGAACTATTTAGCAGTATTGGTACTTGTGTAGAAATAAATGACATTTTCACTTTTTTCTTCAAAGGGCAGCTGTATTATCTCACTGTAGAGTTAATCTCACACAAGTTTATCATACATAAGATATAATTTGAACCATTTAGATAAGTAGTTTTAAAACTGCACTGTTTTAGTTATCCTGAAATACTGTTTTTTCTTCATAACAAAACTCACTCAAGGAATATTAATATTGACAACTTTTTCTGAATATCAACTTCCAGTTTGAATAAGATGTAAGTAGCTACACCCCGAGAAATGAAGAGAACTAGGCTGCCTGTATACTTTACAGCACAAGGTTGAAATTAAACATGTCATTTTTCACCAAAATATTGTTTCCCATTACTGAAGAGAAGTGATGGGCCTGAGAGCCTCATGCATTACAAATCTCATGTGCTTTAAATTGCTAGTAAATCACTTGCAGTTTTGCCTTTAGTAGTTTCTGCCAAGCTCAGCATTTATTGCTTACAGTTGAATACAGCCACCTAAATCATCCATCACAATTTTATAACCTACAGTTGCTTTCCATTTCATACACCAAGACACTGGCACATCTTCAGAATGGGAATGGGTGAACACACTTCCTACACACTGAATAGTTCTATATTGGCAGCTTGATGCAGTGTTTTTATTAGCACAGGGAGAAATACCCACGAGTTTCAGCCATCGGCCTCTGCTGATGATCCCCCTTCTGACTTGAGGGGACAAGATCCGATGCGGAGCATCCCCCACGGGCTGGAGTTCACATCTCCAGTGCTTGCTGCCATCATGTTGCTTACACGTACATGAATGTTTCTGTCCCTCATTGCCCCACACAAGAAACAAGATGAAATATCACCCAGCCCTACCAGAGACACTGATGACCAAAAGAACGCTGAGCAAAAACATTCAGATCTGGTTTGCAGGATAGGCCAGGATTTTACCATGTTTAAATATCCTATTCTCTTGGCAGAACTCCAGTATGTACCAAAGTGTCTCTCTCACTAGTTGTAAAGTGTCTTGTAACTGGAGGCAGCAAAATGTCTGCTGTTAAAGTCCCTAAGGAGGTAACACCTTTGAGAGCAGAGACCCAATATAGAGATGGGTAAAATTCAGTTCTGTGCAAGAGGCCAGCACCTCTTTGTTCAACTGGGGATACTGCACAGATCACGAATCACACAGGAGTTGAGAGGTTCAGAGGCTCTGGGTTTCTGGAGCCTGATAGAGTGGTAAGCAGCAAAAACTCAAAGTTTCAGTGCAGCCACTGTTTTACCAGGTCCAAATTTGATGATAGTGTTCATAGATTTAATTTGGCTTCATCACTTGCTGTTGAAGGCTCTCTTGCCATATATATTTTTTCTTGTGATCCAGGCATATTGACTCTAAACCATCTAGTTTATGGGCTTATTTCAAAACAGTCGTATCCAAATTCCTAAAATGGATTATTTTTCATTCTCAAGTTGCACATTGTCCTTGCATAACAGCAGTTGAGTTCAGAACTCTGAGGTTACACCTTATTACTCCAGCTCTGAGTTTTTCAATGAACAATTCAGGCTGTAGAATTTTTCAGAAAATTCTGCCACAAACTTCATTTTAATGTCTCATCTGTCACCCTCTTAGTAGCTGTCAGTTTATACTGTGTTGAGATGCCTTTTTTTTGGCTTCAATGGGAAACTGAATGCATAACCTATGGAAAGGTAAGGGACCTTTCCATACTTCTAAGTATTTTACATTTTTACAAGCACATTATCTCAACAGCAAAATCATGTCCTATTTGCTTAGAGTTGGTTAAAAATTCCAACAGGGATTACAGAGACTGTATCCAAATGGATATTACAGACAAAGCAAAGGCTCCATCCTCTTACCCAACAATTGTAAAGTCACCTTGACACTGTCTTAAAGAGAACAAGAGGCTTGTTGCCCCATAATTTGCACTTTAGCTGCTGTGGAGATGGATACTTAGTGGAATTGATAAATAGTTTTGCTGCAGATATGCTATAAGTGAAATCTATAATCAGTAATAATCATCACTATTAATCATTAGTCAGTTGCTAATAATTCTTTGGCAACTAATGACATCCACCTAAGAATTAATGAACTGTTCAGTATTAACTAATAGTTTATAATCTATTATTACTAATTACCTAAAGCAATAAACTTCACAAAGGGATGTTTTTCATATTTTTCAACACTTTTTCATATTTATTTTATTCCTCATACTTTTAAAGGGGGAACTCCTGCTCCTGGTGATATGTCCTTGGATTCTTTTTGTTTGGGTCAGTACCAGCCTATCACAAATAGACTTAATTTTTAGCTAAATTAATTTACTTATTTTTTCCTGGTTAATTAACTCACTTAAATGGACAAAGATGTTTTTTAAAAAAATATAATTTAAAAGGGTTAAAAACCCCAAAGTCAGTCACTGAGTTGGTACTTCATTATTTGAATATAGCTTTTGGCATACTCCAAATTACCGAGTGTCACTTCAGGACATTTCAAGATATCTTCAATATCTCTTCAGAATTCTTCCTTTTTCAATGTTCTGATGTACACCTTTAGCTTTCCTAATTTTGAGTATGAAAGAAAGGTCTACAGTGGGCTAATGGGTTGTGCCACCCAGAAATAGGAACCCCTATTCAGCATGCTGAGGTCTATCCAGGCAGAGGCAATCTGATACTTAGCAGATCTCACAGACTAGTATGTGGAGAAGTGAAGAATAGAGTTAATGGGTTTTTTTCTACGTATATCTACAGATTTCTGAGCATATTTCAGAGTCCAGAGGGTCTGTCAGGAATATGATCTTATTTTCTCTGGGCATTATAGAAAAATATTAAATTGGAGTGAGTCACACTGAGCATTCAGGCTGTAAAAAAACATTCAGGCACCTTCCTCACGAAGACTTCGTTAAGTAAAAATGATCCTGAGTTTGTTAAGGAAAACCAATATTGATATTAATTTCCATTTTTTAGTTCTAGCTGCTCCTGCTCACTAAATTCATACAAAATGGGATAAAAATAAAAGGAGAGTGAATGTAATAAAACTTGGAAGCCAATGTGTATTATCTAAGGTTTGATTGTGTTCATAGATGCATGCAATTCACTTTTTAATATGACTAATACAATTTATTTCTATTGAAAGACCTTAATTTAAAAAAAAAAACACCATGGAAATTCAGAGACCTATATGATGACTCATTGATTTAGGCGAAAAAAACCCACATAACACTCAAAAAATACAAAACCGAACACACAAGAAATAAAGTTGCTCAAAACAAATCCCCATTTTGAGTTGGTCTTCTACAAGTAAAATGAAGTTTTAAATAATTCTGAGCTGAATGTGCCTGTTTATATGGTAGATGATTAATGACACATAATGTGAGGGAGATCTCTGAATCTCCAAATAACTAACTTCCAGTTGTATTTTGGGTCTTATCTTTTAATTTAAATTATAGAAATGCTATAGCCTTGCTGGATATGCTTCAAACTATGTTTATTCATCTGCTGTTTAGACCATAGTAGCTTTTCTGCCTACACCTTCATTCAAGTAACAGGAAAATAGAAGGAATAAACATGGTATAACAGCTGGTATAAATCAATGAAGCTTGTCTGTCTTCTGTGGAATGACACCAATTTATAGCAGCTGAGGATTTGGCTCTTGGAGCCAAGTTATGAGCCAGATGAGCACAATGGGATGCAAAAAAAAGGCATAATGTGGCCATAAATTTGCTCAAAGGCTCTTCACATTTCAATGATATTCCCTTTGTAGAATTCAATTAGCATTGCTGTTTCTACTCATAAAATATATGCTCTTCCTGAATAATTTTTTTCTTGTTCTTTTACACTATCCAGAGGCCAAATCTTACAGCTGCTGCTGAGGCTAAATTCTATTGATTTCACAATATGCCTTCAGTACGTAGTATGGACTATTTGAATTGCTATGTTGAAAAATATGAACTTGGAAAACATTGTGGTAATATTCTTTGGAGTGTGGAATCTAACATTTCTCAGATGTCTCAGTCCCTCAAAGGTTCAACCCACAAAATGCTGCTTTTTTGCAGTCATTTTATTTTTGCAATTTATCAGTTATGTTTTATGTCATGTTGGGTTTTGTGTTCTGGTGTATTAAAAAAGGGTATCTGTCTGTGTGTGAAACATATGCTATAAATCAACAAATAACATAAAAGAGAGTCAGAACCACATTTTAAAAGATTCAGAACAAAGTATCTTATTTACTGTGTGGTAATAGTGAAAAAAAAATAAAATTACATGAAGAGGTTTTTCAGTCTTTGTTGTAAAGCAAGGGAAAAAGTAATTTAAAACAAGTTTTCTTTTAGTATGCCATTTGTAAATCTCTGACTTTAAAGATTTATTAGAATTTTCAGTGTATGTAAAGTTCAAAACTAAGAAAAAAACATACAAACCGCAGCAATATATCCCCACTGTATTCATGCATTTTCCTGCCCATTTAATCTTAATAGTCAGTTTGAGCCTTTTGACTGAGTCAACAGCCTAGGATGAGCAACAATTGTGACAGTCCCTTCTCTGTTCTTCCCAGTCTGAAAAGTCATGGCAATTGCAAAGGTCAGATTGTTATTCTCCTCACACGCTGCCGTTAGCTGCATTATTTAGGTGCTAAATCAAGACTCCTTTTCCTGTCTAGGAATATCACAAGAGACTCATATCTGCATCCCAAGAGTGGCTGACTTTCTCTAGCCTCTTCTGTGGTACTATCATGAAAGCTTTTCAGAAACATACTGCAGGAAAGAGAGAAAGCCACCATTCCTCATGCCACCCTAGTATTCCACTGAGGGTACGTTATATGTTTGGCCTTTTCCCAATTACATCTCAAATTCAATCTTTGATTTTGCCTGTCCAGCTTTCTCTTTCAGCTCATTTTCTTTCCACACAGTTGCTAATGCAACAGGTGCCCTGTGTCTCCCCTTTCCTTCAAAATCCTCCTTAACAACCCTCCTTAGAGATTATCCACAAACTCTAGCCAGGTGGTTTCATGGCATTACTAAGAAACTGGCAGGAATGTTAAAAATACTAGACTAGCACAGTCCTCTGGATATGAACCTCTTTAAGAAGAGAAGATTTGTCATAAGTTTTGTGGTCAACATGCCTGTCCATTCATTGCCCATCCACTTTGTAAATTTTTAGGGCAAGACCTATGTCTTTTACGTTCTTTTGTATTCTACAGCATGTGGAGCTGGATGTGATTTCAATTTTTTCCATCCATTCTCATAATCTTGCAAACATAAAAAAAAAGCCTTGCAAATTTTGCAAGTTAATTTAGGCTAAACCAATATTCAAAGAGAACCCCTGTTTTTATTTGCTGTTATTGACTTCGGAAGTGGCCAGGCAGCTCTAAATGAGCTGCAGCAAATTTTGGATGGTTTTATCTGTTCAGATAAATTTCAATCTGGTTCTTTATCCATACATCAGAAATGACATTTTTTTCTCTTTTCTGTCAATGACTGTTACATACATGAAGAAATAGGTATTTTAGCAAAAAAAACCCCAGTTATGTACATATGATTTTCCTCTGGTCTTCCTTCTGTCTTATCTGTGGCCATTTATGTCTGTACAAAACGAGCTTAATGATTCTGTTTCATCTTGGCAGGATTTTATTTCTGCACTGCTTGGTAAGCAGTCTATAAACAACAAGCATTCAAGCACACTTTCCTCTCAACCCCTTTGTGCAACTACGGTGCTAGCCTAAGGATTTTTCCTCTTCAATAAACACAAGGACAATCTATTTAAAAAAAAATCCAAACTATGAAAATAGAGGCTAAATTTTAGTTTCCATTTAATTTTATTTTAGTTTCAGTGATACTTGTTAGGCTCAGAAAACACAAACAAAAAAGCCTTTACTTCAGTTACCCATACTTAAAGCTTTAATCCCGTTCCAGATTGTAAGGGAATTTATTCTAATGCTCTGCCTATATGCATGAACAGAAATCACAGGAGAAGCTAAGAAGAGATCTTCTCTTCATCAGGCAGGAAAAGAAAGATAATTTTATTTCCTCTTATCACAACTCAAACTCCCTCAACAGCAATATTTGCCAAAAGAATATCCTCCAATCCCATTTGATTTTTTAATCTGATACTACTGGTTACCTAAATAGTTTGAAGAGACTAAAAGTGGAAAACAGATTATTCACCAAAACCATGAAAGTCAGGTGATGATTTTTCTTCTATATTTCAGCAGAGGCTAACAAAGTCTGCAAATAACATACAGTTAATTTTTTTTTCAAATTACCCTAGTAAATAGTTGGGATTAGCTACTAATATGTACTTTTGACAGGTTTCTGTGGATCTGGATTTTGATCATTTGGCAATTTTAAAACAGGAATTTATATGACTTTACCAATTTACTTCTGATAATAAGTTTATAAATGACTTTGAGTGAAGGTTGTGAGGAAAGCTGTCAGATTTGATGTCCAAATTATTAATATTTGATTAAGAGGAAATTTCAATACATAGTTGTGACTACGTAGTTGCACAGTTGCATACATAGGTGGTTCATTTTCTGTCATTTGAGTGCTACTATTCCATAGTTTTTCAAAATAATTATATGCCTAATGTAATTGATTTCTTCGTCTTTGTCAAGAGAGGTTCCTTAGAGCAAGAGGAACCTCGCTTATGAGGGATGTAGAATTTTGGATTGCCTGAGGTGTGAAAGAAGAACATTATAGGTCATGTGCATTCTTAAACATAAACTGTTAAATGCATATTGAGATGCTCCGTTAGATGGCAACTGAAATTCCTATGGGTGTAGTAACATAGTATTAACATACACAAAGGGCAAATATTTTATCTTTTAAACAGTTTCCAACTTTCAAGAACGAAGGTAGAATGAAACACTGAATTTGCACAGTGACAGTTCAGATCCTTATAAGAACATTTTAAATAATATTTTCATGTAAATATAGATTTTGATTAGACAGTAGTTGGCAAAACTAAAAGATCAATGAGTTTACCAGAATAATAAAGGTTTTAGGGAATTTAATTATTTTTTTCAATTTTATTTAGAAATTTTTTGCTCTTGTGATTTTAATATCCAAATCCCTAAAATAATATTAGCATCAAAAGCCACTGAAATCCACTTGTGTGTTAAAGGTTAGGTATGTATTTAAGTGTTTCCTTCATCCAAGCACTTCATGTATTTCTACAGTCACACATTCTTATACTTTTTGTGCTTCTTTTGTGCCTTTTTTCTGCTTTTACTCACAGGTCTGTGATGTACTCTGAGAACTACAGTTGGAAAGAGGCAGCTCAGTTACAAAGTTCCCTGTAGCTGTTTGTTGTGTTATACTACAGTCTAACATTTCCTGGGGAATGGTAATATCTCTATAATGTACTTGCATGTTTAGTACAATTGTCCCAGGGCACTAACACAATCAAAGACATACATAAATAAATAAACAAGAAATCCAATATTGCAAGTCTCTTCAGATGTTTTGATATGACTCATTTTTTTTTAAATCTTGTAGGCAATTGGGATTAATAATCTGTTGCTAAAGTTTTACCTCAGATATTCAGCCAAATATTCTTGTGATTGAATTATTTATAAATATGATTTATTATTCTTGGGTTTGATTCTTGATACTTCCATCATCCTGTCTTTGCTTTTCAAACTTACGAGGATGGGAAAACTTTTGCTCCATGTGTCAGTATGATTATTTCCAGTCACTGAGTTACACATAAACTGTATCATCTTGGTGTGTTGGACTCACTAAATTTTTAGGACCCCTGTGTTGAAAATCTGTCTCATAACAGCTGGATTCTATGCACAGGCCACTGATTTCAAGCAGGTTGCAGATAAACTCTATGCTTTTTTATCTTACATCATTTTATGACACTTATCTGCATGAAACACTAGGGACATTTTACAAGCTCTTTCATACCTTTGGCTACTTTAAGTATGCATGATGTTCTAGCCCTGTTTTTTAGCTATAAAACTAGACAAATTAAACAATTTTTTTCTCTGAATAGTCAAGCTTTTAGGAAGTAATTTAAGGTAAAAGGATATTCTCAGATGCTTAGGAAGAGCCTTGACCTCACCTTGGTTTCTTTAATTTTTCATTTTCCAACCTAAATTAATCTATTATTCTAGGATTATGCTTTTAAAATGTTTAGTTTCAGGGATTTGAAAATTTGAAACCATGCTATATTTGACGTGGGAGCACTGGGTAAGTGTGTGTCTGTAACAAGCCAAGTTTTAGACAGGTAAAGACTGGTAATGCAGATCTTTCTTTGATAAATGTTTGTTATTCTCCTACACGAAGCTGTTGGTGGATTTCTGTATTGATGGACCAAGCTGTCTGCCCTTTATGGAAGGGATCCCATGGTGAAGATAGGACAAGATTGAGTATCTGGAAATATGTCCTTCAATGGCAAGGGTAGAAAATATGATAATAAGGAAGAAAATGCTTATTTTCTGTGAATAATTCCCAATGCTCTCAAACTTGTATCCTGGAGTTTTTCATCATTGTTAATTTTGATAATTTAATATGAGTTATTGCTTCTTACCCCCAACCTTGTTTGATGCTCGCTCAGGGCACTGTGAATGCTGTTATATGGGGTTCAGTATTCTGCCTGAAAATAGCAAAAAAGCTACTTTGGGGCTTGTGAAGAAGGATGATATTGTATTCCTCTTGCCTAAGCAGAAGACTTCTGCCTGGCTTTCCCTGAACAGTTGTGCAGCTGTGGTAACCCACTTGATACAGGTAGGTAGAGCTAACAGTCCTGTCCTTAAGAATCACATCCATATGCTGGAACAAATAAATTGAAATTATTGTGGAGCTTTCTTGAAGATACAAATCTGCAATTCTCATCATGGCTGCTTCTGCTGCCTGTCCTGGGAGGTGCTGTTGACAGCGTGCTTGTTTATCTTCCATATGGGCTGTGAAACATCTTTCCTCTGCTTTTCTACTGTCTCATCATAAAAAGCTTCATCTTGAGTTCTTTTAATAGCACACAAACAACTTGAGGTGGTCATTAAAGGTGCATTTTTATACCTTTTCTGCAGGGTTCCAAGATCAGATTGTTATTTCAGCTGAAAAATTTTGGAACAACTAGTTCTCTTTTGAAAGACTTTTTTACCTTGCTCTATAAAATCTGAGGGTTTGGTAGTATTGGTTTTAAATTCAAGTCTTACTGTGGATGATTGATAACTAGAATGAGCATGCAGAACAGAAGGATTATAGAGAAAAATACTGTAACATGTAGGAGGTCTGAAGGGATTGACATACAAGAATAAATTAAAATTTTAATATGTGTAGAGTAGCTAAACAAAAACTAAGAAGGGATTGATAGTCATGCAGGGAGTAAACATAATAACTTGAGGCAACTGAAGGAAATTAATCAGAAGAAAAATTAGGCAGAAAAAATTAGGAAAAGTAGAATCAATTAATTTCCCCGAACAAAAGGGGAATTCCCAACACTTCAAGCTTTAAACCCAATATAGAGGAAAAACATAATAGGGTGTTCTCTTGGGAGAATTCCCTCGTTGCAAAGGATATTACTTTCTGACCTACTAGACTGCTAGACTAGACTCTGATTCCTTTTTATCACCAATTTTTCTGTACATGTAATTAACTTTAGGAAGAGTGCTAGTGAAAATGCTGCAGCAAATCCTGTCGTATACTGCCTCCTTATTTTCATATGGACAAAGGTGGTAACTATTAACTGGGACAAAATATAGGAAATTTATACTGATTCTGTGATTTTTAAGAAAATGACAGTAGACTATAAGCCAGGCTGGAAACTTCATGAATATTGAAATAAAATTATATTTTTCCCTTATTGTCTCTACTTTGCCACCTGTACACTGTAATATCTGTTGCTCATGAGGTTGCCCAGAAACAGGCTTTGGGAATATATTGTCTCTTGAGAAATATAATTAATTACTATTGTTTCTCCCAAAGGATTTCACTTTCAGATCATTTATTTTCTAGAGTCACTGATGAGCTGCCTGGGAAAATGAAACACTTGAGTTTAATTACCAGTTAAAATTATAGCTTTCTAAGCAGGTACTTCATCTCATAACCTTTTTAAAATTGTCACTTCTTATGATATAATATACAGTTATTTCTGCTGCCTTTCACATTGTTAACAATGTCTTACTACCACTTTCAAAGCAAAAAGAATATAAATGATTGTGAGATGACTTGTGTGGCTTCAAAGTGCCCTAAACAGCACAGTTTAAGCTCTCACAGATGCTTACTTATTTTCCCAAGACCAATGAAGAAATGAAGAAAGGAAATGAACATGCAGATTACCAGAAATAACACACTGACGTTAAAACTTTAAGGTATTTTCAAATATAAGTTTATAAAATCTCATGCAAATGAGACAATGGATATAAACTGCATTAATAATTTCAGTGATGCACTATCATGACCACTGAATGTAGCACTTGAAGGCAGATTCCCAGTGGGGAGAACACACCCTCAGGACCCGAGCTCTGTTCTGCAGTGTGAGCATCTGCAAGGTAGCATCACTTAAAACAACTATCAACACAGCAACAAAAAGACTGAGAATCTCAAGAAGTAATATTTTAATCACCAGTGCTTTTATAAAATCAGATTCTCTTCCTACAAAAGAATAGCTTTCTTCTTCCGCATTAGCTTGTTTGGGTATTTACAGACATGTTATTCTTTACATTCCTTATGCTTTTTAATTAAATAGAGTTGCATCTGATTAATTAGCTGAACCAATAATTCTTCAGTATTTGACCTCCATCTTCTATGCTACCACTCTCATATTTTCTGATAGAGTCTTTGCTGCATTACTCTTTCTCCTAGGAGATGGGAGAGAGGAATTCAGTGGTGACGAAAAGAAGAAAATCAGATTTAGGAGGTGACCACACCAAAAGCCCAGCTCAAAATGCAACATTTGGTCTACTCCAAGTAGGAAAATGTTTATTGCTATGACCTTTACCTTATAAATCTTTGTTAATTCTTGTATGTATCTAAGCATAGTTCAGGAGTCTTAGCCGGCAATTTTATTTTTTGCAGTTATGAATTAGAAATATTGGAGCTAAGGAAGCTGCTAATGAGATGGAGTTGTCATAAAGCTAATAACTGCATATCTGCATTAAATATGATAAATATTTTATTTTTCAGGCATGAATAAAATTTATTTTTATTAATGGAATATGCAAATTAAAGAGACGAATATTATGATTTGAAACCAAGTCCTGTTTCCATTTGTGTTATGTGCTGCCTAGAGAGAGGGACATCTATGAGGAAGATATAGGACCATGCAAGTCTAAGGTCAATTCTTAGGATCTTGACAAACCATTTGATAATGTGTAGTTTACTGAGTTTTAAAAAATACATGCATAAATTAGAACTGGAATCTTCAGCACCATTACTGTTCGTCTAGCTATAACAACAAACAACACTGATTTCAAATCATTGTAATCTTTTCACAAATAAGAAAAATATATGATGGTCAGTTGCTTGCTTACATATTGCTGACTACATATCAGTTTACTCTTGTCTCCAAGAAAATTAAATGGTTTGATTTATCTAGAATTCTCTGTCTCCTCCACTGGAAAAAAAAAAACAAAACAAAACATACCAACCCACCAATACAAATCCATCAAGGACACAAATGTCTCTCCAATGTACTGTCTATAAACTGCACCGCATTTTTTATTTTCCACACTGGATAGATAAAAATTGTGTCAATTATCTCTTCAGTTTTACTTTTGTTGGGTTTGGGCCAACATGGGAAAAAAAAAATTGCTGAAATCAGCTGTAGAGATGCGCGAAGGGAAAAATAACACATGCACACACGTTTATCCACTATCTTACTGATTCTGGGTTGGTTATTCCTTTTATTGTGATTGTGTTGGTTTCCAGGTTGGTTTCAATTGTTTTGATTTCCATGTTGGTTGGGGTTTTTTTCAGTTTGTTTTGTTTTGGGGGTTTTTAAATTTTTTTGTGTGTGTTTCTATCTCATACACAAGATATTTCTTAAACTTCTTCTCATATATTTATTTTTTTTGGTATAGTTGTTTATTTTATTTTCTAGATCTGAGGTGTCTCAAGTGAGCAAATACTCAGAGGAGGGAACTTCTCAGGATGAAAAAGGGATGTTGTAGATAGTTTTGTATATCATCCCCTCCTGCCTCCCTAGTCTCCTCTTTGGTCTTTATTAGATTATGTTTTCAAGTTTCTGAAGGTTTTACTTGACCTGACTATTAATATTTTTGAAGGCAAAAGTAACTTTTTCTTTAGCATTTATGTCATTTTACTTTCAGGAAGACAGGGGAGATAACATTATCCTAGTCATCGGGAAGGATAATGAAATCTTAAAAATACAAGGATCCAAATTATGATGACAAGAAGAAGTACATTACATGTGAATGTATTGAATTAAATAGAATTCTCTGAAACATAAGGTCACAGCATATGATATATCTTATAAAATATTTTGCACAAAGGATGGATTATGTGTCTATTCTTCAAGATCTTTATAGATTCTAGATACAATAGTGAGGACTTCAGCAGTGAAAGTGCTTGAGAGAAAACTGTTTAAGACTTTGATTAGGAGTAATTCACGAACAGAAGAAATGTCTTAGAACAACAAATTTCATTCTCTCATCTTGTCAGCAAATAGAGTCAATATCCTAAATGCAGCACTCCTTCCTTAGGATGGAAGTCTATACCTTCAGGTTTAGATTAAAAGTTTTGCTAAACAATAGAGACTCAAGAAATCACGGTAACTTTTATCTAAAAGACACAAGTGAAAGAACTGGAAATGTGCTTGCTATGTGTTTCCACTATACGTTTTGTCTCAATAGACCATTACTGATCCTTGCAAGATGGCATATCCCTCCTTCAGAAAGCGAGATTTCCATAAGACATTTAGAAAGCCAAATTTCCAAAGCAGCTTCTCCCATTTCCATTATAATTAGAGTGGGTGAGAGCTAATCTTAAGTTAACAAATTTTAAAAAAAACTGTTCCAGTCATTGCAGACAGAGCAAGCTGAAGAATGTTGTCATCCATTTTTATATGAAGATACAATAATGTCATCTGTTAGGCAAACTAGAAATAGTCCACATTAACCAAACGACGAATATCTTAACAGTGAGGATTTTGATCTGCTCCAGGCATTTTACAGAGTTTGCTTAAAACCCCAAATCTGTTATTTTTCTTAGTCATCAAATATGCCAGACAGGAATGCAGCCCTTTATATATTAAAAAAAAAAAAAAAGATATTTTTCTTGGTTTTTTTCACCATAACAAGGGAAACCAGGAAGGCAACAATTTTATCATTATTATTTTGACTGTGGTAGCTAGGCAGGATGACTGCCACGTTTCTGTTGGCAGTGCATAAGCACTGGGACAGCGTATTCCCTACCCTTCAACATCAAAAGTCACAAGTCACTAAGTGGGAATCAGACCCAGCAGCTTCTCATTTCACAGGAATTTCAAATTTTAGGTAAGAGATTCTTTGGCAAAGCTTAGACCTATAAGGCTTTCCTTTGCCTTCTGTTTTTAGGAAGGAAAACTCTCACTTGCTGCAATGTATTTCAGACCTAACTTGTTTCCTGCATTGCTCACAGAGGGATGCGTTTTCCTTGTTCCAGCCTATCTCATTTGAATGTGCTGTTGGTGTGATAATATACCATCATCATTCATTATTAATTGAGGTGCAGTGAGTCAGCATCTTTTCTGTATTATTTTCCATCTCAGATCTTGCCCTGCAGAGGCAGCTATTGAGCTGTCAAAGGCAGGAAGATGTTATAAGACCTGTAATGCCCCATAACTTTGACATGCAGCTCTCCCAGACACCTCATTCAGGCAATTAATATTTTAGAAGGGAATCAGACAGATGAGTAAGTGAATTAATTCATATGTTCTTATTTATGAAATGCTTGCTCCTAGATTCTGTTAAAAATTTGCTTATTAGAGAAATGGAAATTTCCTTTTATGAAATGACCATCAGCCTCTCTCTGCTGCAGAACTGGAGCTGCACAGAGCACACAGACAATTGCACAACCTCCTTTTGAAGATCAAAAGCCCTGACAAAATTGTCCCAGTCTCCTAACACCATTTGTGTGAGCAGATATGCCTATCATGTAAGAATAAAAAGAAAAAAAAAAGTAATTTATTTTATTTATGGCTCATTTTCCTTGAACTTTAATTAACTTCTAGAGGGTCAGAAATACCGTTTATGCTTCAAACAGAGCTGCTTTACGCCTTTGAGATACTTGGATTCTTTTAACTTGTTCCCTGATAAAAATATGGTTGTGTTGAGGCCACCCCTCTATGAAATATTGTTTCTTCTTTCTCTGCCCATCTGAGACTCCCGTCACTTGGAATATATTTGTTTTCTGCAAAATGTTTATCTATCACAAAAACGGACTGTGGTGGGCTGACCTTGGCTAAACATCAGGTGCCCATTAAGACACTCCACCAGTCCCCTCCTCAGCCTGACAGTGGGGGAAGAAAATAAAATGGAAAAAAGTTGTGTGTCAAGATAAAGGCAGTTTAAAAAAGCAAACCAAAACAGAAGATTTTTTTTTTCTCTACTTCCCATGAGCAGGTGATGCCCAGTGACTTCCCGGGAAGCAGGGCTTCAGCACACGTAGCACTGCTCAGTGGTAGCCAAAACACTGGCCTGTTGTGAACACTTTTCTAGCTACCAATACAAAGCACAGAACTATGAGAGCTGCTATGGCAAAAATCCATTCGATTTCAGCCAGACCCAATAAAATTTTTTATGCTCCTTCATCTTCATATTACAATCTTAATGCTTTCACTGAGTGATGCCACTCTGGACTGAAAAAATCCTTCAACCTGTCAAGCTGCATCTTATATTTCAAATCAAAATATATTCCACTGTAATCATATTAATTAATGCAACTAATTAGCCAAAAGAAATATCCACAGAGATCTCATATATAGAACCATATATTCTAAAAAGATGAATGAAAGATGAAGGGCTAACAAACAACACATTTTTAGCTAATTACAGTTCATTTATATTTTTCTCTGAAAAGAGATGATGATGGATTAATTTTCCACTGACTTAAAATTTTGCAGCAGCATGATGTTAAAGTTGATACACAAGCATTATTTCTGTGAGTGTAAGTCTCTAATTAAAACTTGCTCCACAGGACATTGGCCCTACAACTTATAGGATGCATAATATTCCTCTATGTTCCATGCGGAATCTTCTGTCCTCACATTTCCATGACACAACTTTCATAGGAAAGAGAGACAAATATCCACATTTTTAAAAATAAATTCTTCATTTTAGCAATATATTGATATTTAAGTGCATGACATTCAAATCAGATAGGCACTGTCCTGAGTTGGCTGAATCAGGGACAAAGAATATTCTATGTTCTATGTCAAGAGCTCAGCTGTAGTCCATACCTCTACCCTTCCTCCATCTTTACAAGTCTCCACTTGAAATAGTAATGATATCATCACACATTTTACATAAAATAAATAAATAAGTTCTGAAGATTCCAAATGTATAATGCATAGGTACGCAAAAAACCTGCACATCAGCTGAATTTTTAGTGCAAGCTCTCTGTATTTTTAAAATAAATCTTTGGGGAAAGTTCTGCTTCCCTTTTCCTGTAATACTACAAAGAAAAATAAGCAAGACACGGTAAAATGCCAAAAAGAGAGATGTCACCTAAGAGCATATTAAAGGCAACAAATACATTGTTGTGAATTCACAGCAATATTTCATTTCAAACAACTTTCCATTCTTGAGTGCTTGAAATGACCCATTGTTGAAAAGTAATGTGATTTGTGACAGTGGTGGTGTGAGTTCAATGCAGGAATCTGTAAACACATTTCAGTTCTATTTCAGTAATTGGTGAAACAGGCATAAAAGACCATTTTTAAAGAATTAGGATTTAATTTTTTTATTCTGTTTCTTAAAACCATATTTAGGCAGGCCACAAAACCCCTTATTCTTCACCCTCATATGGCACCCCTAACAAATGACACCACATTTCAGGAGAGGATGGAATTGACAAGTTGCAACTAAAGCTCCCCTAAAATAAACCTGTTGCAATTTATTCAGGGATACAAACTTGTCTCACCTTGTCAGTTTTCAGACTGTTTAGCTGAGAAAAATAAGTGCAACTTTCCATTAAAGGTCTGCTTTAAGCCTGGTAGTTAAGAACATAAAAACAGTACCTTAAAGATGATTCCTAAATCCTATCTATGAACCACTTAGAGTATTGATTTTTCTGAAGTGCTGAGCACTGTGCTGTTCAGGACAAGGTAAATGCCTAGTCATGTCTGTGTGCCCAGCTTTAGGTGTTCATATATATGGGTGGTTTTGGTGTTTAGGCTGCCTGTATAAGTGCTTAAACAGGCTTTATTCAATTTTTGCTACAGTTATTCTGGTTGTAGACTAAAGGTTGGCTTTCCCTGTTTCCAAGGTGTCAGATGGTGTGGTCTACTAAAAAAACCTGTAAAAATTTTCAAATATGAATTCTGGGAGTGTAATCAAGATGAAAACATGCAATAGAAGCATAACGGAGAAAGACTGCAATTTGTTTCTCTTGTTCACCTGATGAGCCCTGAGCCTGCTGGTATTCACAGGGGACCAAGCTGTTTACATGCACTTATTCTGAGTAAGTTGCAATACCTGTATACTGTGCTTGGTGTTTACACAACATTGTGCAAATATATTGCTAAGTATTTTATTGAAGAGCTCGCAGTGACAGGCAATACTGGATGGGGTGGTTTTTCGTGACAACAAGGAATAACTGGCTGAAGGAAGCTTGGGAGTGGTCACTGAATGATGAAAAACAACAGCTGGAAGAGTGGGACTGATTTAGCTGAGGGATGAAAGCATGGTAGGAAGTTAAGAGGAGAAGAAGAAACAAAGGGAGAAGGAGCGGTAGGGAATGTGCAGATGAAAAGAAACTAGAAACAGAGATATCAGTGAGATTGCAAAGAGTTTTGCCATCAAGAATTAACAGCTTTACCATGATGGAAAGGAGAAAAACAGTCAATAAAGTGATTCAGAAATGAGTGACATGATTAGAGCAAGAGATAGGAGAGGGAGATTCCTTTGCTAAGGGCCCTCAAATTAAAATGGAAAAGAGTAGCAGGCAATGGGTGTACATAATTTCAGGAAATCAATGCCAATTATGCTCAGATCATAAACATGCATGGATGCATGGATTTCAGCAATGTAGTATTGTGGAACCAGTGGCTCCCAGAGATGCTAGTTGGGAAAAAAATTGCATATTATAAATGTCTGAGTATATTAGTGCTTTAAAAACACAGTAAAAATATACCACAAGTGGTTCTGTACTTCACTGGAAGACACATTTAAGTGCAAAATTAAATTTCTTCCAAGAATCCTGAACCAAGGACATACTTCAGTTTGTCATCTTGAACTCTAGCCCTCATTACCTTAATGGATTTAACTTAGACCTTTAATCACATATAATACTGTCCATTGCTGTAAAGATATTTCTCAGTCACAGAAGGAAGACAGGTAGTTGGCAGCCTGCTGAAAGTACCAACAACAAGCTGTTTTGGCTGGTGCTGAGTTTCTTCACCATGAGGTCAGAGGAACATGGCCAAACTTCCCACAAGTCCTGCTATGCAGCAGGGAAGCCACACTGTTTGGTGGCCCAGTACCCCATTTTTCTATCCGTTAATGAAGACTGTATTGGGGAAGCTCTGGGAGAATTGTAGCGCTTATCTGCAGGGGGTGGTGATGCTCCTGCTGCTTTATGCTCCTGTGTGCCAACTGAGCAAGTTCCAGGTAGCTGCCACTAGTCCTTACAACCCAGCCACCTGCAGCCTTGTAGTGATACTACAGTGAGATTTTCCACAAAGGTAAAAAGCATCAGGGGAAACAGGTTAATGAGGCAAAGGCTTCTGTCCCAAATCAGTGAGGCAAGTGCTGTAATGAAAGCCAATGTAATGAGGCAAGTAGGATGGACTTGGACATAGCGATCATGTTGGGTGGGTAAAATTAGCCTGCTTTCCCTGATAAATCATAAAATATATTTTTAAAAAATAGAAGTCATAGCTTGATGGAAATCTTTACAAGGATAGATAAAAAATTGCTTCTTTTTGCTTTTGTCACTTTTAAAAACAGTCTTTCCTTTGCTCTCAGTTTGGTCCACAGGTGAAAGGAAGATTGTCATGGGGTCACAAACCTGATTCACCCAGAAAAAGACTTGGCTGTTAATGCTGGAGTACAGACCTTCCTGGTGAGGGTGGGGATAGTTATATTCCAGCCAACTGGTTTGGGAAACTTAAGGTAATTGAAACCATTTTGCTCAGGTGAGTTGGCTCTTTTAAGTCTTTTAGTTTCTATGGAAGACTTTGTGAAATTCTAAATGTAACTTAGCAATATGGTTTAAATTCAGGTTTAAACCTTTTCTACCACAGAAATATCTCAGTCGCTCCTATGATGAATGTTATTATTCATGTACTCAAAAAATTCAGCGAGCCATGCAAGTATGTTATAGATTTTGTTGAAACAGACTAGTTTTTGAGAGCAAAATCAGAAAAGGACAACAGCAAGGTAATAAAGCAACCAAGTTCCATCTCCTTTTCATGTGAAAGGAAGCACTTTAGTGTAAAAATAGATCCGAAACATCTGAAGTACCTGGCTGTAAAATCAGCTACAACAAAAGCATAAAACCAAAGTCTCAGAAGAATCTGGCCTTCACATTTCCTCAGTCAATTCAGGAAATCACAGAACTTGCTGTGACAATGCACTGGTATGACAGGACAACTTCTGCTGTATCTGAAACCCAGTCAGGTTTCAAGGTTAAAGCCATTTTATGTTTTCAGAGTTTTGCTTCCTAATTTGTAAGGTTATATCTATGAATATTATAATATCTAATCTGAAAATTTCTAATAGGTTAAAAGGCAATCTATCATCATCATTAAAATGTGATGTTAACAGCTTTGTAGTTAAATTAGGCCATGAAAAATAGCTAAAGGTTGTCTATGAAAAAGCTCCTTTTTATGACAGAGATAATTGAACCCATAGAGAGGAAAGGATAAGCTGAAAATTATTTAGAAAAGTTATCATGAAAGTGTGTCATTATATAAATTTAGAGAGAAAAGAACTTTTATTGTTATTTTATTTACCTATCTCTAATGAATTCATCTTTCTCTGAACAGACAGAGTAAGCAAATGTCAAAATGTTAATAGTGGACATGTCAAAAGTTAGACTTTAACCTTGTCATATTCTGCATGAGGCTGAGCAGTTAAAAATGGTATTTCTGATGACTTTGTAATGCAACGTGAGATGGAGTATTTTTTTTTTTTGATAAAAGAAAGATGGGAAAAAATTAATTCAATCAATTTGTTAGCTTTTTTCCCCCCTCATATCAATGTATTATGCAATGAAAGAGTGCCTAAGAGAACTGAAAATTTCACTTCAGCTTGCATATAAAACGACTTATATTATTCTCAAAACCTCATTCTTTATCACCTCAAGATAATAAAGATGACACAACGGAATATGAAAAAGGGAATTTAAAGTTCTCTTACTGTTTTTTAGGTCTGCATATTAGCTGCAGTGCACATTGACTCAAATTTTTTCTATTTTATCAGTGTTTGTCGAGTAATTTATAGTCAGTTCCATTAATTGCCCAAGCAATGAAACCAATGAACGTACCTCTATAGCGCACAATAATGAGGCAGAACATCCAAAGGACTCAATGTTAACTAAGCTCTGTCAGGCCCTGGAACTTCTTTTACAAATGAGTGTTCAAATATCATTTAACTGTTCCCTTACACATTTTTCATAATGAACCATCATTTTAGTTCTTCATTTTTTTAGAGTTCAAAACTTGAAACAACTTTGGACATCTTTATTTAGTGTTAGGACTCCACTGAATTTTGTGAATTCTCCTAAGAAAAAGACATTTTCTTTTAGTGAGTTTTAAACAATTAGTATGGAGAATGTGTCATTTGTTTAAAAAAAAAAAGGAAATGAAAAATTTCGTTGTACCTACTTGATACTTTTGGTGGTGTTCAGCATTTATTAAATAAAAATTTTGCTTTTATTTCTATTCTATTGAAGTACTGATCCAGTCAGGAAAAAAGTTCTTCTCCTAAAATTGAAGCTGAAAGATCTCAATTTAGAAAGATTTTGTAGAAGAAAAAAGGCATATATCTGGGGAAATTTAAGTTTGAACTTGTATGTCTTGAAAATTCCCTAAATGTTACCATGTATTACGGTGAACTGCTGACACTCAACAGTAGAAAATTAGGGTTGTTTCTGCTCTCATTTGCCTTGTCTTCATAGGGGTATATGCTGTTTACTTTTTTAAAATCCATTTCAATTTACATAAGTGTATGTGAATCTAAAAAGGGGTCCATTTGGGCTATTTCCCCATTATGTGCATATTTCTATGCATTTCATTATAACTAAATCACAGCTGAGGAGCTGTTATAATGCATTTGGTCAAAGTTCAGGGCTAGCACACCTCTGTACCCTTCTTCCCCAGTTTGCTAAATAGAAAAGAACAAAAAATAATCTGTTCACAAAATGACAGGGAAATAAAATATGTTGTTCTGTCTGTGTTTGTCAGTTACTGAATGCAGTGTAAAGGAATAACTATCACGATCCTGTAGCAAGCTATTGTTCCTTCACAGAGGGAAAATCCATAGTTCAATCAAACCAGCTATTAGGACAGCAAAGAGCAGGTTCCCAAGATATAAAGAAGAAATTTTTTACGATGAAGGTGATGAAACACTGGAACAGATTGCCTGGAGAGGCAGTAGATTATCCATCCCTGGAAACACTGAAGGTCAGGCTGGACAGAGTTGGGAGCAACCTGATCTAGGTAGGGATGTCCTTGTTTATTGCAGGAGGGATTGGACCAGATGGTTTTTAAAGGTCCCTTAAAATACAAAGTATTCTGTGATGTCTTCCTTGTAGAGTGGATATAAATATAATGTTTGTCACAAAGGTATCTCATTAAAAATATATTTTTAATCATGTGAAAGTTCATACAGAAGAAATTGTATAGAATAACACACCAAAATCTGTAAATTCGCTTCAGATGAGAGTATAAAATGTATGAACCTGATTATGTCAGAGAAGAACACCTCAATAAAATATTATCTTTTTTTCATAGATGATATTTTGCCATAAATGGAGGGTCAAATGAGTAATAGATATTATCACAAGTATAATTTGGGAACACCTGTGATTTATTTTCATAACAAAGAACTATATATTAAAGACAAATGAGATGTTGCACCTAACACTTTCAGATGACACTACCTGTAAAGGAGAGCTACCTGCAGGCAACCCACCACTTTATGAAGCTGAATTGCAGGTTAATACACTTATTTGGAAACATATTTTGAGATGTCTGTGTAAACTCAAGAAAACATATTTCAATGTTGTAACTAAGGTGTTTGCCATTATCAGAAAAAAAAAGTATATCACTGTTGAAAACAAATTATATGTAAAGTAGTGGTGACAAAAAGGGACATATTGCCCTATATTTAAGTCTGTGAAAATGGTATAATACAAGAGAAAAGAGAATCTTGAGTTTGCAGGAATTCTCTTGAATAGTTTTTCCTTTTTAATTAAGAAGTAAATAACCTTATTAGAATGATGTTCTTTAACCATTCAAACTAGTTTTCTAGTTTCTCCAAGAAACACATTACTGAAGTCTCTGCATGAGTTACTGGCACAATTCCACCAATGAAGAAGCAAAGGAAAGGTCACCTTTTATATTTTATATTAAGCATACTTTGTCAGTGCTGTTAAATTATTTTTCTGTGGATTAGATTCCTGTTAACTGGTTGATTTTTGTACATTGTTTACTCAGAACATTACTACTATCATGATAAGCACTAATGAAATGCAGTTTCTTTCACTAATAGACTGTCATAGTGGTGCTCAGATAGATAATTTCCTTGGTAATCTCTCTCAAATAAGCCTTAGATGAAGAACAGCTAAACCACCACAGACATGGTCAAATAATTGAAACATATCCCTTATATCTGTGCCCTCTTTAACAAAGATCAGTAGATACAAGAGAAGGAAAGCTGTACCTTCATCTGCCCTTGAGAAAGAGGAGAGAGGGCACAACCTCTCCTCCCTAGGTACTATTTTGCTGCTAAGAGGGAATGTCTTGAAGTACTTTAATCTGTACGTATTTGTGCTTTTTTCCAAAGATGCTTTTAGGCGGATAAAATGCATGTTTTGGAGCATAAAGAAACCATACAGATCACCAGTCCTCAGATGGTCAGTCCAGCAGGCATTTTTGTGTATTTTGGGTACTGAAAAGGAACGTTGAAGTGTATGCACATGGATATCCTCATAGGAATTGTCAACTTATTAGCATACCTACTAGGAATGATCTTGTATCTAAATACATTTTTAAGATTTTCTCAAACACTTCAGCCATGCACATTATTTAGTCTTTACAACTGGCCATAAATACCAAAGATCTCAATGAACGTTCCAGAAGATTGTATTGATGGAAAGATGGATGAAATGTGTCACTCTGGGTAATCTTCTAACGAACCCCCGAAATTGCCATGCAGAATAAGTATCCTCCCATGTCACATTTAGCTTTCATAGACAAAGGAACTGATCTTCTAAAATTGTTTTTCTGAGTCAGGAAATAGGCAATAGATGTGACTAGTTCTTATCAGTGTCTAATTCAGACAGATTTCTGGAGTTCATTATGTTGACTACACCTGTGTTGACTATAACAGGAAAGAGCCTGGCTCAAATCTAGACATGCACAGTTAGATATCTTAATCTGTAAATTCAATATCAGTAATGAAATTGCAACATCTGAAGAATTATTATGAGGGATTTTAAAATTTATGAGGAGATGCCGAGCAAAAATTATCAAGCTGTATGTTTAGAAAACAAGGTAGTGGGCACAGCACCAGACTTGAGCAGAATATTAATTTCTGAACCTCTTATATATCAGATATTTTGTCACAAAAAACAGGGAAGTACAATATATATACATCCTCCTGTTTTAACAGCTATTAACTAAATAAACTCAATGGGGAATAAATTGTCCAGGAATACAAACTAGGCTCATGACCAGGGTAGTCCTAAGAAACTTATGGAAGAAATCACAGTGTGTAGCATTTGAAAAAAAAAATATTTAAAAGCACTGCATGTCTATGACAACTTAAATAATGAAAAAAAATAATAGTAATAACTAACTCATGTTTAATATAATAATTGCATGTATCCTGTGCCCTTGTAAAACTAAACTGCTTTTCAGAGGAAACATTTGGACATTTTCTTTATAAAGGTACCTGGAAACATCCAGATTTTAAAAAGAGGTAGTTTCAAGATGTGTTTCCAAAACAAGGTAACATAAAAAAAAAAAGCAGAGTGTTTTGTTTTTTGCTCCCCCTTTGCCTCAGTTTTTCAATATCCAGATAAAATGAAAAATGCAGGGAAGTTGATTATTATGTCAATTGCAATTACCAATTTTTCTCAAACCACTTTTCATTTGAACTCTTTCTGTTACATCTGCAATCATAGTAATCACTGTTCTTCTAAGGGCCTTGCTGTTTCTCCTTTTCAGATTTCATTGTGATGGTTTAGATAAAGGAATATTTTGGTAGCATTGATGTGATATTTTTCTTCTTTTTATCTTTTACTCCTCCAAGGGCAGTTTTACTAGTATCCCCTAACATTCCAAATGGGAGCGTTTCTTCTGGATTTAGTTGAGATTTTCTATTTGCTTCAGTTTTCTCTTCCCCAATCTTACTAAATCTTTGCATGATCCATTTTATTTGTCGCATTTCAGATTTTAGACCCATGGTTCTGTTGTTTCAATCCAAGGCCAGTCACAAAGATGTCCAGACAAACAAATCTTAAAAAGCAAATCCTGTTTCTAACCAGTATAAATTAAAAGGAATTGAAGCACTATGGTTCTAGGCCAAAGTGGCTTTTGTTTTCCACTTGATATTTTTAGAACCTAGTTTTCCTTATCAGTTTTCTATGGCTATATCAGCAAAGACCAGGGTGATGTTACACTGAGGTAAAAATCTATTCTGCAAAAATGGGGATTAAACAAAAAATGTCTTGTAAATCATGTATTTCCTACATCCTGTTTACAGCCATGTGAACATTGGCATTGGTGAATTCTTTCTACAGGTGACTAAGTTTAACTTTGCATGACATAACAGAGTCATGTTCATATTATGCCTTCCGGTGTTTTGCACATGGATTACCCCAAAGCTTCTACAATGGTGTAATCTTTATGAAAAATGATGAAAGAAGGCACTTTATATATAGTTGTATGATTTACTGAATGGCACCATGCTAACATAGAACAACATTAGCCAAGTGATGATGACTTTAAGTGAGTAGAAATAAAGTTTCTAAACCAGAAATGTTCGATCATTTCTTTTTTCCTTTTTTTTTTGGTGCATTTTATTCACTTTAACTATTACATGCAAAATTTTTAGGATAAAAATATTCAAGTTAAGATACGTCTTAATATAACGGATTATTGCTATACTGTTTTTCTTGTCTTCCTATTGCTCAGGCTTAGAAAGAATTGAGAGCGCTAGGCTTCACCTTATGCATGCTTAAATGAAGTGATCTTTCTTGATTCACCAGCTAAACCACTTCTGTGACTTAAGTGACAGTTTGCTCTTTTTCACATTCATATTTTACTCATATTTCTACTGCATATCAGCACTTGATCTTAGTTCATTTTCTGCCTGACTGCAGAGCACATAGAAGGATCTGGGTAACATGTGGATGAAATTGTTTGTACACAAGAATTAGTACTTAGCTCTTTTCAGCATTTGATCATTTCATCATGGCAGGAGATGGTGCCTATGGCTCAGTTCAGGTAAGAACCCATATGGAACAAGAGCCATTTCAGTTGTACTTACACAAGATGTGTTGTTGGATGGATTTGGGAGACCTATGTCCTTGCAATTGCAGAAGGAACAGTCATAAAGGTCAGTGACTCATTCCCCACACCATTTGAAAGGGCCATTCACTATCCACAGTTTTCCCTTAGTCAAGAGTCTGAATTTTAAGTGGATTCTTCTATTTATATTGCAGAAATACTCTCCTACTTACCAAAATATGACTGTTATTTAAACCCTTTTTTGGTGAGATTTCAAAACTCACCACCACTTATCTATTCAAGAAGGCTCTGCATAATAAACTAGAGAGGTGATATGGTTTTTTGGTGGTTTTTTTGGTTTGTTTGTGGTTTGTTTTTTTTTTTTTTTTAACTATAACACGCTGGAAAAGAGATTAAAACGAGATTTAAAAGACATCAGTGTGACTTTTTGGAACCTTAGTCACAATATAACTGCTATGGAAACAGCACCACCGGCTTCATGTAAAGGACTACACAGTTAGCACAGAGCTCAGGACACAGATTATGATTATGCACATATATATGTGTATATATATGCACACACACTCTGGCAAACTTTGGCACTTCTGATGAAGTGCCAGATTGATGAAAAAGGCAATACTAGTGAGTCTTTCAGTGGCAACTGCCACTCTCCACAAACATTTCTAAAACATCTGTTTTAAAGGTTACCATGATTGACTAAGGTTGAGACTGCTCGTACTAGGTCAGTTCAAAGTTCCCTCTACCCCAGTACCAAGCCTTCATGAGAGGCAAATAGTGGGGTACAGAGGTCAAAAATGAAGCAAAACCTTTTTATTCTATGATTAAGAAGATACTGCAGTGCTTAATTGACCCTGCTCTTTGTTAAAGTTTGTGAAAGTCTCCTCTTTTCTTAGCATTTAAATCTGCCTGTCTTCTGCTGTTTTCTATAGGGCGAATAAATACAAGCAAGACTGCATTAATAAACCATGAATCTATATCCCATTAAAAAAGTTCTTCCTATGGTTTTCATCAAACTGTCCAGAGCTGCAGTGCGGTTCCATAGGCTCTTGTCTGCTCTATTTACCATATATAGACAAAGTTTGCATAGAAGTCTCAAAGTGAATTAAATTCCTTATAAAGAGAAACCCATGTGTGCACCAAATCGGCTCTCTCTGGGCAGCTTTGAGCCACATACAAGGAGGGGACATAGAGTCACAGAGATGAGTCTAAATCTATTCTGAAGTAAAACTCCAAAATGTAAACACATAAAATTCAGGCCTCAAAGCAAACTAGCTCAGTCTACTTGACTGCCGATATTGCATCAAATTGTTTGTTAAGGTAGAGATACTCACTGCCTCCAAGCTTCTGATTTCAGTTTATAAGCTCCAGTATGAAAGTGATTTTCGGCTTCTTTAATCTCAGAATTCCCCACACTGGAAGGAAAACATTAGGATTGTGTATGTTGTATCTATCTTTCAACTGTCAGTATTATTAAACCATTCAGGGGCATAAATATATCTTTTTTTTTTGAGACCAAATGCCAAAACAAATAAATGGGACTCTCAATGACAAGTTGTATACTAATAGGAAACCAAAAGATGTTTATGAGTTCAAGTCCTTCCCAATCCCCTTTCAGATTTTTGAATTTACTCTCCATTAATCAGCTTTGATTTGAGCCAAACACAGTATAATTGTATGGAGGCTAGTAAAACTATACTTGAACAGAACATTAACTACAGATATAAAATATGTAAAATTATTACATAGGAGACACAAGGACACTTGAGAAAAGCAAGAAAGCCAGACATTTTAAAGGTTACATATGAACATCCACAAAGTTTAGAGAGAAAAAAGGAATTAGCATTTCTTCTGGAATGTGAAATATCCTTCCATGGGAAAAGGATGGAAAATGTAGTTATATAAATGTATATCAGACTTAAGATCTTTAGAGAAGATTCAAAACCATTGACAAGAATGTTGTATTACAGGAGGTTGGTGTTTTGTCTTTTTTTTTCCTTTTAAAAAAAAATCTCTAATTCTTACAATTATTTTATGCCTAGGAAGTTATAGATACAACAGTGACAAGCTTTCTGAGTGGCATGGTGAAATCCAGTAATAGTTATAGCACATTCTTCTTTACAAAATTAATTAAGCTTTCTTAAACCTAAAGTAATTTATTTCAGGAAAAGGCATATAGTATCTTGTGAAAGGAATCCACACAGATGTCAGAGGAACTGCAATTGTGAACAATTATATGAAGTTTAAAATAGAATATCAATATCCTGTGGATACAATCTGAAACATTAAGACATTTGCATTCCCATTGTTTTGGCTGGTGTTACTTCACAGGGCAATAAAGCAAGAGACATTGCAAGAGAATCTTCACATGCCAGGAGGAAAAAAAAATATCTACATAAAGGTGACAGTGCAAAAAGTCACCAAGTGGTGGCGGTTATACAGTAGCTTTTGAATTTAAAATAGCAGCATGAAGGATTAAAATACAGGCTGTTTCAGTCTTCAGTCTCAAATTCCACTAGTAATGGAGAAACAGAGAATGTTAGTAAAACTGAAAATGAATGGCAGTTTTCTTGGCACCATTCAAGTTGACTAAAATGGTATCAATGCAAAGCAATTTGACTATTTTGTTTGTGCTTTGGAGAAAACATTCAGAAGTAATTCATCTTCCTGGTAAAGATTTCCAATTTAAGATTAATTGTGAAATGTAGCTAGTGATAAGTTAGTTTATCTATAACCTGTTACAGCTTAGAGACATTTTTCAGAATTTTTTTCTTAGATCTTTTTTTTCGTTCTCTCTCCCTTTTCTTTCACTTTATGTTTTAGACCAATTCTTATTTTGTACTTGGAAAAAAAGAGTATTATAAGGTTCTTCAAAAGCAAAAGTGGGACTCTATTGTCATAAATGTGGCCATCACTTCAGAGACACTAATATGCAATCACACCTGGTCACAGTTATGAGCCCATAATGAAAAAAAGTATTAATCTCTTTTATTTGTATAAATGAAGTATGCAAAAATGTTGTTTTATATCTTTTGGTAAAGTATAAAGTATGACAAATGAAGATAAATTCCTATTGAACTACCTGTATTGCTGTACTAGAAAGAACAATGCTGTAAAAAAGAACATTTTACTCATAGGTAAATTGCTTGCTAATTGTTTAAGGAAGAGAGAGGAGATATCTGTAGCAATCCTGCCCAAAGGACGTTTAGAATTAAAGAGAAGTAAGAGCAATTGGCAGTCCAGAAAATAAACTGTGTGATAAAATGTCTGTGATTATTTTCAAGGACAATAGGAGATTTTAAAGTTAAATAAAAATGTAAGCAGTGGCATAAGCATGGAAGTTAGCATCCTGTTGAGGTCCAAAAGAGCTTTCTTACAAATGTGGTCTGAAGATATATAGTGGGCACGAGGTACAAGTTCCTGACCATGCAAGGTAAGTATGTGTCTGTAGCTGGGTACTAGCCCAAGGGAGATCTTCCTTTAGATTGACAGAGATTTGATTCTGAAATAATCCAAATTCTTTTTTTTTTTCCCAGACATTTCTGTATTTGTAAGGTTGGCTGCATTTGTAATTTTGGCTGCGCTTTTCCTAGTTTTGTAAATTAATTTGTTGTTCTAATTGCATTACTTTTATTTAGAAAGATTTCAAAATACATGGGTAAGATTTGCTTGTCAGATGTATTTCCCAGATATTCCTACAGCACACCAAATTTCCACAGATAAACCACAGCATACTTCGCACAAATGAGTCTGAAAGGCAGTACTACTGCAATGTCTAAAGGGTTCAAATGTGAACTGGCAACTATTCTCAGCTAAGAAATTTCTCTTTTCTGAAGGAAGTTACACTTAAGGACTACACTTGATTCGTGAATGAATCTCATAAAGATTATCTATTTCAAATGGGTTGGGTATTCTCCAGCTTATCCAGAGGACAAATATGGCATATTATACCTCTGTATTTATATATTGCTAGAGAGAAATAACAGCTACTTATCAATTATATAAAATAATTAATCTACGATACTGATATAAATGTTTTCTTCTGCAAAGATTTGATGATGCTTTCTTTTGGATTGTGGTGTTTTAGATGACATAGTAAAACCTTTAGTTCTGGGGGAAAATACTAGAGACAGAAGTTATCTCATTTTCTTTTATAATTAGCATGAACTAAATATGGGCAAAGAACAATCTGGCATTCAAAAGATCTAAATTAGACTGTATTGCTGATTTGTCTGTGACGGTCTAATGCATGCGATGAGAGTGGGTTTAACAATTCCTCTCAGAAAAATGACTAAGAATTAAGTAATTTTTAGTTAGGAAACCCTGTGCATTGTCTCCCTAGATACTTTTAGGCTTCTTCTCTTTGATACAAAGGAAAGTACTGAATGTATATGGGATGAGGAAGATCCATTATCAGAAAAATTGATATTTAAAAGCACCAGATAGTTTGAGTGCCTACACATTTGCATATTCAACTTGCTATCACTTTTTCTAAAGTGCACCTTGTCAAAACTTTCCATAAGCAGCCCTACCCTTCCCTGAAGTCACCTTAGGAATCCCTCAGTGTAGACAAAGAGCACAGAAGTAGTTGCTTTTGAATATCCAGGTCATAACCTATATGAACACTAAAGCATGAGAGTGAGTAGGGATGATAGCTCTAAACTTACTGAACTAATGTTATGAAACCAAGTGTTCTCTTTCTTTTTATTTTTTTCTCAAATATTCCCAGTATCCCAAGAGGGGAAAGAATGGAAAAATAATAGACCATTTCTGCTTCCAATGAATAGGGATGAGCATATGCAAAATTTCATGTCATAAAACAACAACAAAAAAATTGAAAGAGAAAACGTTAAATTTGTAGTGGCTTCTCATTGTTTCTGATTGCTTTCAATCTCAGTAAAACAGCCACTGGCAGAAGCCACCACAAAAGAACAAGAAAATATGAGGATAGGGAGAAAGACTTATACAAGTCCTAGAGCAAAAAAACCTGTATGGAACAATCAATAGCTCAGACAACAGAAATAATAATTATTATTTGCAGCAGATTTCCCAAGAGCATCAGACTCCAAAGCAAATGAATTTGGAAAAGTGACAGTAGCAAATGGCCTGCAAAAATGCTAGTGACAGGAGGTCGTCCAGGCTTGTGTCCAAGTGTTGGCTGATGCTACATCAAAATAAACCATATGCAACAACAATTTCTTTCTCAGAGCACTCACAGCCCAGAAAGCCAACTGAATCCCAGGCTGCATCAAAAACAACATGGTCAGCAGGTCAAAGAAGTGATTCTCTCCTTCCAGTCTGCTCTTGCAAGACCCCATCTGGAGTGCTGGATACAGTTCTGGTGTTTCCAACATAAGGAGGACATGGAACTTCCGCAGCAAATCCAGAGTAGGGCCATCAAGTTGAGCAGAGGACTCAATCGCCTTTCCTACAATGACAAGCTGAGAAAGTTGGGGCTGTTCAGCCTGCAGAAAGTTGTGGGGAGAACCCATAGCAGCTTTCCAGTATCTGAAGGGGGCCTACAGGGAAGCCGGAGAGGGACTCTTATCAGGAACCATAGGGATAGGAAAAGGAGTATAGGTAAAAATTGAAAGAGGGGAAATTTAGATTAAATATTAGGAAGCAACTTTTCACTCTGAGGGTGGTTAGACACTGGAACAGGTTTCCCAGGGAGGCTGCAGATGCCCCAGCCCTGGCAGTGTTCAAAGCCAGGTTGGATAAGCCCTCAGCAACCTGGTCTAGTGGGAGGTGTCCCTGCCCATGGCAAGGGGGGTTGGGACAAGATGATCTTTAAGATCTGTTCCAGCCCCTTAACATTCTATGATTCTCTGACTGTAGTGTAAACCTTCCATATATACATGTCTTCCCTAATTGCATATTCCAGTACTGAGCTCATAACTCCTTGCACCTCCATCATTTCTTGCTCTCTTGTATCTCTGTGGGCAAATCTCCCCTTCACAACCCCACAGACGAAACTTGAGATAAGCCCTGCAGTGGAGTCCTGTCACCATCACTTTTTGATCGAAGGTACTCAAAGGATACTTTAAAAACAGTCTAAAATTCTGTTGTAGATGAGAACTACTGCTCTGGATCAGATCCTACCTTGAGTAAAATAAGTAATGTGTAGAGCATTACTCCCTACCTATAATTCCAGTTTCTATGTCTCACCAGTTCAGAAAATTAATGAAATAGCCCTTGCCTCTAGTAAGGAGCTGTTCTCCTTTCTTGAAATAATTTGTGTTTTTGCTCACATCCCAATATACGAATCTTACAGATATTGACAGGTGGTCAACGGGAAATTCTGGGTACAGAAGCACATTATAGTATCCAGCAACATTCAGATATTACTTATGTGTTGTGATTTGCTCCCTCTCAGTACCCAAAAATCACTTGCTTGGTTTAAAAAAAGAAACAAACAACAATTTAAAACCAAACAGAGAAACACTTCCACACCCCATGCCTCCAAATTCTTTTCTACTTAAAAACAATGATGCTATAAAGCTTTTAGAGATTAAATGACTCAAATCCACTCATCTCCAAATCACTTCTTTTGTTTCTCTTTTTATCTCTTTGATATGTAGGATAAAACACAACTCGTTTGCTGTCTTGAAAAAAATCTCTAGATGCAAAAAAACCCCTAAACTATAATTCAAATATTGACCCTAGCCCTATAAGAAATCAAGAGGTGACAGTGTGTTTACTCTGTGTAGCACCAACACTCTCTGATACAAAGATTACTAATTTACCACAATACCCAGTTTCTGTTGCAGCATAAAATGGAATTTCTGAAGTTACAGCTGATTTGGAAAAGTGAAAAATCATCTCCAGAATCCACTCCCCTTATAGTTCGCAGTTTTTCCAGTTTGAAAACTGGATGGGAGATGGTGACCAACAATTGATTACGGGTGCCAAAATGCCAACACAGCCCCACTAACTGCCGCAGTACCCAATATTGCAAAGCAAACAGTCACAGTACATGTAGCTATTCACCCAAGGACAGAAGCACTAAATGTAAAAGATACATTCTTTATAGTCCTCTTACAAGAGGAAGACAAAAAGAACTTTGCTTTTACTTGGGAAACTATACAATATACCTTTAATACACTTCCTCAGGGGTATAAAAATTCATCTTGCTCTTACTGTTCTTGCTGAACTTTTACAGAGAGTTTCACTCCCTCAAGATGTGAAATTATATCAATATATAGATGATATTTTAAATGGAGGAGATTCCACTGAGAAGGTAGGGAAAGAAGCAACATCAACATAGCAAGCATTACATATAGCAGAAGTCAAGATTCCACCTGAGAAGTCTCAGGGTAGAGAAGTAAAGCTTTGGGTACTTGTGCAGACAGCACAGCGGTTCTTCCAGGGACCTTCAGAAAAAAATGGAACTACTGAAAATGCCCCAATGTAGAAAGGAATTACAATAGTTAATGGGAATTTTAGGATATTGCAGGAAACAGGTGCCCAGATTTTCTACCATTGCTCACCCACTGTGTTCACTCTTTCAAAAGGGAAAAGCATTGAGAATGAACCCAGAATACAAAAATGCAGTTAAGGTCTAAAACAGGAATTGAAAAACTAAAAGTCACAGCAGCCAGTACATCCCTGTGACGCTATTATAGCAAAATGAGGTTTGCTGAACATGGTATTTACAGTGATCTATTCCAAACTGTCCCTGATGGACCACAGAGATCTTTACTGTTCAGCTTGACTGCATTTAAAGACAGAACAGAGATACTACCAGTGTGAAAAGAGACTTTAGTTTGAACAGTAAAACAAGTTGAGACACTGATAGGTAATCTGTCTGGACAAAACCCGCTGAGTCTTGCATTGTTTTCCCTTTCCAGAAATGATAATGGGAATGATGCCAGCACAACTCCACAAGAGATTGGGTTAATTCATTGGGGAATTGCTTATCCTTTTTGCAGGAACAATCACTGTCAGCATGAACCAAATTTCGTTCATATATCAACAAGCCTGAGCCACTGGGTAAAAATCCTCACTTTTTTTATTTGTGCTAATCAATATAGTAACTCTAGCATATTCTGCACCATAAATGCTGTCAGTTGTAGATATAATATGCTGTAAAAGCAATTATAAGGGAAGACAATGAGGACACCTTGACAACTGAAATTCAAACTGTAATCTTGTATAACGCAAATAAATTTGAAAGAGAATTCCAATATTAGTGGCATCTGGTTAATTTCACCAATGACCCTACTGAGAGCAAAAGGAAAGGTTCTGTTTTGAGAATATACAATGCAAGCATCATATGCCAAATCATCACATGGGAATTAAATCACAATGGAACTATAACCAACAGAACACAGAGTACAAGAGCAAAAAAATGGGAACAAATGTTAAATTGTCAATATTCATGCATGTGTTGTATCGGAACAACAAGAATTTATTTGCGAAAGTAATACTATCAAGGCCCAAGACATTCGTCTTTAACACTGAACAAAATGTTTGTCATTTTGAAATACAACATGATGAAAGTCCTGAAACTGTACTTGTATATGTCGGAAATAGATGTGTTTGTATGAGAACTATTTGTGATGCTATATTTATAGACAACACCACTGCAGAGATGAACAATCACTCAAATATCTGCCATTTTACCAAAATTGTAGTATGTGACTTTAACAATTCAGCTCCTGTCACAACCTACCAATTGTTACATTTCAGCTGCACATCATATAAGGATTTACTGCTTACCCCCATTGGAATGAATCTTGCATTGGTAAAGAAACTTCTGCAACAGATGACCCATGTCAGCTGCTAGAATGTGTTCGAAGCAACACAAAACTATGCTATGCCCTAAAAAGAATGAAGAAGAATGAAGGTCACTGATGGTGGGACACCTTATTGGTGTGGTCACCAACAGCAACAGAAACTGTGAACCAGGTACTGTACTCCACAATCATTCCTTCTGTATTACGTTTGTTATTGTGTATTATTCTGTATGTTAAAAAGTGGAGAATAGCTAGATGGGGGACACTGTTGCAAAGACCTCCTCACATATATAATGCTACTCCATCATGTTTAACAAAACCTTAATAATTAGGTAATCTAAAAAAAAATCCCTCAAATTACAATTGGAATAAGGCATTAATCTGTTTATAGGCTCAGAGGCAAAAGGCAACCACCCTGACACTCCATGGAGCAAGATGGATTGGCCTATGACAGTGCATTCCCTCCCCAGTCCTAGAGCCTGGTTTACGATCCCATGAGTTCCTGTTAAGTCTTGACCAAATCAGTTGGGCTCTGAAGCATCTCCTGACTGTACATTTTTATCAGGGAGAGCTATTGCCTGACTAAAGTGGGGAACAAAAGATAATCGGTTATCCTTGGAACGTTGCTTGGCTGAATTGTAGCCCACATGGAATGGAACAACTGTTGGACTTCTGAAAAAAACCTTCAGTAGTTACCAAGTCTAGTTATGGCCAGGATGGAAATTACTGATGACTAAAGCAAATCATTTCATGACCCTATAAACAGTGGCCCTAAGGGAAGCCCTTTGAGCTCTCCTGAATCACAGCCCACTGTGCCAACATCTCCCTCTGAGAGCTGTCCCTCTCAGAGCTCATTAACTCTCAAGTTTGTGATAATCAGGGGACCATCAGTAAAAGCTGACAATGGGATCTGGGCTGATAACCCGACTTCTCAAGGCTGAATCCTCACCTGTTGAGAAGTGCCAAGACATTCGGCATGAGTATTTCACTGAGCTTAAGGGGAAGTTTCCACAGGTATTTCTTTATGCATTTAGGTGTACACATCTCTGTGTCTGTGCATGTATGTGTGTGTGTGTGTTGATATAAATACCCTCTAGCAAGAATAGTATGAAATGTTGCTGCTCAGATCTGCACTTACTGTCACTGTTGCAGTTGTAAACTCTATCAAATGACTTTGTAAGCATTAAATTAGTCAATGATTAACTTCTGTTAAACTCTTTTCCACCCTTAGCCTTTTGCAACACTGATCTCCAGGTAAATCATTCTAAATTGCTTGTAACTTGATTTTCCTTTGTGTGTTTCATCATGTAGTAAGTAATAACGTGAACCTTGCCTTCGACTGTTAAAGTTGCATTTTCATGAATTTATAGTAAAACCTGCTTTGACCAATACCTTTGACAATGATTCTTTAAGTGGCCTAAAACACTCATTCATGACAGGAGAAGAGAGAGGGTCCTGAGTTTAAGTCAATCATGCTTGTGATCTCTTAGTGAAAAACACTGTCCAGAGCCAGGGAATTTCAATTTCTTTCACTGCAATGGAATAATTAAGACTGGACCTCACTTTTTTAACTTTTGCAAAGTCTACATTTACAGAGTCTACCTTGAAGGTAATTGACCCTTAGTCAATGGAATTAAATTAGCACTTGTGAGAGGCAATTAAACTGACATGCTTTGGACACCACTTGTGTTTACTCCTAAGCTTACTCATATCAATCAATCAGAAGAAACTACCTACATAGCAGATTCCTTAATTTGCTCAGATGACTTTCACCCCTTTTTTGGATCCTATAGGACTTGACTTCACTGTACGGCAGAGACAATTCTGGGCACAGATGTGTAGTCACAGATGAGGCTGCTAACAAAACCAAATAGTTGCTCTCAAATAAAGCTGAAGCAGTCCTGCAAGAGGTAGCAATGAAGTGCTACCTCGAATATTAATTTTTTTTCTATAGAAGGCCTGAAGATCCCTTAAACCTTTCAGTGCTTAAATTCTTGTACCAGACTCTATAACAGGAGGCAGAACCAGGTTTTATGAGGGATTTTTTGTTTGTTTTTTTTGGGAGTTTCCTTTGTTGCTTATTACACCCTCTTTTCAATCTGGTCTCACGAGTGGCCACTACTGGAGAGAATTACATTTGTGTCCTTTGTCAATACATTGCAGTCAAAATACTTGGAAGTCAATGATTTGACCCTTTCTCCATCTCATTGTCTTATGAGACTATTCAACAAGCATCAGTTTTGTTACTTAATATACTTCTGAAAAACTATATTTCTAAGCTTTAACACCCAAGCTGAAGCAGAAAATACTTCAGCAACACTTGTATTTCCTGCTATTAGGCAAAATTCTATTTATTATTATTATAATTTTAATATGTAATAAAGATTATAAAATCATATTCTCACAGTCTAAAATTAGAATAGTTAGGGTTTGCTGTAGATTCTAAAGAAGACAGAGCTGCCTCATTTGGTTTTAAAATGGACACATTAAATATAGTACATGTAGGGAAGAATTAACTAACTGTAGCAGAATGTTTTTCTCAACTGCTTCTCTCTGCTGGAAATCCCACTATCGTACTTGAAATCTAAGATAATGAGAAAGCTTCTAAGCTGAAAAAGCACTACCTTTAATCATTTCAGTACCAGAACAATATACAATCTTATAAAACAGTACAGTTGTCCTTACTTGAAATTCAGATTGAAAAAAAATTCTGTTCAAATTTTAAGACATTATTTTGTTGCAGATCCTTACGAAGGACTGCTACCTACACTGGCGTCTAAATAACAGCATGCAGACTCTTGCTACGCTTGGGACAAAAGAGTGACCCCAAATGTACAACAGCCCACTGAAAAAGCTGGAGGGAAAAGATGTGGATTGTGTACTGAGGTGTGGCAACAAGCAGCACAGCATTCCCACAACAGGCCATGAGAAGATGACATGGATGTACACAGTGACAGGATCTAATCTGAAATAGCTGGGGTAAGCAAGAAATAATGCCAACTCCAATAAGAGTCGTATTTAATTGAGACGAATTTCGTTCAGCTCAAGCACATGATACTCCAGTATTGCAGTTGTGGTGACCTTCCTCTTCATCTTAGGTCACCATGGGGCACTAGGGTCAAGTAAAGAGGAGGGCAGGATTTACTGAATGTGCTATTTATAGGGCCTGACATGAGACTTTTAAAGATCGTATGTCTGGTTCAAAAAAAATCTAGGTTCCTCCCATTATTATTAGTAAACGTCTGCTTCTTGGGGGAAATTCAGCCTTTCCAGGTTCTTGTCTAAGATGGGATAAATGTGTCTTGGGACATATGACTCTCTTGTCCCTAAATATATAGCACTTCTAGATGCTAAACTTCTAGATGGACAAAACTAGGAAAGTGAATCCTGTCAAGTTTGAGGAGGTGGAGCAGGGAAGCAGAAGATGGGATGGAAGAGAGAAGGAGGTTTCTCATTAAGTTTATGTTCTTTTCCTCTAGTATCTAATACTTGACTAGTAAAGATTAATATTCACTCCTATTAGTAGTGCATGCAGCACATTAAATAAATAGTATCATTTAAAACAACCTTGCAAGCATATTGAGAAACATTTATATATCAAGGTGATGATGAAGAAACTGCATGCCTGAAAAACCTGGAAACCAATTCACTTGAGAGTCTATTGACTGAAAGTAAAAATAACTTTCAAAATCTAGTACTGTTCCATGTTTTGTACTACGAGGTGACAAAATGGAAAAGGGAGTGTGTATGAATAATGCAGATGAGGTTTCTGAGTAAATCCAAAGCATTCAGTATATCTCCTCACCTCTCCACTGAGGAAGAACATCAAGAGTTTGGCTGCCATACCAGGATATGGACTGGAAATTTATTTATATGCAAAGCAGATCAACCTGACTTCCTAGCACATATAAAATTAAATCTAAACTGCTTTCAAAGTAGGTGAAAAAGGTAAAGAATGCCTGATGTGTTAGTCTTCATTAATGGAAGAGAAAGATATAGCTTTCATTGTTTGATGTTTCATTGGTTTTTTGGTCATTAAAGGTTCAGTGTTTATAAAAGTTTGATTTGACACTGTGTTTGCAGAAATTGAAATCCTGAACTTAATTATCTCCTTAGTGTATAGTTAGGCAAAACTATATTTTCCCATTGTTTTGTTTGGGACAGAGCTGGCTTTCTTTTTAGCAACCCATAAGTTGCTGTTATTTGGATTTGTGCCAAAATCAGTGTTACTAACACAGGGTTGTTTCAGTTATTGCTGAGCAGCGCTTGGACAGTGCCAAGACCTCCTCTGACTCTTGCACCACCCCATCCGTGAGCAGTGCACAAGAACTTGGGAGGGGACACATCTGGGACAGCTGACCCCAACTGACCAAAGGAGTATGCCAGACCATATGGAGGTCATGCTCAGCAATAAAACCTGGGGAGACAAGAAGGAAGGGAGCATTCAGAGTTACAGCAGTATCTTTCCAAGTTAATGGTGTATGTTACGGGGCCCAGCTTTCCTGGAGATAGTTGAACACCTGCCTGCCCATGGGAAGAGGTGATTTAATTCCTTGTTTTGCTTTGCTTGTGTGCACAGCTTTTGCTTTACCTATTACATTGTCTTTTAATCAGTTTATGAGTTTTCTCACTTTTATCCATCCCCCATTGCAGAAGGAGTGAGTGAGGTTCTGTGTGGTGCTTGTCTGCCCGAAAGGGTTTACCCACAACACTATGTGCCATCCCATTACCACCTTTACAGAGGAAGAAGTTTTACATCCAAACATGGAGGGAAATTTCTAGTGTGAATGTGTCCAAGATTTTGATGGGTAGATTTTTGCAGTCACTGTGTGCAGAATATTCAAAAATGAGTTCTTATAATTTCACATAATTATGTAATAATATCCAAACCTAGGGGCATTATTGTTGCATTGCATAACAACTGTTTAATGAGATCAGATATTTATGCAATAATTAGTCTTTTTGCTGTTAGAAAATATATTAAGGAAACTTTAAGTAAGCATAAAAATTAAAATACTAATAATTTAACTGAAGGATAAAAGATAGAATCTGCATATCTGAATATATTGTATGCATATGACTTGGGTTATGTGCTGTTTTTCACATTACGTTCTTTAGAGAGAGCAGCATTACAATGCAAGCATAAAACAGAGAGGCAAGTTAATAACATTTATGCAGTATATTCTTTTAGAAGAAAGTATACGAGCTATTTCAAAAGCATGTTGGCAGTTTGCTTGTTATACCTTCTGGAAATAGTCCCATAAAATGACTGCAAGCTGCCCTCTAAATTACAATGTAATTTTCTTATTTTAGTGGAAGGTAAGCACTTGGAATAGCATCTTGTTTATCGCAAATAGGGAGGACCACATTTGCTCAATGGAAAATTTTAATCGGTTAAGTGAAGTTTGTGGATTCAATTTAACCTTTGTTAGAAGCCTGTTTTAAATACTGTACTACAGAATATGCTGCAGTTTAATTGATTAAAATGATCTGTCTGCAAAATTATCATTATTGCACATACTGCATAAGAATCTTTGTACAGTGTAATATCAACCTTGACTACTGGATTTATTTTAGCCAGTTACAAGAGAACATTCCAAAGCATAAAAAAATAGGCTTCCATAAAGGGTAAATAGTATCCTCAGACCCAAGACATCTTTCATCTAGTTTGTGTTGTTTTGGGTGGGTGGGGGAAGTAGTGATCTTTCTGTCCATTGCTTCAGTTGGTGTACATTTGAGTATTTACTTGTCTAAGATATGTTGGGCCTACTGTACTTGTATGACTCTGATTAATTATTAGAAATAATATTTCATTTGCCAAGGCAAACTTAACAAGCATGGTAAGACCACTTTCTTTGAGTGTAAACAAGTCTCCCCAGATATGTCAAAGCCTTCTTCACCATGGAGCTCTCTTTATTTTATGCATGTTTTGTACATAAAAAACTAGGTCTTTTATGTCCCAGCAAAACAAGCTCATTATATACCTGCTATTCTACTTATGTAGATCAAGGCAGAAACATGGCATTCCTGTCTAGAGGAGGTGAATCATTACTCTATGCAGTCATATTCAGGTCCACTGTAAGTGGACCACAAAAATCACCACTAATCCAACTCTTGTAACACTAAAGGCCAGAGCGTAGGAAAGGTTACCCTGTAAAAGGGATGTTTCAGTGGCTTCACTGAGTGGTACTCAGGATGCTACAATGGCTTTAGTAACCCTGGCTTACCAGTGTTAAAAATTCTCCCAGGGCTTTCTTCTCAGTGAGCAGAGGTCAAATATTGCCCTTCACAAAGATGTGCCAGAGTGAGATGCAGCTGGACAAATAGTGAACTAACACTAGAGACTGTACAATGATTTCAGTCCCAATCATACTGCTTGTGACAACTATGTGTCCTACAAATTCAGATGTTACTTTGCTCATAGTGTTAAAACAGAATGAGGTTGCAAAGTAGTATTCCTGGGAGCAGGATTCTGGTATGTGTATTGGACATGCAGTGCCAATGGCTTCAAAAGAGGTTAATTGCAAAAGAAAAGAATGTTCAGTATAAGAAAGGATGAGAGAATATAAACCTCAGAAGTTTTTGCAGATTTTTACCCAGAGGGAACCATCATGATCATCCAAATTTGGTTTGCAGCAAAGCAGTCGCAAAAACTTTGACCACTAATTCCTTCACTGAACCCACAACCTGGTGGAGTCTGAGCATATCTTTAAAATGACAGCTAACCTTAATTTAAAGACTTTAAATGGTGGAAGATGCACCACAATCCCCACCAAATGACACAGTTTAATGGCTTTTTTTTTTTTTTTGCTGAAGAAATCTACCTCATTTTGACTTTGAATTTATTAAACTTCTAATTCTAGTCACTGGGTCTCATTTTCCATTCATCTGTAAGATTAAAGAGCCTTCTACCCCTGAAAAACTTTCCTCATGTGGGCAGCTGCAGACTACAAACCATTCACCTCTTAACCTTCTTTTTGTTTAGTTAAATAGATTTACTTTTTTTTTTGGTCTTTTACAGTTGAGACAAGTTTTTCAACCTTATATTATTCTTTGAGTTCTTTTCTAAATCATTGCCAAACTGCTGACATTCCTTTTATACTCTTTAAATGAGAACTGTACAAGGAATTTCAATAAGTTCTTGTTAATATCATGGATAGCACTAGCCACCTTACAACTGCTTGTTAGTCTCACCTTTATTAAAACAAAGTTCATGTATAGCTTCAGAGCCACAAAATCACTTTGTAACCTCAAGTTCAGATGCTTATGCCCTGCGACCTCCAACTGCTCTATGGGAACTGCTAAAGGGTCATTTGAAATTTTAATTTTAGGTAAAGACTTCTTTAAGCTATACTTCTAAATAAGTTCCAGACAGAACCATGTTAAGAAATGTATATATAATATAAACTGTCACACATGGAAAAAACCTATCCGCTCTTATTGCATTTATTATCCCAGGAATAAAACCATTAATTAGCTGAATAGGCAACAATTTAGTGGTAGATATTAATATTTTTATTGATTGGAATACAATTGCTTAATTAGCTAGAAAAAACCCCAAATGGTTATAAATAATTGCTTAATAGTTTCCACTTGTATAATGTGAAAACTAAAATCAAGGGGTTTAGGTCTTAGCCATTAAAAGCATAAAGAACTCCATGTTTACTAAGGTAGACATTAAAGAATATGCTGAATAGGTCTGACAAAAAGAGGTTTAAAACTAATGATGCCGCCCAAGAAATGTGGCACTAAATATCTTCTCTGTAACTAGAACCTTTCTGTTTACACTCAAACTGAAAGGAAAGCATTACTTCTCCAAGTGAGTAAGAAAGCCAAAAGGAATGTAGCTATTTTCAGCTTTTCTCTTATAACATGCTTTGGTCCCCGAGCAGTAGAGAGATACTTATGGTGGTTATTCATGGCAGTGTCTTTTTTAGAGCAGTTTCTGTCTTCACAGAATTTTGATGATTTATGCTACAAGACAACTTCTTAAATATGAATTAAAGTTTGAATCAGTGGCTGAATTGGTTTTCTTCCAATGCAAACAATTTTAAACATGATTTTACAGTTCAAAGTCTAGTGACAAAGGAACTTTGTTCTTGGATTCTGCCATAATGACTGGACATTTTCCTGAGGGCTAGACTAGTCCTCTGCTCAACATAATAAGGGTTTCCTTCTTGTGAACGTATTTTCTTTTGTATTATCCTTCTCCCTAGTTCCTTCTCACTCTGCAGCACTACGTCTTTTGAGCAATGGATAAAGGACTGCAGTTAGTTCTTGCTACAGGTTTGTAGTCTACAAATTCTCCTTCTGTGGGACTTTAAGCTTGTTCAAGACTGTAGAAAGAGAGACATCTCCCTTTCTTCAGAGTCCTTATGAACACATTCACACAAAGGAGCCACTAGGAATGAACATTATTACTTTCCTATTCCTGCTTTCTGTCTTATTGTAGACATCCAAGGAGAACCTATAGGTTAGAAAATCCAGGCTTGTACAGATCAATTCTCCACATGTTCAGACTGGTCCTTAGAAAGCAACATTATTGTTGTTCAGCAGCTGGTATTTCTTCAATGTAACTGCTGACATTTTGATATTCTGAGATAACCTCTAATTTTCACACAGGTAAGAGAAGCTGCTACACATCTAGGGACTAGTGTCATTTGGTAGGTGAGCTGTATTTTTTCTATTCTCCTTCAAAAGAAACTGCTAGAAATTGCTTCAGTGCCACAAAACTGGGGATACTTTCTTTCCCGATGACTTTTGGCAATTATTTAGAAAAATTATTAGCTGCTTTCTCAATTAGTAGAGCTGTGTGAAACCGATTTCCTCCCTTGCTGAAAGGAGTGCATTCAGTGTGCGTTTGGCTTTTTTTCACTGGAGTTCTGCTTATGCATGTTGAGGATTTCTGTGAAAGCCAGTTTATAACAGATCCTAAAGCTCAAACAAGATTGACAAATAATTTGGTTGTCTTTACATATGAAACAATGCAAAGCCCTGAACTCCTCACAGAATTGCAAATAGCTTTTTAGAGCAGAGTCAAATGTGGATGCATTTCCAGTGGCTCTGCAGCCCTTCAGCTCCCCTGTAAGATTGGGAAATCAAGCGTGGCTTAAAGTTTTGCAGGTAACCCTTTTCATAGACAAAGGTGAATTTACAACCCTGTAGAGTTTTAAAGCACTCCCTGTGGGGCTTATTTTGCTTATATCAATTGCAGTCAACGATATAAATTGTAATTATAGGTAATGCTGTCCATCATTATGGTCTCTGGAATAAATTTTAAAGACATTGCTTCATGTCTTTAATGGATAATATGTTATTTTGGTGGAAGTGTATTTGTTCACATTTTTTTCCAAGCTGATATTTTTAGGCTAAATTTCTAGTCTTCCTATAAATATTAAATCTCAATATAAATTTTACTATTTCTTTGTAGGAATATTACCACATATTAATTTTCTCTCTTGCTTTATGTATCATCAGTAAAACCCATTCATGTGAGAATCATTCCAGCTTCCACAGCAAAAATTAAGATATTAATCAAGATGGATAATATAATCTTGTCCTGTGGAAAGCCACTAGACATTTCTAGTCAACAAAATGCTATTTATTTTAATGAATAGCTTAGGATAAATTAAGCTATAATATAGCTAAATTATATAAATAAATTATCTTGGACTTCTGAACAATGTAAAACAATTTGTTCATATTTTCTGCACAGAATCTTGCCCTCCATAAAACAACTGCCACCTATTGTCAGTAAAGAAAAAGGAAAAACATTTATGAGAGTACCACAATTAGCTATTTATAGTTACTATGGAAACAAAGCAGAATCAAATAAGCATCAGAGCTTGTGTGATTATACTTCTGTTCATTTGACAGGCTATTGAACCACAGACTGGCTTTAAATAGCATTTTCTTCCAAATATTAATAAAATTTAGTGTTATGGATTTCACATTCAGGTGTAGTCTATTTGATGATAATATGTGGAGACATAGGAAGGCTTAAATTCTGTTAACATATAAACATGAACAATGTGCAATGTAGGGAGTTTTATTTGTCGAAAAGAACTATTTTCAAGATAGGCTGTAGAACAGAAAATGTTGCTGCTTGTTGGCAGACTTTTTTTGTTACAAAAAAACCCTAAAGTGAAACAGAACAACTTCTTCCCCCCACCCCCCCAATAAACTAATTTCCCCAAACCCCATTGTTTTTACAGCTCATGAAGATGATTTTACGGTCATGACAAAAAAGCCTGTTTGTGTAGACTTTATTGGGTTGTATGGATTAGCTGTCACAGATAAGAAGCTGGAAGCTTCTCAAGCTATGACGAATCTGAGGAGCATTTATATGAATGGAAGAACTTAATCAAAATGCTTCTTTTTGCTAATAATCCCAGTCAATGGCAAGTTACATATGAGCCAGCAGTGCCCTGGCAGCCAGGAGGGCCAACCTGGGGCATCAGGCACAGCATCACCAGCCAGGCAAGGGAGGGGATTGTCCCACTCTGCTCTGCACTGGGGTGGCCTCACCTTGAATATTGTGTGCAGTTTTGGGGCATCACAATATAAGAAAGACATAAAGCTGTTAGAGAGTGTCCAAAGGAGGGCAATGAAGATGGTGGAGGGCCTTGAGGGGAAGCATGTGAGGAGCAGCTGAGGGCACTTGGTGTGTTCAGCCTGGAGAAGAGGAGACTGAGGGGAGACCTCACTGCAGTTACAACTTCCTTGTGAGGGGAAGAGGAGGGGCAGGCACTGATCTCTGCTCTGTGGTGACAGTGACAGGAGTCGAGGGAATGTCCTGAAGTTGTGTCAGGGGAGGTTTAGGTTGGATATTAGAAAAAGGTTCTTTACCCAGAGGGTGGTTGGGCACTAAACAGGCTCCCCAGGGAGCCTGCACCAAGCCTGACAGAGTTCAAGAGACATTTGGATGATACCCTCAGGCACATGGGCTGACTCTTGGGGATGGTCCTGTGCAGGGCTGGGAGTTGGACTCAATGATCCTTGTGGGTCCCTTCCAACTCAGCATATTCTGTGATTCTGTGATGATGATTTATGGGGGAAAGATACTTGGCAATACTTTTGTTAAAGAACATATTTTTGCTAGATAATGAATACTAATTTAACCATTGCCAAGTCTTATTGCAGATGCTCATGAAATTAACTCTTTAGCTGAGTAACAAATTGACTAAGAAAATTAGCTCTTAATTGTGTAAGAAACTTGTAGCAAGATCAACATAAACATTGTTCTCTTTGTTATACCTGTCTACAGATTTCTAAAATAAAAAAGAAAGATGATTTTAGCTTCCATATGGTTTTCAGAAAAAAAAAAGGATAGCATACAAATAAAAATTGCAACAATAATATTGTCTTTGTGTACCAGTTTTCAAGTAATTCTTTCATGCTCAGCTTTTATCTTTTTCTTGTGCTATATTTTTATATTATATTAACATATTATTCACATACATAACTTGTGTGTAGTAATAATGAATGTAGAGTTATTAAAAGAAAAATTTATCCAATGGCTCCATTACTTTCAGTAATACCACTTTTTGATCCCTCTGACTTCTGTTGATTATTTGACAGGAAAAGTTAATGATATAGATTTGAACAATAGTAACTTCAAAACTATGAAGGATATTAGTGAGATTTGTACACAAGAGTCTTCCCTGCAAACCACAGATATTGTTTCCTAGAAAAGAAATTAAGGATTGTTTGGTTTGTTTTTTTTAATGCAGTGAGGTCACCACAGGAACTTTAGGACTGTCATTGCACATCATGCAGACCCTTTATTAATGCAGAAGTTATATTGCATCATTTCTGATTTGATTCTTGAAAAATTCCAAACATCTCTTTACTGAAATAAGCCCCTAAAGAAAACCTATATCTTTTTATTGAATGGAAATATATTTTTATAGAATGTTTTCACCAATTCTTTGGGAAGTATATTTGCCGCCTAATAATTTCACAATTTTTTTTAACTATTCTATTAACAACTCTGATATTAATGTAATTCAACTCTGAAAAATATAGCAAGGAATATGACATCAGCTATATGCTTTTTTTTTAACTTCCCCCTCCCCCCCAAATGAGCATTGGCTAAACAATGCATGGATATATTATGTTTAATTATAACAAAAGATCATGGGTTCATTTCCACAATAGTCAATGGTCTGCTTTGTTGTTGTTTGGTTGTTTTTTGGTTATGATTTGGTTTGGGGTTTTTGTTTGTTTGTTTTTAAACTCAAAATACTCCTGTAGCTCTAAGAAATGGTAACTTCAAATAGAACCAGAAAGACTGGAATGATTCAAACACAATCCCCACCCCCCCAGTCAATCAGGAGCAACTGCTACCTATTGTAAATGTTAGCTCAAGCCCTGGAATATGGCACTGAGAGGGAATTTTAAATTATTTATAAAAAAGAACACCTTAATATCAGTACAGAAAAGGTTTTCTTATATGTGAAAGGAGGGCTCAAAATATCATACTTTCTGACACCTTTACATTTAGATTATGCATTTAAAAATTTCTAAAATTTTACAGTGTGCCTTTTTTCACACTTTTCTCAGCTCCAGATAGGCAAAGGATGCAGCATGTATGTTTGTTGTGGAAGGGGTCAGGTGAGTCTAAATATAAGATTTGGGGAGATGTATAAGGTAACCTAGAACACGTAATATTATATAAATGAGTTACCATTTGTCGAGGAATCCACTGTTGCTCTTCACACAGTGTTACTCCCTGACACTGATATGCTCCATGGAATTGGTGCATCTCCTCCTTGGACTTGAATAAGTGTATCTGGTTCATGAAAATGAGGGGAATGACATTCTGTTTCTTTGTGTTTCAGGATATTTACATTCTATCCAATTTGTGCACTAGTATTTTGCAAAATGCAAATCCTAGTATTAATATTTAGGGGAGAAAAAAGGTCATGCTTTAACTTTTTATGTTATGGCACACATGATATTGTGGTTTTATATGTAGGATTGATGTACCCAGTCATATCAAATCAGTAAAAATGAACAAAGCAGTAGATTAAACCGAAGAGGTACTTAGAGACATTTATGAAACATTAAAAAATCGTAGAGAGCATAATTTATACATATGAAAGCAATTGCAGTGTTTTACACAGTCATCAGATGCAACTACTTATCTCAATAAATATAAAAAATACATTGCCATCAACTTACTGCAATTCATATCTAGGCAGGTACAGGACATTCAGCACAGATTCAGTTGTATCACATGGGTTTACTACTCTCACTGTTGTTGCTCACAGGCATTACTCCTGAGGATCTGTATCATGAAGAAGGACATTAAGAAACAGTTTGCTGTCTCCCACACAAGTTATCCATGAGCCTGCTTTCCTGAGGCTCATTCTATGATCTTAACCTGCTCCTGATTGTTCTTGGTTTTATCTTTCCTCCCTTTCTTTGAGTAGGAGGAAGTTTGTCTCCGCTCCACAGACAGAGAACCGCAAGGCTTGTGCCACCACACTGCTTCACTGCTCCTGCCACAGGAGCTCACAGTAATAAAACACTCTAAAGGGAAGGATGGATGTAAACTGATGCCCCTCCCCATTGCGCAGAAGCCACGAGCTGTAATTGTAATGGTAACTATATGGCAAAAATAAACAGAAGCTCTGGATTATGAAAGTCCAAAAAAAACCAGAAGATCTGGATTATGAAAGTCCAACTTGCTCATACACCTGGAAAGATTCTGACTGCAGCCTCTGTTATGCTTCAAATAATCACCAAATCAAAGAACCACTTCAGACATGTAAAGGGAATTACAGCGATGGCAGCACCTAAATTTTCTCAGGGCTTGCAGGTACTAAGATATTTTGACAGCATATACAGTGCACACATTACTGTGGTGTGGGATAATGTTTATTTTGATACCACTTTGGAAAGCGTTCCTGTCTCCCTTGCCTCCCCTCATGGTGATAAAAACCATCATAACTCAGATTTCTTTTTCTCTACCACAACTCTTGACTCCAGTTCCTCTACTGGGCTTGTTGCAAGTTCCATATTTAAATCAGCTTTTCTGTTAAGAAGGAAATTACTTTATGGATGACATCCTTGTTCAATTTACCTCAATAGCAATATTGCTTTGCCTTCATTGGAGCCAGAATTTCATAACACTTACTCATATTAATTTTAAAATTATTAATGTAGGAAATGCAGCTTCCAGAGGCAGAATTTTTCTTGTTTCCCAATGCTTTAATAACATGCACATTTTTTAACACTTTCATGTAAGTAAAGTGTATCCTTGGCAAGGAAAAAATGGACAGTGAAAGAGAAAAAAAGTAATTCCTATAGTGATACAAATAAAAGGTGAAAAACAGTAACCTGAATAATAAATTATTGTTATGTACCACAAATGCTATAACACATTAATCTAACTGATGGTATTTTATAATGTTATTTGAGAAGAATGTTATCCTATTTCAGAAGAATGGTTTAATCAATGACATATTTCTGTATGTCTTGCTTTTCCATATTTTAATATATTGGCTTCATTTTCAGTATGACTAGAAACTGCTGAGTTTTCTCACTTTAGAAGTATCATAAAATCCTTGTGATGTACTTAGAAAGGTTTCCAAAGAACAACAGCTCCTTGAATCTATTTTTATTTTCCTCTGGACTGAAAACATGCTTATATATGGTATTATGCTGCTAAATGTTGACATCAGTCAAATCCATGCTTAAAAAATATGTCTATAATATTAGAGATGAACTTATTTTGGAAGTGTTGCAAATACCTTAATAAATAAATCTGTTAATATCAGATAATTTTATTTTTTCCAAACTGACACTGATATTTACATAAAAGTTTTGAAGTCTTGAAATTTAATAAAAATAACTGCATTTCTTAGCATCTCTTTCAGAGCTTTTTCACATTTGATTCTCCTTTTTCTGCCACCTTTCTCTAATTTCTGACATCATGATGGATGAAATTGAGTGAGTCAGTAAGAAAGAATGTGTTGCAGAGTTTTGTTTATAACCCAACATCTGACTGATTCATAATATTAGAACAACTTGTCTGCTGTGCAGGAGAGTACAATGTGTTTATTAGCTACATTCTTCATTTAGAATGTTTCTAGTTTTGTTGATAAAAATTACTATTTTTCCAAATACTGTTTCATCAGGGAAAGGAAAGAGAAATGTTTCCTCTTCCTATTACAATTAGAGAAGGCTTTCTGCTGCCAACACATGTCCATGTGTTTGCTTCTAAAGACAGAGTCCTTATGAAAGAATTGCAATAAATACATTTTGGTTGGTTTAAACAACAGATGGCTGATATCTCCTACAGTTTCATTTCTCCAGTGGTATTTCTGAAAAGCTTGAATCTCTTGAGTTTTTGTTGATTTTGCAATAGGAACCAGTTTGGGAATGAGTAATGACACCTCTGTGGGGGTAAATGTTTTGCACCAGTTTTCTGCCCATACAGTCTGAGATAGTGAAAAAGAATAGATAATCTGAAGGGTTAGCTTTAGTTATGTAGCTCCTCTGGTGACAAACGAGCAAACAAAAACTACACTAGGAAAAAATTTCTAGAAATGGCAATGTGCCTCCTTCCTCCTTATTGAAAATGTAAGGAATTGTTGCAAACGTCCAGTTCTTATTGCTACACCAAGACCTTTGACTTTGGAAATAATCAACATTGTCAAAGCTCCTTTTTTCTGCACTAAGCAATTTAGAAATTGGAAGATGTAATGGAAAGTTGAATGTGGATGGAAAAACTGGAAGGTTTCTAGGTGAAACTGAAACATTTGGTCTGGACTCAGAAACTCCTAAGGCATAGATTCCCCAGTGGAAGAATTCAGATCAGTCAGGAGAGGTAAGAATCTGAAACTTTCTCCTTGTAAAACAATGTTAGCTGTGCTGCACAAAGGTACTATTACCTCCTGCTTGGGGTCAGGCAAGACTGTCCTCCAGAGCAGCTCATCTGTCCCCTCTACACAAGAGCAGCAGAGACCACGCAGGGACAGACACTGTCTGGATGTCCTCCCACCCTTTACTTTCTCTGTCCTCTCCACCACACCCTAAACACTTTACACACTTCTGTAGGCTTTAATCTGTCATGGGTTCTGCAAATGGATCCTTACACAGATCAAACCATTGGCAAAAGCAGAATAATGCTTTAATGCAGAGCTAGGTATATATGAAAATGCTTTTTGCAAACCTGAAAAACTGCCCAGAGATATGCCAGTTTAGAAAAAGATGAACTTTTTAATCTAAAAAGTGTGCAAAGAGGGACAGCAAGAGATACAATTCAAGGTACAGGCTTAAAGGTACCCACATTCTCACCCACAATGTTCAGCCGGCATTGATATTTGAAAATGTTCAGGAGTTTTGTTTATCTTGCAACATGCAATTTCAAAAGGAAGAAAAAAAAACAAAATCAAAAGCCCCAGAACTGTAATATTTGACAAAATATAGAATTGGGATTGCTCAATTTTGGAAAACTGAAAATCAAAAATTAGACTTTTTTTTTTTTTGAATGCTTTCAAAATATCTTGTGGTAGTTTGTCTGTAGTATATTAAAATAGAGCTTTTTAAGCTCATTTGTTGCAGACTTTAAAGTTCTGGCTTGAAAGAAATCTTAATTATGCTATTTTTTTACAATATGAAATGCAGCAAAAAATATATAGTATAACCTTGCTGTAAGTGAAAACTAATTGAAGATTGTGCTAGTTTGAAAAATCATGCAAAGGAGTAGTATGAAATATGATTGCATCTGAACAGTGTCATGTCACTTTTTTCTTTTCTTTTCTTTTCTTTTCTTTTCTTTTCTTTTCTTTTCTTTTCTTTTCTTTTCTTTTCTTTTCTTTTCTTTTCTTTTCTTTTCTTTTCTTTTCTTTTCTTTTCTTTTCTTTTCTTTTCTTTTCTTTTCTTTTTTCTTTTCTTTTCTTTTCCTTTCTTGTTAGTTTTTCCACCTTTCTTGAGCAGCATTCCTTACCAAAGTATATCATGTCATCTGAGCTAAAGAACAAGCTCAAAAAGAGCTACATATATATCATACTCTGTATAAGCTGTCATCTTTCGGGGAAAGAAAGTAAGATCGAAACACACTTCAGTATCCAATGTATCCATATTGATTCAATGTAAAGATGTGGTAGGAACTATGGCATGATATGAATTTACAACTCGGTCAGCAAAGGAAGAAGTACCTTGGAGTCTGAAATTTCCAGTGCTCATTTTTCCATTGATCTGAGATATATAGCGACATTTTGAAATGTAAACCATTTGGCTTTAAGGACTTTGGAAAAAGGAAAGCAATACAGTGCACTAATCTCTGAGATATACAGCATTTTACAGAAGCTTTTGGGAAAACTAGTTTGTCAAATTGATTTGGAAGGCAAAGAAAGGAACTTCCCAATAGAAGTAAAGGATAAAGAACTTTACATTGGCTCTTAAAGAACAGAATCTGGGCTGCCCTATACATTTTTTTACACTGTTTTTCCAGTGGGAATTCAAAGTAGCTCCTAATGTTTAGTTCAAAGATACTCTCAGCATTTGGATTTTGGTTTGCGCTATTTTGTGTAAAGCTGACTTGCCTTCTTGACAGAAATTAAGAGAATGAGATAACGATGGTTTTAGAAGCCCCTGAGAAGTTCTTCCTGAGTGAGACTTGGTGGAGTAGGAACTAGGAGAATTATAAGATCACTAGAAACTTCTGTTTTCATATCAGATGAGCTGTACCAGTGGGAATTGGCCATCACAGTGATGGAGAAATGAAACAGAATGGTTCACAGGCTCCCTCTTTCCACAGTATATGGAACATACCCCACTTTTGGAGGTCCTACCTGGAACTTCAGAGCACTCCCCTTCCCCAGGTACAGACTCACAGGTGCCCCATGAAGGGGAAGGAACATTTCCACAGGAATGCTGGCTCCTCCACTGCCAACACAGCCCAGGCTGCTGAGGCTGCCTTTGCCACAGGGCTCACTGCTTGTTCATATTGAGCTTGATGAAGGTCTGGGCTCCTTGGACCTTTCCTGCAGATCTATTTCTGGACAGTTGTCTCCCACTTTGCCTTGATCCACGCTGTTATTCTATTCCACATGCAAGGTTTTGCATTTTGTTTTGTTGAACTTCCTGAATTTTTTTCCCACTCATGTCTCCAGTCTGTGGAATGCCACCTTCCAGCCCTGCCTCTATCAGATCAACTGCTCGCCGAGAGAGATACGGAGTTAACAAGCCTTCAGACCAGGTAAGGATGTGTCTTCTACACCATGGCCTGAGTTTGGTGGTGCCATGCTTATGCTGTGGGGAACATTGCAAGTGAAAGTTGCCTCTTTATTACCTGTTAAACTTAAAAGTAATTCTGCCATTGCAAAGCAAAAAGATTCAACCTTTACCAACACAGAGCATCTTTCAGTGCAACACCTTCAGCTTTTCCTTCTAACCTTAAAAAGGGCTCATAGGTCACACAAAAAGAGGATATAAGTAAAAGCAGGAGGAAGTGTTATGCCAGCCCCATTCTGAAGTTAGAATTTATTTTACATCTTGTAAAATACTAAATTAAAAGTATGAGTGTATTAGGAATGTGGCCTCATTAATACACAGAGGAGAGAGGGGATTCAACAAAAAGACAAAGGCCGGCTGTTGGCACCTCTCACCTGACACCTTTCTACACGACTCTGAAAATGCATTTTGTCCTGCAAAACATCCTTACAGGTACAGCACTGGGGTGTACTTGGAGCTATAGCCAGACAGAGGGCCAGACTTTCCTCCCTGGGTCAGTGAGCAGTAAATGATAGTTTGAACTCACTGCACTTCTACCTGTGCATGAAACTGTAAATAGGTGCAAAAAGAGGCATACACAAAGTATTTTCATTCCTTCATTGTTTAAGCTCAGAACTGTCTAATTCTGTCTCTCAAAAACGGCACCGGTTAGAAATTCATAATGCAAATGATATCTACAGCTAGAACCAATGAGTCAAAAAGATACAGTAATTCCTCAGACACTAGTAAGATAGCATTCTTATAAATGTTTGTTTTAAAGTATGGCAATTAAGTGGCTGGACTTATTAAATATCATAATAATATAAAAATATTAGAATAATATACAAATATTATCATAATAATAATACCAAGAAACAAAACGAAGTCTTGATGCAAAGAAATATTTTGATTTAGGGCTTAAAAACTGAACCAAATCTAGTATATAAAAGTTATTAAAAAGATTAATAATGACATGAATATAACATTGTAATTGCTTTAGTAATCATTGGGGCATTACGCAAAGTTCTTTAAAATGAACGACTTCATTTGCATGCATGCTATTGCTAATTAGTTTGATCCTTTGTGCTAGAAGAGTGTATTTAGAGTATTTGTAACAAGTAATTCATTCAAGCATAATTTTCTATGTTTGGTTATGGTGGAAGAGTTGGTAAATTTGTTGACCACTGAATTCTGTGACTGTCTTTTTCCAACTATGATAAAGGGGAGAAGTGCATTCTCCATAGTGACTGATGTGAAGAGGTGACAAGAGCCATTTTTGTATTTAGGAGAAAATAACCCACAGCGCTTTTTGAAAATTACATTTAGCAATCAAATATTGAAAACAATGACAGCTACAAGGTATTGAAATTCATATCAATAACATCCTTGTATTCCCCTAGCAACTAACAAAAAAAAAACAACAACAAAAAAACCCAAAACAACACCAAAAAAAAAGAAACACAGTAAGTTGGATTCCAGAAGAATTCCTTTTAAACCTTTGGGTCCAGGGAACAAATAACCAGGAGGGTGAAACTGAGTTGGTGTATTCAGGGACAGGTTGGTTGGGGGTCTGAACAACCTGCTGTAGTTGAAGGTGTCCGTGCCCATGGAACTAAATCTTCAAGGTCCCTTCTGACCCAAACCATTCTATGAGTCTCTGATTCTATGAAGACACTCCTCTCAATGTTGTTTACCTCCAGAGAAGTATTTGAAAACATTAAGAAGATATACAAAAGCACCATGCTGCCATTAAAGGGTTTTCAATCTACTTTCAATATAGCAGAAAGCAAGTTAACATTAAATTAAATAAATATGTCTATTGTTCCTTTGAATATTGTTATTGCATTGAATATTTTAATAACTTTCATGCAGTAAACACTGCAAAGAACATTATAGCAAACTCATTCATTTTAATTAGTCCTGTTATAAATTATAAAAGTGACACTGCTCAGCTGCCTAGCAGTAAGTAAAATGTCCTTTCTGAATTCTCATGTAAATAACTGTGGGTGACAAGAATATGTTGATAAAGGAATATATAATGATTGTTATTAACATTACAACTTAAAAACAATTGAGGACTGGGTTATAGCTGCTAAAATAGAAAGCTCCTTTGAAGAGAAAGCCCAAAATATTCTTTTCACATGCTCATTTCAATCCAGTTTATTATATGTTTAATGAATGCACAATACAAACCAGTATGAAAGACAAAGCAATAAGAAAAAAAACAAAAATATGTTCATCTTTCTGATGATTACATGGAATGAATTCTAACTTACTGTAATATAGATTTTGGTTCGTGTATGTTGGATGCAAGATGAGGATGAGAGGCAAGAGCTTTTTATCTAAGTTTTGTTTTTCTGCTGACATATTTGATTTGGTAATTGTGGAAGCTTGTGAAGAGATATGGTCCAAACTTCTGTAGCTATGAAATAATTTTTTAATTAATTTTTCAGTGAAAAGCTGCTTAGATTTAAAAATGTGTGTGCCTAAAAAAGTAAAAAAAATATTTAAATAGAGCTTAATTTAGCTTTGTTTGCAGTTTCTTCAAATCTTATTTTAAGAAATGTAATCAGAATTTATTAGAATGGTATCACTGTCATGCAACTATCTTACTTTATGGTTCATTTGTTCCGAAAGAAGCAGTTTTTAGTTGTCAGCAAATTCGAGGATTTTTTACATTCCTACTTATATATTAACAATCCCAAACCTTTCCTGATGCTTAGGTAAAGACATGGGATTGCCTGCATCACTGTCATATCAGAGGAATTTGTTACAAAATCATCACTTGTTAGTGATATATTGACAAATGCTATGAAATATTAAATAACCATTTTCCTCATGCATTGGCCAGGAAAAAAATTATCAGTATTGATGTCATACATGGGTTTTTTCCTTAGTTATAATGGAAGTTTTTTAATTTCCATTGAACACATAATTCACATACTATTTTTTACTAGATCATGGGATGAATTAAGCCTGTGCATTCAGAAGAGACAAAACCAACCAACCAAAAATATAAAATGGCATCATGTTCTGTTTACAGCAGCCTTTTCTGATTATTTCTTTAGTGTGTCCATATGAGACACATATGTTGTCTACTAATTTACCTCTCCCCTCCCTCCCCTAAAAAGTCAAAACAGGATGAAGCCAAGGTTCTTTCCAAAGTGCACTAGGCCCATCTGCGTTGGGGAAGTCCTAATTGCTCTGTCAACCATATCAGCAATACCACGTCATTTATACTCCAACATTTCGGCCCCTCAATTCTGCCAATGTCCCCCTTGACATCAAGGCACAAAAATATGCTGAGATACATTTCTCAATGTGTAGCAAGAATAGATTCAGCTGTGTTGTACATGGACCACTATGTGCCACTAACGTGCTTCTCTCATCTCTGAGCACTTAATATGCTGAACTAGTTTTGTGTGCACTATCAGCTATGGGTCATAAAGCTATGTCCAGTCACCATATTAGACCTGATCTGTAACTATTCCTGAATACTTAGGGTGTTCTGTCTGAAATACTTTTAGAAGCACAGTAATTCAATCATTCTGAAATTGCCCTATGCTGATTTAGCTGTCCTTAAAATCTGACATCAAATCTTCATTGCTGATAAAAGGGTAGAGGAAGAAAATCTGTGCGTCGCAGTTCCAAATGGAAGCACTTCAAGTAGAAAGATATGAATGCTGCTGGGAGCACTTGCAGCAGACTGATCTGGTTATAGATTGGTCTCTCTTGTGCAAGCCAAGCCTGCTGTCAGCAATAGCTTGTCTCTTTCTCAGCTGATTTCAAAAGTATCACACAGAAAATTAGTAAAATGAAAAGTGGTGCTTCTCCTTTCTGAATCCCACACCATGCATGGTATGAAATTCTGCACGGGCTGGCAAAAGAATGCAAAGCAATGTATTTTCAGGTAAAATATAAGAGTCCACAATGACTTCCAGCTGGGGAGTAGTGCTAGAATTTACAGTGTCTGTAGAGACAAAACATAGTTGCCTGCAGGTCACTGGGGAAGTGAATGATGATCAAGCAAAAAGAAATGCAGGAAAGACATTTTAATATTTACTTCTGAGGACAGAGTGGCAGTGACAATGTACTAGTGGATCATTAAGCTCCCAATCTAAATATCAATTTCATTAGCTGTATGTTGCTTTTTGACAAATAAAAGCCAAGTTTGATGGATTACTTTGAAAAATATTTATCTTAGCTCTTCCTTCAAATTCCTTCATTTTGGTATAATTCAAAGCCTTTGGGAGAGTGTCTGAATAACAAGTAAATAAAGAGTTTTGTTGGTAATGCTCATTTGCCCTTTTCTCTCTGTCAACAAATGGTACAAACAATAACACTAATATATTGCAGCAGTATACTATCAAACTTCATGTGGATTCAAATGCAATGGAAAAGAATATCAGAATAAATTCTATTTGTAAACTTTCTGTAAAAACCAGATGAGATGTCAATCTAAGAAGTATGATTTCCGTGTTATTTCTTTTCTACAGAAATAGAAAGGAATCATTAGGAATATATATAACCCAGCAAGCAAGTGACTGTTAGACACCTTTGCAAATAGAGCATAATAAATCAGTGAACAGAACCCATGAAGATTCCACTGTTCAAAATACTGTTTTTAAATCCCTATGACAGATGTAACTGGGTGGTCTAGCTTAACAAAAAATTCCCAAGAAACATGAAAAAGGTTCTTCCCTGCAACAGAGTCCTCTCATTATTTCAAATCTCAGGTTTAAGGCTTGAAGAAGCAGCAGTAGGGTTATTATCCTCTGTAAGATTCAGTCTTCGGTGACAATTTTTTGACACACTCTAACAGGATAACAAGATATGCAAGGCTGACACAGGAGGATGATAATGCACTTGAGATTGCCTTTTGAGTAATTATGTGATCCCAATTAAATTAGTTTAGAATGTTTTAAAAGGCAGGTCAAAATTCCATATTCATTGTCCATCTTTCTCCCAGAGCTGAAGGCCTGCTCAGTACACTGCATAATTGCCATGAAAGTAATGATCAGAGCCTCATTGCCAGGATTCATTACTGAGCTTCCTTTGCAGCACTCACAGCTAAAGTTGTTCCCCAGCTATTCTTGCATTCGAATGCATGAGGTTCTGGTAATAAATGTCATTTAGGATATATACAAAGGTACTGTCACTCTAGAGATAGCTTCAATCCTAATTAAGCATTTGCAGTATTTCTAGAAAAAAAAAAGTTACTTACTTATGCTTATTCTTTTAATAACATATGGATCTGTACTCCATGCAGTCAAATACATCTTCTGATAAAAATCAGCATGTGGATGCACTTTGGGAAAAGGTATCCTTTCGTTAAAAATGAACTGCTTCACCAATTTTGTCTCAGAAGACTTTTTGCACTAGTATTCCAGAAGTACTTTTTCAAAGAAGCACATTTCATCATGCAGGCATTTTTGATTATTTTTCTGCATGAACTACATGGATTATTTGTCCTAAAGGACTGCAACTGACAGTGAAGAGACTGTTTCATTTACTTTAAAAAAGGATTAGCATTCAAAGTACCAGGGGATCTTGTCTGCTCTCTCTTTATTGAGACAGCAAATGGCTTGCATTTGAATATATGCATCATGGCTATGCAATTATTTTGATCAGTAAAAAATAACTAACGTGGGTCTACAAGAAATGTACGCCAGAAATGGCCAGTTAATGTGTTTGTAATTAACTGTACCCTCACATAGTTCTCCCTTCTTGTTTCTACAGCCCAAAAATATCCTTGTAGTTAGCATCACTTATCAAGTTCGTCATTCAAGTAGAAGAAATTGGTTCATCTAACAGCAGTGAATTTTCAGCTCAGATGTCAGAAAATGAAATAGCATCCAGCTATTCAATAGCAGATTGGATGCAACTCCCACTAGGCTTGCAGTGTCAAACTGGTCGAGGCTCACAATTATTACTTTGCTTAAATTAGGCCTTCCTATAATTTGCACTAAAAATATCAAAGGTTCATCAGCCTGCCTGTATACATGAAGGTGAACAATGTTTACCTTCTTATGAAACCCTCAAACCATACCCAAGTTAATGAGATGGAAATGTGAAAAGATCACTGACAAAAAAAGCTATGAGTACATTGTAAAGTATGAGCACTTGTCAAAATCTGCATTAAATAGCAAATTCATGAGCTTTGATATTGATTCTTTCTGAAATATAATTGCTGCAAAATTATTTGTTCACTGAGGGAAGTTCCTGTCTTATGGACTGAGATAGTTAATGCCACCTTCTGGAAGGAAGAATGCTAAATTTTTCTTAATAACACTGTAAAATTGACTAGTTAAAAATACTAATTTCTCATAAAATTGATTTCAGCAGATTCTTTTGTGCTTATATGCATATATATAATCTTACATTACAAACATGATATGGCAATGTGTTCAAATAATAACCATCTAAAATGATTCACACTTAAAAAGCACACTTCTTAAAAAGCTTTCATAATCCCAAATATCCCATTAGATCAAACAAAATAATCACAAGAGTGTTGAACCAAAAGGTTTCCTGTGTATACACATTTGGACTCCAGAGTGGAAACTTATGTCAAACCCAGAGACAGTGAAGGGAAAGGGCTCCAGAGGCTCAATGGCTTGCTACAGTCCTTGGTAATGAATTGCTTCATTAATTAATTTAATGACTCACTTGTGAGTTGAAATCCAGAGGTGAATCCAAGAACATCTTCTAACTTCAAAGACCTTAACAGTTGGAAAGTCATGTTTGGTAAGCTCATTTCCTTAAATAATTTTCAAATCTATTAAAAATAAATAAGATCTATCTTTTTAGGAGCACATCCAGTGTGTGCAGCTGGAATTTTGTGATGGAAAGAGTATGGTATAACATTTGAGCTGATATAAGATTGGCCTTTCCCCAAGAGAAAATTATAGATTTTTCTACCAATCACAAAGTAACACAGAGTTTGCCAGACTTAAAGTGCTTAGCAACATCCTTGGCAAAGGTTTATATATAATCATCTGTCAATTACACCACCGCTGTATGTGCATTTTGACTACATTAAAATTTGATCTTCTTAATCCAGGCCTTGATATCTTTGTTCTAGAGGAATACATTTTTCTATGCAGCATAAGAGAGAGATTTCAAGCCTTTCAGATTATTCCCACCACACACTACCTGGGCTTATAGCGAAAAGCGAGGGGAATACTTTGCAATTCAAGTTGCAATAAAGAAAACTACTAGAAGCATAATTTGAATTTTCTTTCAACAAAAAAATGCATCAGTTTTAGTACTAGCCTGGCTTAAAGAAGGAAAGTCAAGATCATCTAAAGCTTAAGGGAAAAATGCTGTTGTCCACAGTATCATTTCACAGGCAACACAAAGTGGTCTATTACAACAATAAAATGCATTTGTACTAGAAACAGAGCTTTGGTCCTCTTAGAATTAAATAATGTTTCCATAATAAAATTTGTGTCCCTTGGTAGCAGTGGACAGCTTTGTGTTTTTCTGATTTTCTGTTCACATATGTGAGCATCTCTCAGTACTCATCTCTAATAAACTAAACTTGTTTCTACTTTATAGTTGAGCTTCATGTAGTTGAAGAACTTGTGATTCAGTCATGAGGATTTCTTTTTAAACTTCTGATCCAACTTTCTGCATTGAAAAATATTAATGTGCCCTCAATATAATGTCATTAAGGAATTCTGAACTCTCCTGAGCTTCCCTTTTTTTCAAAATTTAGATTTTCCTCTTATAATCTAACATAGCAGTCCATGGAGTTTTAAATTTGCTTTCTTTAGGCCTCTTGTCTCTGTTGTGATGTCCTTTCTCCTTTTTTCCTTGAGAATCAGTGGGGTCTCAAGAGTCAGAGTCAAGTAATTAATTTCAGTGATCAGAGTCAAACTGAAAAGGTCTTTTTTCCCTTCCTTTTGCAATAAGAAAACGACTTCAGACACTTTGTGCTTTGCTGCATTCTTCATCTGGCAGCTGTCTAAGTATGTCAAGTTCCCTCTTACTACCAAATTATGTATTTCTTTAATCACTGGGAAATATCATCTTCATCTGTAAGATTCCTCCCTCCATATGATTTCCGTTTTATCATAAACACACATCTTTTTCAGTTGTACTAATAAACTGAGAATTCAGTGTTACTTGTAGTAGGGGTTTTTTGGCATGTGCACACACACACACCAGTAATTAACTAGAATATAAAAAGATTTTAAGTAAATTTTACATGGAAACCTGAAGTTTTTGTATTAGAAATGGAAATTAAAAGAAGTATTTTTGGGGGAGAAAATTTCTTACTCACTCAGTACACTGAAATACTTTGCTTAACATTCTATTTCATTTTAATCTCAAGGACTATTACAGAAATTCCACTTTAAATCTAGACTTTTATATGCTTGAACACTATTCTGGATAGTGCAGAATTCCTCAGGCTATTTACTTGTTATATACAGTAAAACCTCTCATTTTGAATATTTGCATTTTAATTTTGAATGGCCTCTTCTCTTTCTGGTATTGAACAGGGTAGTAGATTTTAGTCTAAATGATTCATGATCTTATACATCATATCATATAGTTTTGCTTTTCTTCCTATGATTGCTCTACATAATCTCTTAAAACAAAAGCTTCTGCTGTCCCTGCTTCCAGACATAGTTTTGCAGTACTTTCCTGAACTTTTGAGTTCTATTTATTAGCAATATTAGCTAAAATAGACTTCTAAGTCTAAATCTCATTGCAAATCATTGATATCAGGTATTATTGAAACTGCTGCCTCAAATGTTTCTCTCCTTGCATGGTTATGAATATAAATGAGCACCTTTTGCCATAGACTATAAACTGAATTGCACCAGTAGCATGCTAATTTAAACTGTCTTCTTATTACTAACCTGTCTCTTTTGGTAGGAAAGGAAATTTAAGATATCTAAAGAAGCATATCTCCCTCTTTAACTGCGAAGAAGAATCTGTCCCTTCTTTTTCCCTAAGCTTTCTGGCTCTCCTTCTAGAAGACAGGGCCTCTGAACTCTCAGCTGCATGCTCAGGTCTCGCTGTGCTGTGCCATACAGGACTGCTCCCCACTGAGGATCTGCAAGACACACATACATATCCAAACCTACACATGTATGTGCTGTTTCCATGGTGTACCATGGTGTTTATGGTTCTACTCTGATCTTAAATGGCCTTTTCCAACCTCAGGGATTCTATCTCTGCACAAAAGACCCACCAGTGAGGCCAGCTTAAGAAAGCAGCTGACAGAGCTGGGGTTGTTTAGTCTTCAGAAAAGGAAGCTGAGAGGAAACCTTATTGTCCTCTACAACTACCTGAAAGGGGGTTGTAGACAGGTGGAGGCATAGGTCTCTTCACCAAGGGACAAAGTAATAGGATGAGAAGAAATGGCCTCAAGTTGCACAGGGGACTTTTAGATGAGATACTGGGAAAAGTTTCCTCATTGAAAAGGTGGTCAAACATTACAACGTGTTGCCCAGGGAAGTGGTGGAGTCACCATCCCAGGAAGTGTCCAAAAAACATGTAGATGTGTCACTTCAGGATATGGTTTAGTGGTGGACTTGGTGGTGCTGGCTTAATGGTTGGACTTTATGATCTTAGAGGCCTTTTCCAACATAAAATTAGTTTTTATTGTATCATGGTCTTCTTCTATATAGGCCATTATCTTTCAGTAGACCTTGCTTAACTCCAGGTAGTTATTTGAGTCTTACTCTTCACAAGCCACTGTAATTTATATTATTTACGTGTATCTGCATTAGTATCTTTTTTTTCCCCCTAAAAATTAGTTGATTGAGGATTCAAATCTCTGATGTGTAAGTTAATGAAGTTTAGGAGAATATACTGGGGAAGTAATATGTTTTCTCTCTATGCATTGGTTACAGTCTGTCTTGAAATGAGAGTAAAGGACTAAATATCTTTGGTTTGATCTGGTTCACTGCTGGCATCCTTTTGTTTACCTTCTTGGAGCTTCCTTCAAATGTCTACCATTCCTAGCATGTTAGCTACCTCCCAAGAATAAGTGAATTGTATAATAGGCAACAAATGCACAACATTCAACTACTAATAAAAGGAACATAAATAAACAATCCCTTCACACACCTGAGCACAAACACACACAAACTGCACTGAAAAACTTGTTTTCCCCTTACCAGTGAACTCCCTGTGGACTCTCCAGGACAGCTTCCTGGATGAATGTCTGTATTTTCCCTATGCACTTAGTTAAAGTATAATAAAAATAATCATTATAATGCACAGAAGCAATTTATTGTTTTATATTATGTCATCACTAATTTTATGCTTCAATTAATGTTCTGCCATATTTCCTCATGTTATATGAGAAAAATATTTGTTCAAAGTAATCTTTTCAAAATTAATTTAATTTTCCTACCTGAAATAGACCCATCTGCATGAACATGCTGAGAAAATGAAAACTTCGCATCTTTAATTTAATAAATCAGAATTATTCATATGGTTAAGCTTTGTTGAGTTTAAATAACAAGCTGATTTAACATGTCCCTAATCAACTTGCATAACCATCATCTTAGGAAAGAAACTGAGATACGCTATCTGACTGCATGTGGAATTAAGCATAGGAAGCCTTGCCAGAGGCCAGTAGTGGGGGGAAGAAAAGGGCCTTCCATTCTTTCCCACTGCACAGGATTTTGTTTTTCCAAGGTGGATGGTTGCCAGGAAACAGTAAATACAACCAAAGAAATGGATTCATTTGATGTGAATCCTATAAGTGAGGCAAGGGAGCAGAATACCATGCAATGACTAAGCTGAGGATCAGCTCAAGAAATCCACATTTGTTCAGGTGATTACTGAGAAAGCTACACACAATATTTTATTTTTGCATCCTCTCCTACCCTGTGTCCATCTCCTGCAGGAAAGGATAATGAGTGCAGTGCTGACAGCAGCATGAGCTTTGAAGACAGCTTTGCTGGGATAATTCCTGGCACCCAGGAAGCACCTCTGTTATTCTCACATGCTGGCAGGGACCCTGGGGGACAGAACCTGCTTGACAGTGTCAGTCAGCTACCAGGGTCTTTCCCACAGTCCCAGTTCCATTCTCACCTCTCTGACTCCTCTCCTCCTCACCCTGTTCTTCCCTTCTCCCTCATCTCTTCCTCCTGACACTTACAGCCATGGAATTTATTTGCTTACAGTTCTGCTTACACAACATTCTGTGAAACATTCATTTCCCATGCATGTATTTCATCCAGACTGAAATTTACGAGATAAAAAGCACAGACCCTTCTTGGTATTTGTTTGGTTTTTTTCACTTTGTTTTTGCCTGGTACAATCAGGCACTATTCTTGTTTGTTTCCATGCATCATCACTGCAATAAATGTAAATAACAACAGTATGTGCAAATTATCCATGATTAACTGTTTCTGGGGTGAGATTATCAGTTCTCTGGGATACACCCCTCCCATAAGAAGTCTGTAATCTTATAGTCATACTAAATCACTGAAATGATTCAGAAATGTTAAAGCAGAAAGATTTCAGCAAGGGAAGCTGAAATCTGCGACTCCCTAATAACTGTTCTGACAGCTTTATGTAAAGATATTTTTCAAAATACATTTTAATTGACAGATTTTGTTATGAAACTTGATGATATCCTACCCTGGTAATTATATGAGCAATTAATTTGGAAGCATGCTGGAGAAAAAAATTAGTGCAATTGCTTTCACTGTAAAAACAGGTATATGTGGACATATAATTTAAGGCCACATTCAAAAATACCACACTTTCTTTTTTAGCTATTCATTTTTGAAGAAGATAATTGGTGAGAAATTCTTGTGTCATGGCTCATATTTGTGATTTATCTTTGTTGTAAAGTTGCAAACAAATAATATTCTGGGAAAGATGTTCTGAGTTGGGTATAAAGATATGCCTATCTAAGCAGCTAAAGTTATAAAATCTCTCTTGCACACAGAATTATCATATTTTATTCAAAGATTATCGAAAGTTTAGTTAGAAACTTTGATCTTAGTAGGGGTAATATAATTTATCCATTCAAAACATACCTGTAATTTATACAGATTTGAGGACAGTAGGATATTCTTGACCTTGAACCTCAGAAATATCAGGTTTAAGGATGAGTAAAAGAAAATTCTTCTCCACTTAAAAAGAAAAGCCATATTAACCTATAAGAAAGCAAGTTCATCAGAGAACTTGGGAATTCAAGTGTTGCACTGTGTAAACTTCTACATCTGTTCTAACATTAAATCTAATGATTGCACTTGTACAATCCAGGCTCAGGAGGAAATCAGGGAAAAGCCAAACTTCTCAAGGAGTCTGGGTAAGAACTGTCTGCATGTCTTTGGTGACTTCTGTAGATGAAAAAATGCACCATTCCCTGGAAGTGGTACCCACCTTGCTGCCACGGGAGTATGTACTGTGGAAACCTGGCATATGCTTGCCCTTAGGAAAGTGGACGTCCACCAGCATAAGGAGATGTCACAGAGGTAAACCTTACTCCAAGTCACTCCAAGTGACTTTCCTTATACTGTCAGGAGCACAGTGACCAGAAATCAGAATTTTCCCAATTGCAACCTTGTATTACTTCTCTCAAACCCCATTGCCTTAAGTGTTTACAGTCTTTACAGTAAGATTTGCCATAGGGAGATAGTATCAAGGTAGGTCACATGTCAAGTCTACCAATTTTGACACCATCCTTTCAGCACATTTCTTTTTCAAAGGATCAGTGTGAGCAACTGCCACTTCTTATTGTGTAAGAACACTTGCTGATCTTACTACTGCCAACTTCTTCACTGCATTACTTACTGAAAATGTGGTGACAAGCTCGAGCTGTCAGAAAATCATGTCCTCTACAAATATCTGGCTTTAGCAAAGTGATAGTTCATAGTAGACCCATACTATATTTGTATTATATAAATATATATGTTCCTATACATAGTTTATAAACAAAACTAGTATTTATAGAATACAAACAGCCATGGAAAACTTGTGTGGTTTTTTTTTTTTCATTATGTAAATGCACAGTTGCAAAAAATAAATATTTATAACATTTTGTTGCTATTTTTGTTGTTTTTCCTGCCTTTATTTTCTTACTGTTATGAAATATTACTTTGAATTAAATAAAACTACACAGCAAATTGCCTCTTGTGCATGGACATGTGTGTATAAACACAGATCTCTGGAATGATGAAGACAAGAACCCAAAAGTAGTCTTACACTATTTCAGTATCTTTGATGTTCTCCTCAGTCTATCATTGTGCTCATCATGCTATTCAGAATAACACCCATATTTTATTTAATTTTTGATTTTATTTTTATTCTTTAACCATATACCTTTAAACTTTCAAAAATAGGTCAATTATCATTTCCGTTCTGTTAATAAGAAAAAGGAGGCAAAGGAAGATGAGCTAATCTATTTATTGTCATACAATGTCAAGCATGGTATTTGTCATGCCAGAGTTTTACTTTCAATTCTGTACACATTGCAAGGTGTTCCTCTTCTCTCTAGCTCTGTCCTCAAAGAGCTCAGCATTTTTCTGGACTGTTCAGTAGAGTAATTTCTTAAAAAATATTTAGGACAAGAATCATGCAGAAAATTACAGTCTAAACAAATTCCATAGGAGTTTTACTGATGTCTCATGTTTCTGGATTATAATTTTTTACCCATTTATGTCCTGATCAATCAATGTCCTGATTCCTTCTAAAACAATTATTTAATAACTATTTAGAACAGAAATGGTATTTCTCTCCAGAGAAGATAACTCATCCACATTTCTGTGTGTTTCCTTCTTTACTCAGGAGGCTTCGTGAAGGCTGTACAGTTAGGCATCAGACAGCTAGAATGGCATTCATTCCCTGCTTCCTGATATTGCTCTTTTCTTAGTGTATTATGAGAACAAGGCTGTGCATTCTTTCATTCATTTTCCTATCCCTGAAATATAGCAAATGCAGTGTCACAGCTGTGCAAAATAATTTCATCAGTCTGCCTGTGGAGGAAAAGCCTGTATAGACTTGACTTCAATAATCTGGAAAGGTGGGTGTGCTGCAATGAAGCAGGAGTGGGATGGTAGAAATGCAAGAAATGCACTGAAAGCAATGGGAAGGGTGTGAAGCAGAAGGCAAAGGGACTCCTGTTTACTCTGGAACTTTCTTCTAGCTGCTAGTCTCAAACATACAGCTACCAACAGCATTCTTGATCTGTTCGAAACAGACCTGCTGCCCTGCTAGATCCGCTTGGATCGCAGACAATCTGTTCCTACAATAATTCCCATTTGTAATTAAAATCACAGCTATATCTGTATAAGCAGTCACCTGCCATAGAATACTTGATGGTGGTAGTTTCATTTACTGTTGCTATAACCTAAGGTTTAATTTGTAAAATTGAAATAGTATTTGCTATTGCAATTAAAAATATGTCTAATTTCAAAATAAACATTGAGAAAAAGATACTTATACTTGAGAAGAAACTAAACACAGCCACATGTCAACTTCATAAAAGAATTATATTTTTTTTCCCAACTCCCTTTTACACATTTCCAATTTACAAATTGGAAAACGTTTGTCAGAGCGGGAGTGTCTCTAGGTCAGGACTGACAAGCCCTGTTGCAGTTAAATGTGCTTAATTATCTAATATAAAGAAGAAGAGGAAGCTCAGTCTATGTGCATTTTGTGTTCATGCAACTTTTATATAGTTAATCTATGACACTTTCTCTTATTTCAAAGATTTTTTTACAGAAAAGCCAGTTAATGTCATCCTCCACTGAAATATGGCACAAACATCAAATGGTTCTGACAGCACATGCTGACCTTGCATGATACCTTTTCTAATATAGTATATAGCAAATGACTGTAGGATAGTTACAAAGCAATTTAAACTAAAGCCTCATTTTGATGAACTGGTGGCCGGGGTGGGGGGGGGAAGTCGAGAACAAAAACCAAATGAAAAATGACTCTCAATAATTTTTCTTTAAATGAAATTATGCATTTCTGTCTCAGTTATTTGGAATAGGAATTGAAGTTAATTCAACTATTTTAAATACTTATGGAAAATTAAGAATAATAATTTTCTCAAAACTGCAATATAAATTGAGGCATCTCTGGACTAAATATATATATATATATATACAGATAAATATATTTCATAACATCTGCAAAAACATCAGCAGTAAATATGTAATTTTATATTTCCAGAAGCATACACACTAAGGGAACTGGAGCCCATTTACAACCAACTTTCCTCTTTGCTGTAGACTTAAACTGCATTTAAAGTAGAGAAAGTATAAATTGGCAGAACTACCACAAAAAAGCATGGTTTTCTTCTAAACTCTGCTGAGGATTTATTCAGGATATTGCAGGCTGCCCTTCTGCAGTGAGATACTACCAGCCTGATATGATGTAAGTCCAATTCATAGTCTCACTGGCATAAATATTTGTGTCTCACCTATTGATACTGGTATTGGAAAAACTGAAATAAAAAGCATTCTGATATAAAACTGGGAAGTTCTATTAGTTTCATTGTTGCCAATATGGCGTAAAATAAGGAATACACCTGCAAGTTGCAAAAATTTTTATTTGATATCAGTTGAATTTAAAGGATTGGCTTGTGTAGTGTGTTGATCCCAGCCAGGAGCTAATCATCACATATAACTGTTCACTCACTCCTTCCGTGTGGTGGGATGGGGGAGAGAATAGGAAGACAAAAAGAAAAAAAACCCTAAAATTGTGAGTCAAGACAGACAGTTTAACCAGTGAAGAAAAGAGATAAACCTATAAGCAGGGCAAACTGAAAAAGCAGAAAGCAGCCACTAACAATCCCTGGAACTGAATGCACAGTAAGAAAGGGACTGAGCAAGGGATCAGGTGAAGGAGCAAATAAGTCAACATCGTGACCAGCAACAGAAATAACAGTCCTCCAAGTCACAGCTAAACTCATTTAACAGCTGTAAATTCAGTTTAGCACACTTTGATCAGATCTGTCATTATCCTGAATCCCTTGAGCTGGGAGCCCAATAGAACTGTGGTGAGTTGACTCTACCGGCAGCCAACTCACTCACTCACTCCCCACTCCAGCAGGACAGGGCAGACAATAGGAAGAAAAGACACTAGGAAAAGTTGTGGGACAAGTCAAAACAATCTGAGAAGTGAAAGAAAAAGATAAAAACACAAACAATATAAAGGAGATCCCTCACCACTTTCTATAACCAAACTGATGACCAACCAGTTCTGAGCAAAGGCCACCTTGGAAGCCAAAATGAAAATCCCCTGCTCTTCCTGTACCTCAGGTTTTGTTGCTGAGCATGATGTTAATATAGCTTGAATATCGCTTTGACCAGTCTGGATCAGCTGTTCAGGCTGTGTTCCTTCCCAAATTTTTACCCATGCCCAGTTTGCCTACTTGCTTGAGAGGAAAGGAGACAGAACGAGGAGAAAGGGAAAACCTCAGTGCTGTGCAAGCACAGTTTGGTGAAAGCCAACACAATAATTACTAACGGTGTTTTAGACACAAATCCAAAACATAACACCATATGGGTTGCTATGACGAAAGGTAGCTGCATCCCAGCCAGAGCAAGCAAAACTTGCTACAGAAGATACTTAATCACTTATTTTACAATATTAGAAAAAATAGCAATTAACAAAAGCAACTGTTACTCATGTCCTTAAATGCAATAGAGTTTGTAAGTAAAGAGGGCAAAACTAAGGCCTGTCTAGTCCCTGGGAAGGTCCTAGCAGTTTCTTGAACAAGTCCTGAAGGCTATACCACTCCCAAAGAAGATAATTTGAAGGAAGTTATGCCCCACATGGGAGGTGTTTGGATGTCCACAGCACTAGCTGAGCAGATCTCATTCACATCCTGCTACATAAATATCTGAATTGAAACAGAAGCTGGATTCTGGATTTTCTTTAATTTGAGAGAATTACATTAGTCTGTTTAGATGGGAAATGTGGTGCTAACCTCACCTGAGTTTTAAATGCCATCTTAAAGCTAGCCTTCAGTAGTCACTGAAGGCTATAATATATTCCCTTAGGGAATTCAGGCAATTACTTTAAAGGAGTGTCAGGATGGGATGAATCATCCACTTTAGGTACTTATTGCTCTCCAGGTATTGATGTACTTGTCTAAATGGTAAAATTCAGCACCAGAAAGAAAAACTGAAGATCACTAACTAAAGCACTATCTTGAAGCAAAGCAACAAATTATAACATCTAGTAAATCTACCCAATGCAATCACAGTTCATAGAATCATAAAGTATTAGAGTCATCAAGGTTGGAAGAGATCTCCAAGGTCATCCAATTCAGCTCCCAACACATCACTGCCACTGTAACCCCTAAATCATCACCCAGCACCAGATCCACATGCCCCTTGAGCACCTCCAGGAATGGTGACTCCACCACCTCCCTGGGCAACCTATTCCAATGCCTGCCAATCTTAACAGTGAAAAATGTTTTTATAATATCAATCTCAATCTCTCCTTCTCAGTTCAAGGAGATTCTCCTTCTCCTCTTGCCCTCTCACTGTAGGCATGTCAGAGGAGACCTGCCCCCACTTCACTATAACCACTGATTGGGGTTTATTTGTTGTTACTAACTGATTTCAATGTTTCTTCTCTGAAGAGGAAATAAAACCCCAAAAACACCAATAAAAACAAATCAGAATCATGGTCATGAAAGATATATAAATGCAACACCAGAAGACAGTTGGAATTTTCCAACTGTAAAATAAATTTTGGGTACTATTTTCTGTCCCTTGAAGGTGGTTTTTCAACACTAGTAAAATTTAGATGAGTCTTTCATATAAAGTGGATTTACTTCAAGCAAATTGAATGCAGAAGCTGCACAAAATGAATTGTTATAAAAGCCAGGGGGAAAAGAATTATTTTGGGTTTATTACACAAGACATAACTTTTCTAAATATTGATTTAACATTTCTAAAACTTAATTAACTTCTTTTACTTAGGTTGAATGAATAAATAGATGACAAATAAGTACTTTGATGGTTCTGATCAGGTTCCTTCACTCCATAGTCTCCAGTGCATCTATTGCCACTAATTAGTATGCTGCAATATTGTCAGAATAGTAATTAACTTATACAGAATACAAGCAAGTCTAGTAAATAAAATCACTGGCTATGACGATCATATATGCTAGAGTCATTAGTAATTAAAAGTAAGCAGGAAAACAAATTATGTATTTTTCATTTACTTTAAATAATGCATACTCACACAAGCCCAGTGAAGAGTGCTATTCAAGCACATACCTGAGACATACTGTTCTGTCCTCAGGTTGAGGACATTTTTTTGTTTTCTCTACATTAAGCCCTTGTTCTGTTGAAACCTTATTAAAGATCACAGTTGTATCACATGGTTATAAAAATAATCTTAATTATTCTAAAGGATCTAGCATAGGGATGGCATTGAAAGAGGATAACGACTATTAGAAGTTGTTCTAATTTGATATTACTTCAGTGACCAGTCCTTAACTGTGGACAACTTTAACCTGGTTCCAGTCTCCTTTCATAGTCTGAGATAGTATGGGAATGCTCACATGAATATGCACTGAGGAGGTCTGGCTGTCATACCAAAGCCATCAGCCTGTACAACTCTTAGAAGAAAACATCTATCTGTGTGAGGCAGGAGCCTTGTAGGCCTCCCTTCTAGCCTGCCCTGCTCCAACTTTCAGTCTTTATCTTGCTAACCTGAACTGGGTGTGCCAGTAGGAAGAACAGGTATGGGCAAGGTTTCTTCTACCAGTTCTGCTTTTTATATCAACAATATTAAAATATTTCTTGATAATTATCTTGGATTGCTTTTCTGGTAACTTCTTGATTTTGAAGACATGAATGTTCAATCTCTGCAATTATAGCTAATAAAACAGCATTAAAGAGTGGATAACAACATTTACATCTAACATTTTTACAAATTAGAGCTGAAATTTTTCAGACAGTAGTGACACCATAGAGATGTTTTACTGCTTGCAAAACATAAAAATAAATCACAGCATAAAACTAAATTATTTTTCTTAAGTGAGAAATCTTTCATAATACTGTTTTTATTTAGAACTTTATCAGTTTTATTTTTAATTTCATTTTTTGGGGGGGGGGGCATGAGGGGAGTAATATTCAGTAAAAGGTGCAATGAAGAAATTAAGAAGTTATGGTTTTATTTATATGTACAGCTGAAAAATACCTAACTGGAAAATAGTCTGCAGTTTCTAACGTAAGACACAATGAAGAAAGTAGAAAAAATACAATGTATATTGTTTCTGCAATATTTTACACAGTTGTTCCGAAAGTGTTACATTGTCTGTGAGAACCTGCAAAAGTTACAGACGAAGTGTAAATGGTCTAGTAAATCCTAAACCTTTCATTTCACAGACTATCAATTGTCCAATACCTGGGCTGAAATATAAGCTCTATATGGCAAAAATTCCATTGCAGAGGTTTTTTATTATTATTACCCATCTCATTTTTAGTTTTTTTCTGCTTTGGGTAACTCATGTAAAAACTCAAAGCCTTTTCTATAACACAGGCTTTATGAAACAATTTTCCATGAAGTGGTTAGTATTATATGTAAAATTAATGTTTCTCTTCTATGCAAACACACTAATTATATTTTTTATGTGTAGAAGATAACAAAATACTTAAAAATTATGTGACTGAGAAAATACACAAGGCTCCTCAGACTCTAAGGGAAGCTGTTTAGCAACTACTGAAATGAAAATGAGTCCTCTCCATCCTGAAATTCATGGCCCACTGCTTCTGCTGCTTGCCATCCCCAGTGGTCAACACATTTCCATACAATTTCAGCACTCAACTGATAATGAGCCATACGAGAACTCCTAAAAAAGTCATCCATCCCATGTAAGGTCCAATCTTTCTTATGCTGTTCACTTTTCACTGGAAAACATCAATAGAATTTTAGGGTTTAATGGCTGTTTGATAATTATATATGATAAAATAGATAAGTTTTGCCAATTAATTTTATTTTCAAGACTGGACTTCCTAAAGATGGTATGGATGTTCTTCCTTTTTGCCAGATTTGTAGGCAAAAAGGGTTTATGGCTAGATAAAGACCATCTTTAAATTTTTGGGCTCTTGCCTCAGTTCCTGAGATTTAATGGACAAGATTGTATTTAGACTACTAAAAAAGAATAGCAATTAGTATTTTAGTGAATATTGATTCTCTTCCAATGAAAGAGACAGCTCAACCACAGCCAGTCTAAATGAAATAGTAAGTGGATTACACTTGAATAAATAAATTTATTCCAAGTCAGTTAGAATGAAACTACCAAGACTCCATGGAAAATTAACAAACCAGTTAACAAATCTGTTCACCCATTCCTGGTGAATTAGTTTGAACTAGATGATCATTAAGGTCTCTTCCAACTCAAACCATTCTGTGGTTCTGTGATTCTACATCTCAGACATCTGAAACAGAGGTCAAAGATTAGGATACAAAAATGTATTAAAATAAGTTAGACAAATAGAGACATGTAATATTTTGATTAGCTGAGGAATTTCTGTGAAAGATCAATCCAGTTGTTAAAAATGAGACTTCACTTCCTTTTGAAAATTTATCAGAAAGATGTTAACATCTTTTTTCTACAAATTGCCTATTTCTGGAATATATATAATGAAGCATTTTTACTTCACATAAGTCCTAGAAATCTTCAGTGCTTAGAAAACATTGAGTTTCTTGGATAAGTATTAAGACAGCTTTGTAAAGCATTTTTCCTAGCCAGAACAATGTGACAAATGAGCTACTCTCTGAGTATTTTAACAGTTTCAGTGAACTGCAACAGGAGGTGAAGAGACACCCCATTGTCCAACCTGTATATCTGGGGGATAGACGTCATCATGATTTATTACAAGAGCTTGAACTGAGCCTGCAGCAAAGGAGAAGCAGTTTTCAGATCACTTGGGAGGGCTGGCTTGGGCTAACTACTTCACTGAAGTCAATCACTCTTACACAAAGCATCTGCCAAGACTCTGCTACAAGACATTTACAAATCAGGGATCATGACAAGTACAGAATGTTCTGTGCTGCTGCTTCTGTTTTTTTGCCTTGTTGAAGTTAGCAGTAAGATTATGTGCATTCAGTACTCTTGTTTTTCAGCATATTGCACCCTATTTTACTTTAAGTGCAGTTCAAAATTTCTCACCACAGCATGACCAAATTAACTCAAGTTCATCCCTGATTTTGCTTATGTAGAGGTACTACATGAGACATCACAGGGAACAGACACACTGCACTTGTTTAACAGAGCACATTCCAAAGTCTTTTCCTCTGCCCTCTCTGCCCTGTCAAATCATTTCAGCCCATCTCCTGAAGCCAAACTCTGCCATGGAGCTGACTTCATAGGTTGTGGTTAGGGGGAAAACATAATATATGGTACCTGTCACTTAGGTTCACACTAAAAAAAAACATCACCATTTGGACAGCCACGTTTGCCAAAGTTTAGGTTCCTACCAGTCTTCTTTTTCCTTCAGCAACTTATGAATGTGATAAGATAAAATGACATACAAAGTATAGCACTATTATTTTATGATGGTTGTCAAAATTGCATTTATAAAACTGTATGGGCTGCATCTGTGAATTCACTTTCATCGCTGCCCTAGTGAATTTGGCACTAAAGTTTTCTAGTCGTTCTTTAATGGAAAATCAGAAGATTAGGTATTAAAATATAAAAACTTGTATGACTCCCAAGGGGTTTTAAGTGAAAAATGGTGAGCATGCATGAGATTTTCATGACTAAAGTTAAAAAAAAAACCCAAACCCATATCTAATTAAATACTTTAAACTGCACTATATTTTTAGTATTTTACCCATAGCGTTTTTTTTTCTGTCTATTTGAATGAAAAACAGTACATAAAGGATTCATAGGGCACTTCCATTATCATTGAAAATGGAGTCTATATTTTATAATGCAAGTATACCCTATATTTAGCATGATAAATGAGACATAAATGTAGAATTAATAATGCTGCATATAATATTATTGATTCAAGAAATCAGAATGTTCTACCAATTGTTAAAGCAACAAAATCCAATTAAATTTTCTAAAAGCATAGATTTACCCCAGGATGAGTTTGAAAAGGACAGATAATTTCTGCTACTCTTACACAGGGAGATAATAAAGACCCAGAAAACTGGGCACAATAGTTTTATATTATCAATGGATTCATAAATAGGTGTAAAAAAATAAACAAGTCAGAACCTGACTGTATTTCAGAGCACAGTTCCTTCAGTGCATATGATCGTGCCCTTACTCATTCTGACTTTATAAAGGATGGGAAAAGGCGACAATTGTCAGTGCTTATGCAACACTTTGTCAAACATGAAATATACTCCCTGCCAGGAAGCCTCTTTTCAGTTTAACCTCAAAATGTCAAAATATCTCTGTTTCCTAAGTTTCCTGATCACCTCTTTTCCCAGTGAAGCCTGTTCATAGAGAAAGAAAGGAAAGAAGAGTTTTAGTGCGCCACAAAATGTCTCTAAGAATAAATATTCTAAGACTAAGGTCAAAAGCTTAGTTACTGGCTCCTTTACACTGATTTTATAGTCCCACATTAGGTCCAGCAGTGATCTTTGGGCCACTGAGTATAAGACCATCAAAACTTAAAATCTATATAGTTGCCAAAAAGTAAGTTTGTGGTTACTCAACACTATATCCCTTGCCCAAGAGCTGATGAGAGTTGAAGGGTTTGGTGGCTGTGTGCTCTAACTGGCAAAAACATAAAGTGTGCACTCCAATTTCTGGAGCTGCATCCTGATTTCATCTAAGACATCATGTTAGTTTTAGACAATTACCTAATTAGCCTTCTTTCACTGTAGCCAACAGATGAAGCATTCATCCTAAACTTAGACACAGGGCAAAACAAGGCTGACAGTCAATAACACTGTATAAGGGTTGTTTTAATGTATTAGTTTAGTCTAGTTATGAGACTAGCTTTCCTTCTGCTCAATCTTTAATACACAGGTTACATTGCAGTCAGTCTTCTGTGCTGACAGATTGAAAGAGTAAGAATTACAAGAAATATCTTCTCAGAGTGAACCCAGAAGTCATTCTGCATAAGACCTTAGAAATAAATAGAAATGGTGGACATTTTCAAGAGTTGAAACAGCTTTTGCAAGTAGATTTGCTTTATCTACATTAAACACAGTACATTATTCCTTGTGAAAAAGGAACACATTGAAAAAATTTGCCTCTATTCACCCTCATGTATTAGCTTTGGAATGTACACAGCAGAAAGAGAGGCAATTTTGGAGAGGAGGTTTGTTTTTTTTCTGCTGCAAAACTAATGCCAATAGGGACACAATAAAATCTAACGAGGATATCAATAATCAGTTTTGTACAATGGAACCAAACAATTTTGCTCCCCACTAGACACCAGGCTGCAGATAAAAAAATACTTAAATCACTGTAGTTGCACAGATTTGTACAAGCTGGGAACATGTATCAGTTTTTTCAGGCTGAAAATATTAGTTTTCAGTATGTCACTTTTAGGCTTGAATATGGGTCATCTTAAAAAGAAAAATATTTCCTAAATCTGCTCCTAAACTGATCATCTTAAAGACTTTTGAAAGAAATAAACATCATGTATATTTTTTCCAAGAGGATATTTGTAGATTGAATTGTATTTATTAATAAAAAATATATGGCACTGTTATTAATGTATTAATGTACTGTACTATCACTAATGCTTACTTGTTAATATTTGTATTTATACACACAAATTTATATGTAAGTATACATATATATATACAGAGACATGTATGCGTACATATGTGTACATGTGTACATACAGAGACATATATGTGCACTTACATCTTGAGAAATACAATTATACATATAACCATCCATATAAAGACAGAGAGCAGGACCCTCAAAGTTCTTAATCTCTGAAAGGGTGTAAAAGCAGACACATAATTACTGTGGCAGCCTAAATTATACACTATGCATGAGGAAACTTGGTATTACATGCAGCTTGTGACATGGAAGATCACAGCTTCCTGGGACTCTGAGAGGAAAACACCAGCCTTCTCATTTTGTGTGTTCACTGTACTTAAGTGTAAATGTATGGAATTTAAAAAAAAAAAAAGTGCCAAGCTACAAGAACTTGCTGGCTTTTACAGAAGAGTTATTTTGAACAATAAAATATTTAATTTTCTTCCATTTTCATTTCTAAATGACCAATACCATAAAATAGCAGTAATTTTCAAAATAATCATAATACTTACATGCAATGGATTTTTTTCCCTTATGGAAAAAAAATGCACATTATACATAAAATTTCCCATCAAAGAGACTTTTAATCTGACATAAGTAAGTCATTTAATGTTGTCTTTTAATATGATTTGTGAAATTTTTATTTCTTTCAGAAATAAGAAGATATTAACTGAAAATGAATGTATGTTAATAAAGACTGGCTTGAGTAAATGTTCTGTCTCTACCATTTGTACATATGTTTATATGAAAACGTAATTTAAAAATTATCTTCTTCACTATCAATTAAAATATTACAAAACCAGATAAAAATCCATAATAAAAACACCTGAAGGAAAATATACAAATCCTTATTTTAAATGTTCCTTGAAGAATAAGAGTATACTATCTACTTCATGCTGTTCCCTTATAAATTGACATTTATGTCCACGGAGAGGGTAACGGGGAGGAGGGACACATCTTCAAGTATAATTTCCATATATTCAATTCCAAAGGGTATCTCTTTTTCCACTACTTTACACACTCTAGTAGGGACACAAAACTGCCATGTCACGCTGGCAGCGAATAGATTAATCAGTCTCATGAACTGTTCGTGTTGTGGCAGGACTTGTGTGGCTCAAACCAGCTCACCACTGTCACTGGCTGTGGTTCCACAGATGACAAAAGGCCTAGTGCACATCCTTAACATCTAAACATTGTGAAATAAGGACAACTCTCCAACCACTCTGAATGCAAAGAAAGCTTGGATGTTGCTCTGGCTATTCTACATGTTGTTCTACATAAAGCATTCTTGAATTTAATTTCTATCCTGAGGCCTCATTAATTTTCCAGTGCTTCCTTTTCTTCCTTTGGAATTGGATCTCCTTTGTGGGCAACTGCTGCTAAAGGAGTTCCACTTGATGTCTTGAGAAACAGGACACCTGAGTAAAGAGTAAATCCTGGCTTCCAACCTGTCTGGGGAACTGAGGACCAGTTTGACCTGTCAGTAGTGAGCAAGATGGAAAATATGTTATCACTGTCTGAAAACAGTCATATGCTTGACATTGATTTCAAAACACTGTATTAGACTATGTAGGGCTACAGTCTGTAATATCACAGGGATTGCGTGCTGAGGGGGAAGGGGAAAGACAATTGTTAATCACTTCAAAGAAAGTTACTTGAGAGGTGCTTTTGGCTCTGGTACATCTCTTGGACTTGCATAATTGATAGGCTATCTTCTTCCAGTCTGACTAAGTAATGGCTTTTCATTTTAATTTTTTTTTCTCTGAAGAAGCACAGAATTTTTTATAAATTGAAAGAGAAAGAAGTAATTCTTAAGAGTTACTTATCTTCATTTGACAAGAGTACTGAACAGAGGTAAATAAACAAAATTTTCCTCCACATACAGTAACAGTCACTTCTGGAGAGATTATGTGCCTGTCATTCAAATTGTATACAAATATTCCTTATTTTACCCCAGGAAGAAACCTAAAAACCACATTGTAGAGGTGAACAGTTAGCCTGGAGATTCTGAGCGGGAGGTATTATGGGCTTCAGACTTCCTTAAATTTATGATTTTGGCTTTGAAAATAATAATGAACACTAAGAAACACTTTCTAAATGTTGGAGATTCAGAAGATGCTCCATGACAAAGGTGAAAAAAACTTTCTTATTTCTCTGGAAGAAAAGAAAAGGCAAATGAAAGGAATTTATGACTTAGAGGAAATAAAGCTTGTTTACTTGCCTAATCCTGACACTAACTCTTTTTCTTCAGAGGATGTTATAGTGTTGTCATAAACCCCTAATACTTTTTCTTGTGCAGCTCAACACAAGGATGTGTTCTGGATGATATTTACAACTGGAATGAAAACATGGATACTGTGATTATTACAAGACTGATCTATCTCTCAGAATGCGTAGAAGTTTGGAAGTGTTGTGTTTAGTCTTTTTGACATTTCAGAAATGCACAGTTGTTTTTCTAAAGCAAAAATATAAACATTTCATTAGTAAACATTAATCTGCTTCAGGGAAAGACTATCAAGAGATCATCTGCCAAATATCTATTTTATATCTTTTTTTTTTAATGAATGGTTTGATGATTGTGGGATAAGATTGACATCTTATTTTCTAAAATTCAGCTTCTCTGAAATTCCAATTATCATTTAACTACAGCAACTGTGGATATTTTATTTCATAAACATTTCCTATTGCTTTTCAGTTCCACAGCATTAACTTTTACAGATGTGTCCATTATTCTAACCCACACATTTTGATTAAACTTAATTTCAGATTGTGAGTTTTCTCAAATGTCTGCTTATTTAGATCTTGGTGATTATCTGAGTCAATATGTTTATCTTCCTCTTCCTGATCAGAGCTGCTAATTGATATGCTATTTTTCAACTATTAGCTCCAAAAACAAGCAACTGTTTAAGCAATCAATAAAAATGGTCATTATATTTATTTAAAACTGGTGACTTTTTCACTTGAGAAATGTGACAACAACACTATGTGGAGAATGACTGAGAGTTTAAGAAGTATCCTGAAGTTGAAGAGAGCAACTGGTGCCCTTCATATCATTTATAGATTCCATACTTTCCTCCTTGGAGGGCCAAGCACCTCCCTTGCACAGGGAAAGCAGTTGCCAACACTGACAGGACTTACTTTCTAAACTATCATTTCTTTTGCAGATATGGTCTTTTAGCAGCTCCTGGCATCTATTTGGTTAAGAATTAATAGTGAAAAATCAGAATTACTTATTTGATTGCAACCTATCTATTTTCCTAATTTCATCACGGCATCATATTAAAGAAAGCTTTTAAGGAAGACTTGGAATCTATCAGCAAGAACAGCACAAAAGAAAGCAGAAAATTCTTCCTTGGTAATTTGCACCATAGAAGTGCAGCATTTGGCTGATGGAAGATCTGAGGTAGGGCAAATCCGGACTAGCCTACAAGTCTAAATGGGGACAGCCAACCTTAGATAAGCATGGAGAATAAGTCTTGCAAAAGAAATCAAAAGGAAAGAAGTAATAGTATGGCACTAAAGGGCAGCACAAAAGGCTCAGATTGCAAGTGAGAGAACAGAGAATCTTGTGCCTGGCAGATCCCATCCTACTCCAGAGTCTAAAAATGACAGCTCCATTCATATCAGTCCCACCATTTTCCATATTCTTTTATACATCCAGGCAGATGCACATTTGCTTTCTCATAGCCTTCACCAGCCAGATGAAAACCTACTCTGAGTTGAAAGTCAAGATATATTAGCTTAGTCTCTCACTCTGCCAAGAGTGGCTGCATTTCTGGCTAAGCTGACATTCAAGTAAGCAGTGTTGTCATCCATTTAGAGGGTGGAGGAAGTGGCATTATGCATCTTCTGAAAAGACCTTCTAGATATGTCAGAAAAGTCCTGACGATCTAATGTCCAGGCTACATTGTGTTTGGTATTTGATGTGCCTTGCAAAATAGTTGACTAGTACCTAATACCAGTACTCAGTGAAAATCACATATGTTATTCCCTCCCCCACCCCGAAAAAAAATGGCATGTAATAAAAATGTAATTGTACCACTTGTCATAGAGTTGCAGGGTTTGACTTAAAATTAGAAAGGTGGATCACTGCAGGCGAATCATTACTACTTCTCAGTAGGTAGCAAGGTACTTCCTTAGCTCCCTATGGACTTACCAATTTGATATAAACATAGGAGAGGAACCATCTGCTAAAAACTAAGTAGGAGTTTCCACAAAATATACTGTATACCTTCCTTGACAGCTGAAAGAGAGTTTAGTTTTCTTTTTCAGAACACTAATACACCTTATATCTGTTTCTCTCACCCTTTTTCATTTATTTACTCAAGCTACTTACTTTGACAAACTGGAAAATGTTAGTTTGAGTTCTTAGAGGTCACTGCAAGGGGAATTGAAGAAATTGGGCAACCTGAGAATATTGTCCAGTGAAAGACCACCCATGCTAGAAGCAGAGCAGAAGGTGCTTTGACTCCTAAGCATTGTGCTACAACAGCAGACGTTGCCATGAAGTCACCAATAAGTGAAGACCAGGTTAGATGAAGCTGTAGAGGTTTATGGAGAGAGGATGAGGTGAAAAAGTGCAGAGTTGTAAAGGAAGCAACCACATTAACCTGTAAAGGTGACACACAAATAATTAGACTGCTTAAAATGTTTAATCAGCTCTGATCTTAAAAAAACCCAACAAACAAACAAACAAAAAAAAAACCACTAAACCTCAACAAACAAACTATTGTGAAATACGACTTTCAGGTTTAAACATGCATGCACATAGAAAGACACAACCGAAGACAGCATGCAAGAGTTCAGAGCTTATGAGGTTACAGAGTTTTCACAACGTTTGTCAGGTGACTATTTGACTTAACAGTATGTGGGAGGATAAAGATGCCTGGTCAACAGCACAAAGTTTGTATCTATATTTTTTCAAATATTGAGTAGATAATTTAATGTAATTACAAAGTACATATTTGGTAGAAATATCAGTAGAATCAACTTACAGCAGAAAACATGAAGCAAAGTTTAAAGAAATGTATACTTTATGATTATCACTGCCACTGAAATCCTTATTTACATTGGCACTTAATTTGACTTAAACAAATTCTAATATAAAGCAAAGGTTCTATATGGTTAATACTAAGCATTCCTGATATGACTAATATTTGAAAGTTCTCAACAACCCAAACGTTTAACTAACTTCCAATTTTGCTTGCTTTTCTTGGAAACTCTATTAGATGTTAGTGAAAACAAAAACATAATCCATTACCTCACACTATGGTACTCTGACTAATTCAGGAAACACAAAAATTATCTGTGCTTTTTGCACCTAGCTCCACTTGTATCTTAAAACAGTGGAATTGTTGTTGTACTCCAGAGGGTCATGGATGTTAAGAAATACTTTCTTGTTTTTCCTTTATTGAAACTTTTAGTCAGAAAACTTTTGCTGAATTGAAGATTTTACAATTTTACTTAGGAAAATTTGTGTTCTGAAAGGAAGAGTACATGCTTTGGTACTGTGACTCTTCTTTGAATAATAAGCCTGGAATCCCTGAATTCTTTAAAATGGCAAATACGAATACTTAAGATCCTGAAGGAGTCTATTACTGCCTTGCTGTGAAAACGAAGGTACCATAAACATGAGCTTTGATCGTGCATGTTTCAAATGAGAACAGATTCTTCTTATATTTGGAGTGGTTAAGCAAATTACATACACCATCTTGCATCAGTACTAATAGAAAAAATATATGAAATGTATAAATTGAAATTTGCAGGTGGAGCTCCAGAAATCATATGAGTTCAAAGGTGCAATTTGCGTGAACAGCTTGTTCTTCATGCTAGACTGAGTTTGTCAACAACTTCCTCAGACTCCTACTAAGAACAGAGGATCAATTTGAGCTTTATTCTCTATTCCTAGACACAAGACTGTTTCTACCACCTTTTCTAGCATTTCAAAGCTGACATCAATCATTCTTGCTAAAAGATGCTCTACCGGATTCTTACGTGCGCTTCATTTTCCACCCTTTTTCACCCCGTGCTCCTTATCTCCCTTTCACAGTATGAGACTGGTGTGAGAGCTTCTAGGAGAAGTGAATTTATCTTGAGTTAGGCCCTTTACTATAAAGTGCTGTTAAACCTTGCTGTAAGGCTGCCCTATGGGCAGCTACACTGTTAGAGGATGCTAATCATTTTACGCTGACGGCAACACTGCTTTTTTTACATACACACTTTCCCACTGACATCCAGGGCCACATTTCAGTCTACAGTTTCCTAGGTTTACTTTCCCACTGGCACTTTGCTTAATTGTTCCTTCATGAGGCCAGATGAAGAAGAAGGCATGGAATCTGCATTGCCTTTTTGTTGAATCTAGCCCTGTGCAGAGAGTGATAAATTCAGGTTACACTCCTTCATTCTACATCACTATGTGGCTTGTACAGAGTGGATAGCCTGGAAAGGAGTAGGTCTTCAGATTATTAACATGAGATAGGTAAAAAGTTCTGCAACTTAAGTTTGTGGCTCACAAGGAAGATGAAGCACCTTAAGAGCTGCACAGAGGAGGGAAGAACAGATATTCAGAATCTTTCTGTACTTTGAAGAAACATCCAGCAGCACATCCATGGGTGAGACGGATGAGTGGAAAGGTCATATACAAAGTATTGGGTAAAAGAGCTTGAGGCCTTTCTTATAATAATGCAGTACCTTACTGACTAAGAATAAACTGTTCTCTGTCATCTTCCCTAAGGACCAGACACTGATCTGTGACATGAATCTGTACATTATGAAAAGAAGGTAGATAGGGAGCCAGGACTTGTGGGCTGTTTCTTCTGTTGTGCTGATGTTTCTGGCTCTTTTTCTGAACTGTGAAATAAGAGATAATCCCTCTTGCAGTGGCAGCATGTCCAATAAAACTCTTTACAAAAAGCTTATGTTCCATGAATAATTGCTTAAATGCTAAATAGCAATGAAGTTTGACCTCAAAGTTAAAAAACAAAACAAAACTAAACAGACCACCACCACCAAAAAAACCCTAAAACCAAACAAAAACCCTTCAAACCACTACCAAACAAACAAAAAAACCCCACAAAAATCCAAAACACTTTAAATTACAGTATTTATTAGAAGTCAAAATGATGCATATTCTCAGTAGTAAAACTATGTTATAATCTAGTAGATGTAAGTTAAGAAAAATACATTTATAGATTACTGAAATTTATAAACCAAAAGCCCATGAAAGAAATTTTCAGGCCCTAAATAATAAATTTAATGAAATAGGAAAGCTAAACTATGCTATCAGAGCAACAAGTAGGGATTTTTCTTTTGTCGTTTTCTGTTGTAATGTAGGTCAACATGACTTAAGACACACTTAAGTGCCAGGGAAGGTCACAGAGCAGCTTATCTTGAATGCCATCACATGGTGTGTGCAGGACCAAGTGACCAGATCCAGCCACCATGGGTTTATAAAGGGCAGGTCCTGTTTGAGCAACCTGACCTTCTTCTATGACAAGGTGACCCACTTAGTGCATGTGGAAAAGGCTGTGAATGCTCTCTACCCAGACTTCAGGGAAGCCTTTGACACAGTCTCCCCCAGCAGTCTCCTGGAGAAACTGGCTTCCCATGGTATGGACAGTTGTACTTATTTCTAGGTAAGGTCTGTGTAGATGGCTGGGCCCAGAGAGTGGCATAGAATGGAATTACATCCAGATGATGGCTAGTCATCAGCATTGTTCCCCAGGGCTCAGTGTTGGGGCCACTTCTGTTTAATAGCTTTATCAATGACCTGGACAAGGGGATTAAGGGCACACCCAGTCATTTTGCAGACAACACCATGTTGAACAGAGTGTTGATCTGTGGAGGGTAGGAAGGCTTCAAAGAAGGATCTGCACAGGCTAGATGAATGGACCAAGGCCAATTGTATGAGGTTCAGCAAGGCCAAGTGCTGGATCACAACAGACTCATGCAGTGTTCCAGATTTGGGGCAGAGTGGCTGGAAAGCTGCTTGGCAAAAAAGGACCTAGGCGTTGTCATCTGCTGAGTGAGTCCTATGATCTACAGCACTAATATGGTAGAATACATAAATTCTCCTGCAATTGTTGTTTGGGTACATGGTAAAAGGTTTGCTTTTACCACTGGAGATACAATCACAAATATTATGAAGGCTTCAGCTACAGTGTGTGAACATGCACAAAACACTTGTGTTTTTCAAAGAGTGTTCTGTCTGTTACTGATAGTGCCGAATGACTTAAATGCAATTAATAGATCACAGAATCTGCTCAGGTTTTCACATGTCTGTTTGCACTTGAACAACTCATTGTCTAGAAGATTCAAATAGAAAAGTATTATATTAATACTGAAGTAAGTGCATAATAGTTCACTTAACAAGAGACATCCAAACTTTGAAAATCGCATTTCTATTACCCAATAGATAGTAGTATTTCAGTCTCAAAAACAAGGCAAAATAAGACTGTAAATGAAGGCAATTGGCCACAAAAAGTGGTTACACAAAAGTATTTTGCCTGTGCCTAAACCCTGGGCAACAGAAAATCATCCTTTCTATTAATGTCAGTCAGATAATATAACCATGCCTATCTCATGGTTGCATGTCTAAGTAAATAACAATAGATCAAAGATACATGATCTTTCTAATAATACAAAGAAACCACTTTCAATGATTCTGTAAAAAAGAATTAGACATTGCTCCCTTTGTTTTCAAATCTAATATCTTAAGTAGAGAGAGATTCATTATTATCATATTCTAACTTTTACACTTTATACTAATTTTTCAACTATCTTAATACATTAAGAGCATGGGAAGAACTTACAAGAAAAGAAGACCCCTCAGGAAAATAAACCTTACACTCTTAGCAAATGTATCTGAGAACCACACTTTGAATTCATGCTTCTGATACATGTTATTACATCTGTTTAGGTAGCAATTAAAGTCTAATTAATCTTTAATTGCAATTATACAGAGAAAGTAGAAAATTTTACCTCTTTGGCCAATTGTGGCTTTCCTTCAGCTTTAGGTAGAGTCTGGTTTTAATGGATTTTTTGTTGTTTGTCTAATCTGTTGTTCCATTGAAAAATTATGGGTCTCACTGACCCATGAATAACTCTCATATCCCTCTTTTTTCTCTCTGACTTTTAGTTACACTGATGTTGCTAGCGAATACATAAGCACTGCATGTGGATAAGAGTTTTTTCTGATGTTTTAAGAGATTCTTCAACACACAGAAACAAGAAACAAGCAGTTAACCAGAAGAATCTGCATATTCTTATTATTCCCTTAGACAATGTGTCCCATGGCATCTCTCATTTGAAGTAAAACTCATTGTTATGACCTCATCCATTCTGGGTGTTTTTTTGGTTGGTTGGTTGGTTGGCTGGTTGGCGTGTTTGTTTTTTTTTTTTTTTTTTTTGTTTGCTTGTTTTTTTGTGTGTTTTAAATAACTTTAAAATCAAATGTATTTTGAGAAGTACACTACTTGAGATCAGTTTAATTGTGGGGAAGTTCTTTTTATTTAAGTTTAAAAAATCATATTTTATAGAATACAATGAAACATGGAATAACCCTTATATAAGATGATGGTATGTAGCTACAATGGATTAGAAATCTGTTTCATTGATCATCAAACCTTGATCTGGTTCTATAGTTAACTTCTAAAAATATAACTCCAATGGAAGAATTTGGAGCATAATTGTTGGCAATTTAAAGTCAATAATTCAATAACTCTTTGGAAATTAAGAGCTTTACAATTATTTTGTTCAATGGGGGGCAGGGAGGGCTCATCATAACAGAATGCATAGGAAAAAGACTCCAAATGATCAACAACTGAGAAACCTGACTGCCTTCCTTTGGGAATGAATTTTCAAGTGTGTGCTCATATATATTTTTTTTTAAATTTGGACCTTAGTATGTACAAAAATACTGAGCTCTCTGTTGAGTCAACCTGCCAATACTTTTGATATAGTTTTTATAGAAAAGCTCATAACAGTCCCTGCTGATGGAGGTGTTCCTACCTGTGCTTGGTGCTGACTCTTGTCCCATTTGCCCTTTAACAACATCACAGCAGTATCACTTGACATCTATTCCCTTTTCACTGCAGGATTGCACAGGCCAGTAATCACAATGATTTTTCAGTGACCAAAGACTATGGTTACTGAAGATACAGTCCTCAGAAGCACCTTTGTGCATCTTACACAACAAGATAAGGCTGACCACCATGGCTAGCTAAGAAGACTTTTTTTGCCTCCTGGCCCTGAAAAATGCATGGCTTTTAGACAGGTTTCCCAAGAGGGATGCCTTAAAAGCAGCTTTTCCTGTTTGAATTCAGGACTCTGCCAAAAAAAAAAAAAATTATAACCTAGAATGTGAGATCTTCCTGTTGGGATTTCAGTGAGTTGCTTCTATATCACAAAGTTCCAACTTCCTGTCATGGTTGCCCAGTCCCTTGTGCAAGAGCTTCCAAACCTGGGCCTTAGTGCAGGCTGGCCAGTACAGGGTAGAGCCTGGTGTGTGCAACACCACAAAAGCCTCAGCAGCCACTTAACAATTTTTAAATCCTTTTTTACTTGTCTGTGGACAGTCTGAGGGTACACACATATGGTGGTCATTAAGGTACAAGTCCATGTCTATAGTTTAGGTGTGCTCATGGTAGTGATGTTACCACTGAGATGTTTCATGACTTACATAGTCTCCCAAGCACCCACTACCACCACTGATGATATCAACACTATTTACTAGTGAACTTCCTGAACAAAGGAAGGTCAGGAAATGAATATGTACACTGTGGCCAAGGTCATGTTTCTCATCCTTAGTGACCTTAAGAGCCAAAAATGCTCCAGAGGTAAAATTCTGTCATAACCTAAGATGGCACTGGGTTTCTGTCCTTCCCTGCTCTTTTCTACTTTGCACGCTACCCAAATAATTTAAGGACACAGAATCTCCCCCTTTGTGTAGCAGTGCCAGGATTTTGCTGAGGAGCATCTTCATTGCAGCAACAGGGAAAGAAAAAAATCTAGCCTCTGTGATCCCAACTCCTGGTAGGGTGGAAATGAAAGGGTTTTGCTTTTCCTAGCTACAGGGAAATCAAAAAGGCACAGGACAAGGCTGGCCAGCATGGTAGAGCATGAGATGGAAGCTGATTGGGTCACAAACCTGCTTTAGCAATGAGCAAGTCTGTAGCCTTTCAGCTAATTCAAATTTAAAACCACCATACTACCACCCTGGTGATAGATTGCTTGTCACTGGTTTAACAGTTTTTTTCCAGACAAACAATAAAACAAACAATAAAAGAACAGCTTCAGAAACAGCCGTATAGTCAAAAAAACTAATAGGAGAGGAAACAGGAAAAGAAAAATCTCTTCAGGATGACAAAACACAGTATAAACAACATGGTGGAAGCCTCCCTCCCCTCACTGTTACTGAGCAGCTGGTATAAATAGCAAAGTATTCAAGGAAATCAGTAGCTGCTCACCTGACAGAAACACTAAGGTATGTGAAGAGGGGCAGGCAGAAATGTTAAATACTTTTGAAAGAAAAATGGAACACAATGTAATTGTTGATTCTAATTTACAATATGAAGCTGTTGAAGACTTTGAAAGCATATCTCCTCTATAAAAATAGAAATACATTATTATAGTGTTAACTACTGAATCATGATTTGATGACCCTTCTGGAGTAACAGGCAGTTCCTATAACTGTTATTCGTGAATGGATGTGTTGGACTTCTCTCCCCCAGGACAGTAACAGATAACGCTATAGACAGAACGTCTGGTCCTTTACAAAGCAGGTGGATGTGATGGAGCAGATGGAGGCTGTTTGCTGGTATAAGAGAAACACTGACATGTGGTTCAATGAGAATAGCAGCAGGTAGGCTCTCATGGATAGAGCTGGAGTGGTTTAACAAAATGCCTCCGTTACTCCCGCATGCACAGATGTCAGCATTAACATGCTGCGTGTGGTGACTGAACCAAGGAGACACCGCAATAAACAGAGTTAGCCATGTTTCTCCATATGGATGGCAACCTGAGCTAAGCAAGAGAAACAGTCAGATTAAGGCATGTCTGCAGGGAATTCTTGGAAGCTGGAAGACACTAAGGTTTTATTTAACATTAAAACCAAGACTCTGATATAAAAGTGTTACCTTTGTTGCACAAGCAAAAAAATAATTTACTTCCCCATAATTTGGACACAGGAATTAGAAAACCCCTAAACATTTCTGCTATAAGGGAAGTAATTTTGTCAATGCATCTGGGGAAGCCCTATTTCAAATGCTGAGGCCAAAAGTGAATAGTAATTTATATTTCCATTGGGAGGCAGTATGCCCACAGCATCGCTAATGTCTTTCTATGCTGCTTGTGCAATAGAGCTTCATGTTCAATGTTTGCCCAGCACCAACATGATAACTGCGTTTTCTATCTCCTTTTGACTTAGATTTTCACCCTGTCTAAAGAAAAATGCCTTTCACATAGTGTGAATCAACAGAGAGAATGTCATTGTCCTTTTTTGTCCTTAGATCATGTTTTATGAACTCCTTCCTCATCCTTTGAAAATCAGGAAATAATTTAGAAAATATGGAATGTGGACAAAATATCTGATAGCTGTTCTACCAGCAAATAAGCACAGGAATCCATGAAAGCTATGTGTAAAAAATGAAAAGGATTTATAAATATTTAATTAAAGCTTATTTTCTAACAGCATTTTTAAAATAAATTTTTACTGACAGAGGACATTTCACAATAAGCATACACACTGAAATAACTGATGATTCCCCTTGTGCTTCTGCACTACAGTACTCTGATATTTGTCCTTCATCCCTGTAAAGGTGTTTTTCTGGCAACAGAGTAATTAACAGAAAAGAGGTGATTTGTTAAATATTTAGCTTTCATATCTTATATTCTCTTGACAGAGATCTGTAAGTCACACATATGCAAAAATCCTTTGAAATATTTCACATAAAATCATCTTCTAAACATTTTCAAAATTAAAGATGGAAAAGACACTGCAGTAGTTCTATACTATGAAAATGTCAGTAAAGACTAGGAACTTATTAATATGTATTTATTTATGTTTAAATCAGGGAGATAGAGCGTTACCAGTAAATTTCTCAACACTACCTCCTATACCTTTTAAAGTAAAAATATTTCCCAGATTATCAAACCCTGCAGTCATAAGAGGAAATGACTACTTAACTATGATTTTCTTCTTTCTTCCTCTTTTAAATATGCATTTTGGTTTTAAAAGCATGATTTTACAGTGTTTGTCCTATTCTGTTTAGCCACTTAGACACAAACAGCATTAGTGTTTCTCATTCTGGCATATCTCTGCCATTGTGCATCACAGGTGCATTGCTGCACCCAAACCTCATGCTATGGGACACATTTTCATCAGCATTTTTTCAAAATAAATTGTTACGAGGACACTGAAGAAACTTCTCCCAACTAGTGACACCACTAACCTCAAAGACACAGCTCTGTGAAAGAAATTGATTAGGCATTAGTAGCTCTGCAATGGCTCCTTTTGCTCTTTTGTGACAACAGATAGCCCTGAAAGTGTACAATGAAAGTGGAAATATGGCAGGGAAGGGAAAGTCACTTGTCTGCAGTGGACCACCAGGACCACTGTGGAAGTGACCACAGTTCCAGATGTATACCCACCTAAGTATGCGACAGTAATTCCTTTCATCTAAATAACCTAAACCTTTGTTTTTCTGTGAGTGCAAAATGAATGTTGGTGGTTTATAGTTAGACCACATGTGACCACACCTTGCCTGGTGAGTTAATGAGTTGAATTCATACAAATGACTCCAGGGGAAAAAAAAGCATTATACAGTTCTCATCTCTTCCAATCAGCTGAACCAGAACTTTAATGAAGAATTAGCTCCTGGAAGTTCCAGGACTCAGATTATCAAAGCTATGTCAACATGACAAGTTGCCTGACAAAATTTCACTTTATTTAAGAACTGTTTGTGTCAGTGGGGGAATGAATTTATATGTAAAGGGGCAGGGGCGGGTACTGAAATGTCAGGAACAGACTCTCTACCTGATGATAATTTCAAAATTACTTCCTGCCTTTAAAGGTATTCCTGGCCTGCATGGATCTCATGATTGCACAGATTTTGCCAGTAAGCAAAAAAGTGTGTGTAACAGATAAACCAGCACAGACTGTCACAGATCAATACACCACCAAATGCAGCTTGCTATGGCCAATGCAGTCCAGAGAGGTACAGAGTGACTAGAAGGCAAGCATACCCTTGTCAAAGTTAGTGCAGAGTACTCTTGCACAGGATCTACATCCTCCATAGCTGATTTTAGTCATGAGCAATCATTCTCACAAATCTTATGTGACAGTAATAAGCTTTAAACTGGAAAAAAATAGTTCCGATAAATGGATAAAGAAATGCCAGAGTTTCAAAGGCCAAGTGAAGAGTAGCCTATCAATCATTCTCTAAAGACAGAGCTTTTGTTGACCATCTTTTTTCTTCACCTTATCTCCTTTTTTTTTGTCCCCCCCCAGTCAAGAAATAGAAGAATCCAGCTTTCTTATATATGCCTCCTATTTTCTGATACTTATTGAAATCTGCTTTTATGTATAAGTATTCAACAGAAACACAACTGGATATCTATATACCAAGCACTCTCTAATGTAATTGACAAATTCGTATATTTCCTGCAACAAAACTTATTTACATTTCTTTCAGTATTCATTTACAAACAGACAGAATCAGTATTAGCCTTGCAGGCTGACATTAACCTAATAAACTCTAACGTTATTAAGCAATCTCTTACTTAATATCTATTGTAATCCTGGCACCATGAACAAGACAGATTCTTTCTGCATGGTCTTATGCCCTTTCATTACAGTCATAACCCAGCCACACAATACGCATCATCTTCCTTTCTGCATTTAGCTGGTGCTTGTAGCACACTCCAGTACCCCAGTGAGGGAGTCTGTGGATTTCCCTTTCCTCTATCACACAAGGTGGACCACATATTGTCCTAATGATGTTCTTCATCATTGGCTGTGGCTATGTTGTCCCCCATGATTCCCTCTTCTTGTTCTGCTGTTTGGCTGTATTTTCTTGCTCTTTCACAACCCTTGCAGACATTTTGTGTGCTTCCTGCACTCTCACCCTCTGATATCTGAATTTCTGTTTTTGAACAGGTTTGTTCAAGAGTCTTTCAGTTTATGCACATTACATCAAGCTTCCCATTCTACTTTTTAGCTCCTATACTAATTGCCATACACACATTTTCTGCTTTCTCAGAGACAGTTGTTTGGCTAGAGGTCTTTGAAGGACACTTCAAATACCTGTGAAGTTATTTCTAAAGTTTAGGTTGTTATGAAATTTGACCAAAACACCAGACATGGAATATAGGAAGATTTCTAAATATTGTGTCTATCATTAAAGATCAACACCTGATAACAGACATAAAGAATTCAAGAAGCACTCAGGGTAAAAATCAGCCATGAATATGGAGCACAGCAGAAGATGCTGGGAACATGTAAAAATCTCTTTCATATTTCATTAAGCATTTCTCCACAATGGTTTTTTCCATAGCTACATAAACTGCTAATGAGGAAGTCTGTGCGTGATGCCTCACAAGCTCATGCATGCAAAGCTCATTAAGCCACAGAAATTATATTGCTGGTCCAACAAAGGGCAAGCAGGTGGACTCAACTCAGTAGCATTCATTTTAGCATTTCTTATCAATTTAATCCCTTCAGAACTAAGGTAGTGTTCTCTCTGTTGCTGAAACATCAGTAGGCTTCTGTCTGCAAATAATTATCCTTTCGGATCAGTGAAGAGATGAGCACTAACAAATAAAGCCTTGAAATCTGTAGTCACTACACATAGTGTTTGCTGCACATTTGCATGCAAAAGATTTTCTCTGCGTTTTATTTCCCATTAAAATTTGCAGTGTGGGTAAGTAGTGGATGAACCCAAATACATGCTCTGATTCCCTGCAAAGCTTCTGTAATACAAAATGAAATCTATGTTAAGCAGCATATTTTTGGATCTTAATGCAAGTCCTTGTTCTGAGATTACACCATAACCTGAGAGACTTTTCAGTATCCAGAAATGTCAATGAAATGAACACTACAAAGGATTACTGGTGGCTTCCACCTTTGCACAGTCCTGCGAGGTGCCTGGCAGCTGCAAAATATCTTTTAATAAGGACACTGAATAGCCTATAGACTATGTAGAATTGTTTTATTTATCCAGTTTAATTTTTTGGGATATTTTTACTGCATGGAATAAGATTTGTTTTTTTTTTTCCTTTGCTTATCATTCTCTTTTTGACTGGGAAGATAGATGTAAGGGAATAAGGAAGAAGGCAATGTCCTTTACAGGGATCAGAACTTTATAGGGTTTTTTTTTTTTTTTGTGAACTGAGTCACTTAATCTCTCAGAAAGAGAGATTAAGGAGTAATACCAGTAACCTAATTCTGTTTCCACATGGCTCTAGACAGTCCATACATAATAGAAGTCTTTCCTCAAAAGCTTACAGTTTTTGTGACAGACAAACAAACATATAGAAAATCATGTGGTGATTCAAGCAAGTTTTAATCATTTCAGTCACAGTTCGTCCTGCCTGGCCATCACCAAAAAACGTATTTTAGCACTAAAGAGGATGATATCTGCCTCAGCTACAATTGCCATGTGTGAAATGCACAGATATCCAAGTGAGTGTTAGAGCATTCTTGATGTTCCTCTGATCAGTTAAGGTAAAGATATGAAAAGATAAAGAAGTTTCTGAGGTAATGACTGTCACATTTATGGAAGATTTCTGGGGAAGGAGAGAGTCTCTTCTACTATCAGAATATCTGGGAGGAGCTTCAGCAGGAGAAGAACTCCCTTTCTTTACGAGAACTACCAGTTATGAAGCTTTTGCTGTTCCAGATAATGCTCTTTCACACAAATCTTTCTCACTTTACCGATGATGCCTAAAATCCTGGAAGATAGGCACTCAGACAAAACATTAATGGAGAAAGATAGACAATATCTTTATTGGGAGATCGGAGGCCTCGGGCCTCCTCTGGGCCCACCAAACATGAGTGGATTCAACGAGGGTCCCCACATCCGAAAATTCCCGAAGAACCCTGCCCTCAGTAGGGTTACAACTTTTATACCCTTCTACACAATTAACATATGAGACATCCATAACCAATCATTATTTCTAATTTTCCCCGGTGGTCCACCCATCAGGGTCCTGGGCCATGCCCCCTGGACCACCTCCAACAGTTTCTGGGCTCTTCTATTGTTTTGATTTCAAGTTATCTTGCAGGTGGCTCTGAAAAACACCATGGCCTTCAGAGAGCCCAAGAATATGTGAGCAAGAAACCTATACCTCTAAAATTCCAAAAATCCACAAAATTCACCCCAAACCTTAGGCATCACTGATATAAGAAGTGTCTGTCCCACCTCTGCTTAGCAGTATAACCAAAGAATAATTGGAAACTGAATTCTTTTAAATGACTGTCAGATAGACAAATAGAGCGTTGGCAGGTATTATAGCTCTGCAAAAGGCAGTGTTTGAATTCCAGAGAATCCTTTGGAGTTACATTAAAATAATTCTCTAGAAATAATAACAGTAAAATAAGGCAGAACCCAGACTAGAAAATCATCATTATTCATCACAGGAGGCAAATATTTATGATAAGAATGGGTAGGGACTGCCTAAATAGAGAATCTATTTTTGAAGAGAAATATAAGGAACAGAATTGGAATAAAGGCAAAAATTGATGGCTGTAGCCTTTATGTGAAGGATACATACGGCAGCAGTACTGCATACAAAAGTCTCTATCTCCAGCAGGCAGAAAAGATTACTAAAGAGAAAAGTGCACAGCCTTCTAGAGAGTGAGATTGTAAGGAGAGAAGGCACATTTTACATGTAATTAGAATAAAATATTGAGTGCTTTGTAAGTATTTTTAAAGAATCAGATAAATTGCTTTTCCAATACAGAATGGTTTCAATTGCCCTCAGGCTTCTGGATCATTTACACCCACAAAGAGATGCAGAATCTTGATTATCTATCATATGTGACTGGCAAGGGTTTGAATTGCAAAGACAACTGAAGAGGATTGACCATAGAGACTTAGAAAAAGTTTAGGACTGGAAAAAACTAATAATTCCTTTAGATTCCATGCTTCTAAAATTAGTTTTATCATTACTTACATATGCCAGACTTCTACCTCACGATATATTTTTAACTTATATTGAAATATACTGAAATTTCAACCAAAATATATATAATTTAAACATTATTAAAAGTACTTTCTACTTAAATCAAATTTAATGTACCTGACAGAGACACTTTTTCCAGCATTAGTCCTTATTAAAAAAAACCCCTGACATTAATGCAACACAAACTGTTTCCTTTAGCCTACAGTTTAGAGATTAGCCCTCAGGCCATGTATTTCTGTTTCTGTCTTAGAGAGGTAGCACAGACAAGTCTTGACCTTTATTAATGATCGACTGATTCTTTTTGGTTTTGCCTTCTCCAATCTTTGCTTAGAGCAAAATATTCTTTAGACAAATGTTTTAAGTAGACAGAACTGAGTAGTACAGGTGCATAAAGAAGAATGAAACCTCTTGAAAAAACCTGTCCTTTTATTGTCTTTTCCCACTTTAAGTACCTATATTAAATACCAAATTTAGCAATAATTTATTTATATTTTTCTTACATACTAGAAAACAGTGAACAGATAAAACCCAACTACTCCTTGTTTCTTAAAACACATTTAGGGTTTACTACCAGAAGGATAATGATGAAGGATGTGGGTTTTCATTTCTGCTTAAGAAAATTTGCTTGTTTTTTTTATTTATTGTTATTCCACACAGCCTGTAAAATCCACAACTACAGTAATCTGGTCCAGCTTATGCCTGTAATACACATAGGCTACATGTGAAGACCATATTCCAATATTTTTCCTTCAAAAAGCTACATTTCAGGGTAGACTGGTGACTTTAAAATAACATATCCTTCTATGTCCTTCATAAAATAGAATAAAAATGATTTTTTTATGTATAGAATGTACTAGGGAATAAAACTGGTGATACATATCATGTTGGATGTTCATTATTTAGACTGTCTATTCTTACATTTCCTGTAGTTTAAAATGCAAAATTATATTAAAAATAGTTTTACTTTTGTTCAGATTTTAATACTGTCATCTATCAATCTAGCTGCATGAATGCCAGTCCAGCAAAATAGGAGCTGCAAAACCAGCTGGTAACAATTTTTAGATTATTGTCTATGTTGGGGTTTCCAATTAATTTTAAAATAACACCAAAAGTTTAATTCAAATACAATATCACATTGTAGTTTCACAAACAAGATAAATTTATGTACACATATTTACCTGTATGATAGATAATGCATTTGGGGAGAGGTAAATTACTCATCATAAATTAATAAAATGACCATTGCTAACTGTGAAGGAGCTGTTACATACTGAATAGACAAAAAAGACATAAGACAGGAAATCTAGTAAAAATTCAGTATTGTTCTTTAAATCACAATTGTGTTGCCACAGTTCAAGGAATTTCAATACATCTTCTGTGACACAGTAAGTGATAACATGTACTGTTAGCCTTTTGAAAAGCAAAGAAAACCTGCTGTCTCAAACTTCAGTAATGTTTTACCTTGCATTTACAATACACTAAAATCATGCTTCAGGAAATGCTGCTAAGGGTCAAGCACTGAGGCTCAGCTCATCTACAAGTCAGTGACATTTGAGACCCCAATCAAGTGACTTTGAAATAATCAGCAATTATACATGCACCACTTCCCCTCTTCAGACACCTCTAACTTGGGAAGTCCTCCTTTTCATCTGTATGTTGCTTGTAAATTGCCCCTGGCAGTCCAACACTTTGGATCCCCTCATTTATTAGGCTAATTCTGAATGAATCACACCAAATTTAGGACATGAAAACTCATGAATTAGGTTTCCTGCCTTGGGATATTATGACAGCTCAGCAGAGTTGGTCCACACCCACACTTGTTAACGGATTGCCACAAGGCAAAACAGGAGATAGGGGCAGGGGTGCTGCAGAGTGGTAGGTGACAGAGCAATCAGTGACACTGTCTTGCCACAATAAAGATAACACTCCTCAATGACAAGCAAGGTTCAAAATAGGGGATGCTCAAGCTGTGAGAGATACTGCCTTCCTATGGTACAGTCCTCTCTTCTGATTTACTTGAGGCTGAAGCTCTACTTCTAATTACATAAAAAGCTTAAGAAAAATGAAGTTGAGAAATAAGATGTGTGCAAACACTTTCTGAAGGTGGGGCTTTAGTAGTCTGGCATGTGCAATGTGGACAGCAGCTTGCTATTCTGTACAGAAAACTCTAGTTTCCAGTGTAAAGAAAAAAGAGAAGAATTTCAAAGCAAAAGTGAAAGTGCTTTTGAAATTATTAATTTGGAACCGTTTTCATTGATGATTGCATAAAGTCAGATCAAAGTAAAAATAAGATATCCCTCAATCCTAACATTAGTCATACAATCTTTCCAATGTATTGTACATGTGGAGTCAATAACATTACTTGTAAAAGTTGTATTAAAGTCAGTACATTTTTTTTGCATAACAAAACAATATTTCAAATGCAGAAACAATCTTGAGTTTATTTTTTTCATGTCACTAAGAGGAACAACTAAAAAAAAGTATCAAAATAAGTCTTCTGACATGACAGTATTAAAAGACTGAAAATCTACCAAAAAAATATCATCTTCCTAAATTGAAATTGTCTTTGAATTTTGCTGAGTTGCATAAGTATGACTGTCAAAAATATGTGCTATGTTTTTCTCAGTATCACTAATTTATCATGTACATTTCTGCTGAAAAACAAAAACCATCACCCAGTATGCCTTTTACTCACATTAAGGAGTACAAAGGAGACAAAGCAAAAACAATGGATAAACAAAATTAACTCAACACCTAATTAAAAAATTGATATGGATAATACACATTTTTTTTAATCACAGTTAAATGTCTTCCTTGCTCTCAGGTTTCTGTAACTGGATACGAGACAGCCAATTAACTAGCAGCGTGATTCATACAGAGCTTTAAATAACATCAAAATAATGATGGCAAAATTCCTTGTCATGGTCATGGTAAACCCTTAATACAGATCAGTTAATGGAGCTACATTTCAATGAATTTAACAGTCAAAAATACAGACTCATTAGAAGACCTGGGCTATAACTTTCTATGATATACGATACCTTTAACACTTATCTTATAAAATACTTGTTAAATGATTCAATGTAAAACATTTCTGAAATATTTTAAATATTTTTGGAAGCCTGGCATTCATTCACCTGCTTTGTATAGGTATCATGAAGGAAGATATTCACACACTCCTACTTCAGGTATGTCATCCCAGATGTCTAAACAAAAAATCCCTTACAGTGAAAGGAGCAAGTTGTCAGTTTGCCTAAGTCCAGATGTAAGCCACACTGATGGGAAGATGCAAAGCAGTTCCATTATGATGTGTGATTTATGTCACACGCATGCCTCTTGATCCATATTGATGTTTTTGGGTAGGTTTACTGCGACCAAGTCTTGACTTAGAGTGATGTTTCAGAAATGGTTTGAGCCAAAACACCTTCTCACAACTTTTCTCCCTGGCTGTAACTCCCACTCTCACCATGTCTTGGCACTCGGGCTTGTTGCACTCATTTCACCATCAGCATAGCAAGAAATCCAGCTTACATCAGCTTTGAATTGCTTTTCAGCCCTGTAAGCAGGAGAGCTGAAGCTGGAAGAAGTAAGAGGAGTGTGACAGAAGGCAGATGTGAGAGCAGCACAGATTTACACCTCTTTAAAGCAATCATGAAACATCTCACCATTAATGGTTAACCTAGCTGCCAGGTGGAATTGGCTGTCCTCTAGAGAGAGTATCCACTGACCAATTCAAGAATATATTGGAGCCAGAGGTCTCACAGGCCCCAAGTTCAAAAAAGTGAACACTCTTCATAATATATAAAGAGCAGGAACACAAACGTATTGACAGCAATAGAAGTTAGGCATCTTAATGGGTTTTGTGTATCTTGCTCTAAAAGGGGTTTTATGTTTGTTTTTGTTTTGTATTTGTAAATTTCTCTTTCATGGTGACTTTGTCAGAAGCACCTTAAACACAAAACAACAAGACTAAGGGCTTTGCATGTCCATAGACTGCAGAATACAGTACGAAAATTTTCCTCCTCCCCGGACCTCTTTCTTCTGTAAAAGCAGGAGCCTATATAGTCACTTCTCTCTTGAACTGCTGGCTCAGTCTGCCTTGGAAACCAAATTCCATTTTCTCCCCGCCCTCTTCTCCTTACCTCAATGAGAAACTGATATAAGGAGCTCCCAAAACAGAACAACTCTGAAAAAAGATGTCATTATTCATAAAACTAAAACATCAGGCAGTGAACTGTAACAGGTATCAATGCTTTTAGAAGCATTTTAAATACACTGAGCTTTGCTTTGTATGTGTCCTTCCAGTAACTCCTACAATAGCATTTTAGCCCTTATTTTAGTTTTTGATTTAAACTGGGTTGAACTATTATTGTTAGTAATTCATCAGCATATGTGTTCATTTCAGTAAATAAATTATTCTGAACATCATCCTGGAAAACCTAAAGATCATTTATTCCCCAATAGCAATTCCGAATTATTTTGTCTTAGACTTTACCCTTCTAAATTTAACTTTTGTTTGTTTATTTTTGCAAAGAATAATAATATCACTGTGCTTGTATGACAGATAGTATTTGCATTTATAAGTTTAAGTGCCTGACCTTTCCAAAGCACTGGGAGACTATAAATGGCACTTTCCGTACTATATCTATTATCTGTTGTGAGATTAATTATTACTTGACAAAGGAAAAAATATAATATTGGCTGCTGTATCTTTAAGTCATCTTTCTTTATATGAGTATAGAATCTCTTTATCAAAAGTTGAAAAAGTCTTTCAAAAAGAAACTTCGATTTTTGACTTAGGTGGGATATTAAAACCACACACTAGAAATACACAAAAATTCTCAACTAATACTTAAACTGTAACAAACCTATAGGTATCTTGAGTATCCATCTCTAAACCTACTATAAAATCAGCACGAAGAAGGTAGTCCTCCGATGGTTTTTAATGAGCAGAAATGTGCCCTGCATGCTCTCAGATATTTCATGAAAGATCTGACCATGAATGAATGATTAAAAATTACAAGCACTTATTACTTTCAATTAATTGTTTGAGATCTGTGAAAGAAACAAAACATACAACCCTACAGCCTCACATCTCCAAACATTAGTGTACAGAGAAGTAATTTTTCAATACTCGTCATATGATTTTTCTAGGTAAGCCTAATGTGGTTAACTGAAGTATGTGATTCATTTAATTCTGAAGTGAATATGAATAGTCACTTGATATGTTTTATTTCATGGTAGTATAACATTTTTATAATATTTCCCTTTTTATAAATATTAGTTATGGGAATGAGACCAATATACTGGTAATATAGCACATAATTATTTAAAGTATACTTTCAGCAGTTGACATTAGTGATACGCAAGAAGGTGACATTTACTGCAGATTTCTAGGTGGATGCTTAAGATGGGCCTCACAGATAACTAAATCCTGAGGTGTAAACTTGCATTTGGGGTTTACTGAGCTGAAAGCCTTTTCTGTTCTTTAACTTCTTAGCTCCACAGTTCTCATGAGTTACCGCTGAGTTCAGTGAAATAAGTGTTGAACACCCATTTCTTTGTATTTGATCTTTTATTTGTATATAATTTCAGACTGGCATGAAAACTAAGTGCTGAATAAATACCTTATTTCAGGGGATATTTTACTTTCTTGTTTGGAAAACAGCAAAAGTACCTAAGTATTCTGTTGCCAGAATTTTAACTCAGGCAAAAGAATTAGAATTAAAAGAGAACAAACTGTGGAAAATACTGCTGTGTTATCTTTTGTTTATAAGTGCCCAGCACATTCTGAGACAGACACAAGGCACCAGTTATGGTTGGTATGTGACTGCTGAACACATTTGTTGTCAAATATGAAATTTAGACTAATAACTCCAACCCTAACCCAAAGCAAGGGAATGCACTGGTCTGTAGTTCATCATGCATTCATTATCACCAACATGCTATGTGAAAGTTTACAATATATGTCATAAATAAATGATTTTTAGAATATTTTATATCAATTATGATATGCAGAATCAAATGGAATTTCTGTGAGTATTTTTATATACTCAGATACTAAATATATAAAATTAAGGGGCTATCAAATTGGACATTTATGATGAATATGTGTTGATTATATCTTGGGATGATATATCCTGTGTGTTCATCCCTAATATCCTATGTAAACAGACAAGAATAGAGCTTCAATGTGCACAATCTGAAGTCTCAGTGTTACACATCTCTTAACAAATATAAAAAATATTCTGTTCAACTAATTGCTTCAAAATATTCATACTACTATGATGTTCTAAACTGCAAGGGTTTATCAAAGGCACTTAAGCCTTTCAGACCCACAGAGTTCCTTCAAATAAAATTCTTTCTATTGACATGACAAGCTGTCAAATCCCTGATAATTATTGCTATTAAGAATGCATGCAGATTTACATGTTTTTTTCAGAATGAAACCTGTGTGCAGCACTAAATCTTAATACAAATGCTCAGTATGTCTACCAAAAAACCCAATGATCAGTGAAGCTTCATGCAAAACTATTCCTAATTTGCACTGCATGAGCACACGTTGACTTCACCAATAAGGCTGGAAAGCATTTATTCTAGAACTGAAAAGCAGACTAATTCCTGTGAGTAAAAATTGTACTTGCCATTCCACCAATACATTATTCTTGAGATCAGTTTTATATGTGAATATCATTGCTGCTCACAAGAGATCTTATCTCTAGAGCAAGATAATCTGGAGGAGTTCATTAATTATAGTTATTAATTATAAGGCACAGTATTAAATTTTGAGTTTGACATTTGCTACTTAATATTTTGCATAGCACCATTATGTGATTTTTCCTTTTATTTTATGCAAAGAAACACTTGAGTGTCTTTCAGCATCAGACACGATGAAGTCCCTACATATAATTTGGAAACATGAAGTATAGTTTGAAGGAAAAAAATCTAGTAAAAAATGATCACAGAACAATGTGAATCCTGATGTTTCAAATTCACAAAATTACAGGGTTTTTAGGACTATAATTTCACATGAAATAATGTACAGTATGTGCCTAAATTGCCTTTCTTAGTATTCCACACTTATGATCTTGGTTACAATAAGGTATATCCTACTGTCTCCCACAGAGTATTCTTATAAAAGTTTTGCTGTATCTGATTATATTTTACTCTGCCAGTAAGAGACATATGGTTTTTGATTGTTTACAAAAGTCTTAAGTAAGAAATCAAACTTTTTTATTATTATCCAACCAATATATCTTCCAAGTTTGATAGTCTTCTCTCTTATTATCAAAATAACTGGTTGTATTGCACAAACAATCTGAAATAAAAATTCTCATATATCTAATCTGTTCATAAAGAATGAAAGGTGCATTGTTTCAGTCAGTTTTTATTGCATTAAATCCTACTTTAATGCTCAACATGGGAAGTACCTCAGATAAGTATGGCATATAGCGTTCTCTAGAGCAGACATTTCTCAGTGGATTATAACCTAACATGAACAAAGAAGTTTTACTATTCGACCAATAAATCAGGTACATGTCTTCCAGAAAAAACATTGATAAACTGAGATAAAATTTAAACAAATGCATTGTCTTTTTTACTTTTTTTTCCAACCCTACCAGCAATTTTTTTCTGAAAAGAAAATCTGAGCTCTCAGGTAAAAAAAATAGTTGATATGTATAAATTAAATTATGAATTTACAGTTCTGATTATTCCCATGTGAAACTGTTGCCCATACTACATTAATCTAATAACAGAATACATCAAAGAAAAAGTGCCCAATCACATCATATGATTGAAAAAAAGTTCAGTTTGGTTTAAAAAAGTTGGTGTAATTTGATAAACTTCCATCATGAAAAAAAAATGTTCCTGTTCCAGATTGAATGTAGCATTTAGATTAAATGTTGAGATAAAATCTCTAATTTTCACTATTCTTTCATTTCCATTTCCATCCTGAAAGGAACCACTGATTGCTAGTTATTTCATAACATTTTAGTTAATTTATTTATACATATACTGATTAAGCTAGTTAAGGAGGGCCTTTATCTTTAACAAGGCCAATTTGTGTGGAAGATTTTTATGATAACACAGTACTACAAATGAAGCAGCATTTTCCTGTCTCTGATGGGGAGCTCCTGTGTATTATTACTTTAGAAATAGTTTCCTAAAAATAGTTTAATGAATTTTTTCTTGAGTAGACGCAGGAAAGGTGGAGAAAGAAGAAATCCTCAATTCACTATACAACAATCAATTTAATTTTATCAAAAAATAAAAAAATAAAAATAGGATAGACATTCACCACACATTTGGTCACAAGAGTAACTTTTTTGTGTTGGATGATATTCAGAAAATTCACTTTATTCAGATGAAAGTGTTTAGGTTTCTGTACAAACTTATCTTTTAGGTGTATTCATAATGTGTAGGAAATTCATTAATCCTTTTTTTTTCCTTTCTAACTTCAAGCCTAGCTAAAAATAATTCAACAAGACTTTTATTTTTCTGGGTAAATTTTGGCACATCAAATTACGGCCTTGTGCAGAACCAGAAAACATATTGAGAAAATGGGAAGGACAGAGGCTAACTAGCTTGTAAGGTGTTTAAAACAACTATTTCATGTTTTGTAATTTTTTAATTAAGATCCATTACAGTCTGTTGTGGAATCACATCTATCTTCTTTAATAACATGAGATGAACAAACTGGGTACTAAAACCAGATTTTCTTGAATCAGACTAGAAATATTATTTGTTTTCTTGAGAGGGACAGATATTGGGCAAGAAATTGGGAAGCAGCAACAACATAACCTGAAAGACAGTTGAAACTGAAAAGACTCAGAAATTACCAATAAACCCCCCAAAATATATTTTATATAAATTTACATATCATGGATATTATATATTTATATCACTGGCATGAATCTTAAAATGAATATTAAAAAATTCAGTTACCTAAAGTTTTAGGATTTTTCATATGTAAGAAACAACACAATTCCTTTCTGAACAGATCTGAATGGAAAAGTTTGTGAGTTTATCATTATTACAAGGAGGGCTTGTGTTAACAGGGATTTGATCATTTGATTTTGGTAGCATGTGGAAGGTAAGAGGAAGAATATTGTGGGATGCAATTTCTTGTGTTATTATGTTCAGTTTATGCTGAGGTCACCACTACTGCCTAAACCCCCTTTTAACAGGAAAAAAAGCTTAAAAAGAAAATAGTATTTCTACCCTTGCACGTAAGTGATTACAAAATTGGAAGTGAAGCAACAAACAAAAAAACATTAAGTGCAGGCCATGGTAAGTTGGAAACTTATCTCTCTTTCCTCACCTGGGTTTCTCTGCTTCATTCTTTGGCTCTCCCATGGTGTTTTTTTATGAAAACCCTTTGAGAAATTAACTTCTCCTTCAATTTTTATCCTTTGCTTCTATCTGGTTGATATTTAGTGTAAAAAAAAAAAGATATTTCTGATGAGATCTCAAGATACCTTTGGCTCTAAAGCTGCTTGTTTCAGTGCAGCCATCCTTAGCTCTCCCCCAGATATCAGTTGAATAGCATGACACCCATTCCACAACCAGCCATGGATAACTTGAGTGTGATGGGAGCCTGTGGGTTCATAGGATTGAGGCGTGCAGATTCTCCAGCTCTAGTTTCTTTCCTTTTGTCCCAGCAAGTCAAACTGCAACAAGCTTATGCCATAACACTCTATCAGTCACCTTTTAGAGAAATTCCTTCTTTGACTGGAGTCACCTTTCAGTTTGACGCTGTTTTATATAAGCCATACAACATGATAATACAACATCTATGGTTCTATGGTATTAAATTCAATTGCTGGTGTATAGAAGAAGCCAATATATCTCAATGATATATGTCAGATATCTCTGTCACTAAGCAGTGCTAGAGCCAAGTGAACAAGATATGTCTGGAGTCTTCCCACCTTCATTTAGACACTGCACAGAGGTGCCCTGTTTAAGAACTGAACCCCAATAGCTCTTTCAGCAGACAACACATTGGGGTTACTGAGGTCTTCCTCAAAGGTGTGCCCAGCACGTCTCCAGAGGGGCCTGCCAAGCAGGTGAACATTTGGAGGTGAACCACCACCTATGTGTCCCCCTGCAGCTGCACACACATCACTGCAAATTAGCTGTGCACCTCCCAGAATACGTCCTGACAAATGCAACCTGTTTCATTGCTGACTCAGGATGGAAGGCTGCAAGATGAGAAGGACAGGAAGGTGAGTGAAGAGCAGGGATTGCCCCAGCTCCCCACCACACTGACTGGTGACCTGCTAATCTGGGTGACCCCAGACTGCCTCAAGCTCCCAGTTCCTTGCTCTCTCTTTTCCTTTGGAATGGGATTGCCATCCACTCCAGTTCTCAGGCTTCCACCAACCCATTTATTTTCCAAATAAGTGACAAACACCATCCCAAACCGAATCTGGAGGACTAAGATGTTTCTGGAAGTGTTTAGACCAGTCTTCAACATGTGGTCACCCCAAGACTCAGGTATGCAACTAAGTTTCTTAAGTTAATCTCAGCATTATTCTGATATTAAAATAGTCTGCATTTTTGGCAAGGTATGAACTGGCCCCTGGAAATGAACACTGGCTTTCGCCATGGAAACATAGACTTTTCTAAGGTTATGCAGCAGGACCAAGGCAATAAATGTAGAGAGTGGAACAAAACTATTTTTGTGTCAGGAAACTATCAATGTTTTGCACTTGCTCCAGTTCACACAAGGTTTTTCACAGGTTTTTAAACAACAAATTAATATATTCTTGTAACGTCTTGACATAAGGCTAAGTACTGTAGCTTCACATTCATTTATGGTCAGACTTTCCCATCTGTGTCTGAAAGAGACATTTTCAAGTTAACTCTTTTATATTTATTAACAGTTATTTCGTTTCTGGAAAGTGTCTTTTTCAAACCTCCTTTCAAATTACTTAATTTATTTCTGAGAACTATGCAAAATCAAAACTGAGACTAATACTAAAAATTGTAGACACAAAGCCTCTAGACCACCATTAGTAATTATACTCTTCTTGAAATAGTCTTACCATACAGTATATTTAGTAAGACATCAAAGCGTAGAAACGTTCTGTCTTTTGGGGTTTTTTTCCAACAAAAATATCTCAGTTAGAAACATTAGTTAAGAAACAAATATGTAGAATGCTTTGTTTTCGGTTCCCTAGTTTCATGTTCAAATCACAACATAAAATCATATAGGACTGTCACACAGGAAAAGATTTCTGAGTCAGTATATCAGCAACAATACCTTCAGAACAACAGAAAGTAGCTTTCGAAGGAAACATGTTACATCTCTCCTTTTCTATAAAATTGTTTCTGAAAAAAACACAACTGTATAACAGCACTTCAGAGTATTACCTGAATAGCATAAATCATTTAAATAAACAGTTTATTACTTTCAAAGAAAAGATGAGTTATTCTCTGGCCACGATTAGCCTTAAGCTGGCAATCACCATAAAATGCTCTGCCAATGACTGTCAGAAATAATTTTCAAGCCTTCTGGTTTTTCTGATGGTGTGCTGCAGAATGCACTGAGTTTTGTTCCCTTATTTTTTTTTCTCTGGGATTTAAATAACCACCAGATTTGTTTCCATTTTCTTCTGCAGATAGCATGCTAGAACATCTATGGGGAGGTTACTGTTCTGACACCAAAGCATAAGTCCAGGGTAACCTACTGAGGACAGTTTGTTTCTTACAAGTTGCTCTCTGTGTCAATCCAAAAAGGAGACAGATTTTTATATCCATGCACTTAGTTTTGAAACCTTAATTACCTCTACAGCAGTAGGACACCAAAGTGACCAAACATAGCCATCATCCACAAAACTAGAAAAAGTGAAACAAAATGGCTTCTGGAAACAAATGGAAACAAAATATTCTTACATTCAGAGTAATCAGATGCTATTATGGTAAAATAACTGCTTGCTGGATGATTTGACCAGCACAACCTTTAAAATTACAGAATAACTTTGCAATTCGGTAAGCAGCCACGAAAGAAAAGAAGCCTTGCAAGCAGAACATAAATCACAAAATCCAGCTGAATCCAAAAGTATACATATATATACAGAAAAGAGGAAGTTTTGAAAGAAAAGTTCAGATTCAGTTATAACTATTGAATTTCCACAACATAAAAACCAGTATCAAGAAATTAGCATTCAATAGTAATTACAAAGATTTTTGGGGCAATCTTCCAGATGTCAGATAATACATCTTTGCATGGAAACAAAGTATGTTTAATGTCTTTTCAATTAAATTACTAATGCCAATATGCCATCAAGATTACCATCATACATTAACACGTCAAATACCTTCATATAATTTGAATGGAGATTATGCTTGCTACTTACCTAACTGGGTCTCCTGAATTGTTAGCTTACTCTCCAAGGGATGTAAAAGCTTTGGTGGTTTATCTGTTAGTGGTGCTAGAAAAGAAAGAAATTCACATATATAGTGTTCTGATTATTATTGGGTAGAATAAGACTTGGTTTTATACCTATTGGTTCAGGAAGGGTTTGGTTTTTCTTTTGTTTCAATAATGTTCATGCGTTCAGTAGCTGTAAATACTTTTGCATAGATAGTAAATATAGCATGAAAATTTAAAATCTTTCACATGCTAAGATAATCTCTTTAAAATCTCATGGAAAACAAAAGAAAACAAAAACCCACAAACAAAAAAAAAACCAAGAAAAACAAAACCAACATGCACTGACATTGCAATGTTATATTTTCATAAATATTATCCAGCATTTCAGTTTGTTGTGATATTTAATTACTTTTCTATAAAGTATAGTCATTTACAGAAAAATAATATAAGCCAAGTTACTGTAAAACAATTTTGAATATTTGATGAAAATTTTATTTAAAAAGATATTACAATCACTGAAACTTTTTTAAAGTGGAGTACTAGAAAAAGGCTCAGTTTTCAAAATGCAAGGGATGGATACAAGAAATAATGTCAAGATTCCTGTTTAATAAGAAGGAATCTTATTAAAAGGAATCTCCCTTTTGGTCTGCCCTGAAATATAGTAGACTTATGCAAATTGTGTACTAGAAAGAGTTTTGTAGTGATCAAAAACCTTCTGAAGGTTGTCAAAATGCATTCAAACCATGTATCCAAATAGTGCAGCTATTCTACCCCATTTATCAACTAGATGCTTAATTCATAGAAGTGACATTGATTATTACTACTTTTGTTGCTGCTAGCAAGTGTACTCTTTACTATCTCTGACAGATGAGTGCATATCACATAAAAAAAAGACTGATAATTTATTTTTTTTCTTTAATACTGATAGCAAATATTCATGGGAAAGTTCCAACTTTTGAAGTCACCTGCAACATTTTGATATTTTGCTTTTCAACATTAATTCCTACTTTAGTTTTTAACACAGATTATGGGCTGTCACCAATTTAAAATACATTTGACATTTTGATATAACTCTGTAATATTTGTTCCCTTCACTTGTCAAAATCAATGCTCCTTTTCTTACTTACACACACACACACACACACGTATCCATATGTGTATGGGCTTAATATACTATACACACTCATCTCCTGTCAGTGGAACAGCAGTTGCATTCTCTTCACTATGTTCCCTCTTCTCTTTTATTAAATTATCAATTTTCTTTAAAATATACAGCATTGATTTCAACTTTGCAACAATTACAGAGTGGAACCATTATCAACTCATGTTTCTGCTTTACAAAGATTATCCTTTACAAGACCAGAGCATAAACCCACTTGATGTCTGGGATGTTGACCCATCAGATCTAGCACTGAATCAAAATTCAAGAGTGGGAAGGAACTGTATTTGATCCACAGACTGTCTTTCAGTTTGTTCTTCCAACAACAACTTCTGTTCTCTATGGGAAATTATTCTGCACAGCAGACTTTGGAGAGAGTCACAACTGTGAAAGACTTTTCAGCATCATCTCTGGGTTGTTACTTTTATTTATTTATACCAATGTTAATTCTTTTATCTCTTTTTGTCTTTTTTTTTTTAATCCCCCTTGGAGGCTAAAGTGGGTGGAAGGGAAAAGGATTCAAAATGGTTTTTTTATTTAAGCTGTAAAATTCCCATTTCCTAACTGCTCTGTAAAGGCTCACAATTCACCAGCAAATTGCCATTTTTTAAACATCCACTATGAATTTAGATTTAGTTTTGCAGGCCTGTCATTCTCAACTCAATTACTATTCATCAGATAATGTCTTCTGAGTCACTGTTGTTCTAAATCTGTTTTGAAACTCTGAGAAAAGTTCCCTTATTGTAAGTGAAGATATAGTAACTGGTGGAGTTAATCTGAATGCAACAAATAAGTAGATTATAAAACAGCACTTTTCATCAGTTTAAGCCAAGATCAGCATTCCTTTTGTGGTCCTGTACTTCAGGTCTCTAAGGGGCTCTCTGCTTTTAAATGAATAAGTCCAGGATGTTAATATATGCAGGTAAATCATCCTTTATACAGAAGTAGGAGGTTATCACAAACTTTTTGCCCAGTTTCATTTCCCCAAAAACTAAGATAAAATGTTTCTGAAAATAATAACTTAGACACATGACTGATGTATTAGAGTCACAAGAGTTTGTAAGCTGGAAGCATCCTCTGAGATCCAACCTTCTGCTGGAAGCAGGTCCAATGGAGCAGGTTGTCAGGACCTCATCCAGTCATGTTTTGAACGTCTCCGTGGATGCAGATTTCACCACTTCAGGTGTTCCAGCCCCCATTTGCCTTCTGGCCCTGCACTGGACTCAATCCAATATATCCATATCTTTCTATACAGCAAAGAGACCAAAATTTGTCACAGTATCATAGGCATGGCCTCACAGACACTAAATAGCTATGAAGGATTCTCCACCTGGATATAGCTACATTCCTTCCAAGAGATGTGCAGTTGGCTTTTGCCAACTCATGCTCAACTTATTGTCCACCTGGGCTAACAGGAACATTCCTGAAAGTTTTTTTTCTACTCAGTCAGCCCCTGGTTCTGCATTGTTGCACAGGGTTATTCCCGTTCTAGGTCAGGACATTCCATCTGCCTTTGTTGGACTCCGAGACTTTCTCTAATTTGTCAGGGCATCCTGAAAGAGCATCCTAGCTCTCTACTTTGTCAGCCATCTGCTGAGAATGCAGTCTGTCCTATAATCCAGGAATACATGAAATCTCTAATCAATAGTAAAGCAAATATATACCAGAACTTAACTGTGTTACACACTTATTTTAAAGGGATATTTACCAATATTTCTGGCCAGTAAGAGTCAATACTTAGTAAGACAGCTCAACTCTAAGATCTCTAAATAGGGGGAAACATCTGTATTTCAGTGTTTTATTCCTTTTGATATCTCCCAACCTCACACTGTTGTGCATATATCTGTACTACAAGCAATCACATTTCGCAGGGTTAACTCTTTCCCTGTCTGAGAAATTGAAAGTATCCCTAGGTATTCTGCTTTTCAGAGGTTTAGATAAGAGGGAAATACTGTGAATGTCAGTAATATAAGCAAGGAAAATAATTTTAATAGCTTGATATGCTTCAAATATCAGATTTTCCAAGGTGAATTGAAAGTTGACGTCAGTCAATCAGTACCTTTAGTCTCTGTTATTTAACCTATTTCTTAGCCTGAAATATCTGTATTTTCTGGCATATTGATCCCTGTGGACTGATGCAGAGGTGGGAATTTCTCTAGCTGCCTCTCTACCTTTCAAGTCTGTACTCACCACATATAGCAACTTTAATGGACAACACAGTTACTGCAATCCTCATTCAGTTCAGAAACTCTGAACTAGACTTGTGTATCTCCTATAAGTTTTTTCATATCCTTCAAACCATGGGGAACGACTTCTTAACTGGGTAAACCTGCTATGCAGAAGGCTATTCAAAATCAATACTATTTTCAGAAGGATATATTGAGGCACAGTTATGCAGTAAATTGAACAGCAAAAGCATAATTTAATCCATTCTTCCTAAGCTTTTACTAAATATCAAGAATCAACCAAAATTTACAAAATTCACAACTCCATCTGTTCTCTTAAACAAGTTAAATACCTTTTATTCTTTTTTTTTCTTTAATAAATAGATGCAGATAGGCAATAATTTTCATGTCCTACAAAAATATCCAGGATTTCAAAGGACTTCCTGTTCTGTACTGAATGCAAAGAACAAGAATTCTTTTGAATATGTTTAAAAATATAAAGATCCTCTTCCCACCAGGTAGTACTTATCATCATGGTTGTCATACAGGAGGAACAGAGTGCTCAGATTCCTATTCTTGCATGAGGGAATTCTCAAGTCTCTTGGCAAGAATCTTAGTTCCTGGATATTATTATCTGCTGATGCATGGATTCACTTCTCCCTCTCTTCCATCTCCTCCCTCCTCCCCTCACTTTCTTTCACTCTCAGTCTTTTTGTTTTGTTTTTGCTTTGTTTTGTTGGGCTTTTTTTCCACCTTAAGAGTCAAGAACTTTATCCCAGACAAAGATAACCAAAACCAGTATATTCTTCTCAAAAAAAAAAAAAAGGGAGGGGGGGCGTAGGTGGTTGCAGGTCAGTGCCTATTTAAAAAAATGCTGTTTGATCACAAATCAAGTTTACAGGCCATCTTATGTTTGACTTCTGAACCATCACTGATGAACGATTTGAAAACAAATATGTGTCAAACTTGTTTTTCATGAGAAATAAAGTTTAAAAAAAAAAGGTGAAGTTGCCAATTTGGAAGCTCAATTAAAAATTAATATATAACTTCAGAGATATCATTCAGCTGCAGGCATATTGATCCTGCTCAGGGAAAAAGTGCCTAAATTCACATTCCATGTCTATCAGATTGGATGTACACTTAAAATATATTGAATAATTTGTCTTGTGGTAATGAAACTGAGAGCCACCATAATCAGCCATATTAGCCAGAAAATAATATTTTCACATCAGCCACCTACTTCCTCTTCCTGTGCTGCTGCTTTAGCTTTAGATGTGCATGAAAAAACACATTTTTTCTATGTAAAGCAGTGTTATTTGAAAAGACCAATCACCTGTTAGAATTTAACACACATAATGAAGAAATCTTAAGTCAAACTGTACATCAAAGTAGCACTAATCTGGACATCAAAGTGCAACTCCCTCAAAATGCACAAGCTTTATAATAGAAAAATGCTAATTCCAAAGACCTGTACTTATGTCTGCTTTACGAACTGCTCTCAGATCTTCCCTTGAAAATAATTGAAAAAAATATTAATTTCTTAGAGGAAGACAGGACTATGTGGAATTGTCTGTAACTCAGAAAGCCAGTTTATTTTCTGGACATTTCATTCAAGGACAAAAATTCAGTAGGAATAACTGCCTTACTTGGCCAATCTTGTTTTATATAAATTTTATATAAATACTGACATGTCCCTGGAAGATAGTGCAAACATAGCATGGAACTAAATAGGGGGAAGAATTCATTACTATGTGAAGGAAAAATATTCCTACACTTTGAAATCAAGGGAAATCAGAAAGAATGGAGTTCTATTTTTTTTTTTAAAGAATCTGCACTATTTCTTTAAATCCACCCCCCACCTCAGTTCAAAGATGCCCTGTTTCTTCGCTTGTCCATAGAAACTTAATAGAATTCCTCATTCCAGTATGCTTTCCTGCTAATTTTTCAAGCTTGTGTTTCTTTTTCTCCTCTCTTCATGGTGTCAATTTTGTTATAGGCAAATGATTGTGGAAACAAGGCACTTCTGCCAGAGGAGGGGTATGAGATGTGACTGACTATAAAGCTGAAGATGGTCCCCAGAGGAGCTGTGGATGCCCAGCCCCTGGTGGTGTCCAAGACCAGGCTGGATGGGGCCCTGAGCAAACTGTTCTAGTGGAAGGTGATCCTGCCCATGACAAGGATGTTGAAATCAGATGTTCCATTCTAACCTAAACCATTCTGTGATTCTGTGACAGTGCCTGGCACTGCTGCCTGCTCCACATGCTCTCAGAGTTGGACTGTTCCTGGCTGAGAAGTGCATGTGGTGTGTTCACCCCTCTAAATACCACATGTCAACATTTATTTAAGCATTGTTAAGCTGATAATGTTATGCCAAGAGCAGTGGAGAAGGTTTGAGATTACAGTAAAACAGTGGATTTGGGTTTTAGATAGCTATGCTAAAGTGTCTACTTCATGGGAGAGCTTTTGACATAAAGCACTCTCACTGGAAAACCATCAGTTATGAGAAGATGACATTGATGGCTCTACTTAGGAATCATAAGTAATTATAAGAACAGGAGGAAAAACTGTAGCATTTCAGTTGATAATTGCAGTGCCTTGGAAAACACTGATGTATACTTCTATGTTTGGTTTCTTTTTCCTAATAGTAATGCCTGCAAAAGTAATAATGCAGTAACAGAAGTCTACTGTAGATTGCAATAAAATTAATTATGTGCAGCCTGAAGCTGCAGCCTTGAAACATTAATCTACACAGTCACTGTCCAGATGAATATTCATACTGAGAACTCTGAGGTTTCTCAGAGTAAATGTGATCAGAGCAGAAAAAAAAAAAGTGATGCAATGCAAGGATGTTTGGTCTTTTCTTTATTCCTCCTTACATAGATATACATGTATTCATATATATCCCTAGAGAAATTAATGCCTTTTAAAAATAAATATATCGCAAGGTCTTTCATAAGAGGGAAATTCTTTATACATGTTTGAGACTTCTAACAACCTTAAATCTCAGGTCTCAGTTACATTCAGATTAGTTTTCATTCACAAGGGCATCATTTAAGATCACATATGCCATGAATTGCACAGCAGCCCTGTAAGAATATTCTGCCTCACTGTGTGAACGCTGAATCAAGCAGTTCAAACTGAGGGCAGATACAGATGAGGATACTGAAGATATGTGTGTGAAGCCATAGGCATATGACTGTAAATGAGCTGTCTAATGTCACTTAGTTATCACTGTGACTGACTGAAGATCAGCTTTTATCTTCTGAAATGTTCCTATAAATCTTGCATTGAGAGACAAAAATGTCTCTCTCTTTTTTCAGTTTATGTCTTTCTCATTGACTTCTCCTTACTGCATATTAAAAAAAACCCCAACAATTCCTTGCCCCTGTTGCCTTGGGCATACAAATGAAAATGGTCTTTATTTCTCATACCTAATAATTTTTTCTGATGTTTTTCCCAAAGCGGTTGCAATTCTTAATATTTTTACATAAGGATATTTTCCTATACCTATGTAATGCGTTGAATAGAACACTAGCCCTTCCTGCAAGAAAATGCAGAAGCAGCTAAACTGGTAACTAATAAGCAGGCTGCTATTATGCAAAAGTTTCCATGCTGCATACTGAAAAGAGGCATTGCTAAAACGAAATCTAAAAGATGGGAAGAATATTTCCAAGAAGGCTTTTAAGATGCTTTAAGCCTGTGAGTCCCCTGTGATTAACAACATTGAATACTGGAGAAGAGCAAATGCAGCCACATGTTGGGGTCTTCACTATCTGCTCATCACTAATTGAACCTGATGTGACACTTGTGCTATCCCTCAGACTTCAGAGAAGATGTTAGTTTTCTTGAACCCATTGTGACATTTCCCAGTGATCATCTCCATGGAAAAAGTACAAATAATCAAAATGTTGCCATGGCAGATGTTAACGCAATCTTGAAATACAAAAGAACCAAAGAACATATTTAGTTAAACTTTTGAGCAAAATACCATCCTAACATCTTGATAGTTTTGGTCTCTTTCTGGGTGGCAGATCTAGAATTTATATATTGATCTTACAAAGAGGAAGTGAAGGAATAAAGCAACGCTTCGATACTAAAAGATTTTTAATTATAGAGACAGGATTCCCTCTCTCCCACAAAACCCCCAAACAAATGGAAAAGATACCCAAAATACAAAAAGGAATAAAAATACTAAAGAATCTAAAACATCTAATTTTTTTTTCTGTTTTGCATACTTTCTCTGCACTACAACATCGTTTCTGTACAAAACTAAACTGATCTCTAAAGATAAAGAAAATGAGTCTTTCTAGTTAGATCTGTGAACAGGATGTCATTATAAAGCCTGGTCTGCCTGCATGGCCCTGCACTTGTATCTAAGAGACACCAGATCATCTGGAGAGGAAAAAAAAAAGGTGGTTGCTACTGTTGTTGCTATAAAAAAGCAGGTGATAAATCATCAGTGCATTTAATGAAAATAAAAGCTCTTGTTAACAAGATAATTAAATGATGTTTCAAGGAGCACTTCCACCAGTAGAATCCCTAATGTTTCAGCTTAATGATGAAGCTCACCAGCATGTCATTCAGCAGGAATGCAGTTACAAACCCATCAGGGAATTTGCTCCTATATCTGCATGTTAGGTTCTGCCTTTGTTTAGAAGAGTCTTCAGTGAAGTGGTATGTTTTTAAGTCTTGTATAAGGCTCGTGAAACAAATAGAAACATATATTCTTAACACCTGGACTACCTGAATAGGTGTCATACTCCTGCAGCAAAACAGAGTGTTACATAAGTCATGAGATTTAGGCAAACAAGTAAAAAATGTCAGACTCACACATTTGCATTCTGCAACACACTATTAAAATTTCTCTGTGTATCATCATAGATTCCCGTCTCATATTGCTAACTTAATCTGTTCTCTTTCCTTTTATCTCTAGGTTAAAATACAGGAAATATGGGAATGGAGATATCATGAGGTTATATTCTCTCTGACTAGACCAAATATACATTTTCTTAACAATGACTCTGTTATTATTACCAGATGACCCCCAGAAAACCTCATTTATACAATCCAGTTATTCAGTGTTACCTACATTTTCTTGTTCAGCCTCACCTTCATGCTTGACATTGAATTTAAGTATTCACTATTATTTCTTTTCCTCAATGTTTTCACAACCATTAAAATTTTCCCCTGAAATTTAGGAATAGTTTTAAATTTTTCCCTATTTGTATATTCTGCCTAAGACTTAGATTTCAAACTCAATTAAATGGATTGTGTTTTAGAACCATAGAATTGTTCAGGTTGTAAAAGAACTTTCAGGTCACTGAGTCCAACTGTTAACTCAGCACTGCCCAGTCCACCACTAAACCATGTCCCTAAGTGCCACATCTACAGGTCTTTAAGTACCTCCAGGGATGGTGACTCCACCACTTCCCTGGGCAGCCTATTCCCATGCCCATTCTCTGGACATGCTCCAGCATCTCAATGTTTTCCTTGCAGTGAGGGGCCCAAAACTGAACACAGGATTTGAGGTGTGGCCTCACCAGTGCTGAGTACAGGGGGACAGTCCTGCCCTGGTCCTGCTGGCCCACACTATTGCTGGTACAAGCCAGGATGCTCCTGGTCTTCTTGGCCACTTGGGCACACTGCTGGCTCATGTTTGGCTGTCTGTTGACCAGCATTCTCAGATCTTTTTCCTCCGGCAAGCTTTTCCAGACAAAATTTAAAGTGCTGCATTGAAAGTAGCATCAGTAGAACACTGATTTTAGGAATTGGATAGTAATGTTGTGAAACTGTTCCTGCCTTGTTTTCATTACTCTCTCCTTTTCTGAGAGTTAGAGCAGACAGTTCTTGAAAACACAGTAGCTCATGACCTCTGAACACAAATTCTAGATACTCTATGCTTTTTTTTCTTTCACAATTAAATCTTTTTGCTGATATTGCTGACATTTCAGAGTAAGATTTCTCAGCCTCTGGGGAAGCCTTTTACAGGGAATAGCACCCTATGCACTCTGACCTCTTCAACTCTTCCAATGAGCTGACATTTAAAGGCCTTGCAATTAAAGGTTTTACATATTTCATAGAGTTTTCACTTTCACAATTTGAAGTCAACCTTTCATTCTGTTGCTCTATTTAAAAATCATTTCATTTAAAAGATGACCGATTCTCATTCTATCTGTTCCAGTTCTGTCTTAGACCTGCAAATTTTCATTTGTTCTCCAAGAAATTCCATTGATTTAATCTCCTGAATCTGTCTTTGCTCTGCTAGAAATGTGGACATACTGTCATTTCCTGTGACTCAAAATTTAAAAAAAATCCATAATTTCTATTTTCATGAACAGTGAGAAGGCCTTTTTTTTAATTCTTTTTGTATTTCTCATTGAGTGCACTTGGGGTTTTTTGTCCTCTTGGGTGTTTGATTTTTATTTATTTTTTTAATATATGCTCCATTGAGGCATGCTTTTGTTTTAAAGTTGAGACACTTTGGACCATAAAAAAGCAAATATCAATCCTAATCTTCAAGAAAGGTTAGAAGGAGGATCTTGGGAATATAGAATGGCCAGCCTTATCTTGATCCCTAGGAAGTGGCGGAACAAATAGTCCTAGAAACGTTTCCAGGCACTTTAAGAACAAGATGATGATTTGGAGTAGTAAGCATGGATTTACAAAGGGAAAATTGTGCTTAACTTTCAGTGATGTGATCAGTGACTCAGTGGGACTGCAGACAGCAGCTGATGCTGTTTATCTTGACTTTAGCTAGGCTTTTGTCTCACTGACAAACTGGTACAATATGGACTAAGAGGGCTGCAACCAGCAGCACTAAGTCTAATTGGAGGCCTGTACCAGCAGTGTATCCCTGTGTTGGTTCAGCACTGTTTATCTTCTTCTTTAGTGACCTGGATAACAAAACACAAGACTGGGAAGAGTGGTTGATGACCAAACCAGACAGGTGGGCTGCCATCTGGGGGGGCCTTGACAGGCTGGAGAAATGGTCTGACAGGATCATGAAGATCAATAAGTGAAATGTCAAGTTCTGTCCCTGGGGAGGGATAATCCCAACCTTCAATACAGTCCAGGAGCCAAATAGCTGAAAATCAAATTGGCAGGGAAGGACTTTCTATTCACAGAAAACAAGTTAACCTTTTGTCAGCAATGTGCTGTTGCAGCAGTAAGGACCCACAGCACCCTGGGCTGCATCTAGGAGAGCATGACCAGCAGGCTGAAAGTAATTTTTCCCCTTTGCTCAGCTGTGATGAGACACTTCTGGAGTGTTGGTCCAGTGCTGGAGTCTCCAGTACAAGAGAGATATAGACATACCAGGTTAAGGACAGTGAAGGGCCACAATGATGACGAAGGATTGAAGCATGTCAGACAAGGAAAGACTGAGAGAACTGAGACTGCTCAGACTGGAAAAGAGGGGACTCAAAAGGATATCATCCATGTGTGAAAAAAACCACATGGGGATGGGGGAAGTCAAGACAATGGAGCCAGACTCTTCTCAGGTGCTAAGCAACAAGACAAGAGTCAATGGCACAAAACAGAGGAATTTCCTCTTAAGCACAAGAGAAATATTATTCACACACAGGAACCGATTGCCCAGAGGTGTTGTAGTGTCTCCATCACTGGAGATGCTCAAAACCCATTTGGATATGACCCTCAGCAACTGGCCTTGACTGACCCTGTTCTGAGCAGGGGATTGGACCAAAATATCTCTAGCAGGTGTCCACCTGCTATTTAATTTTTAGCGAATATTTGCACTTTGCAATCAGGTTCAGAAAGTCTGGAAAATTTCCTGGGTGTCCTGAGTAGTTAAGTGTCTGCGCAGCAGATGGGAAGGGATTTATGTGCCATGCTAATTGTACTACACAACTCTAAAGTTTATCATCCAGATGTTCTGCCTGGTTCTATACTGTGTGTACAGACCCTCCCATTATGACAGCAGACATCCTGCCACAGAGCACTTCAGGTCTGCATTATCTCTACACAAATCTTGTCTGAAGCCTAAGCTGTACAGTTTTAGTTTCCGTGTCTTTATTATTTTGTAACAAGGTAGGAAATCAAGGCCTATCATAGGTGTCCTAGTTCAGCAGGAGGGACCAGTTATCACTGTGCGGGGGTGATCAAAGCTATGTATTCTACCCCCTCTATTCATTACCCAAGAACAATGGACCATATGCAGCAGCTGCCCAGGAAGTCGTTAGCACATTCACACCCAGCCTGAGGGGGTGTGGTTTGCCATCAATGGTTCAACAATACCCCATGACTCGCAGAGTTAATCACCCTCTGTGTGAGTCCCCGCCCTGGGGGAGGGACTGGGTGCTCCCTGAGGGTACATAAACGGGGCTCAGAAGACCTCAAGGGCAACTCGTCGGTTCCAGAGGAGCAGCGGGACCTCGACAGGAGGAAACCACCACTCTCGATCAGACTACGACTATCACTCCTGACTAGACCTCAGCTATCATCTGCACCAACAGGTCAGAGAGCTCAGCACTCAGCGGAGTAGGAGGACGGAGACACACACTCCGATTCCAGCATCACTGGATACTGGATGGTGTTCCTCTTTTCCCTTCTCAACTCGACTGTTTCTCATCCGTGAGCATTCATAACCACCACAAGGATTGCTGTGAGGGAAAAAGAGGTGGGAGCAAGCTCCGGTTTCCCTGCCCCTGCGGACAGGGTTGCTGCTTTGCTTTCCTTTTTCCTCTCACAGGAATTAACCTGGGAACTGCTTGCTACCTCACCTGAGAGGAGAGCCCAGCCGGCGGGGCGTGACAGCGCCACTTGCTGTCCGTGGATATAATTGCATTTTCCCTTTTTGGGGAGTAGCCAAGAGGACCTTTTAGACTGTTTTGCCTTGTCATTTGGGGGTGGAGGGGTTTGTTGCAGACTATTGTTGTGTATATATATATATATATATATTTACATGTGCTGTGGTTAAGAACTGTTCTTTTCCTTTACATATATTTTTTCTAATTAAAATTCTGTTCTCTAAATTTAAAGGAGAGGGATTATTTCTTGGCCAACATAGATATCTTAGTTCTCCCTTGAACTAAGACAATAGGATATTAAAAAGTTACACAGTCAATATAAGTGGAGACAGAAGAACATTCATGAGAACAATAATATCTAACACATATTGTCCATTTGATGTGCCAAGCTTTAAATTAAGCTCTTGATATAAACCCAGTATGGCAGATGATATATTAGCACATATCGTACGGTTACTTGGCAACAAACAGAGATTAGACATCATAAACATTTGGTCTGCAGAAATGGTACCAGAGCTGGTGGTTACACAACCATATTTAGCACTTGATGCATAAAACATCCACTCTAGTTGTGTATATATAAAGTGTCTGTAAAACAAACTACAAACCAAGAAAATTTTATTGAAAATAATATTCCTATTACATAAAACAAAACAAAAAAACCCAACACAAATTTTCCTCTTTTAATAACAAACAAAATCATAAGACATATTGTTGCTTGAAAACAATCTGGAGCATACTGGATTTTTTTTCCCAGACAATGTAACTGGGAAATGACAGAATTTTACATATTTCATTAACTTTGGGGTTTTTTTTCCTCCAAATAAATCTATTCTTACTCTTTTTTGGAAACAGAAAAAAAAGTGACTGGTCAAAGTGAATTTCATTATTAAGAAGAGTCATGCCTGTTAAAGCATCTGCACATTAGTTTTCCTTGGCTAGAAGCATATATGTTTTCTCTGGCTATAAATCTATGTCATCTCTCTCTTTGTATAATCTGTACCATCATTAAGTAACAATAAGTCTCTTAATTGCTATTAATCTGTTATCTTGATAAATCAAATATCTTACGCTAGAGGAATTAGAATTGGAAGGCTTTCCTTTAGTTTTCCCCAAACTTTTTATTTGTTCTGAATCTAAGGATGGATTTTTATTGGAATGTACATCTTGTTTACACAAAAAAGTAAAGATTATTCAGAATATTTCTAATTCTGAAGTTTTCAGTAGAAGTGTATACAATTGCTAGCAGAAACATCTAAAGTAAAAAATCCATGACGAATTGTTTTCGGGTTTCTGTGGACAAAATAAAATTGTACATTTAGAGTAAAATGTCCTTAATATTAGTCTTTGGCTAGGTTTCTGCTTCTTCGTTCTTGAGGTACAAGCACTTTATTTTTTGCAATATTTTGGTTTGAATCAGGGCTCAAACTAGAACATAAGAAATACCACAAACTCTTTCAACTAAGGGACTAGCTGAATATGTTAGAATTTTCTAATCTATTTTGGACTTTGTCTACAAGGCACTATTCAGTGTCATACAGAGGTATACGATCCCCATTAGAAAGGACTTATTAGGACTCTGAGGTGTCTGGGCTAAAAGACTATTTCAGAAGTTCATTACAGTGTACTGGTGAGTGAGGGAAGAGTGCACTGCTAACAAGTCATGCTGTGCTACGTGCCACTGCACAAGGCTTCACTACATTAGTGGGTCAGGAGCCTTAATCCAGTTCCCAGCAGTGGGGTAGATATTTAGCAAGCCTGAGTGTCTTGCCAGTTCTCAAAAACTCATGACTTGATATGGATCCTGTTTGTTTATTCCCTATACTTTTGTAAATTCCACTTGGTACCTAATCCTTGTGTAAATCTAGGAACAGGAAACTGAATCCCTGGAAAGCAAGTGACTTGTCTGAAAGTTTTCTTAGGCTAAAACCTCAGTTTTCCAGCAAGTTAGCCTCTTTCCCAATGGATAAGAAACATGTAATGCAGAGTCTGTGTGGAAAGTAGCAGTATAAAGCATTTTGCATACAAATACCCTAATTCTATTTATGTGGCTGACTTCTCTGCATGTTCAAAGTGCATTGCATGACATGCTGAAGAAATTAGAAAAATAGCTGTCACTTTAATCACAAGATTAAAAAAAAATCTAAAACAAACACCTGTACGGAACCTCAAAACGTAGACCCATAACACTCTTATAAGAAATAAAGTTGGTTTTACTGGGAAATAGAGAAGAAAGAGATCAAATCAGAAATGTAGAAATCATTTCAGATGACAAAAAAATATAGCAAGAATAGAAAAAGTTTGTTTTCATGAGAAAATACTCATGGTTATACTGATTAGGAGATTATTCCTGGGAAATAGTTCATCCTTATCTTTCATTTTGATAGCAAGGAACAAATTTTTATTCCACAAACAACAGTGTGTAGTGACTATTACATTACATGTCTCTGAATCTTTCAGGTAGAGAAAAAACACAAATAGAAGTTATTATCCAGCAGTAACAACCATATTTTTGCTGTGTAATGCACTGGCTAGGAATAGTCTGCCCAAAAGATGGACATCTCTATATACTCTTATGTTCTCAGCAATAAAAGCAGGGCCTATGTTAATATTTAGGCAGTAAACATTGGGACACAATGCCTCCACAGGCAGGACAAGAAGCTGCTATATCAGAGGGAGAGAAAAAGATCTTCTGAGTCAAATGAACAGCAGGTGGTACTTTCTGCTATTACATTACATTCACATTAATCACACTGGGTTGGAAGGAACCCTAAAGATCACCTAGTTCCAACACCCCTTCAAAACAGGCAGGGACACCTTTCACTAGACCAGGTTGCTCAGAGCTCCATTCAGCCTGATGTTGAACACCTCCAGGGTTTGGGGCATCCACAGCTTCTCTGGGAAACCTGTTCCAATGCCTCACCACCCTCTCAGTGGAGAATTTCTTCCTTATATCTTTAACCTTTCTTTTTCAGGTTAAAGTCAGGTTAAAGTCCCCCTTGTCCTATCATTTCATGTCCTCGTAAAAAGTCCCTCTTCAGATTTTTCCTAGCCCCACTTCATGTACTGTAAGGTTTCTGTATGGTCTCCTTGGAATTTCCTCTTCTCCTGAATGAACAACCCTAGCTCTCCTAGCCTTTTCTCATAGCAGTGGTGCTCCATCCTTGTAATCCTCTTGGTGACCTCCTCTGGAATCATTCCAACAGATCAATGTCCTTCCTGTGTTGAGGACCCCAGAGCTGGATGCAACACTTCAGGTAAAGTTTCACAAGTGGAGAAAAGGGTGAGAATCATCTCCCTTGACCTGTTGGTCATGACTCTTTTGATGCTGCCCAGGGCATGGTTGGCTTCTGGGCTACAAGCACACATTGCTGGGTCATGTTGAGCTTCTTGTCAAATGACAGCCACAAGTACTTCTCAGCAGGGCTGCTCTCAATCCATTCTCTCTGCCCAGCCTGTGTTTGTGCTTGACCCACGTGCAGGACCTTGAACTTGACCTTGCTGAACTTCATGAGTTTCACACAGACCCACTTATAAAGCTTGTCAAGGTTCTTCAAGCACAGCTTGGTGTCATCTGCACCACCCACTTGTGAGGGTGCCCTCAATCCCACTGTCCATGTCACTGACAAAGATGTTAAACAGTGGTGATCCCAAAACCTGCCCCCAAGTAACATCATTCATCACCAGTCTCCACTTGGACATCAAAGTGTTGACTGCAACTCACTGAGTGCAACCATACAGCCAATTTTTTATCCACTGAATGATCCATCCATCAAATCCATGTTTCTCCAGTTTAGAGACAAGGATGTCATGCGTGATGGTATCAAATACAAAGTCCAGGTAGGTGATGTTAGTCACTCTTCCTTTATCTACCAAAGCCATAATCCCATCAATAGAAGACCGCTATACTTTTGAGGAACAATTTGCCTTTAGTGAAGCCATGTTGGCTATCACCAATCACCTTCTTATTCACATTATGCCTTAGCATATTTTCCAGGGGCATCTGCTCCTTGCCAAGCACTGAGGTAACACTAAGATGAGACTGACTGGTTGGTAGTTCCCTGGGCCTTCCTTTTTTAACTCTTTAAAAATTTGGGTTATGCTTCCCCTTTTCCTATCAATGGCAGCTTCATTTGACTTCATTAACTTCTCAAATATGATGGGTAGTGGCTTAGCCACTTCATCTGTCAGTTCCCTCAGGACACAAGGATGCATTTCCTCATGAGGTCTCATGGACTTGTGCACTTTCAGGTTTCTTAGATGTTCTCTAACCTGATATTTTCCTGCAGTGGGTGGTTATTCATTCTCTCAGTTGTTGTTTTTTTCTTCTGTGACTTTGGCAGTGTGGCTGGAGAACTTGCCCATGAAGACCGAACTAAAAAAGTTGCTAAGGATATTGAGCCTTTTCCACATTCCAGGTAACCAGGTATTGTGTTTCATTCCAGAAAGGACCCACATTCCATGAAAAAGTAAATTAAACTCAGAAAGAAGCGCTACAGCAAACAAAACCAAAAAGATTAGCCTCCCCACTTTCTCTCGTGCTTTAAATAGAAACAGGTATTCACTAATGTAAGCATGGGTTTATGGATATTTTATAGTCATAAGAATTACATTAGTATCTTCCACAAGGTTTGAGACATGAGAAGGAAACATTTTAAGGGTCTACATTTTAATTACAAAAATATGCACCTAGACAGATTTTCAAAGTCTCTGGATATCATGTTCCCACTGTAGCCCACAGATATCTGGCATTTAGGAAAACTATGCTGATTTGTGTCAAGTAAAAAGAGTCAAAATACAGTTCTAAAATTTTCTTTATATCTCAGGTATGTATAGTTACAATATTTATCATTTTCTTTCTCTCACAGAGGATCCAGAAATTTCTTCCTCCCTCAGAGGTTTAATTTACCTGTAGCACATGTTGATGGAACACATGAGAGATGTCTCCTCCATCATATCCTACACAATCCAGGTAAGATGGCATAGTTTTTACTGTTACAAGTGGGCTTCACTTGGACTTCAAAAGCTACCAGAGGCCCTTCTCATGACTGATGCATAATATATAACCTTAGGAAGGAACACTGAAAGTAGCAGATCAGTGCCAAACAATAAATAATGACTCTGTTTTTCAAATAAACTAAAAAAGTTAATTACTATAACTTTTTTTTTAATCACCTTCTGTTCAGCTTTCCTATTTGCCTAATAAAAATTCAGTTCAGTCTCATTATAGCTGTTTAGAGCTGAGCACCAGGGAACAAACAATAAAAGGTGATGTAACAGGGAATGGTACCTCAGCCAGGGTGGTGTCAAAATTAATAGGGTGTACTGCACTGACTTAAATTAGTCACTGAGTGAACTAATCACAAATTACCAATGTAGAGTCCACCAACATGGAGGTTCAAAAGAGAGTGAAAGAGCACTCTAGAAATAGGAAATTCGAGGGTGCTTTCTCTCTTAGGACTATGCATCATATATCTTCAGATATGAAATGAGAAAGGAAATGAAAAATGAGAAGGGAAAGCAAATCACTCCCAAATTCACTTTGCATAAGGAAGAGTGGAGGAAAATATGACAAAATCACACATTTCTGGTGAAGTTAGCTGCTTGATGCGTAAGTGCAATTCTTCAAGTTCTTGCAACACTTGAAGCTTATTCCCCTATTATTACTTTACTACTTATTTTGACAGAAGTCAATTTATCAAGTATTGATGGTGTCCGAATCAATTCCATATGTTTATATTTATACTTCATGCATATGTCAAAAATATTCATCAATATGCTATAGATTAAATATTGTTCAGTCAAATTCACTTCTGATAAATTTGAAATTAATGTATTTCATTTACAACAGCAACAGAAAATAAGTAAAGAAGAAAATAATAAAACTACATGAAGCCATATACATTATTTTCATTCTGAGAGTACAACTGGCTTTGAGGTACAAAGTGGATTCAAGCTATCAGAAAGCAACAAGAAAGAAATTTAAAGAATTTTAAAGAACTCTGGAGCAATGCTGTATATAGTAATTTTCCTAGGGAAAACCTCATGCTAGGAAGCAAATGTGGAAGGCAAAAAGAGTCAGAGTGAATGCGTGTTTCTTGACGTATGCACATCTTTTTTGTTCCTACTTTCTTGTTTATTAAAGGAAAAGACTGGAAAGAAGAAAATTTACCTTTGGTACATGCTTCAAACCAAAACAAACCATACACACCTGAGAACAAAAAAGTTCAGTGCAAGGAAAAGTGAAACAAAAATAAAATATGAGTATACAGAAAGCCATGCTATAAAATTGTCAAGTGCAATGTTGGACAGAGTTAAAAAAAAGTATTTCACAAAGAAATGTTGCAAAGATATTAAAAGCAGGCTGAGTCAATCTTTTAGAACAGAAAGTATCATTGAAAAATTGTAAATTTTGCAAATATCAGATGCCTTATTCATATATTAATCAGAATACCTTATCAACATGTGGATATTTCAAAGACAGTTTCTAAGGGTGTAGTTATTGTGTGAACTATCAGAATCACAGGCTGGTAGGGGCTGGAAAGCACCTCAACGTGGAGGTCATCTATTCTATTGCTCAAAGCAGGGCAAAACAACCAACTCATGTTCAAGAAATCTTAAATAATTTTTATTATCTTATTAAATTTTAATATTTCTAATCATCTTGCTGTATTTTCTATAATAAAGATGTTTTGGGTGAAGAAAGGAGGCAGTTTTTCTGCCATCCACTTTTGATTTGCCCGTGAGAGAACAACTTCATGCTGGAGTTCTTACATGTGAACTTACATGAGAATTAGACTCTCAAAACTTTTTGGAACAGGTTCTTGACTGCTAGACTTTTTACAAAAAAATAAGGACCAATTTCCCTGCCAAGTGTTGCCACTATTTGAAAAAAACAGAGTTACTAAAAACTGCCTGCAAGTGATAGCCAAGTTATTAATAGCTGAGCATTGGCAGCAGACTTAGAATCATGTTTTTAATCTCAAGAATTATTTCATACAATAGATTTCCTTAATTTTATGAATCAACGTCAGAAAAAGTTACTTTGAAGTTAAAAAAATCAGATATTTTGAGATCATTAACATGCATGCTAGCATTTTTATTATTGTAAATGCACTCTAAGATGCACTTAGTAAAATGCTTTTACCTCAGTAATAAGTTTTTATACTTTTTTTGTGTAAGCTGCTGTCTGTACAGTCTGCAGATAAGTTTTAGCTTCTCCATTCCCCCTCCTCCACAGATATTTAAGTTGCTTTAAAGTTGAGGAGTTTTGTGTGTGTTTTGGATATACAGAAATGAACAAAGACAGGAGTTGAATACAGAAAAAGGACAGCTGTCTATATGCTTTTTGTAAAATAGGTAATAAACTGTTGGTGGTCAGATGATGTTAACAACTACAATGTCACATTTCTCTAATCCTAGGATGGTTAGAAGTTAGAACAACTAGTAGACAAATAACACTGACCTCTAATCAAAGTAGGACATTCAAGGAAATAAAATAGACTGTCTAACACCTTCTGTTTATAAGCAGAAAAAATTGCTGGTTTTAAGAAGAGAAAATTAACATGAAAGTGAATAAAACCCCTATTGTCTTTCCATCTGCTGAGAATTATTTGTTTATAGATGTATTAAACTACTCTGACATAGGGTAACTTCTTAAATATATTAATTTTTCCTAAAGAATTTCATGCTGCTCAGCGCTGTTGTCTGTATTTTACATTCAACCACTGAACCCCTCAGCAGAAATAATTTCCACAGATCTTTAAAGTGGTTCTGTATGCAGGACCCACAGCTCTTTAGACAGACATAGATGACTTGCATTAAAATTATGAGCAGTGCTTTCAACTTCCCTACTGGTTTACAGAGAGCAAGCTCTGCCTCTGACCCAGTTGGTCCAATCTGAGACCAGTCTCACAAGGCGCCAGCTGCCGCAAACCAAATACTCTGGTCGTCTTCTGAATTATCTGTAGGTAACAGGCTAACTGAGCAACCCAGCTCATCAGCATGGGGCTCCCTTTAAAGTAAGTTGGCAGTTTCACTAGGACCAGATGTCTAAGGCCCCAGAACAAAACAAAAGGGGAAATTAATGTTCAAAGATATAAAGATATAGATGCAATATAGATGCACACTCAAAACTTATTTCCCTGTCTGTAATGCAGAAGCAACAGTTGAGGGGGGGGGGGGGGGGGGGGGGGGGGAAAANGGGGGATGGAGGAGGAAATAAGTCCTACAACCACCTCAGAGATGTGAGAAGTGATTACCTGAAATTAGACTCTTTTTCTTTTTTTTTTCTTTTTTTTTTCTTTTTTTTCATCCTTAAGTTAGATATTTTGAAAATGCCTTGCATTAACAAATGAAAAATAAATATCTAATTATATTGTAACAAAGAAAAATCAGCAAGACATCCCCATTTCCCAAAACTGTGAACAATACTGGGTACAAAACTTGAAGAAAAAACTTGAAGGAAAAAAACCCATAAAAACCTCCCGGTTTGTACTCACAGTGAGAACAAGGGAAATACTTTATAGGCCTTATCCACAAATTTCTAGACCTTTTTACTGAAGCGATTAACATGACTAAGTACAGTTTTCCCATCTGATTTAATTAGCTGTAATCATACCAAACTATTGTAAATTGGGCATTCAAGATATACGACACATCTTTTCAAATACATGTACAATTATTGTGAAAATGAGTTTAATAGTAGCTTCACTAGCCCAAGGCAATTACAATTATGAGAAGTGCTTGTTTGGTAAAAGGTCACAATGCGATGTCTTGCATTTGCCTGAAATAGTCTTGTCACTGCACAAATTTTAACAGTGAAAGCTACCATGATTTAGTAATTTAACTTTAGAACTAATTCTATGTACTTCTGAATATTTAAACACTGAAAATTTAAAATATATTACCTCGACAGAAATAGCATATTAAACTTTAAAAATGGGTTTTATTTTCTTACTCAAGCAGTTTATACATTTACCTATAGGCATATTGCCAAAAAGAGTGTTCCAGTTTTATGAAACAGCAATGCTGTGACCATGATAATTCTTTACTGCTACGTAAATTGCTGACAGCTTTTTTAATGACCCATTCAAAATTACATTAATCCTCAAGTTTTTCTCCACTGTCACCTGATTAATTCACTTGCATTTTGCTGGAGGCCACACACACAAAGGCTTTGCCTTCAGCTGAAAGGCTGCGGAGGATGCTTTTGGTGCAGTTCACATTGTATCAATCAAGGACCATGCTCTTTCTCCATCCAGCCACTGTGTATTAGTGAACTGGTTCCTGAAGACAGGACTCTTAGCCAGAAACCAGTTTGCTTGCCTGCATTTTACCACACTGCAGTTGCAGAGGAGGTAACATAATTAGTCATTTTAACATTTGCTTCCAGCAAGTTGTCAAACAGTATTTGGGGAGAGAGGAAGGGGAATAGAAATTGAAAGAAATCTTGAAGTAGATTATTGGGAAAATGAGTGCTTTTAAAGCATTCTGCGCCTCAAGAAGGAAAGAGAATGACAATGAAAACTAAGCTGACTGCTGTTTGAAAAACATGCAAAAAGTGAAAATGCATAAATTTCCTGTTTCACATCATGAATTAACCACAGTAAACCTGCCAAATCCATTAAATATGAAAAACCCACTTGTGGAACTTAAAAAAAAAAAGATATCATATTGATCCCTACTGAAGAATGGTTACTTGTAATAGGTTGCCAACTCTGTAGTAAACTGCAAACGTCTTAGGAGATGGTTGCATTTCTTGGGCTTTTTCCTTTTTGCCAAATAATATGCACAATTTAAAGATGTCATTACAAGTTGTTAGCATAAGGTGCTGTGATATGGGTATGTACTGAAAAAGTGTGGTTTCTCCCTTGTTGGCTATGTGTAGAGCTGAAATATAAGACTATGTGCTGTCCTTAAGATGGGTTTCCTGTACCAAGGCACAGGATGGGCATTTGGAATGAAAAAGAAGAGAAGAAATAGAATAAAAGTAGAAAACTGTTGGGGAAGATAAACAAATGTTAACAGATGGAGATCTGGAGGGATTGTCCAGAAAGCCCTGGACAGCAGATACTGAAAGAATTTCCTCCCTTCGACAAGACAGGAGCCTGCTATGATAAATTACTTGAACCAGGACTGACTGTTTACAGCTATCTATAATCCCTTTCTTCCTTTGCAAGATCTGGAAGGACTTTCACAAGATATTGCAGGACCCCTTGTTCCCCCCGGGTGCTCTGGGTGTAGAGAATGTTTACCCATATGATGAAAAACAGTGACTGGATTGCCTAAACCCTACTCAACATAGTTAATCCCCCTCATTAACATGTCCAACCTCCTCATTAACATATCCCATTCCTCGGTTTTATATATTGTAGCGTGAGTGATCAATAAAATGTCTCAGTTTCTATCCCCAAACTGGGAACATCTAGATTATTGACCGACCAACAGAAAACTTACAAACCAAAGAAAATCTGCAACTTACTGAATTATAAGTCTATTACCTTTAACCTGTCACACATGGTGACCTGTGTCATTGTTGTAAGAACATTGTTTCATCCCCTACTTCATCTTTCTTTCAGACAAGAATATAGAATGCCTCCTGCCTTCCTATTAAATCCTGCATCCTTTTCAAATTTCTATTTTCCTTTGGAAAAACTGAAATACTGCTGTATCTTAAAACCTAAATCATTCAACATTTAATATAAAAAAATCTTTATCTTGTTTGCCACAACAAACGGCAAAAAATACAACCCCCCCAGTATTTTAAATTTTCCCAGCTACTGGCCATATATGTCCCCTAGGAATTTTCACAGAAAAGAATATTTTTTTTAGGAGCAAAATCAAGCTGGGGATTCTGTTTACATTTATATTTTCTCAAATAAAACTAATTTGCCACTAAACTAATATAAATGTTTAGTTAATTTTCTCTACGATTGAACTACTTATTGATTCACAGGCGGACACATTGTAACTAATAATAGCCTTCTACTTCCCTCTGTACTTTCCTGCAAATAAAAATATAATCAGGAAAAGTATTCAATCTTCTTTTAAAAATAATTGGCAATGACATCTGAATATTTTATTGCCTCCACAACAAATACCATCTTTTTCCACCAGATATATTCTTCTGCATAAGAATCTATAATATCTGTTTTCTCTAAAAAAACCCACTCAGTTCATGCATGACTTAAAGAACCTTCTTTGTATTTTGAAATTCTTTATGTTGCTTAAGACACTTGGCACAAACAGTGATTAGTGTCAATGCACTTGTTATTCATAAATATGTATAGCAAGTATTATAGGGCTGTGTAAGCAACGGCAAGTTTGTGAGCAATACAGGAACTCAAAAATAGGCTCCATCAAGTAAGCTATTTATTCAAAATCTTTATGTAATATCCAAAAACCTGGCCTCATTTGGAATTGCTGCAAGTGGAGCTGATCAAAACTTTATTTATTTGAATTAAAACCAGTTGCAGTCTGCTTATATTTGCAACTTTTCCTTAGTCATATTTATTTTATTGAGCTCATTATTCATAAGACCACACATTAAGCTTGCATGTTTGTTTACTAATTCAAGCTAAGCAGCAACTGAAGATGTGATTTTCCCATCTTCTTGAGGTAATTAATCTAAGCACAAAGAAATCCTCTCTACAAAACGTTGTGTATAACCAATATTATCAGATTAATGCCTCCTTCTAAGGAGCCAGGTTATGATCTTGAACATGAGGTTGCCTTTCTTCTATTGATCAGAGAAGTCAGACAAAGCTGCCACTCATGATTTTTTTCTTCTTGGGGGAAAAAAGAAAAAAAAATGGAGCAAAAACCTCCTGACTAATAATTTTGTTTCTGAAATGCAGTCACTACAGACACAGGAAAAGTCCGTCACAAGGGTTAGCAGGAGAACATGAAGATTTTTTTCCACTGCACAGTATATATGAACATGCATATATGTAAGTATATGTCTATATGGTCAGAAACACATTTGCAAAGGTATCTTGCTGCAACTCAAATAACCCATTTTCTGAACAACTGAGGATCATAGATATTTTGGAGAACTGGAAGTGCTCTGGATTAAGTCCCCAAAAAGGGACACGCCAAAATTCTGACCTTGTGAAAGACACAAAGCTAACTTTTAAAATGTGATTTTTCTTTCCAAAAGAAGATTACAGAATTAAGGTTCTTACTTAGCACAAGGCTGTTTCTGCATGTTTCTTTACAAATTTTCCTCTATGCATCACCAGCCCTTTAAATAAATATACTCCTAAAGTGTAAGGGCCCTTTTAAAAGAAGAGAAAGAACTTTCTCTTTCTTGCAATCCTGAAATAATGTATGGCATGAATCAGAAGTAAACAGAGCAACAAAAGGTGTGACACACTTCCATAAATGCTGAAAGTATTATGTGTTCTGATTCATCACAATGAATTTAACCAGGAATCTGAAAAAAATTCAAATATTAAGCCATCTACTATTTCACTGATGATAGGCTTATCTGAAAACACACTCTACCTCTATGGTATAATCCTAAAATGGCATCCCAGGTGCCAAGTGTCCCTGATGCTTCCAGTTGCAGTTAACTAATGGTAAGCTGATGGAACAGTTTTCTTCTCTATTGCTACAGCTTCTCTATCGTTTCTCTATTCTACAGCTAATTGTTATGAGTATGTCAGTGGTTAATAACCCTGACCAAAGCAACTTAGGCATTTAAATCTGGGGAGTTATTTGCAACTGAGAACTAGAAACTCTTAGGCTTTGATGCACCTTGCTCCTCCCAGGGCCAGGAGGGTAACTCTCTAGATCAGCAATCTCTGACAGGGTTTAGTGCCCACAAACTGTCACCAGTCATCCTGTATAAAAAGGAATTAAATATGCCCAGGGCTAAGGGAGCTGGTTCCAAGTTTTATAGCATTATAATATTGAAAACTCTACATGGTTCAATAGATGTCTGGGGGCAGGAGCTGCACTCATGGTGTCTGAGCTGAGCCCCACAGCCCTCTCTGCCCAAGGGCTGCAGCCTGCACACAGGATTGTGAGAAGGTTAGCCACCTTTCCTGCTTTCAGAGGCCTGCCTGGAGATGCTGGCCAGGCAGACCTGAAGCATCCTGTTGACCAGCTCAAATTGTCAGCTCCTGTTTTAGGTAGGAGACTGACTTCTATACACAGTCATACTGTGTTAAACTTTTAAAAGGTTAAACAGATGAGATTGAGCAGTTTTAACTTGATGAGACATTCTTCAGATCATTATATCTTCATGAAAACCCTGGGGAGCATTATACTGTCATTCATTTGTCAACAAGTTGGAATGAAGACAATAGCAAATATCTTGATTATAATTTCCTTGCTGCTTTCAAATTTGCTGCCTTATACTACATGGAGATCACATATAATCAGCTCATTAGTTGAGAGCAACCTTTGATCTTTACTCTAGATTGTAAATGATTATAAATATGTTTGTAAGTGAAATCTGTCTTTAATCTTTGGAGTGATTCAGAATACCTAAAAGAAGAGCATTATGCTTTTATCGAGGTTACCACAGAGATTGTAACTGTACGATGTCCTATAGTAGAGACCATCATCATCATTCTAACCAAAAAGGTTCAGAGACCTTTTAAGAGTTTTCATATGAGAATTTCAAAATAACAGCTTTATACTTCCTTTTTTTAATTCCAAAAAATCAATCATCTCTAAACAAACAATTGTTTTATATATGTATATATATTTATAAATTGAATGAGACATGAAATTGTCTTGCAAAATTAATTATATCCATATATTTATTGCTAAAGTAGATAGCTAGGTAAATTTGTCTTTGCAAGAAATTTGTATTTTTCAATAAAATTAGAAAAGTTATTCTCTCAGTCCAATAGGAAGGCATTTATAATTAACTCAAAGCCACAATCCACCACTGGTCACAAGTAGTTAATAATGCATACATTATACATGCTGCTTAATGAGATTCCAGTTGTGAAGAAGATAACTTCAATAATTTGATGAAAAGTTGGTTAGCTACATAAATAATAAAATCCATTATTTAACATTCCCTATGGAAGCAATTTCAGACTCTCAGCTATGATAAATAAAAGAATAGACTAGTTCCAGCCTCTATTTCACTTCAGAGAATGTGTAAGCCATGGGCGTATTTTCAAAAATTCTTTTCTCTTCCATGCATTGTTCTAATATATATTCTAGAATTCACAAAGCTAACCTTTCTATAAAATCAGCAAAAGGACATGTATTATTTATAAACCTGACTATTTTAGCTAAAACCAACCTACCATTTGTTATCTATCATGCTTACAGCTGTAATATACCTACTGCAAAGTATCTGGAATGCATTTTATGCATTATAATTATATCCCATACAACATTATCTATACATTTTTAAATGTGATATATTCAGGGCTATAATTCAAAGTTGTATGCATCAGGGCATAATAACTTATATTAAACCTCAAATGAATACATTCAATAAGAATTTCAGTGTCATGTTGTGGTTATAGATTTCCCTATCAAATATCCATAGAATGGACTGTTATTATGCATGGGTAAACGAACTGAATTGAGAAAGTTATGGAATTTCTCTTGAATGACCAAACAATGTTCCAAATACTTAAATAGGATTAAAAGAAATAAATAATTCTTCATATTTTCAATTCGACCTTTTTCTACTTCTTGTTCTAGTCTAATGAGAAGCTAAGGGAAAATTGTTCTTCAAGTATTTCCACAGCTACAATGAAAAAAGTGGTGGCTTAGAATAACATCCAATAAACATCCAGTATTTTAGATTTCTATCAAATCAGAATGATATCTGAACTCTGCAAGAAGCACCAGTGATAATTTCTCTACACATGATGACTTATAGCATACAGATGTATAAAGATACTTGACTTTCTTTTTTCTAAATTCACCAGTGATAAAAGGGTTGATAAAGGGAAAAATCATTGAACTGCACTGTTCTGGTACTTCAAGCTCTTCACGCAGGTTAAAAATAAGAGCTGTTTCAATGACATGGTTTTGATGACTTTTTAGATAAACAGTCATGGCCTAAAATGATATGGTAAAAAGTGCAATGAAATGCTGAAGTATTAAAAAAATTATGAGGCATTTCAAGAGTAAGAAGCTGAAGTCACACTATCATATATGGCAATTATATCTAGAGATTTCTTTTTTTTTTTTTTGCTTACAAAAAACTATTGCTGTGCAATATTAGGAGTCTAATATAAAAAGGCTTTTTGTGTATTCATTCATTAGCTATCATATATGCAAGTGGAAAGGAGAAGCATTTTATTATATGATCATATATCATTTTTTATTAGAAACTCACAGAGATTTCCCTCCAAAGTAGGCATTGAGGATTAAGTAGTTCTTGGCCTCATGACCTCCCAGTAAAAATCTCCCAGCTACCAAATCACGGTTGCCAATCAGTCCATCTCAGAGTAGTTTTCCAGGGCCTGTATTCACACTGGACAAGACATGCAGAAGTCTTTTTTTCCCTAAACTTGCCCATCCATTTGTTCTGTATGCACTTGACTGTACCTGAAGTTTCAGTGCTTTGTATGGACACTCAATCATGATGTCAGTGCTTAGGGCCTATATTTAAGGTGTAGAAACACCTGAATCAGCTGTTCAAATCAGCTATAATCTGACAGAACTGTCAGTGCAAAGCCCAAAGCTGCTAAGGTGCCTTCTTCTCAACACCTCTGCTAAACAGAAATGAAACTTGACCCTTAAATGTCTTTCTTTCTCCAGTCATTCAAATTGTAGGTCCACCTACAGGCTAAGTCAGAAAGGCAGACACATGAAAAATGAGAGTTAGCAAAAACAAAGAGCTTGCTCTAATTTGGGGAGATGTTACAGACAAGCAAAAGAACTTCTTTTTTGAAATGGCTGGATTTCCCCAAAGTACTAAAAGGTCTGTTTTAAAAGTAGTAGGATTTATCAGAGTATATGTTCTTAAGTCAATATATGCTTATATTGTGCCAAAGAGCAAAATATCCCTGAGTAGCTCAACACAGTCTCAATATGTTTGTGCACTGTTACTCTACTAATTACTAACAACTCTGAGATATTTTTAAGTGCTATAAAAGATCCAATNTCACTCACGGCTGAGCACAGTCGAGTTGGAAAAGGAAGAAAAGGAACACAAATCCAATATCCAGTGATGCTGGGATATCCAGGGTCTGTGTTCTGTCCTCCTCGCTCCCGACGACAGACAGAGCTCCTGCCTTGCGCAGGAAAACCAGAAAAACCAGTTTTTTCCCCTCCCAGACTTCAGGGAGATCACAACAAAAGCTATACTTAAGAGAGATAAAATCAAGATGCACACATCCTTTGTTTCTTTTGTTAGCCATCTTCCCCCACCCCAGGGCGTTGGCTCCAAACCTTTTGGAAGGAATTCCTTCTTGGGCTTTGAAAACTCCAACACCAGTATAGTTATATTATTATATTATGTAACACTTAAAATGCACATGTATACATGTTTTTCTTTGTTTAAAATTATCTGGTGGTTAATTTTCTGATTTGTAGTATGACAGAAAGTTGAAGTCCTTCTTAAAACCAGTGAACCCAGTCCTGTTCCAACAACAAACCTAATGATGCTTTTCCCAGGATATTTGTCGTAAAAGACGTATTTGAAGGGGAATAATATCCTTCTCTTCTGTGTTCTGTACAAGGTCAAAATTACTGTTATATTTGAAATTTTACATGATAATAATGCTGTACTAAGAACAAAGACACATAGTTAGACCTATTTGGAGAGTAAGATATTCAATAAGTCATACCGCATCTAACAAGGGATTGTAGACCACAGTTAAAAGAGGGTGTTCTGGTTCTAAATGCTGTCCTGATAGATGCAGTTTTCACACATACCTGCAATCATTTTTTTAATTGCTTTTCACTATAATTCTCAATATAATCACTGTCAAAACATTGGTATATTTCCTCTTAGCAAAATATCACTACTGTTAGACTCCTGAAAGTGTGAAACTGTCTTGGACCACAAGGTTTGTTGCATCTGAACTAAGATACTTGTACTGAAGTATTTGAAAAATCAGATGTTTGACACTTTTTGGGATGATACTGTCAGAGTTGTCTAACACATATCAAGGTACAGGGCTGTGACACAGTGTCCAAAAATGCATCAGTATCCAAACTTCTGCCCAATGCAAAAAAAACAGTATCTTTTCTGACTGTCATCACTTGCACCAAACAGTTGTCGCCAATAAAGTCTCTATCATCATTGGACTAACTTTCTGTGCTAGAGACCAGGCTACATAAATCTCCCAAATTCCATCCCCCAAACCAAATTGCATCAGAAGTTATTACCACTGTGAAATCAGATAACATTTATTTTTATTTTTTCTAGATTCTAATTTTGGTTCTAGGCAGAGTAAGTGACAAAATTTTGCTCTATTGCTTTTCAATTTCCACCCCATTTTGAAACCAGTTCTACTCATAGGATTGCCCATCAGAGTTCAAATGAACACTTCTAATAATAGAAATATCAATACTATATTTAGAATTTTTTATAAAGATTATCAAACTACATTTCCTGCTGCTTAGAAGAAGCATCCTGCTTTGAAAAGCATAAAAATCTGAAAAAACAGTGATAGTCAAAATCATGGTAATTTATACTCTTTATTTTACAACCCATTTTTAAGGAACTCTTCTGGTATGGTCACAGTAATTGGTGGTTGAAAAATTTTGCTAGCATATCATTCATCTTGTCCTGAAAACCCTGCAGCAGATTTTCTGTGTATCATCTCTTGAGGTGATTAAACAGAGATTTTTCCTTCTTTCTACCTGACCTTCCAGCACATATATGAAACCAAATGGGCTTAAAGAGAAGGAAAACCACAGGATTTTTCTACTGTTTGAGCCAGTTTGATTGTAATCCCTTAAATTGTTCATCAAATCTACAGAGAAAAAGATACAAAGCCATGCTGGAGGAGCACTGGTCCATTAGGCAGCCATCGAACTTTCAGGATGAACCCTTTGCAGCAAGGTGGCTTCCACTTCTTCTGGGTACTTTCATAATTTCTGGTGTTCGCATCCTGATGGCCAGGAAATGGATTTTGCACAGTGTCAAAGGGCTTACTGTAAAGGACCCAGATAGGTACTTTGAAAACAGCTAACTGCTGAGCAATCCCCTCTGACTTTGGAAAGTTAGATGCAAAATCTTCCTTAAAGGGGGTCACTTGCTATAGGAAAAGTTCATTATTCTCTTCAGAGAGAGAAGTAAAATTTAACTAGCACTCCAAGAGCCTCTTTTTTTTTTTTTTTTTTTCAAAAAGTCTGAAGGAACATTTCAGTTCCGCCCAGAAGCAGAAGACATACACAGTTATAAAAACTATGAAAAGTTCAAAGTGTTGCCTTTCAACATCTAAATGAAATATGTATTATATTTCGATAAAGCTTTAATGCAGAACTGAAATTTTTAATGAAGAAGAATATCTAGCAATAATAGTCCCTATTCAGTTATAGGTGAAGAAGTTTTAATAGAGAATATGTATGCCATTTCCTCTTTCATACTTTCATGGACAAATTGCTCCCACCTAAGAAAAGTATTTTCTGAATGTTTAGGAGAATGGTTAAAATGATATTTTTCCCCTGAAATTTCTCCCTAATTAAGCAAAAGTGATAGTCTGTGGAACATCTATTTTAAAGCATAGTACATTCTCACATGAAATGAACCAATAAACCACTTTTATGTTTGTTTTTTTTTTTTCTGGTTGCCAGTGGTCAGTAAAAATTGTGTACTGTAGCTAAAATAATAATACAGCTATGGTTTACATTGACAAAATAGTTCAATAGGAATATATTTAATTAAATACTTTTGTTTTTTAAAGGGTTTTTTTTTTTGCACTAACATTTGCTTAGCTGCTCATAAATTAGTTGACATTTCATTTAGATGTCATTGTGAATGATTTGGCACAATGATATATAAACTGCAACTAGCAATTTGGAGGTAAAAGTTAATTTTATACAGCAGCATACCTGGATCCTCTTAGTGAAAAAATAATACTGAAAAGAGGATATATATAGCTAGTATATGTCTCAAATCTCCTATGAGAAATTAATATTTTGTTTCTTACAATTTAAAGTGGCAGGAGTTTGTGTCATGAACCATGTACTTTGTTTATTGAAGGCCTATATAAATTGTCAGTTTATGTCTCACAGAGGCAATTGCCTCCCATGCCAAATTCTCAATAAATCAGATGAAGCATTTTTAGAATGCAGTATTTGTCTCGTGGAAGGTTTGTAGAAAATAAACGTAATTTCTGAATTGCAAAGGAGCTCTAAACAGATTTTGTACAGCTTTTCCTGCTTTACGTAGGTTGAAGTTATTGATTCTGATTATGAATTAATAGAGTCAGGAGACACAGGATAGCTACTTGTAAAGTTCAGCACAAGGCGGGTGTTTTGGCAGTTCCAGTGTCCCATTGGTTGTTAATCAGTGGCAGCTATTCTTGAGTAAATGTAATTCTGCAAGATCATTAGAGAAGTAACTGAGAAATTTTACACATCAGTTTTACTGACAGAGGGAATAATGTCTGCCTGTGTGACAGATACAATGGCAACATTACTTTTATCTGCCATTTGTGTCTGATTTATTAATTTTAATTCAGGAACTTGCTGAATGCTGCTTGTTGTTTTGACTACATGACTTAGGCAAATATAGTGAATTACAGCCTTTGAGTACAGAATCACAGAATCATATAGGCTAGAAAAGACCTCTGACATCATTAAGTCCAATCTACAACCAAACACCATCTTGTCAACCAGACCATGGCACTAAGTTCTATGTCCAGTCTTTCCTTAAACACCTCCAGGGAAAGTGACTCCACCACCTCCTGTGGCATCCCCTTACAATGCCCACTCACTCTCTCTATAAAGAACTTCTCTCTAGTGTTCAACACAACCCCCACCCCAGCACAGCTTAAGACTGTGTCCTCTTGTCCTGTTCCTTGTTGCCTGGGAGAAGAGACTGAGCCTCACCTGGCTACAACCTCCTTTCAGGTAGTCATAGAGTGATAAGGTCACCCCTGAGCCTCCTTTTCTCCAGGTTAAGCTCCCTCAGCTCCCTCAGCTGTTCCTTATAGGAACTGTGCTCCAGACCCTTCACCAGCCTCATTGCCCTTCATTGTGCACACTCCAGCACCTCAATATCCTTCCTGAACTGAGGGGCCAAGAACTGGACACAACACTAAAGGTCTGGCTTGCCAGTGCCAAGTACAGGGGAAGGATCACTTCCCTCGTCCTGCTGGCCACACTATTCCTGATACAGGCCAGGATGCCATTGGCCTTCTTGGCCACCTGAATACACTCCTGGCTCATGTTGTTTCCTGTCAACCCAAACTCCCAGGTCCCTTGCTGCCTGGCTGCTTTCCAGCCACTCTGTCCCCAGCTTGTAGTGCTGCATGGAGTAATTGGAAAATATTTTTCTAAATATTGACTCACAGTGGACAAATTTATTAATAAAAGTCTCACTGATGCTATTCTGGACAAGATTATATTGTCATTGTTACCGTTTTAGTCACTGTGAATCAATGAAAGAAGGAAAACAATAAATTGGAAACATAAGATACTGTCCCTATTACCACAAAACCTAGTGCTGCATAAGCTGCATGACTCTTGAGTGAGTGGTGGAAAGATTAAAGATGCCAAGAAAGAGATTAAAGATAAGCAAACAGAAAAACACAGTGACATGGCAGAAAAATTCTTTGTTTTTGAAGGGCTCCTGCAATTGTATGCCCTCTGTGAAGCATCATTTGAAGGATATTCCTTCATGCTGTAATTTTAAAAATTCAAATAGACCTTACAAATTGAGGTGGAGTTTAGGCATCCAAATTTACTTTATGTATGACCCTATCATTCTTGGTCTTATTTACAATCTGTATTCAGACCTACAGTATATCTGAAGTACAAGAGATTAACCAGGGAAGGTGCAAGTCACAATTTTATTCAGCTAATGTGACACATTTTTCAGAACTTTGTCCATGATATCCCATGGAATTTTGTACCATCTTAATTTTTTCAACTTTCTCATCTCTATGCCAATGAGAAAAGGAATGAGCCTGTCTAGAACACTTGTTATAACAGCAACAGCAAATCCCTAAAGTATTATGGTATATCGGAAATTCAGCAGTAAGTAATCACTGTGTGTGCACATGTCTATATATTTATGCATGTTACTTTGCACCATAGACTTATATTTTATTTTGTTTTTTATAAAAAATCAAACTATAATTTTAATTTCTGAATTCACTGCTGTATGACAAGTTATTACAGGAACTATGTAATAGAATTTTATAAATGTTATTATTTCTCTCTACTTTTTAGCATCTGTAGCCCATTCCTAAAACCCTCACCAGATGAAGCCTTGTTAGAGAATTCAGGGGAACAGAGTGACTAATTTCAAAAGCGGAAGTGATAAACAAAGGATGTCATGCTCAGAGCTCTCTACTCTTGCTACAGCTAAATGATAAAATTTTATGCTAGCAATTAATTATGTTAGTATGGCAAAATTTACCACATAATAAGCTTATTTTAGTAATATTTTTTGTTAATTGTAGTTAAATATATAGTAAGGCTCACCAGCTCCTCTACTATAACACAACCTTCAGCAAGTGTTGCAGGACATAATCTTTGCATAATCTTTTCTGAGAAATGCATAAAACTCCCATCCATCTCGAGTTGTATTACCACTTCATTAATAAAATCCTATAGCCATGTTAAACTGTAATCAACTTTACTCTGGTGTGCAGCTATTAAACAAAGCTAATATTGCCTGCTTTCTTTGCTTCATCCCTGAAGTCAATTACACCATCAGGATAGCTTAAGTACAGCTCAAAGTTCCTCACAGCTTTCCATTCAGATTAAAGTAGGCGCAAGACCTGAATGTGACCAGAATGGAAATATGTGGAAAAAACCCAAAAAGTAACTTAATAGTCTTTCTCTTCTACAGCTAATGAAGTTGCTGCCAAGAAGTGTCATATTACACACACAACAGGTATTTTTGGCAGGGTATCAGTTTCTGGGGTCCTTCAAAATCGTTTTACTTCAAACTTAAAGAGACTACTTCAATACAGACAGGAGCAGGAGAGGCTGAAAGGAACTGTGGAGAGAGAGAATCAAAGACTGACAGGTCTCCTCCTGAGTCCATAGATTCTGCTAAACCCTACTGAAGTATAGCTGGGGACATGAAAAGAAAAATGTCAGGTAGGGAGACAGAGAAGCTCTCCTATACAGTAAAGAGGATGTACTTAATATCCAACCAGGACAATATTTGTTTAGCCTGTATTAACTCTTAGAGAAATAATGTGTGTGAAATCCTGGGAACACAGTGAGTATACAAAAATGTAAAAGAAAGGTTTGTTTTAAAATTATTTCACAGCCTAAAATCCACTTGCTGCTGACAGATTATGGCATTCATCTTGTGGATCTGCACCTCACCACAGTTTGTTAAACTGTGGAGAAAGACAATGTAGTGAGAACTTTCTGTTCCAATGGGCTGACTGAAATCACAAGAACTCATGTTCCCTGTTTCAGCAGATACTGGAAGTTGAAGGAAATCTGTATCAGTACATTTCCAAAAGAATCAAGCTTAAACCACATTTATTTTCAGAATGTAGGCATACACCGTGGGACTGACAGCACCAAATAGGCAGTCGTCTGCTATATATTAGCTCCTAAAAGTACGCAAAATAGAAAGGTGTGTTAATGCACATTATGCATTGACACCTAGAGAAAAAGTGCCATTTTGGTTAGGTTCTGTGTTGCAGTTTAAACTAGAAAAAATCAGTGTGTGCTGAAAACATCATTCTGATGTGTCCAGCCAAGGTCCTTCATTAAGGTATCGATGGAAACAGAGAGATAACGAGTATGCAGCCTCCTTAGCAGTATCAATGACTGCCCACATGCTAGCTCATGTGCTAATCATCAATGAAGAAAGATGAATCCAGATCCAGAGCTGTAGCTTCTCTTTTTAATGACAATTAGCTATTAATTCAGTTTTAGATTAGAAATACATTATATTGGTGCAAGCTGAGAAAATTAAAATAAGCACAGTATCAAGATTTTTATAAACTTCAGTGTAATGAAAATGCTAACAAATGCATTTTTTTTTCCTTTCATGAAACAGAGAAAATAAGATTTTATATGAGTTGTTAGTATCTTTTTACAGAACCTCAGATGCCCTGAATCATGAATTTTGCAACTACTTCAGTTGAACAAAAAAATTTGTTCCTCAACAAAGTTACTCAAGTACCTTTACATAGTCTATGACCTTATGGACAAAAGTAGTGACACTGTTTCCACCGCAAAACAACTCATTCTATGTATGATACTCTAATGCCATAAATAAGCGTACATGTTATACAATCACACAGTGTATCATAAGATATAGGATATGAGGTTGACAGATGCATTATTTCCTATTTGTAATGGCAACATGGATTACATACACAATTATGATTAGTGCATAACCAAATACCTCAGAATCATTAAATTTATTTTCAAGTTTCTTAGTTTTCCTTTCTGATGGTATCACTTCAGGGCAGAATTTAAACATCTCCATTCCTTCACACACTTTAGATTTTTCTCCACTTAATCTAAGCAATGGATTTTCTAAATTTTCAAAATAGAAATCTACCAAGTGCTTTACAGTTTTCCCTGTTAATTCATGAGCCATTCCATCCATTAAATGAAGGAGATGGAGATGCTGTACAGCTCAATATTGATACTGGTCATTAAGAAAGTGGGAGGATGAGGAGGATTCCAGGCTCCATGACTGGAACATCTGATGTTGGCTGGATAACAGGATCTCAAACCCTGTCATGTTAATAATTACACACCAACTGTAACAGAAACTCTGCATCTGAGAGATAACGAGACTAATTTTAGTTTAAATTGAAGGAAGTCTTGCCCCTCAGTACTGGGGAAATTGCTATTGATAAATACTTTAATGTATATTGTAGACCTAGACTGATAAATATAAAACATTTAAGTATTTTAGAAATACCTAAGTGACATTTAATAGCTTAAAAGCAATTGGAAGGACTTCAGTCTTTTTTATTTTATTGATTTCTTTTTTCTACTCAGCAACCAACATTAATGCACAAATAAGGAATTAAGCAAAGATGCTACTAGGCAGTATTTTTAAGACTTTCTTTCAAATGCTTAAGTAGGAGGGATGCATGATTTTAAAACAAACTCTGTCTTAATATATTTTTTTCTTTAACTGTAATGTAAAACTACTGAATATACTTGCAATCAATATAAAGCAGAAACAAATGCTAGATCTCCCCTCAGAAGGCATTATGCACTCAAGTGAATGAATGGGGTTTTATGAACCATTTGGACATTAGTCAATTATTTTAAGATTACTCAAATGTAAGCTCATATTGTGGTTTAGGAATGCTCTTCTCCTCCGATTTAGCAGTCCCACTAAAAGTACCATGCCACCACTCACTACCCCTCACCCCCTAGCTGGAAACACAAAAGCTAAAGATCATGGGCTGAGATAAGAAATTAATGCAAACAGCAATGAGAAAACAAAATCGAATAGTAACAGCAACAGTATTAATAACAAAAGCCATTAAAGAGAGGCTGATTTACATCCAAAGTGCTCAACAAGCCTGACTGAGGCAATGAAACTCCAGCCAGCAGCCCTTCACCCTGCCCACTCCATTGCTCCAGCAGACCAACATTCCATGCTTACTCCACTGGAAAAGGAATTTCTTTCTTCTCAGAAATGAGAGAGAGAGAGAGTCCCTGTGTCCAACCCTGGCAACAACATAAAGTGGTATCGAAGAACACAATGCCTTGGCCATGTCCTCTCCTGCCCCCTGTTCTGGGCCAAACCGAAAGTTTCCTAAGTGATTTCCTAATCACTTTATCTTAGACCTATTTCTAGCTGTCAGAACTGATGGATTTACACCTTCTGTCCAAATGTACAGTTACATCTTATTATTCAATAACAATGAATTTCCTGCTGAATGTGAGGAAAATCGCCATGTGCAAGAATAATGTACTTCTGTACTTATGCAATAAGAAAGTGATGACAGAAATCAATTGTTTTACTCTGTTTATAATCAACTTCAAAGCTACAGATTTTCTGTGCTAGCACTTCATCATTCTTACCAGCTTTCTCCTTATAATATGCACGTAGTATGACACAGACACATCAGGACATGCATCTCAGGATGAATAGAAGTGTGAAAATTGAAACAAAAGCTTCATGGTGGTGTTTTAAAACAAATCAAATCCTTCCAGGACACTTAATCAATGTTAAGAATTATATGAAAATTATAATACCTGAGAGCAATGGACTGACAGACATAGCAAGATGAAAGGAATATTTCTCTTTGAGTTTGAGCTGCAAGTATGGAACACACCCAGACACAGCAAATAGTAACATCAGTTTACATTTAGTTAGATGAACTAATGGAAATTCTGATCAAGATCATTGATATTTCCATCTTCTATTTGACAAAACAGGTTTATGTGTTTTGAGAAGGCCTGAAAAGGCCAATAAAAATGATTGCACATTCAGAGCCACAGATAAACTGCAAAATATTTGCAGTTGTATAATTAAATGAGAAAGTTCCCTTTTATTAGACTAATTGATGGAAAACTCTACTGTTTTTCACAATCTTACAAAGGATGAGATTATCATGTGTGCTATAATCTCTAGATTATAACAAATAAAACTGACAAACTCCCCTGTTCTTATGGCATTCATAGCAAATCAGTCCCCATAGAAATTAGGAAGAACACTTTCCACTCAGTTTCTCTGATGCAAGGAAATAAGGTATCAAATAAAGGCTTATGGAACAGAAAAAAGAAAATTAAAACCAGAAGGTTTTGAATATGATTATGGCTAAAGAAATTGAGCAAAGATAATTCATACTTCAGTACACCTATTTTATAGTGACAATGCTGTAATTCACTTAATAGGACTTAGAAAACTTGAATGCTAAGACTGGCAAGAAGATGTAACAAGAGCTGATGAATGAAGCTGGTATATTACATGTCTTCAGTTATCAGGTCCTTTCAACTTTTTAATTTGTGTGTGAACAAATGTCTCGATGCAGTCTAGAAAGACATCAATTAGAAAGAACAGAAAACACTTAATTCTTTATGAAAATTCTCTCTTAATCAATTAAGCCAAATCAAGATTGTCTACTTTAATCATAGAGCCCTTTTTTTGGACCTGACCAAAATAAATTTAGTAGAACAGACAAAAAGAGAAAGCTACACACAATCAAGCTAAGAGAGAAAATAAAATATATGTACAAGAAAAATAATTTTTGCATTTAATAAAATAATATTTTAATCCTAATACAGGTTTGCTTTCAAAATCTGGACCAGGTCATTGGATAGATGGTACAAGTGTTCTTTGTTGCATTTCTAGTCATGATAGAAGTGCTTGGAAGTTTTTGTATTTTGCACACAGCAATTTTATTAAATAAAAAACTGCACTCATAGAGGATAGATTGCTCTGCACTTTAAGTGAAGATTATACTAATATACATACACACATCCACTATACATATTACACTGTCAAAATGCTACAGTGATGAAGAGGATAGCAATTGCATATATTTCTGATTTGTTTGGTACAATCAAATATTCCTCTGTCCTACACTGAAACACACCAAAACAGCATGAAAATTACTAGTAATAAGAAATTATTTACCTTTGGATGATTTCTAATCCATAGCTTCCAGTATATTTCACTCTATATTTACCAGATGTGAGTATTCACCAGAAATTATTTGGTTTTGTCCAATCTTGTATACAATACATGGATTTTCTACCACAACTTCATAGCATGGAAAAACATATTTTGCATGAATAAGGTGTTGATGTTTTTCAGCCTCCATACTCTACTACCAGAACTCAGTATTACTAAACATTCTTATATCTGAATGACACACTTTTTTCTTATAAAATATCCAGCATGAAAACTTTTCGTTACCACAAAAGGTGGAGACTGAATTTACATGTTGATACCATGTCAGCCTGCAAGAAAATTCAAAGGGGATGACAGTATACATTCCTGCATGAAAAAAACACAAAGCCTATAGAGGCTTTATTCTTCACCTAGAGAGGTCAAAAATAATGGAGAGAGACAGTCAAATGAAACTACAATAAAAATAAAACCCCAAAACAATTCTTCCCTTACCTTCCCAGGCTGAAAAAAAAAAAGTGCAAGAACAATAACTCGAATCCAAATTATATTGTGTACAGCTCAAATTGTATAAGACTGATATTGGTATTGGAACAATATGGATACTATCATATTGCAACTAATTATAGAACCTGTACATAATAGTATTCTGTGATACTCTCATGAACATAATTGTAACACAAAAAATACCTCAGTGAGTAATATGAGGTGCCCACACCCCCTCAGCAAGACCAAATATCTGCCTTAGCAGGATGCTAAAATCACGATGTGTTACAAGACCCAACCACTTCATCTCTCCTTCTGAGTCATGCAGAGGAAGAAATTTTGCATTTGTTTAGAACTTTCAATCTTTTTTTTCTCCTTTGAAGTTGTGCTGTTTGGGAAGCTGTATTACAAAAGAAATCTGATAACAAAATACAAGTTGAAAATATAAATTAAAAGCAAAAAACCAACTGTATTTTAAGCAGAATAACTAGAGCAATTATAAATTCAGACTGTTTAAATAACTGTGCTATAAGAAAGGTTTCAGTTGCTTGGTGGTTGGTTTGAGGTTTTTCCTGCTTTAATTTGATAAGTATTGATAAACAGTCTCAGACCTTATTTATTGACTTCTCCCATTCAATAGCTGGATTTTGGACTTAGAGTTATCTTTATGTATTTATACTTTTAAAACCTATCTCCTTTTCTGCAGCTGGAGTAACACAGATTAAATTAGACATGCCCTGGACAAAAGAATTCTCCTGACAATTTTCTCAGCCCAGTTTCTCATGGGAAGAAGCCTAAGTCACTACATTTAAGCATGTTTCAGTACTATATATTTTAAAGTATCTTGTCTCAGTAGAGACAAGTCTAAAGTGGCATGAAAATAGGATTGCCGTTCAGTAATATCTGGAACATGTCTGCTTCTCTTCCTCAGGACTGTGATCCCAAGACACAAAATTTAAAGGTGCTCACCCCGAACTAATCAGAACAAAATAAACAGAAACACAATATTCTTGCCAATTTCATGCTTTAGTCTTTGAAAATAAAATTGTTTGTACATAAGACAAAAGTCATGGAAAACTAAACCAAAGTATTTGTCAGAAGATTAAAGGAAAGGCATAAATGAAAGACAGGATTTAATACAGGAAGAACAGCATATAACTTATATAAATGTAATTTCCCCAAATTTTATACTTATCAAACATCTGCTGTGCACAAATACTAAAATGAATCTTTTTCAATGCAACAGCAGGATGATTCTCTCTTAAATAATAATTTATTTGAAAACATGAAAAGAAAGTACAATTTAAGTCAGTATACACAAAATATTCCAAATAAAGATTTTTTTGTTAATTAAAGAGAATAGAAATTTACTAAAGGACTTTTGAACTATGAATATGTGGAATTCTTCCAATGCACAGATCTCACATATTTTTTTACAAGAACAGCTATTTTTCTAGTTCATCTGATTTATTTTGTGATAATTATACACTGCTCTTGTAAATAACAACTATTAAATTCTCCTACAAGACAGTGACATTGCTATGTCCTCAGTGGTAGCCCACAATACCTTCAGACACTTTGATTTTATGGATCTTGCTGAAAAGTTAGTTACATGCCTGTAGATAACCATGGCAACAAAGAACATGTTTATCTAGCTAGATAGAAAGTTAGAAAACTGTTTTCAGCAGAGAAAATTTTATCCTTAAACCACAAGCTTGATGGTTTATAGGAATAAGCTCAACAGGAAAAGGTTTATATTGAAATGAGAATAACATCTATATATGCATTCAGAAGATAAAAATATCCAAAAGAGTAATTGTATAGGGTGTTAACAAAAATAATTGCAAGCTATCTAATGTTCTTCTAGGAAGTAAATTAAAACAGAAAGAAACCAGAAGAAAATGTACAATGCTATATTTACAGTTCAGAGCTTTCAGAAATTAACTTTGAAAGACTGTCAGTGTTTCTGCTCCTCAGTCTTCCAGTTTCCTTGTAGTAAATATAGTGGAATGAATGGCTCATCTATCCTTCATGCTTCTTATGGATTCATTAGCATTAAATCTGAATGGTTGTAATATAGTAGCAGTTAAAGTCTACTCTAAAAGGACACAAATAGCATTTTATGTTGTAGAAAGACACTAATAGAATAGATACTGGTTTGCTAAAGTAACTTCCTTATTACTGTCCTTACAATAAAACATGATCAAACTGTACAAAATTTACATAATTCCAATAATAGGTTTATTAGTTTAGCAAGTATTTTCCCAAGTTACTTGTCTGTACAATGTAAATTTCAATATTTTTGTCCTTTTTTTGGCTACCCTTGAGGAAAAATTATTTTCTAGGGGGAAAAAAAAGAAAGAGAGAGAAATCCCACCAAAGTAATCTCAGACAGTACAAGATGTACACGATCTAAAAAAATAATTTCCACACTCTAAACTTAATCATAGATGTATTTAAAGAGAGTGACAATTACAGGGATAATTTTAGCTACATAAATGGCATTGAAATTAATTAAAAATCAGAGTAAATTAATTAAATTTATGCAATCATTAAAGTTTTTGTTTTCCCCCCTATAGTGCAAATCATAGCTCTGATTTTAATGATTGCAACTGGGATTTAAAAAAAAAAATTGTAATCCAAAATCTTTTTTTTTTCCATAGGAAAGCATAGCTCATCCATGTAATAATAATAATTATAATAATAATAATAATGATTAGAACATCCATCAATTCAAGAAAGGTCAAAAACAATGGCATATTTAGTTACATGAAGCATTGAAAAAGCCCCATTTGAGGTAACAAGCTTTACCCTTACATGGTTAAGTGCAAGAAGACATTTGATGATATCTCTGCCATCCAGAGGGATCTGGACAAGCTTGAGAAGTGGGTCCATGGGAATTTTGAGGTCCCCAACACGGGAAGGATCTGGACATGTTGGAGAAAGTGCAAAGGAGGTTACCAACATGATTAGAGGGATGGAGCTCCTCTCCTACTGAGAGATTTGGGACTGCTCAGCCTGGACAAGAGAAGGTTTAGGGATGACCTAAGTTTGATTTTCCAGTACCTGAAGGGAGCTTCCAAGAAAGATGGAGAGACTATTCACAAGAACATGGAGTGACAGAACAAGCAGAAATCACTTTAAACTGAAAAAGAGTAGGTTTAGACTAGATATTAGGAAGAAATCCTTTACTCTGAAGGGGGTGAGGCACTGGAATATTTTGCCCAGATAAGCTGTGGATGCCCCATCCCATCTTCAAGGGCAGGCTGGATGGAGCTTTGAGCAACCTGGTCCAGTGAAAAGTGTTCCAGCTCCTGTCAGGGCAATTAGATGATCTATAAAGTTCCTTCCAGCTCAAGCCATTCCATGAGTCCAGTATTCTAAACTTATAACTTCCCTTTACTATTGAGGTGCATAGAAAATTGTGGTGAAATAATTTGGTGTGTTATGTTTGGTCCTTAGATTTTTTTCAATCCTTTAAAATTGAAATTATGGAAGGGAAACTGGCCCTCAGCCATTTATAACCTTCCTATGATGAATAAAATGTTAAACAACTGTGATTTAGACATTTTCAGAAATTTTTTATGAAGTAGCATCAACATGATGGTCCTTCCATAGTTAGTTGCTATTTCTCTGATAAAACCTTGGAGGATAATACCAAGTTTGGGAGCTGTAAGATGATTCTATCACCTTTCTGTTTATTTCCTATATGAGGCTGTTCATTTTGTAATGCTCCTGTGTGTAAGCTATATTTGTTCCTTCTTAAGAGTTGAACTAGGATGGAATCTGAATAAAAGTGAATTGAATGATATACTAATAAGTTATCATGAAAATATGAAGGAAGCCTGTTTTGGTAATTTTTTAAAAAAGACCTGTCCTGCTTTTGAACACTTGTCAAAAGTAGTGTTAGACATTAGGATGCACATTTTTGGCATCTCTGAATATCTATCTCAGTTTTGCTTGATAAAATTACATGAAAAATGGTCTCATGTTGAAGACTTTTACCAAAGCCTACTAATACAAACATGACAAAGCAGACATGATAAAACTTAGTGTCATGGCTGAGTGTGCACATAACCAGGGTGTCACTGTGAGCAGGGCTGCTCCAATGCAGCTTTCAAATATAAGTAATGAGCTTCAGCTATTCCAAATCTGAGAGAAGTTATGAAAGCAGCTTGCTTTGCTGTAATCCTTGAGCTCAGTGTGCAAAACACATAGTGGAGAGACGAGATCACACAATCTCACAAAACATTATTCTCATGGTACACCAGAGAAACCCTGTTTAGTTAGACGGCTTCACTTCAGACCTGCCAGTTACTCAGTGGGCTCCATTCATATTCCCCTCCTCCACATATTCCCCAATCTCAAATACATCGATCACATCCAATTATTAATTCTCCACACCCAAAACTTCTCTCAGGTCCTCCCAAAATTAGCATTTAACAGCATTACCTTCTTCATCTTAAGGTACCAGAGACAGAGGCAACTTTTTACATATTACTACACAACAGTGTTGATCTTCAGGATCTGAAACACGGACCAGATAGACTACAGTGATTTCTCACTGATATAGACAAAAGAAGTCACCAGAACATATTCTCATCCATGTACATATTTGGAAGAAACTGGGAAAAGAATAAGAAAAAGATACCAATTTTTTACAGACATATTAAACTGCAGACTATTAAAAGAGGGAAGTGTAGTGGGTGCAGAGCTGTGGTAGTGCTGGCTCATTATTTCCTTCCTAAAGTGTCCTCCTCTCATAAATAATTAATTTAAAATAGAGAAGAGGTTATCAAAGACTTACTAAGGATAAACAGCAAACACTGTTTTGACAAAAAGAACAAAATCTCCGGTAATACTTTGTGAAAATCACTCACTGCTCTTTCATTTCTTAAAAGAAAAAAACAAAGACACAAAATTTTTTTTTGTTAGTCTTGGGAATATTCCCATTTTGAGCAGGTTCCACACCTGTGAGAATAATGCTGCTCAAAGGGCAATACTTGTTCGCATTTTTTTCCCCAGTAATAAAAAGCAACAACCAAACAACAAAAAATTGTCCTATGAAAAGAAGGACCATTCTTTTCCAAACTAGAAAATATCTTCAACCCTTATTCAAAAATAACATGGTAAATGTCAAAATGATGTGTGAATTTACACATTTGCAGTAGACTGAAAAAAATTGTACTTTGTCCAGCTATGCAAAGAAAAGTGAAGTTTCTTCTTGTTTAGCAGAGACTGGTATAGCTCAAACCTAATGGAATGATCTTCCCTAGATAACTGACAATGTGAGAATAATGACAGGTGAACAGAGAGGAAAATAAAATTTCCTATCAGCCTTAAGTCATAAAAAGCATGAACAGCTCTTTTATGGTGCTGCATGCACAGCAGAGGCTCCCATGGTCTGCTCTTCAAGCACAGGGCAGGGGGAAGGCTGCATTTGTTTATGTTCCCTGACATTAAAGAGGATCAACAGAAGGGCATGAGACATGTGTGAAAGCATACGGAGTTGGCAGGAGGGCAGAAGTAAACTACCACTTATGTTCGCAAAGTTGAAGGGCAGGAAACATATTACCATTTGTGGGGCATCACATACAGCACAGAATGCTGGGGACAGGTGGGATTGGGAAGGCAGTCTTGGACGGTGGGATACCTTCAGGTGGTGAAGAACACTGTGAGATGCTGCAAAAGAGAAGTTCAGGAGGCATGTAGGGATGAAGGGGAGAGAATGGGCAACCTAAGAAATGGAAAAAGAAGAGGCAGTTCTGGCATGTAAACAGATTTAGCGCTGCCTGTATAGTTTGTACAACCCCCAGCTATAATTAACAGTGTGGCAGCATCAGGTAGTCATCAGCACTTTTGCCATGTGGTATTTCAGTGCAGACCTATCACTACAATGCTTTTAGTCCACCAGACTCAGAAAAATGGATTAAGAGTTCATATTTAAAACAGAATCAGGTATGACCAGGGAACTTCATAGCCCAGTATTCCCTTATCTCACACATGAGAAATTACATTCTAGTTTTGTTTGAGACTGAGGTCCAGAAACGTTAATTCATGTACCCAAGGTGCTACAGGAGCTTTTGGTAATACTGGAGGGTCAGATATGTCACATGCCAAAGCTAGTGTCCTAACAAAGCCTTCAGAACAAATGCAGCAAAAATTCAGTTAAGCACTCACAAATACACTTGTGGGTTTTTCTCTGTGATGTAAAGATATATTCTGCTTCATTTAAGTCATAATATAATGTAAATCACGTTTAAACACAAATCTTAAATGGAAATCTGTCAAGTAAATTTTGAAGGAAGAAAAGGTAAAAAAAGGGAAAAAAGTATTCTCATGCAATTGGCTTGCACTTAAGCTGACTTTATTGTTTGTGTGTCAGAAAAAATATCAGTAACTAGGAATTTTCTGACAACATATTTTATAATGAAACCTTTGTTGGAAAACACTTTTCCTATCAAATGTCTAGTAATGAATCCTGTATCCAGAAACAAGTACAAATTTGGCACTAACCAAAGGTATCAGACATGCAGTTTGGAAGGCCAGTAGATTTTACCAGATGATTAAAAAAAAAAAAAAAAGGCAACATTACAAACCAACTGAAAAATTCTGTGAGATCTCCAGAACTCATTATCATGTTCTTCTGTCATAGACATGGAGAGAAAAGACCTTCTACCAGAAAAGGTCACGTTCTTTCCTCCAGCTGCAAGGCTGTGTGCATACAATGCTCTGTACCTATGCAGCTCACAGAACTGCTGCAAAAGAAAGGTGGACTGGGGATACAAAGTGACATCAGCAGGCAGAACAAGATGACAGAAGGAAAAGGATCTTGCTGTCACATTGAATCAGGATTAAACTGTGGCATATGGCAACTGCACATGAGATGTTATAACCTTTTGGCATGGACCCTGGATACAGAAGTGGAAAGGGAGAGTCTGTGTTTAGTTATTAGTCCCCGCTCTGCACCAGGGTAAGAGCACTGGGTTGGAAAATAGTGTTTAGTAGAAGCTGTAGGTCAGAAATACACTTTTTAAATCTCTTGTCAGAAAAACTTAAAGAACTCTTTCAAAAAAAAGATTCCTCTTTCCTTTTTATTTCAACTTAGAATAATTTTGGATTCTCCCAGCCATCTCACATCATTAAAGCCTGAAAAGGGATTCATCTTTTGCTCTGCTTTCCCCAGGGGAGTGTCCATACCAACAGTTCTTACAGGCAGAGCATCACTGCACATGAGACTCCTGAAATTAGGCACAGCTGGGTGGCTGAAGCCAGCTTTCAAGAAATGGCCGGCAGAGCAGGTCTCAGGCTAAGGCAGGAAAGAGCAAGTGAGATGAGAAGTGAGCTAAGCCAAGGTTTCACTGGAAAGCCTGGCTTCCCCATCTGCCCTTTTGCTTAACTGCAGCTCTACTTTCATGTTCACTTCAGTAGTTATGGACTTTCCTTTAAGAAGTAACTCCAGTTTTAGTGGCACTAAGTTTCTAGCAAGCTTATCTTATTTCCTATGACCTATGTGTTGCTCTGTTTTGGTATGTATTAAATATAGGATAGTAAAGATTCACATTAACAAAGTCATTTATTTAAAAAAAAGACCAAACAAACTGAAGAAAAAATAAAATTAGCAAAAACATCTTGGTAATGTAAAAGAAGATAAAAGAAATAAAAAAAATGTAGACAAGAATATAATTAGGACTATGCAACTTGTAGTGAGATTTCTAGTTTTGATCATTAGCATTTCTACAGCCCAGGAATAATGAGAATAAAGGGGTGCTTTTCTCTAACTGCAGTCATAAGATATAGAAATTAAAGAAATCTCTGCAGGTTCTGAAAGCTGAAACTATAAAAAATAATGAAAGTACTTTTGTACCCTGGAATCAACTGACACATGCACTGTTTCTGAGGGGAAAAAAAAACAGAGTCCAGCACCATGTCAAGCATCCTGCTGTGGGTGTGTAACACAGCCTTCAGCTCCCAGTCTTATTCTGACCATGGAACAAGCAAATGCACTGATGCATGAGGGTCTAAGTTTTTACATGGCAGTGCTGTCTAGTTCATATTTTCTGCCCCCTCAATTTTATTTTTTTCCATGTAGGTCATTTAAACTAAGGGTCCCAGCTTCAAAAGAAGATAGACATGAAGCACAGACCCCCAAGCTACTCAACATGCTCAAGATGTGAGAATAATGTGCTACTGAACCCTTTGCTTTATTCTCTGAGGTGGAATGACTCAAGGAATCATTTTAAGATTTGAGGAAGAGCAGGGAAGCAGCACTTGGGGCTCAGTGGCAGGAATTTTAATAGGAACTTGGGTTGGAGACCTTGAAAAGAACAATATTTCTGATGTACAATGTAATTTTTCTATTTCTTTTATAGGAATTCCAGTAGCTGTTTTCCCAGAATTGTTATATATCATTTATTTTAGAACACCTTTTCATTGCTGAAGTGAATTATTTGCTGTAAAAGACTTTGTAATGGCATATTTGGATCCCTCTGTGAGAAATAAGGCAAACATATTATTGCATTCAAGATATATAAAATTTAATTCTCACTGGACATGCAGAGTGACTTCATATGTGTATTAATAAAATTTTCCTGTGAACAGAAGCAGAAAGGTAATGATTTCTCACTGAGTCCTAGGGAAGGCATTTTTAAAAGATCTATCTTAACAAATAAACCAGAGATTAACAGCATCTTTTGATAGAAAAACAGTGATAAATTCCTCTTTTCAGACAAAAATAAAAGAAACTAAGTGGATTCTAAACCAACAACATGAATGTCTTTGCTTTTTTCTATTTGAATCTTAATCAAGTGACAGTATAAAAATATTTCCTTAAGTCAAGAGTAAGATTCTACCTGTGGGGGTATTTTTGAGATACTTTTGGGAAAACCCCTAGTTGAATGGAGAAAGTATAAGGATGGAGCACAGCCATATCCCCAAATATACTTTGTACATTTTAAACTTTCTAATGATTAGGAAATGCTTGCAAATTCAAATGAACTCCATACTTGATCATCTAGCTTTTATTATTATTATTATCATGATTATTATTTTCTGCATTTCAAATATTGCTTCAATTCACCTCTATTGCACAAGATCCAGATCACCTTTACCAGGCTAAACTGTCATCTGAAAAACTGATAGTAACTGGAAGCAATTTTTCAAAGAGTAAAATTAGCTTAAATAAATAACTCCCAAAGAGTGTTTGAGAAAACAACCCATTGTGCTCATACCTTTTGCACAGCTTTGAGTTTGGACAGTGGAAGAAGGGATCCCCACATTACCCTCAGGAGTCTCAGACATTTGCTGAAGGCCCACCTCCAAATGTAAGAATATATATGTACTCAGAGAAAAGCCTTTAGTGCAACAGGACAGAATATGAGGTAAAAACTGTACACGGGAGCAGTAAACCATGTGGCACCTTGTCCACCGGGAACCCTGGGGAAACCATTTACCACATTCCACATGTTGCTAATTCACTTCTGCAAAAGTTCCTCAAACTAATTGGTGTGTGAGCACTTTGATTGCTAATGTACTTGTAACCAAACCTGCATTTTAAGAGCTTCTCTTGAAATAGGTCTCAAAGTAGAGCATCTAATTTGTCCACTCATTATAACCTTGGTTGAGAAAGATCATATCAACAGTGAAGTAAATGCAAAAAGTCAGTGGAATAATGAGATAATCTAGAAAAACCTTGTAAGGTTTACAAGAGAGGAAAACCTCTGAAATAGTTCTAATGAATGACCGAGGCTCTAATAGGAAAAGTTATATTTTAGAGCAATGTCAGCTGCAAATAAAACATAAAGCAAAAGCAAATATTTATGTATATATTTATGTGTAACATACATAACTATATGCATACCTAATTGCATACATAGATAACTATGAGCTCAATTCTGACATCCAGAGTCACCTTAACTTTTTTTCTAATTTTACTCTCATCATAAATCAGCTTACATTATTGGAATCTCACATATTAAACACATACCTCAAATAAAATACATTCCATTTTAGGTGTCATTGCTTAGTTTATGTTTCTATGCTTACATTCCTAAAAGAGCTAAACATGTCTCAACATTAAGATTTTTGGAAAGCATAGGAAATAATGCGATTTGAGTGAAAGAAAAAAAAATGGAGTTGCTTTAACTGGACATCTTTTATGCAAAAATTGCAGAAGGTGTAGATGAAATGGAAGTTTTAATTATTATTTTATTTGTAATTAGCAATTATTATTATTTATTCCTTCCTCTATCTTCCCTTTTCGAATGGTGGAGTATTTGGGTACTAATCATTAATTTCACAATTTTGGACACTGTGGTGACATTTAGGTTTCATCTTCTAAATTTATGGCCAAAAATCCACCAGGATATTCTGGAAATACTTAATCTAAAAGTATTTTGGAAAATTCATAAAATAGTATAAATTATTAGAAAGTATTTTTTAATACCAAATAATAGAGAATGGAAAGCAGGATTGCCTAAGAATTTACAACAGTGCTAATGGAAGAAAAGTTTTCCACTTAATTTCTGGTCTGATAAGGAATGAAATAAAGATAATGATTTTGAATATATTATAGATGAAGCAAATTTAACAAATACTAAAAGAGTTTGACTTTCTGTCTTAGTTTGACCTTTCTCTTTTCTGTCTTCATGGTATTATCTTTGTGAGTAAAATAATTCACAGAAGTTCAGGAAGATTACTTTTGTGCAACAGGGATTTAATCATGTAATTTTTCTGAATTGTAGCTCAGTTAAAAAAGATATATAGCACAGAGAAACAGAAGGAAGACAGAATGAAAGAGAAAATTAATCTTTTCTGTGAAGGCCATGTACAACATCATAATAAATACAAAAAGTAAGGAGTTGTTGAAATAATAATTCCTATTACCAGCCTGATAAGCATTTAAAAAGGTCAGAATCTTTGCATATATCATTAAAATTATCCTCTGCTAATACAAAACATGAAAATATTATTTGGTATGTTGTTTTCTCAAAGCTAACATTTGCAACCATTTTGAATCTTTTAGAATAGCATATATTGTCTGAGGCATTCCAGGATATCTTCACTGAGCTTAGTACTCTCAACGCTGAGTGCAAAAGAGGCCAAAAAGAGGATTGTGTACTATGGATATGTCATTAAAATCTGAATATCAAGAACAAAGTCATCTCAATCCTTAAATCCAAATATTTTGGATTAAATGGACCAAACCCATAACTACAAAGCAATTAACAAGCACTCAACAGACAAAAAAAAATAACCTTTAGTTAGGAAAGTTTAGTGGCTCTGTCAGGAGTTCTTTGCTGTATGTCCATTGACCTCATTTAAACTTTAAAAAGAAGATTAAAAATTATACTAAATATCATTGCAAGTAATTCAACTCAACAGTTCACTCCATGTACAGCTCGTTGTTTTTTTAATATACTTCAGTTAGTTGATTTTATTATGCTTATGGTTTTAGATTTTTGGGGTATTTTTCTTTTTTTTGGTTGGTTGTGAGGGGTTTTTTTAAAATTTATCTATATTTTTGATAGTCTTTAGCAGGACAAAGCAGGCCCTGGCTATGTGTGGGTTTTCCTACAGTGTGGAAGGGACAAAAATGTGTTTTGGAAAGTGGTGGAACAAGCATGAGGTAGGCAGCTTCAGTGATCAAATAGTCTAAAAATGGCTTTGCAGAACTCACTATGGACATCAAAAAATGCCTTCTGAATTAAGTGCAAAGATACCAAGACGTTTAACTGAGCTGGCAACAGTTTGTCTTTGCCTGTGTATACAAAGAGAAATTCCTGAAGGTACGTGACTTTGTCTTTGGATGCTTAAATGTGTTAAAAATTCAATTCTAGCAGGCTATTCCAAGACATCTGTCAGAAAGCTTGCGGCAGACCATGGCATTGTGCCCAAACCCCTCACACAGTTCTGTGACCTCTGTCCAACAGACTGAAATTCTTCTCAAACCTATGGGATTTGTACATTTTATCAAAACTGTTGAAGAAGGTAACACTTAGTCATCTAGACATGTGTCTTCACAGCCATATAAATATAGTTGTCTATGAGCAAATATAGAATATTCTTCATATTCAGACTCTTGATTACTACATGAATCAGTGCTAAAAATAGTTAATCACTTTTTACTCTTCTGCAACTGACAGATCAAATGTGACAAAGATTAGCCGTCATCATGCTTTAAAGTTCCCACTGAAATGTATGATTCAGCCGCTTTGATATGCACATTTTGCTGAAACAGCACAATTATTTATCTTCAGAAAAGTGTACAATTGAAAGAGCAAAGTCTGCTTTTGATCACCACTTTGAAATCTTCATTAGCACAATTTTATTCAGAGCTGCAGCTGCTTCCCTTTGGTGGTGGAAACTAATCAATCAAACTGCAAACTTACTTCTGAAAGACTACAAAGCAGCAGCCAAGTATCAGTATATTTTTGGTGTGGCTTTAAAGCACACTAATAAGGAACAGAATATGTAATTCTCTTTATACTAAATACACTATTCAGAGCAATGACAGTTAATTAGCAAGTAAAACACAAAAGTAAATATTTGGCAAGATTACAACTTTTAAGAAAAGGAGTGTAAATGAACTGCTGGGGCAAGTAACAGATGTTTCCATAATGTGTACCTGACAGGAGGGGTTTTTAAAGGAGGTCAGAGACAAACTCTTTAAACTATATTTTTATTTTAACTCGAGTTGGAAAGGATTAGTAACTTGTCCCCGTGATAGCCTCTAATTTATTAACTGGAAGCTGCACTATAGCTGTTGGTTTTTATCTCTTGACTGCCTCAGGCTGCTGACATGATTGGGACTGCCAAAACCTGGAATTAACTGGAAGGAAGTTGTGAAGAAATTTGTCTGGTTTTCCATAAGCAAATGAACTAGTACGATCAAAAATTCTAATGTTAACTTTGGCTGGACATTGTTGTCTTCCATTACTTATAAGGAAGATGATAACTCTTTATAAAACCTTGATGAGGATTTATGACTATATTGCAAGCAGAACTTTCTATTTTACATGCTCCTTTGCATGAAAATGTTATATAATCTCGATTAGCTCACTGGAACAGTGCAGATGTCAACCCTGGTTATATATTAACTGGCTAAAATACATATGGGACAGGTGCAGATGTCTCCATCTGGCCATGTGGTGCAGAGTGGAAACACACTCCACGATAGATAGAATAGGGCTGGAAGTAAAGACACATCTGGGGATGTGTCAGTAAAGACACACACCGCATTCCCAGAAAAGGAAATTATAAATTATTCAGGAGGAAAATACAGTAATTTTTTAATAATTAAGAGGGCAGAATTAACTTCTTCAGGCAGGGTTCACCCAACTCTTCTGCAGCACTTACTAAACACTGGTTTACTAATAGAAAGGCAAACATGGTCACAGAGGCAACCTGGTTGGATACAGAGCCCAAGCTGCACCAAACTGTGCCTAGAACAAGTTTCCAAGGGCCTTCCAAGGCCTCTCAATCACCCAGAGCCCTGCAGTGGAAAAGGCCTGTGGGATTTTGCCTGATTCCATGATGTCTTGCACGGGATGCTACTGTATTACAGATGTGCATTTCATGTGGGCATCTCAGCCCTGTGACTTTATACAGTCAAATCTGAAGCAATGAAATATGATAAAAGGAAGGAAATTTTGTAATGCTAACAAAATATCAAACACTGTATACAATTGGTGTAAATATGTTGTTGCATGGAAATTTCAGATAATGTACATGGCTCCTTGCTTTACTTACATGCATTCAAAATAGGTGGGGTGACACTGAAGACAGGTGAGACGTCATATTCTTTGTTCTAGAACATCTTTAAAATAAGCTGGTATATACATTTATTATTTTTAGACTGGTGACTGAGAAGTTGCAGTGATTTTAGCAAATTCTTAACATTCAGCAATCACTGTGTTGATTGACAGTGTCAATGCACTGTGAAATAATGCAAAATGACAATAAATTCTCTTGGAGATCTTCAGGACAAAATCCTTGTGTACTCTTGCCTCCGTTCTCTGAAAACAAACTGCAGACTGATGAGATTTCCCTTATGGTGACGTGTTTTATGGTGACGTGTTTTATGGTGCCAAACCCACAAACTGGTCATTATCCATGGTATTCTTTTCTCAGCTTTAACGAAGAAGCCATAAGAAATGACCTGAACCTAAAAACTGTGGTCTGAACATATGAGGAATTTACAAGCCACTGAAAAAAGGCTTTCAAAATGGAAACAGTCAGCAAGAAATTCAATAATACTTTCTCAGAAGAACATGAGCAAGTGAATAATCCTTGTTCTGATATGCAGTTCAGCAAGCCCCTGGGATAAGTATAAACTATGTGAATGAAGAAAAATTTGTGGCTTCTCAAAGAGTGATTTTTATTTATATAATGGGTATATGAATAATGAGGTAAAGTCCTCCCTTTTATTTCCCCCTCCAAGATTGTTTTGAAACAGTTATTTGGTTCTGCCATAGACAATCTAATAAAAGAAAATATCTTTTTCTTCAGACACTATTAAAGTAGCCTGTATAATTTTTTAAAAGCAGTTTGCAACAGACATTTTATTGCTCCAGCATTTTCATAGATGTCAGCTACTATAAAATAATGTGCATGTTACCCACAAACATAGGCTGCAGAAAAACAGTTTTTCCAGAAATCCTGATCTCATTCTGTCATTCAGAAAGAATTCCCATTTTTCTAATATGTAGAAATCTTCAAAGTTAGCACAACTTGTATACCTATGATCAGAATATGTGTTAATTTAAACGAACAGCAAGAGGTCCAGCAGACTTTGACCCTTTCACTGATATTCCTTTGAGGATAACATAAGTAATGAATGGGGGGTGATTTAATTAAAAAAATGAACTCTACCTGGTTATGCATGATTAAGTTCACAGACCAATAAGGATTAACACTTCACATTTGCTTGTTTTAACAATGCTCCGTGGACCTGTAGAGCTGCTTGAGGAAAGCATTTTCTCATGTAAGAGCCTACAGAATTACTGGTGGTTCCCGAATGACTCTGAAAATTGCTGGTATGTAGAGAATATTTTTAGGTGAATAGTAATCACAGGCATTAAAAATCATTCTGAGACTTTCAAATCAGAAAAAACAAAACCAAAACAAACCCAGTCAGGCTTTGGTGTCATCCTTCCCATAATGCATCTCACCACCAAAGTTACAGGACATATAACTGTGTCAATACAGTAGGATTTCTTAATATTTCCTATCTCTATGTGATTTCATATGTATGCTGGCAAGTCTGGATTGAGAAATAAAACCCCCTTTTCCATATATATATATATATATATCTTCAGTGTACCAAGGATTCAGATAGAGAGAAATTATATTGTCCCAAGTGCTGGAAATTAGTTTAACTTAATTCATATGATATTGCCCTGGTTTAGTTTTTTAGATATATATAAGGATAGGTAATGTTGTCCTTAACACATGCAAGTGAGAAGGAAAGAAAGATATTCTCCCAGGTGAAATTAAATAGTGTTTATAACCTCATGAAACACTTCATTGACACAGAACTCTAAAGCTGTAGCAAAAAGCCCTAAAGTTAATGCAGCATTTGTGCCCTTCAGCTTCAGGGAAATAAAAGGTAAACAACTGCCTTAAAGTAATCAGCTGATTTTCTTCTGGAGTTCCTAGCATCTTAGCATCCTAACATGGGACAGCAGTTAGATGTGATGAAGCCCTTGTAGAGGTGCTTATCTGCCTGTTGTGAATATTGCAGGACTTAACCACCAGGTTTCTGTATTCAACTCCCAACACAGAAAAATAGTCCATAAGCATATTAAACTGTCAGACTCTCAAAGATCTTTTACTATATATCAGACTTCCATTGTAATCAGCCAGTGATCATTTTACCAATGAAACCTCCCTGGGCCACAGGGTCTAATTGATGAAGTGTTCTCACTGTTACAAAGACGTGCTTAATACTAAAATCTAACATCTGAGCTGCAGATCAATCATATTACCTTTTCAATGTACTAGGTGGAAAACTAGAATGACTGACCCATCTCGTATTTTTTTAAGAATCTCTTAGGCATACCATAGAATCACAGAATCATGAATTGTTAGGGTTGAAAGGAACCTTACAGATCATCTAGTACCAACTCCCTTGGGACACCTTTCACTAGACTAGGTTACCCATCCAACCTAACCATCCCTGAAGGAAATGGGAGACAGGGGGAGGACTGGGAAGGGAACCAGCTAAAGAAAAAAGTAAGTTTTGATAGAGACCTTAGAAGCACAAAGATTTCATCTGAGTTCTCTCTCCCTCACAAGAAGAGACTCAGCAGGCTAAAGTTTGGCTGACTTGGCAGGAAATAGAGGACAACATTTTGCTGAAACAGAACTAACAGTTGTGACAGGAAAGCTGGCAACACAGAGTTGCATCTACTTACTATCTTGTAGAAAATTATACTTTTGTCTTCCTCTCCACTTCTAAGGAGACTCCAGGAAATTAATAACCAGAAAAACACTTGTCAAAACTCAGCCAAATTGTGGTTGCATTGATGTTTGTGAAAATGTTAGGAGACACCTTCAAAGACTATGGTGATGGCCTAACTTTCAAAGATGGTACGCCTACACCTGCCCTCTGACATCTTCATGATAAGTTGAGGGTTTGCTTCTCGATTCTGCACTAGTAAAGGCTAGTTAGATGCCAACAGCCCAGGCCTGGTCAAAACTTCATACCTTCCCATATCAAAGTCTTGAGCAGACCATGCGTTTTGTGCCATGTGGCTTGACTACCCCAGCTCAGGTACAAAAGCACCCATTGAGAAGGACAGCCACAATTGGCACAAAATGCAGAAGGAATTCTGCTTAGCAACATTGAGAACATATTATCCCTCCTTATGCACACTTTGTCACAGATGATTTGAGAGATAGCTCTACCTCTCTGTTCTGATACTAAAGCCATCTGTGGTAGTTGCCTTCCCCTGGCAGCTATTATCCCCCTCCTTCTAGCTTTCTGCTGCATTCTCCCATAATAATCAAACTGCTGACCCACACCAAGGCCCAGGAGTACAGGGGGTAGCCTTTCTGTTTCAGAGAGACATATCTGACATATCTTGACATATCTTGACATATCTGTTGTTGGGATGCAAGGGAGACACTGAATAGCACAACTTCCAGAACCAAAAATTTGGTATTTCCAAAACACAACAATCCTTTCAAAATCATTACATACATTAAACCCCAGTCTCATCTTCCCTGATATAAATGATCAAACAATGAACTAATAAAGCCAATTTTATAAGCTAGAGATATTTTTATTATAAATCCAGATAGTTCAACTTTGCATAATATAATCTGAGCTCTTTCACAATATGGGGCAGAAAATTTAATTGTATTCCTTTCCACTTGAAACAAATTTATCTTCTCTACATATTAAAAAAAAAACAAAACAAAGCCTCATTTAAATGGTATTAAAAAAAAATCTAATTTTTATTCTTTCCAGTCAAAAATTCATACATATTCAGGAATTCAGTGTTTTGATATAGCTTATATTCACTTTATTCTCCATGCTATGGCTCTTACCCAAAATAGTCTCTGCCAATTTAGAGGTGTATTAAAAAATTACTCCTTGGTAAAATCAATTTTTCATGTGCTAGACTTCTAATCTACAGCCCTCTTGAACTGGATGTTCAGAAAGGATGTGGAAACAATACCAAGTTAGAGGCGATGTAAGTTTACTTATCAGACAGAGACCATAATTTTTAATTACATGTAATGATGCAGCCATTTATAGTGAGATACATTCAGTGAATTTGAAAACATTTTAATTAAAAAAACATAATGGTGACAATTATGTCAGTCCTAACTAAATTTTTTAAATAATAAACAAAACGGTAGTAGCAAATTGCTGGATCCAAGTACATTAAGCTCTGAAAAAAAGCAGACATCCACCCATCCTCTTCAACTCCCCCATTTTTCAACTCAAAAGTGCTTTGCTTTATTAGATTAACACCAGAAGTTTTACTTTTATTCAATTAAATACTTCAAGTAATTTGAGAAGACAGAGCTGCAACAGCAGGGTTTTCTATATTTGTGTCTTTCTTCATGGCAGAAAGCCCTGTTTTTCCTTACCCTGGTGCAAGACAATTCCCCTGCCACCCGAGTGGGTGGATGCCCTGCTTCCCATGGTCCCAGGAGGTGCTGGTGATGACCCTGGCTGAGGCTTGGCCACTTCCTTTGCCCAGTCTGCATCAGCAACCAAAGCAAAGCCACCAGTAGCTCCCCAGACTTTTTATACAGAAATGAAAATATGCATGCACGCACTGATAAATAAAAAGTCTAAGCTTATATTTCACACTGGTCTTTTAGCCTGACTTTTTTTTTTTAAAGACTATGCTACTGAGAATTAAAGCCAATCTTTCATTTTCTCTATTTTCCTGTAGATAAAACTTGCTAGATTTTCATTGGGAGGATTTAATAGTATGGAAATATTTACTGGATAAAAGAAGTCTCATAACCTTAGTATCTTTATTTGATGCTTTGTTCTCATCCTACAAACACATTAACCATAAACACAAATGGGCCATGCTTTAATGATTTACCGAAGTTGTTTTTGTTATATTATCCTTGTTTCCACTTTGAAGAGTTTCATGAGTCATTAAATCAGCCAACAGTGCACACACAATAGAATGTCAAGCAAAAGGAAATAATTTAAAACAGATTTGGTTTTGTTAATAATACCAACAACAGAAAACTCACTATAAATGTTAACTTCTCATTAAAAATTGAATTTATCTCTATGTTGACTTTTAAGTCTTTTTCTATGCATTGTATACTCACATCTCCACATCAGCAGAAGACATTTTACTGCTCATTGTTGGGCCGTTTACAACCCACACTACACTAAAATGCACTTACATTGTAACTAATAAGGGTACAATTTTTACACAAATACAGGAATATTTTGCAAATCTGAGACTATTTTTATTAAATTCGTAAGGCAATTAACACACAATGTGATTCAGTACTAGCAATGGGATATAATAAAGACTGCAAAAGCAAACTGCTTAGATTAATGTAAAGCTTGGGTGCTGGCAGCGCAATTATCTTTTGCAATAAGCTGTCATTTTTCTTTCATTTGAGATCAGTAGTAAAACATCTAATAAGTTTTATAATCTCCATAAATAATTTTCAGAGAAGAATGGCAAGCACAAAGACACATAGCAAAATGCAGAGATAAAACTCTGTTGGACCAATGGTAGTGATTATTTCTTTTATCATGAATTTTGGCAATATTTGGCATTGCAAATATTGATACTAGCATATGATTATCAGATTCCAGAAGTGTGTTTCCTTAATAATATATACATTTTAAATACAAAGAAGATAAAAGCTAAATAAGCTCCTAGTTATTCAGAGGGATACCTTTCTAAAAGAATGTCAGAGTTAAATATCCAGCTCTCCAATTAGAATTATATGCAGCTATTTGAGGGTTCTTTCAACATTTTCTGAAGGATACATTAAAACTTTCTTGTGATTTTTTAATTAATTCTTCATATAATTCCTATAAGTCATTCTCTTCTATAAACCCCAAGAATGTGGCAAGCATACCATGATGTAAAAATATAAGACAGATGAGTCTGAGCAGGAATTTCGGCAAAGGCATAAGTGTAATATGGGCTTGGGGGAAACTTTGCAGAGTAATAGATAAGACCAGAGATATTCAGAAAAGCCTAAAGCCACTTTTATATGTAAGGAAGTGTTTATCATCATTAATGCAGTCATGAAGAAATGTGGGTTAAATAGAACCACACTTGTCTAAATTAGATTAGAAAAAACATTCTGTGTGCAAGGGATGACTTGGAAGAAAGTGCATTGTATTTCCAGATGGACGCTGTGCCTGGAGTTCAGAAAGGGGGATAAATGATACTATGGGATATAATTTAAGTGCATTTTCAAGTGTTTTTGATGAAAGTATCTTCACATACACAAAAAAAAAAAAGTTAGATATATGACAATTATACGTGACAGACAATTGGTGTTGGAGTGGGCTCATTTATCATAGATTAATTTCTGTTTAAATAGTAAATGGAGGGGTTTGTATACATGGCTCTGTTTGAACTTTTTTTAAATAGAAAAAATCTGGATATATCTGAATGGCAATTCTCAACTTGCTGGTTACATATCTGAGGTATAACAAAACACTCCATAACTACTTTCAGTCTGCATAGTTTGTCTAACTTTTGGCAGATTAATAACATCAACCAAAATCTTAGATTTTTTTATACTTAGCATACATAGATATTTTCATAGAATCATAGAATGATTTGGGTTGGAAAGCACCATAAAGATCATCTAGTTCCAACTCCCCTGTCATGGGCAGGGATACCTTTCATTAGACCAGGTTACTCAGAGACTTATTCAACCCGGCCTTGAACGCTTCCAGGGATGGGAAGTGACCAACGTGTTCCAGTGCCTCACTCACAGCAAAGTATTTCTTATTATCTAATTTAAACCTACTCTCGTTCACTTTGAATCCATTCCCCCTTGTCCTGTCACCACATGCTCTTGTAAAAAGTCCTTCTCTATCCTGCTTGTAGGCTCCCTTTAGGTACTGGAAGGCCACACTTATGCCACCCCTAAGCCTTCTCTTTCCAGGCTGACCAATCCAAATTCTCCTAGCTTTTTCTCATCCCTCTATTCATCTTATTGGCTCTCCTTTGGAGTGCAAATGTATTTACATTACAAATATTTACATTACATGTATTTCCATGCATTTACCCCCATGTATTTACATTATTATGAAAATAATCAATGTGTAGTTTATATACAAATGCATCTGAATGAAAATAACAGGAGCAGTGTAGTACAGATGGATGGAAGAGCTGTCAAAAAACCAGCTGGTGCTGAAGGTCTGACAAACACCCAGACACACTTCAGGGTTTTGTTTTGAGCAAGTGGCTGACTGCCCTTTTTGAGACACTAAGAAATTCTTTCAGATTAGCCCTATTCTGATACCACAGATCTATCAGTGACCATTTACAGCTTTACAGCTGCTGTGCATTAACATTCACAATGCAATGTGAGAATAGTTTATTTGTTGTAAGACTACCTAAGCTCACAGCTCCTCAGGCATTTTCTTAAGCCTTTTTTCACCAGTGTAGCATTTCAACTAGGTAGGTGATACTAAAACTCCTTTTTGGGCTTGCTTGGACTAAGATGTTTTGGACATTTTTGTCATAATTCCGTATGATGTCCCAGACTTCTAGGTTAGTGCTTGAACAGTCATGGTTCAATAACCATAGCATAAAACCAGTAATGCAATTAATTTTGAAATGGAGCTGATCACAGTGTCTCTTCTTCACACCTACACAAACCATAAAGACTTATAAAACCTTTTAGGGTACTGTAGTCTAAATATAGTCTAAACCTATGATGACATTTGTATTTACATGACACTTTCAGTTCAGTGCATTCTTAGTGAATTATCAATGTGTAATTTTCTATTTTATATTCAAAAAAACCCCAGAAAAATAACTTTAATTTGATGTGATATTTTCTAGCTTTACATTTCATCAAAATAAACTAAATAACTTTAGTTTACTGTTATAATATTGCAGTGATACAAGTTTGTTAAAAAATACTACTAAATTTAAGAGTTAATTTGAAAAATAAAGTGAACAACAGCACACACAAATTGTTTCATGACAAAACAAAAGGATAGAAACAGAACCTGTTATTCATAATTAACGGCTATTTAAATGTGAGATGCAGATAACGGATAGGTGAAACATATAGAAGAAATATCACTCCATAACATGTGAAACATAGTTGTAGAGAAAGTTACTCCTGAGCCTAGTCTTTTAATTGTAATATATTGGAACTGTAGCACATACTAATTAGTGTCCACAGTTCATTGCAAATATAGCATTCTTGTAAATTTAAAAAAAAATTAATACTATTTTGATTTTTTCTGCTGAATATATTCATTATAGCTTTTTTTATGCATGCTGTATAATATAGGCATACAGCAAAATAACAAGTAATACTGATCTGAAACCCAGCGTGTAATACTTTAAACCACTTTCCCTTATTTCCACAGAGACTATTTTACTGTAGTGTCTAAATCTTCCCTGCATCTCATCTAAACCCCTGAGGTTAATCCAGCAGATGGTTATTTTGAAGCTGATAGTATAATCTGCTCTGGGTTTACAGGTCTTGAATAGTCCATTTTGTTAAACGGGAAGAAAAAGAGAGATTTATCAAGTGTGATACTTTGAAATGTTGCTGATTGCCTGTCCAGTTAGCACTGCATTAAGGGCATGACTGTTATAGCTCACACATAACATCAGCTCCTCAAAATCAAATAGTTTACTGAATACATAAGTAAAACTACTGGACTGATGGAAAAAAGTTTAAGACAAGACATATGTGAGGAATAAAAATGGCAAACCCTTTAATTTATAAGAGAAAACATCTGAGATTACCCCAGTATACAATATACTCTGTTGACAAACAGGATTTTCCCCCTTCCCTCCATCCCACTTTCCCAGCAGCTCCATCTTTGGTTTTCACCAGCTCCTATTCAGAGTGGCAGTGACTGTCCATCGGTCTGGTGAGAGCTTTATCAGACTGTCAGTGATTTTAGCATTTTAAATTATTGTAATACTTGTGCTTAACAAGGCACTGACAGGTTCCCTGCATTCTAGTGTTCCATTGAAAATATGAATAGAAATGAACACAGTAAACAGAAAAAAGGTATTGGAAAGTACTATTTCACAATAGTGAAATATCTCCAAAAGCTACTGAAAGATGGCATTTGAGACACAGTTTTAAAATAGAATTATTTACATTGGTTTAATCGTTCTATACCTTTATTGTCACTAGCTTTGACTCCAATTAGCACTAAATATCATTAAAATACTATTTCTGAGATTTTATTTAAAAGAAATCAAATCATCATACTTTTTCATTTGGAGAGTGATGTGAAGTAGATATTATTTGTTAATAGTGACTACCTATAATATATAACTTATGGCAAAATGTAAATCTGTCTTGATCTTCTCCTTATGAGCTGTATTGTTACAGAAGTGACTACTTATAGCTTGTTCCAAATTGAAAGTGAATCTATTCAGCAAGTTATCATCTTTGACATATTAAGAATCACAATATGTTAGAGTCTTGCAAAGAAATTTTTCTTGCTACAGTTTCTGAAGATTTTTGCAGCCAGCTACAACTTTTAGCCTGAACTGCTTGACTAGCACTCTGCATCAGTTCATAGGAAAAGCACAAAAGCAATGATAAATGTATTTTAAAAATAAATAAATATTTTTGAGAATTATTCAATGTTTGTATTTAGTGTTAACTTCAAGTACTTAAGTGTACTCTTGAGGTATGAAAAACTACATATTTATTTTTGCAAAAATGGTATGAAAATTCAAGAGTACCTTTTAAGACTTCAAGGAGAGCAGAAACTCTCTCTCAAACTTTATGAACCTGGATGAGCTCTTTTTGCAGTTTCCTGACTGAGTTAAATAAAACACTCAGCCAAGAGCAGATGTGTAATCAGCAATGGAAGTGGGGGCAGGGGAACTGAGAAGTAACATTATTTAGTTGGTTTTCTCGTTCATAGTCTAAAGAATAAAGCCTTTCATTGACTGCAGTACTCATGACTCCATCAGAATTTTCAAGGCTCATTATTTAACAAATGATTTAATAAGTTATTCAGACATTGGGCTGTACAAGACATTCAAAACCCAGGAATGGAAGAAACTAAATATCTTATAAGATAGAAAAATTATTAAGCAATAACATCAGTTTCACTATGATTTCATGAAAATGTGTTTTTGATGTGCACATTTAGGAAGAGGTATCCAGAGAAATACAAACATCCTTATTAAAAAGTCAGAAAAAAATCTGCATATATTGCAAATTTTATTCTTGAGACAGTAGCTTATCAAAACATTGTATAGAAGCTGCCAAAAAAAAAAAAAGGATGCTTGCCATAAATGTGCCTTATGATCATTAGAAATGTAACTTAAAATGTAACAGAGCCTGCATTCAGGGTTACAATAGTTCATCCACTAGCAGACGTTTTGATAGGATGCTTATACTCCAAATACGACTGCTAGAGAGAGTGAAAGAATACACAGTGCTTTAGTGCTGAAGACTGAAAACCAAATGAAATTTATATGGGTTCATGCCCTATTTAGGACATGTACTTTTAAAGGAGACTTGTACACAACTTGGAAATAAATAAAAGGATCTCAAGAAACAACAAACATTCACTGTATGCTACCACAGAATTCAATAGTATGGTATTCTAAAAGACCACATGATATATAGCATAGATGAAGCTTGAGCTGGCAGGGTATTTTGGTGCCGCCCTGTGCAGGTGTGGGTGTGTGTGAGAGAACTGGGGAGATCCCATAGAAGGTTCACATTAAAACCCCACACCATAATGTGTAAAATTCTAGTAGGCTTTCCAGGAAGAATTTGTCTTCCCATTTTGGTACTTCTGGTAAAAGCCAGAAAGTGACAGAATTACAAAAAAATATTGGGAAAAAAAAAAGAATTTAATTTGTTTGGCTTTGGATTTCTTGGGGTGGGAGGAGGAAAACCTTCAACAACCACAGATGAAACATGGAAGACATTAATTCCCATCTTATATGACTTCACCTGGGTCTGCCAGAGCAAAAGTCCATGCTGTTCCCTGTGGGAAACTACCAGGCCTGTGGATTTCTTGACAGAACAAAAGGAATGTGACCTTGGCCAGACTGCTCTGTGCTTGTGAAGATAAACAGCCTGCAGAGACTGAGAGAACTCAGGAGCAGCAGAAGACAGGTTGTACAGAGACAGTAGTTTTGTAACTGTGGCCAATGAGTGATTGTTTGTGTGTGTGAGCACCAGTAATGTTAATGCACGTACACTTAGAGAACACTATAATTCTAGAAATGGCATGAATAAACTGAGCTTTGTAGCTAACCCATATTGGGTCGTCTCACTGCTCCACAAGCCCACCTCCAACAGTTCCCCACACAGTTCATTGCTGGATTTTGAGGGAGATTCAGGGTTACCCTGCCCCAGGTGCCAGATTCTGTACCTGTCATAGGGCAGCCCTGGATCTACTTGTAAACTGGATAATGAGGCACCAGAGAGCAGGGACATGGAAAGGGACCCAGGATTCCTGGTTGACAGCAAGTTGAACATGAGTCAGCAGTTCCCTGGCAGCCAGGAGGGCCAACCCTGTCTTGGGGGGCATCAGGTACAGCACTGCCACTCGGGCAAGGGAGAGGATTGTCCCCCTCTGCTCTGCACTGGAGCAGCCTCACCTTGGATATTGTGTCGGTTTTGGGCACTGCAATGTAAGAAAGATATTAAGCTCTTAGAGAGCATTCAAACAAGAGCTACAAAGATGGTGAAGGTTCTGGAGGGGAAGCCATATGAAGCATGGTTGAGGTCTCTTGTCTTGTTCAACCTGGAGAAGAGGAGACTGAGGGGAGATCTCATAGCAGTCTACAACTTCCTCACAAGAGCAATGGAAGGTACAGGCAGTGACTTTTCTGTGATCTGTGAAATAGCATGAAACTCTGTTGGGGGAATTTTAGTTTAGTGTTTAGAGGTTGGTTGGGCACTAGAACAGGCTCAGCAGTATGCCTGACAGAGTTCAGGAAGTGTTTTGAAAACATTCTCAGGCACATGATGTCGTTCTTGTGGTTGTCCTGTGCATGGCCAGGAGTTTGCCTTCTGTCCTTGTGGGCTCTTCCAGCTCAGGACTGCTATGAGATTTCTGGGGATTTGTTTGTTTGTTTTTATTTTACTCATAGTATTTAAGAACTGTTTATATCAATAAGTTTACTGGGCTTTGAAGAGAGTGTTTTTGCCAGCTACCTCCCTAAATGTACAATATCAGATAATTACATATAATAAATATATATACTTAAATCTATATATTAGCATTTAAGAAGGAATGACAAATACCTATTCCAGAACAGTAAATCCCTTGCGTTTACTGTAGGAAGCTGTAACCCAAGTCCCTGATTTGAATTTCTAACATGTCTTTCAGTCAATTTCTTTCAGGAAATTTTGTCCTGCCCCTGGGCTCTCCTAGCATAGTTACTTTCCCAGGAGTGCTGAACAGAAATTGAACATTTTCAGCCTTCCCCAGGTATAATTTTCTAATCCTTTCCTGGTATGTTTCCAACTTTTCAAGTTTTCAGTCTATCTTGAAACACAGACCTACTCCTGGACTTTATCCATTCTTTTTTCTTCCCTTCCTACTTTTAAAAGAACTCAAAGGAAGCAGACAGTAATACTTTCATTATCTGTCCGTATTCTTGTGCTCCTGGGCAAGTTTTTCTGGCTCTCATTAACCTTTCCTCTCCCCATGTGGGGATTAACCACTCAATCGTTCTCACTTTAACACATATTGCTTCCACTCTGACAAAGGAAAATGTTGCAACCCTATTATTTTTTTTCTTAACACTTGCTAACAAAATCAATAAAAAATGGCCATGGAAAAGGGTATAAAATAGCTGGGTTTGTACAAACAAATTTGTACATATCGCCTTTATCTTTTGGAGCTGTAAAGCCTATAATAAAACATTATGGCAAGGTTGGTAAAATGGTAAGATTATATACTGTTTATGATGATAACTTGTTATACAAAAGGCATTTTGCCATCGCCTTTTGTAAACTGCTACCATGCTGATTCATTGGTCTTTCTGTCTAACTTTCACATCAGGAAAAAAACATTTCGGTAGTCATAAGTTCTTTGAGGTGCTTTACAGAATCAATGTCCTTTGTTGATTTAAAAATCTGTTAGAAGATCCATGAACTACAGTGGAGGAACAGGGAATAAAGCAAACTTGACTAAATGTGTTTATTTACTCAGAATCTTATGTCCTTTCTAGAAAGCTGACTGGAAACTAAGTGCACACAGTCATCTCAACACATATGTATAGTGAAGGTAATTGCATATTTTGTACACTTAAGTGTGCTCCTATAAATTACTCAAATATGGTCTTTCCACTTGAACTTTTCAAAAATATGTCTATGTAGAAACGTAGTATTGTAGACTAGATTGCACTACAGCCAGACCAAGTCAGACAGAATTACTGGGCCCATCAACTGCATCAAATTGCTTTTCAGAAAGATGGAGGTCACCGGTAGACTACTAATTCTCACTCTTCCAATTTTCATAATAGATTAGATAAAGGTATTTTTAGGTGTTCATTATTATTATTTATGTAATTATTTAAATGAAGACAGAAGGCAGTCAAGACAAGCTAATAGCTTGGTGTTTCCTATGTCCCTGACAGATCCATGAGACCAAGGCAGTGTACCCAGGTCCAGGAGCAGTCAAGCTATTTCAATATAACTGTGTGCATACTGTTACATACTGCATGTATGTTTACATCTACTGCCACTGTGTTGGCCAGTCATGTCAATCAGAATTTCTCCTTTCCTATGATTCTGCTAGATACCATCCACCAAACCTTTTTCTTCTCCCTTTCCTACTTTTCATTATCATTTCTGATTCATATTTACTGCGTATTTCTTTGTCCCTGATATGTGTTTCAGTTATCCTACCTCCTGCCTGCCACAAGAACCTTAATGAAACTTGATCTTACCATTAATTTTTCTATAGCTTCTATGGCTTCACTCTCAGAAAAAAAATCTTCCTTATTGTCACAACAACTCCATGGCAAAAGTAGCTATCTTCTGTCTTGCCACAAGCAATTTTAAGTTTATGCTAAGTTGGCAATTTGTTTCCAGACCTTCCTCACCTCAGCACCTGCCATTCTCCCAGCTCTGGCTCAGAAGCCATATTTCCTGACATGAAAATAGATTTAAATATCCTACTGCAGCCTATCATGCCAAATCTAAATTCCTCCCTGTATTTCTCCTTTAGTTTTCACTCTCCTCAATTTTGTCTTGCTCTAATAGCATAGTAAATGGTCAGCTCTGTCGAACAATGTTGCAGCTAGCTCAGAAATCTGGTTGCACTTAGCTGAGCAACATCAGTGAGAAATGCTATTTAGAGACCTGCCACTTTCTGCTAACCATTCTCCCACAGAGCTTATCACCCTTTGTATCTTTTCTCCTCACAGTACAAACATGGTCAGGTTGCCTCCATTTTCTAAAGAAAAAGGCATTCAGTGTTTCTCTCCAGCACCATTTTTTTTAATCCTTTCTTTTCTATGGGCACAGAATATTGCAATTACCTCTAGCAGTGTAAAGTCCTTAGTATACTCTGTGTATTATAATATTGAAACAAGTGCCCCATTTTCGTTTTTTCAATTAATAGGTTCCTTAAGCCAACTTTCTTCTCCTGTCCTTGTTTTTCTTTCTATTCCGGTCTATCCTAAACATAAAAATATGATTTCAAATTTATGGCAATTTTCTCCATGGTTACTAGAATTCTCTTGGCCTTGTGCATTTTGTGTTTAAATTATTTCTTTCACGAAACCTTTCCACAGAAAGCAAACTTACGTTCTATTGTTATATGGCAACACGTCCCAGCACTGTTATTGCCCAAAATTTACCACATGTAACTTCGGCCACCTTATATCTATATTAGAAAACCACATCTCTCCTAATAGTCATTGCAGAAAAAAAGCCCAGACAAACCAAGTGTTTGCACTGTTCAGTTTCAGATGACTATTTTAGAAAGAATGGCTTGTGTCTTATTTCATCTATAAAAGAGTTTGTGTGGTTAGCTCAGATGTTAAAGTTAGGTAGTCCCATTCAGGGTGTCAAAGCTAAGACCTCCACTTGACCTTTGATCAATGTTTTACTTGATGCCCAGATGTAAATTGAATTTCATTTACCTAGAACAAACTTTTGCACACTGCTCTTCCTTGCCACCTTGCTCTCATCATCAAAAATCTCTATCCATTTCCATCCATCTAGACTTTTTTTCCTTGGATATCAATTTCAAATCATATTTCTTACTCAATCATCACATCTAGGTTATCTGTGTCTTGACAAGTTTTATTTTTACAACCAAGACAATTTTGAATTTCATTTTAATCTTTATTACTATAAATCTGCTTTTTTTCCATCTCAAATGAAAAGTTATTCAAGATGCTTGTGCCAAATTCATAATTACTAACTCCTATTACTTTGATGGTATGAATCCCCTCTTTTTATTTCTCTGTTGAATTCCCCTCTTTAGCGTATCATAAATGAAAGTAGAGACAAAGGGTTTTACAGCATACCAATAGCCCTATCATTTATCAAGGATTCACCTTGCACTTCCCACTCACAAAATGCTCACAAAATGCACACACAGGACTTCCCCCCTCCATGTCCTCAAGGGCAGTTAACAATTTATAATTAACAATGACTTATTTTTTCCTTGTGATTTATTATGTATTAATCATAATGTTATTATGGGTTCTTTTCCACCATTTTCACCATTGCAAGATATTTAGGGAAAGAAGAGTTTTTCTTCATTGTAAAAACACCTGTTAAGTGGGATCTGGAAGAGACCTCTTTCTATTGTGAAAATAGAAGTATAACATTATACAATTATATAATTAAAATATATTTTGTTTTGATACACAATTTTTTGATACATACTATGTACAGCAGAAAAGATTCATACCAAAAGATCATTCCAACATTGGGAAGGAGCCTCAATAGATGTTCTGTGACCCACAGTTAAAGAGATTAGCTCAATAAATCAATCTCTCCAAGTCCTACATATCAAATTGTCGACTGCTATCTACAAGTTACTTTAATTTTAGTAATGCTAGCAAAATACAATCCATAGGTATTCTGTGAGCTGTACTGCCATATTATGACAATTACTTTGATATAAATATTGCATATTAATATAGCCATGAAAAGGTTATATTCTAACATGAATGCAGCATATTTACTTTTTAGGATTCTTCTTGTTTGCATGGAGTTAAATCATTCCAATATTCTGACCACGAAGTGAAATGCAAGTCCTTTTCAGTTTGCCTTTTTTACCAATAATTGTGGTGTGATTTTGAACACTAATGCTAATGTAAGAAAGCACAAAATTACCTGATGCATTTAATGAAATCAGAGAAAAGAGTCCACAAGAGACAAAACATGTTTCAGAGTGATGAAACTTGTGATAATCTTTAGGTTTTTCATATCGTCAGAAGGTACAGTAAGAGTGTGATATCAATAGGCTGAGATCATGGGAAGATATAAAAGTATTACACAGGAAGATATCTGAAACATTTGTCCAGGGAATTACTCTACCACGGTATGATGAAACACGGGACATTCCTATGCAAAACCATAGAAAGGGCAAGTCAGTGTACCCTTAGATCACCTGTTACCAAATTCACCCTGTTTTGGGGATTGACATCAAAGAGCTGTCATATGCAGGTCAATTATTCATGTTCTGAGAGGAAGTGTATTTCTGGTAACTAGCTTTAAATTCACAACGGGACTTAGTGTCAAGGTGCTTAACACAGTCTATGAGGAAACATCCACAAGGTTATCAGCCTGGATTTAAGAATAGCAGAGGAACTGCTCACATATGGCTGCTCCATACAGCAGGGGGCAGGAGGCTGATCAATTTCTATACTGAGGCTCTGTCACATGTATCATTAATGAATCAATTGATAATTTTCCCCTATAATTTTCTGAGTAGTCTGCAAAATGTACTAACCTGTCTCTGGGGATAGAGGGTGGAGACAGGAGGCATATGAAATTTAACCTACAAGTCTCTGAGCTTTCAGGAAAAACTTTTTTTTTTCAAAAAAATCTGAAAATAAAACTGATTATTGATTAGAGATGTTTCCTTGCAATTTGTAGTCTGAAACATCTAAGTATATTAAAAAAAATGAAGGCATTCCTTAAAACTTATGCTTATTATCAACCTAAATTTGAAATTAAGAAAATTATTATTTTCTTTAAAATGTTTTTCACTATACATATAAATTAACTTTTATCTCCATCACAGTTTTCACAGCTGCTCTTTTAACTTCTAATACTCAATTTGGCTCCTGAAGAGAATATATATTTCAGATTTTTTATTTAATATTCAATCTCCTAACTCCTGTCAGAAACCAACTTTTAAATTGGAAATTATATAGAAGTGCATTTTAATCATACATTAAAAGCCTTATGTGCAATTTTTGAGTTCAAGAATACTAGCAAGAAAAATCTGAACAGTCATACCTGTGTCCATGAACTTATGGATTCTCACACAAAAATAATTTTGCAGTCTTTTCCAGCTTAGTTTTCAGAAACATTTTTCAAGTGTAATACTCTATACTTAAGAAAACATAAATTAAATGGTTTTCTTTTTAAGTACTTCATTTATATAAAGTGTGTCTTACTCTCTTAAGATGGATTAATGTGAGTAGAATAATGAGACATCATAAAATACCCTTAACAACAATCATATTCAAAGTTCATAAAACAAAGAAAGATTAATCTCTAATAGCCATTCTGGAAAAAAACATGCTGTATTGCAAGGAAAAAGGACTTTAAAATTTAAGATTTCAAAATCAAAAATAAAATTAATTATAAACATTCTTTGTTAGAGGTAAATAGAGAGTCAAGAGACGTAAAATAAGAACAATGTATGTGAACCTTATTGAAACTCACCTTTACTTATATAGAATTTATAGAATATAGAACATATATAGAAAGAATATATATGTAATATACCAATAAATATATTCATACAAGATACTGCATTATAACATTAATGAGTTCTTATAATAATCAGTTTTGATAGGAGACATGATCATCTGTTCTGCTTTGTTTCAATTTGTTCTTCCTTTCCATCATCAATTTCAAAACTAGAGCAAAAATAAAAATGCATCATGTTATTTTGTTCTATATGAAAAATATCACATATGCAATTTGTCAACCTCTTTCAGATGAATGAGATCCAGAAAAATCAAATATTTTCCTTAGTTATTTTAATGAATATTTTTCTCTTTTAGCAGCTCAAAAAAGATGCTTTAATTTTCATGACTAAGTTTTTAGTTTGCATCTTGTTTGAATGCAAACCAGGAATTCAATAACAATTGCTCATTCTCTTAGCTTCAATGTCTGATCAGTATTCGAGCAACTTAAAAAATTATATCATGTAGAGGAAAAAAAATGGATTTTAAGTATAGGTTCTTTCATAATTACTTTCCATTTGGTTTGTTTAGGTTGTTGGGCTTTTGCTTGGTTGGTTGGGTTTTGTTTTCATTTTTTGTTTTGGTTGGTTAGTGGTTTTTGTTTTTTTGTGTTTTGGTTTGGTTTTGTTTTGTTTTTTGTGGGCAGGGGTTTGTTTGGTTTTTAAAGTGTAGCTATTGGATAAGCATAATGTCTACAGCTTTCTTCTTTGCTTCTCCAAAGGATGTATGTGAGCTGAAACTCATTAATCATGAAGGGGCTGTGCTTTACATTGTGATATTGATTGTGCAAGCCCCTAATCAATCAAAAGCACTGTTGGGGCATTTAACTCAGTTTGAGGTCTAGAGGGGAAAACTGTACATTATTCAGAGGCGTCTGGAGCTCAAGGGTCACAAAGACAGATTGCATGAACTGTAAAATTAAAGGAGTTGTAGGTTTTGACATGGATGTGATAACTTCAGAGAAGATGAAAACTGTGGAATAAGCATAATGAAATCTTTATTTATTTACCAGAACAAGTTTCCCATCTCAGTGAGCTATTGGATAATAATGATATCCAGATGAAATTGACTTGGGGAATTTAAACTCATGACCTGAATGTGACAGAACGTATATCCCACTCTGACTTCTTGAAGACAACAGTTTGGCATTAGGAATTACTCTTTTGAAATAGATAAAAGCATAGTGATCTCTGCATGGCATAGACAGGGTTCACAAAATATATGCCAAATCCTTTGTGAAAATACGTTAATTTTCAGCAACTCTTTTGATAAAATGATTAAGAAATTGACAAATGTCCAGCATGCCACAGACTTGTTAGATATTTGGTTATGTAAGCTACAAAGAGGACCCAAGTTGAGATCCCTTCATAAACCCAACCTAAATTCTAACTGTTTCTATTATGCAGCTACTCAGGGATACTTTAAAAACCCAGAGAAAAACATTTTTTATTAGAAAGTAATACAATGCAGACACTCTGAATGAGAGGAATTTTTATGAACTGTCATTGCAGACTGCCTATAATATAGATTTCTGGAAGTCTTAAAAATGATTCATGGAACAAGACTAGCGTCTCTATTTTTAAATCTCTTTTTTTAACTTTTTGTAGAACCACAGAATTGTTAAGGTTGGAAAAGTCTACTGAGATCATTGATTCCAGCCATTCACTCAGCACTGCCGTGTTCACCATTAAACCATGTCCCCGTGTGCCACATCTACAGTTCTTTTCAATACCTCTAGGGAGGGTGATTCTATCACTTCCCTGGTATAGTGAATTATATCGCTTTCCAAGAAGAATTTTTTCCTAATATCCAATCTAAACTTCCCGTGGTGCAACTTCAGGCCATTTCCTCTTGTCCTATTGCTTGTTCCTTGGGAACCCCAAGGAACACCACCTCACTAAAACCTCCTTTCAGGTAGCTACAGAGAGTGAAAAGGTCTACCCTGAGCCCCTTTTCTATGGGTTAAACTCCCGCTCCCTCAGCTGATCTTCCTAGCACTTGTGCTCCAGACCTTTCACTAACACGTTGCCCTTTTCTGGAAACACTCCAGCCCCTCACTGTCCTTGTAGGAAGAGGTCCAAAACTGAACACAGGATTCAAGGTGAGGCCTCACCAGTACTGAGTACAGGGGGACAGTGCCCTGGTCCTGCTAGACATACTATTGCTGATACAAGTCAGGATGCCATTGGCCTTCTTGGCCACCTGGGCACACACTGGCTTATGTTCAGCTGCTGTCAACCCACACCCCCAGGTCATTTTCTCCTGGGTAGCTTTCCAGCCACTCTTCCAAAAACCTGGAGCTTACCCTGGGATTGTTGTGACCCAAATGCTGGATCTAGTACTTGCACTGGTTGAACCTCATGCAATTGGGCTCCATCCATTGTCCCAGCCTCTTCAGATCCCTCTGCAGAGTCTTCCCACCCTCCAGCAGACTAACACTCCCACCCAGCTTGGTGCCACCTGCAAACTGCCTTGATCCCCTCATCCTGATCATCAACAAAGATGTTAAACAGAGCTGTCCCCAAGACTGAGCCCTGGTGAACACCACTGGTGACCAACCACCAGCTGGAATCAGCTCCATTTCCCACCACTCTCTGGGTCCAAACATCCAGTCAGTCTTTAGGGAACAGTGCATCTGTCCAAGCCATGAGCAGCCAGCGACTCCAGGAGAATGTTGTAGAAAATTATGTCAAAGGCTTCTCTAAAGTCCAGGGCAACAATATGCATAGCCTCTCCCTCATCTACTAAGTGGATCATCTCATCATAGGAAGAGATCAGCTTACTCAAGCAGGACTTGTATCAAATATCTCAGCCTCAGCCTCTTCTTCCTCCTTTGTCATTATTTTTCCCTCCACATCCTGTAAAGGATGAAGATTCTCCTTAGCTCTCCTTTGGTTGTTAATATACTTGTAGAAATCTTTTATTTTCTTTTATGGTGGTAGCCAAATTAACTTCTAGCTGGCCTCATTTCTTCTGATTTTATCCCTACTCAGTCTTGTGACGTGCTTGCAATCCTCCTGAGTAGCCTGCCCCTTCTTCCAGAGGTAATAAACTCCCTTTGTTCCCGAAGTTCCATCTGACTTCCAGCTGAAACTCTGTGTTCAGCCAAGACAGTCTTCTTCCTTGTCAGCTCATCTTTCTTCACACAGACAATTCTGTCCCATGAAATTTTCCATCTTGAATGTCTAGCTTTCCTGGACTGCTCTGCCTTTCAGGACTATTTCCAAAGGGACTTTTTCAACCATTCTCTTCAACAGGACAAGGCCTGCCCTCCAGAAGTCAAAATAGCAGCTCTGTTTATCTCCCTCCTTTTTCATCCAATCATTATCTTGGTCTGATTATATTGAATTAATTTACTTCAACATGAACAACTATTCTGCAATGCCAGTTATTATATTCTTACATCCAATTTATTTAATTAGCTAAAATGAACAGAAATTGGCTTTTTCAGCCTCCAGAGAACATTCAAATTCTACATGACTTAGTCTGCTTTCTGAGTGAAAAATTGATGGTGCCAGCCATCTCTGATCAGGTAGCTCATATCTAAACAAAAAACCTAACAACAGCTCTTCAGGAAGATCTACATGAACAACAAGTAATATCACTAGATCAATCTGAAATGAAAACCTGCATAGTAAACATTTAAGGCATAAGAACTTATAACTATTAATTTGTCTTTACAAAAATTTACCAATTCTTCACATACATTGGCTCTGCAGACCTTCTCAGCTAATCTGCTTGTTCTCATTTAGCACATAGTATAAACTCTCACAGGGTTGTCACTTCTTTTTCTAGTCTGTATTTCATCATTTCCTCCAGTATAAAGAAAGCTCCACAAAAGTTTAATAATCCCTCCATAGTAGCACAATATTTGACTTCCAGAATTTCTTATAGCTTGAAAAATGCATCCATTGTTCGTCTAATGGAATCTCTGTTTAAGTTGATATTATCTGCATCATCAGAATATGGAGATAAAGACGCAAATACTGAGAAAACCTCTTTCTCAAATAAAGCATCTTTATTAGAAAAATTCTTGAGCATTTACAGTGTTCAGTCAAAGCTCAACAATATTAGCATTTACTAAGTAAGTTCTGCTAAAAATTTGTGACTGCTTCGCCTTTCCAAGACTTGGGAGATTTTCATTAAGCAAAACCTCATATACATATGGACTATATCCATGACTATATCCCTCATATATATAGATTATAACCCTGAATTAATTCGAAAGTTAGAATTTTTCAGCAACTGCTCACATAAAGAAAAAGATTTTCTTATTGATTACTCTCACATTAATGCATTTTACAAACCACCAATATAAGGGCCACACTGGCATACAGAGAGGGAAAACATGTTCCTTTAGTCTTTACTACAGAAAGGTCAAATGAAGTGCATGACCAAGTCCTTGTTTGTGTGGGACTGAAGAATATGGGATATATTTCTCCATTTATTATAGCGGGTGCCCCTTAATGCATTTGTTTTAAAGATTTATGCCTTCTTGTTTTAAAAAAAAAGTTGTTCTCAAAAAAGACATTATATGATATTTTATTATTTAAAGAGTTCCAGTTCAGAGAACATGAATGGCACTAAATTCATCAGTGCCTCCTATCATCTTTAAGCAGAAGGATTATAGCAAAGAAATATTTTCTTTCTGTGCCTTATCTGCAGTCTCTCAGGGAGACGACTATGGCAGACCTAATTATATTCACAATGAACTCAGAGGAAAGTGGTTCAGAGGTGAAATTTTCATTAAAACAATTACTCATATCTCCATATGCTAATTCATATACACATGCTGAACTGGAGGATGAGGAGTTTCTAATATATATCAACTGTATTTGGGTGTTAATGAGCTTTTTGAATAGTTGTCATGAGAAGCCATGTACTCAGAAATTTGATAAATTCTAGTGACAGAGGGGAATAGACCCATTCAGACAGTGAACCTTCAAATTAATTTCAAAGCATGACATTTTCTGCCATGATGTCTTCGAATTACCCATTACCAAAATAAGTGGAAAAAATCTGACACCAAATGTCATCAGCAACATACATAAAGGTCATTAGCTTATTAACATTATACTCAGCCTTGTGCAACATAAGATGGTATTACTTGCATTACACGCCACAGGAAGGGTAATGATACAGAACAATAAAGTATTATCTGAGAAAACTTGCAAGTCAGTATTTAACGGTAGAAAGTAGAATGACAATATTTGTCCTACATGTTCAGAAATCAAAATTTAACACAACATTTTTGCCATAAAAAACCCACTGTAACATGATCTTGAAAATTTAACCCATTTCTACATGATTATTCTGGACAGCATTTAGTGATATCTAAAATTACATGGCAACACACATATTTTTTATCATCTTTGAATTTCAGCTCTAAAAGTTCTTTCCCACTGACATGATGAGGACATGACAAACTTTAGCATCTCTCTTCAAATCAAGTAATCCCTTCAGCTTAGTTGATATTGCAAAATGTGCTCCAGGCATTTTCTTTTTAGCACCGTAAATGTGATAGCGTTCAGCTCTCTTGCGTACTTATGCTGCATATGAAAGTGAGGAACTTTTATAACTATTGCTGAAATAGAGTGATGCTAAAAAATCTAAATTTAACCTTCAGAAATGTGAAAACTGATGCATCTATTCGTATATTTTCACTCATATTAAAGATGCTTACAAAATACAGAAGATCTGCAAATGTCTGCATGATTTAATGAAAAATTAAAGTGTTCTGATGTCTTAGCTGTATGTCTATGACCAAAATCATAAACGAGATTAGGTTACCAACAGGTATGAAAATAAGTTGTTGCTGCTTTTGGTTATTGTCAAATGCATGTAGAAGTACTGGAAAATATACCATTTCTTTTAAAATAAAATAATAGTTTATGAGATTTATTTCTCACATAACCATTTAGGCTCTTATTTTCAAATGCAATAGGCATCTAATATTAAACTTGGCCTAAGCAACAGACTTCGTAAATATAGATTGAATTGAAAGTCAGACATCTCAATAACTTTGGGAATCTGAGTCATGGTAAACAAAAACAAAGCAAACTAAATGAGTTTCACAATGTCAATGTTATTTCACAGGAATAAAAACCGCCCAAACAACACTGTGAATTGTGACAAATACTGTCATTTTTTTTACTACCAAAATCAGTATTCTTACTTTAGGTGCTCCATTGTGGCCACTTCTGCACAAGCTCAAGCCAAAACATGCGGTTTCCGTGAACGAATTATATCTTTATGATATAATTGCACAGAGGTGAATTTCAGAACTGACCTGCAGGCTCAAGCTATGCAGTAAATTTTCTATATACTCATCTGTATTGGAGGTATAGAGCTTCAATCTTATTTAAAATGACAAATTATTTTTCTGCACCAGCCTCAGAAAAATCAGTGGTTGATATGTATGATCTCTTTGCTATTTTGATTCAATTTTATTGAGTATTAAAAATGCACTTTGTCTGAAAGTGTTCTATACAGGTACATATATATCCTAGGTTACTGCAGTACTGCCAAGGTATTGCTCTTTAAATATCAGTTGCACCAATAGACACTTAAAAGACTTTGCAGTGGCCAGTAAGATGGAGAAGTGACACAACACACTCTTTGCATTTTCAACAAAAGCTGCTGTATCTGTGGCACTTCTCATATCACTGAGTGTAAGGGAAACATGTCATGTTTTCCACTGCTGGAGAGCTGAGCTATTAACAGTTCTACATGCTGCTATTTTGAAACACTTAGGAAAGCAGTGAATCTAAAAGTTATTAAACCACATCTCATAAACAACTAACTGATAAGCTATACTCCAGGTTTTATTTAAAAATAGTTTGTAAAAGAGTAGCCAATTATGTTAGTAAATATTCACACATGTACATCCAGAGAGAGAGAAGAAGGGAAAGGGAGGCATGGAGGGAAGAATAATTTCATTTTCTATTGAAATACAACATTCTCTAGAATAAAATGAAGCAATTAACGTTTCACAGAACTGCACAAGACCAGAAACGAATATCACAGACAATTAAAAGTACAGGGGAGAATTACATTTGGCAAACAGCAATCACACTTGCTGGAATCTGTCCAGAGCACAGGTCCAGAGCAGCAGCTCAGTTAGTCTGGAAACTGATTCCAAAGAGCAAGTGCTCAGGGTGACTGTGCTGAAGATTGGCTTTCACACAAGTAGCTGCTTACTCATGAGCTCAGCCTGGCCAGGAAAGCCTGCCACAAGAATGATGCAACAAAAAGAGCTCCTCAGCATCTATGCACCAATAACAAAACCTCACCTCTGTAATTTTTTGAGGCACGTAGTACCTTTCTGTGCATCAGCTGACTAAATAATTGCCACAATTAAAGGTGCTTCAGTCAGTAGACATTTCCGCTGATTGATAATTTCAATGCAGCTTCAAAAAGCAATGACTGACATAACTTTCTCTTTTTTCAACAGGTATCACCAAAATTCAGGAAGCTATTATATTGGCAATCAAATTTAACCTGACATTTTTTGAATGCAACTGTCAGACATTTAGTTTCTGTTATGACATTGACATCTTATTTGTCCTGTGTATGGATACTTAATGTCTGGGAAGCACTCCCCAAGTCAAAAAGGAATATTGAATTTTCAGAAATAACCTAAACTCTAAACTCCTCTGCTTTCCTCTCACCTTTTTTACCTTTGTTTGCACCTGACATATGCAGCCTCTCAGTAAATAAATTAAAGGGGTGAGGAAAAGAGCTTGTCACAAGAAAATACTCAACAAAGGCAGGATTCTTGGATTCACACTTCTTATTCACATCTATTCATTTTACCATTTTTTGTTCATTAATATATTTTCAAAGATATATAGACTGGCTGAGCCTGACAGGCATCTCTGAAGATCATCTGGTCTAAGCCTCTGCTCAGAGAAGTATCCATCATAGTAGGTTGTTCAATAGGCCTTATCTAATTGAGTTTTGAATATCTCCAAGGATGGAGACTCCATAACAGCTCTGAGCAACCTGTTCTTGTGTATGACCACCCTCATAGGGAATAATTTTGTGGGTATTTTTATTTTTAAGTGGAATTTCCTCTGTTTCAGTTTGTGTCCACTGCCTCTCATCTGTCTCTGGGTGCTACTGGTCTGTCTCTGTTGTCTTTTCTGCTCAAACAGGTTGCACATGTTAGGATCAGCTATGCACATCAATCAGTTATGCACACATATAAATCCCCCTGGAGCCTTCGCTTCTCCAGGCTGAGCCATTCCAGCTCTCTCAACCTTTCCTCATGTGTCAGATGCTACAGATGCTTAACCTTTGTGGCCCTTCACTGGGATTGCTCCAGTAAGTCCATGTCTCCCTTTTACTGGTGAGATCACCTTTTTATTTATTTGTTTGTTTATTTATTTATTTATTTTAATTTCTTTTCTGAAACTTCTAAGAAGACAAGTGAGGCTACTCTGTCACACCCATTTGAGAAGTAGCTACAACTTAATACTGTGGTCTGGAAACAGCAACAACACACCTGAAACGCTGGCCCTGAATTTCATCCTCATTGTCAGTAAAAACACCATAATACTTAATAAGGAGTTTTCTAAATAAATGTATGAACATATTTTGTATGTATCTAAGTTCCTTAACTTAGTTTCTACTTTTGGTATCCACAAGTATTCTTTTTACTGTGAATCTCTTAAGTTTGTAACTTCTTTCAGTTTGCTCCTTGATGGGAAAGGTACTTCTGGTACTGCTGATTTTGTATATGCTGCTCTATATGTAATAAGTTATTCAAACTTCTCTAATTTTTTTTTTCTTTATAAAAGGAAAGACTGAAAGGGTATTTAGTCTCAAGGAGTTTTTTTATTCAGTTGTGATAGTTTTATGAGTTTTTCTCTCATTTGTTGCTGAGGTAAAAGAATATTTGCAATAAACAATGAATGGGTTTATCACTGCAAAAAAAAAAATTGATTATATGATACCTGAGGGTTTATTATTATGTTTAGAGCTTGTATTCGCTAGTTAATATATCAAATCATAAAAGTGCCTACATAATTTTCTCATCTAAGCCCCAATATTTGATTTACCTTTAATCTCAGAAGTTTCAGTGTTTCCAGAAAAAGAAATGGATTTGAAGAGAAAGGTAAAGGGCTGGAAATCCTTCAAGTAAAAGTACCGATGTATTATAAAGTATGCAAGAACATTATTATAGTCGTGTTTCTTTCATCATATTTATCCAAAAATATTTTCAGGATTAATTACCATAAAACCTATAATAATTACTGTCAATGCATATAAGAAATTAGGTGTTTAATTAAATTGACGGTAAGAAGCTTTTCTTTCTATTTCAGGATTGATCTAGCAGACAGTATTTTGGAAAATAAACTAGGCATAAAGGTATGCACTACCCTGTGTAAACCCATTTGACCTACAATGGGAATGTATTTAATTTGTTTAATTTCATGTATTTAATTTTTATCTCTAAACACCTTTAAGAGTGACAAAGATAAATGGCATGGTTCACAAGGAAGGTACTTTGAAATCTTCATACACACTTGATTTTCTACTTCAAGCAAATCTTTAAAGCCACTTCTCCATCACCTTCTTTATGGATCAAATATTTCATCCCATGCAACTAATCACAGCAAAGGAAAATGATGAAGAGAGAGATGAATTTGAGCACCATTCTTAAAATTACCCTTGATTTTTAAACCTACTGAGCTTCCAACAAGTCTGAATGTTTTGGTGCTGTTTACAATTTTGTAGCCAGAAAGCACTGAGAGATATTATGTTACAGTCTGAAAATATGATCACTGAGAACTGGTGAGAAATTATTAATTCTCTGGTCCCAACTGCAATTTTTATTCTTCATGCCATATTAATTAAGCAGCAAAACTAATATGAGAAATTTATTAGGAGTGTCAAGAAGTAAAATATGTCACAGTTTTAATCCTTTAAATTGTTATTATTGTCTCTACTCTTATTTGGAACAGATTTAAATTTTCCTTTACATCATTAGTTGTATCAAGTAGCATATTTTGTAGGTGTCTTTTTTTTAATTTTCAGACATAAGACTAACTCTACTCATTGAGTGTTTAATGAAGTTAAGATACATATTACCAGATGGGGATATTAGTATTCTTCTCAGAGTAACTGTGTTGTACAACAGCGACATTGCAAATTGTTGATCAGTTTCAAATCCTGGCCTAACATATTCTTTCTGAGTTGTCATCTTATATGACAAGACCTTTGTATTTATTTGAGAAAGCTTTAATTCCTATGTGCCATGGCACCACTACATTGGCCTACATCTTCCCAGGACATTATTATAATTATTCTATCCCAGTATAGATACAAGAATGAGTAAGGGTAGGGTAGAAGAAATGGATAAAATAGAAAAAAATTGTTTCAATTTTACCATATGCTGGATCTCCTTTTTTTGTTTGATGACAACTGTACATTGGTCATTCCTAATGAATTAAATCAAAATTAATCTATTTTTTCTTCATTTGATGATGAATAATGTGAAATCCTTTCATGTGACCAGCATTGAAAGGTGGATTTGGATACTCAGGTATCTGAATAATTTGCTATGAGTAACCTGACATCAGTTTGCTTTCCTATCCATTTCTGCATCGGGAGCAACAAGGAAGAAGGGTTGGATGCAATACTGATGACTTTTGAGACAGATGATGAATCCTAAATCCAGAGTCTCTGATAGGGAACACTGTCATTTAGTATTTATGTTGCAGAACTTGCAAAGCACCTCAACACACAGTAAAAAACGTAAAGGACAATCTAAAGAGATATAACATCTGACAAGAAGGAGAAGGAAAGCACAGTTGTGTCCTTTCTTCAAAGGTAAATGGAGGTACAAGTCAGGTAAATGTCAGAATGAAAAACTGTAGCAGAAAGCCGAGAGCACCCAAGTACATCAGCCATGTGTCAGCTCCCTGTCCTATAAAAAGAGTTGAGTTGCTATCAGTTCTAAATGAGTGGTGTTTTCTGCTGACCCTGAAGGGCTATAATCTCACTAACAGCAGTCACGTGAAGGCTGACTTAACTGAATTAAGATAGAAACAGACATGACTGCGTGTGAATCAGTCCGTCACTGATTATGGCAAGAGACTAGATGATGAGCTCAGACTAAATCACTAGTGTCCAGCCTAATGGCTATTAACAGGTGAGACAGAGGCTACCCACTGGCTGCCACCATACACATTCTGTGTGTTTGCCTGGACTTTTGTGAAATTTATTTCATCTGCACATCTTCAAGACAACTTCAGACTTTGGGAGTATATCCAAGTATATGCCTTATACTACTGTTCTTTTTTAAACTGATCCCTTTATTATCTGTATGCTTTAACGATTGTGACTATAAAAATAATGGACATTTCAAGTAAAGCTGGGAATAAATGCTGACATTGAAGAAATCCAAAGCAGACAAACAAAGCCTGCCTTTGCCTTCTTCGTGAGCTAATTTAAAATCTCCGGGTGTAGATTTTTGAGAGCTAGTTTGTAACCCAGAGAACTGTAGAGTATTTTCAATGGTTTGAGCATGCTTTGCACTACCATTTAGTTGCAGCATTTTAAATCGTATACTTTTAGATTTGAGAACCAAAATATTCCGTAGCATGACAACTTCATGTCTTTGAAACCTTTGTGTTACAGATGCAAAATCAGCTTTGTTCTTGGTTTTTAGCAATGTAACTTAGAATAGAATGAGTCACTAACCACTAACAAAACAAACTTTCAAAGCAAACAAAACCACATTTTTCACACAATGCTTAATTAAAATAGTGGAATTCCTTCCTGCAAGATATTGTGGAGGCTCAAAAGGTACATAGGACTGGGAAAATAAGTGAAATAGAGATTGGAAAATGATTATTAGGTACAGTCAGCAGTAGAAAAATTCCCTGAACTCCAAGTAAGAGGAAACTGGAAGGTATTCTGAGGAAATGTCATGGTCATGACATTCTGTTCTTTCATCTCTCCTTATGCAACTACTATAGGCCAAATGTGGAGATACAGGTTAATTCAGAGCACAATTAGTATATTTAAGAAGAGCTTCTGAAAAGTTCTGTAATTAAATCCCAGAACCTTCTAACTGAAAACCATTTCCCAAGACTAAAAATTAGAAGAAAGCTTATTTCCATGAGCTACAGTACATGATAAAAGGGCTTTTAAATATTAAAAGATATATGCAACCAATAATAAACACATGAATGTGTGTCCTATTTAAATTTCTCAGCATTTGCCTTCGATGCAGAATTCAGTAGCTACATCATTTGTTTAAGAGAAAACATAAACACACATAGTAACCACTCTCTTATTACTTCAATGAAAAATTCATGTCTTGGACTACAAATCTATGTTTTGTTCACTGTGTTTGCTATCTATTGGGAAATTAGTGTTGTAATTCTGCTTTTTGAAATTATTTGGGTATTCAGGGATAAGTTAAGAGAGAACATGAAGGAAAGCCGATTAATCATCTTGGTTTACATACATCTAATCAAATACTACTTGTATATACTACTTATTTATAGCTCTATGAACAGAGCCCCTGGTCAATGTTACCAATTTTAATATGAAATCAATCCTTATTTAGTTACTACTGCAACACAAGATAGCTTGCTTTTTTTTTTAATTTTTCTATTTTTTTTTTAATTCAAAGTGTTCAGAGGTGCTTAAATACTCTTAACCATGCTAAAAATACAGCAATTAGGATGTTTGTCTAATTGGAAATTGATACAGGTGCACACAAAAAAATTAAAACAATAAGTTATATTCCTTGAAACACTATTAGAGTGATGAATATGTCAGGAACACCATAAAAAAACAAAACAAAATCTTCAATAAAGAAATTTTTGGCATTACTGTAAATTAGTATCTTACCAAAAATTACAGTTTTATTTTTGGGCTTGTAAAAGAATAAATTGGGTCTGTAAGTCATCTCATACCTACTTGTCTGGAAACTACTAATTTAATAAAGATGTTCAGAATTAAAATATATCCATTTTTTATCTTATAAATTTCTTATTTAAAATAAAAAGGCTAGTTTAATTGTATTTCTTCTTTCACTACTTTATATACTTATTTCAAAGGCAGAATACATATCTGTGGTCATTGCAATAAATCTAAATATACACTTTGGCTATGATTTAACTAAAAGAATAGAGTGGATGACTAATGAAAATGAGGAATGTAAAAAAGATGAATATACAATGAACACAATAAATACAAATATTATGCACTATTAAAAGTTACCACAAAACCTAAAAGTCAGCAACATCTCAAATTGATGCTAGCTCTTGGCAGCAGACTTTGTGATGACAGGGACTTCTAGTCTGTTGGATCATGGATGTATTTCCTCAGAGAGGATCAAGCTATTCTTAAAGTAACTGACAGATGCAAATATAAGTCAGTTCCAGTGCCAACTAAAAAATAAAACAGTCTCACATCAATAAAAACCTTTAAAGACTCTTTTGCACAAATAGTATTTCTTTGAAAGGGAAGTTTACCAGAGTTTGGAGTTTCTGATAGACAGAAATGCCTCTTGAAGGAAGCTGGTAATTGTAACATGGATATCCATATAAACAAGCAATTTCTGAGAATTATTTCCCCCTTCTTATGGTTAAGCCTTATCACAAGTAGGGCTAGAGTTCACAACAGTTTGACACATAATTCTGACACATACAAGGTAGTAATTTCAGAGTTTATAAGGAGGGATTCAGTCATGTCAGTGTAGTTTGACTTGCCAAACAATGGCCCTGCTACCTAAAATTGACTTGTTTTCCATAAAATATGCTACTAATACTAATATACATTCATCTGAGAGGCTGTATCTTTAAATTCTTTTCAGAGAGGAAACAAACCAAACAAAAAAAATCTCAAATGAAAAAAATAACAAACTTTCCTGGAATTTCAGTGATAATGATAGTTTATAGATATAATTTCAGCAATTCCTTAGATATCTAATCAGCTGCAGCCTATCATATTAGAAAAAGTCTTTTGCTAAACTGAGACCTATTTCAAGCATTAAATGCAGCAGAAGTATCCCTTCTGCCTTCCAGCAGTTGATTCTGCTTTGTATTTTCACAGTTAATTACATTAATTACAATGCTTACAAGGAGTCCAGAAATAGAAATACTCTTTCTTTAAAGAACAGATGAGAAGCATTTACCTCAATATCATGTATTTTGTTTTGGTTTTTTTTCCCTCTGTAACTCTGTTTTCTTTTCTTTTCTTTTTTTTTTTTGCAAAGAACTGAAAACTTGTGGATGGATAAAAGATAGACTGTTTAGAAAGATTAGGACAGTCATTCTAAAGTTATTTTGCTGCACATACTCTTTCTAAAGTGATTTGGTTTTAATCATTAATCAGTTCCTTCCATGTTTTAAATAAGTTTATTAGTTATTGAGAAGCAAAAAAGATCACTCCCTTTTTCAATGCAATGGATAGTGCCACTCCACTTTGATCATATTCTGGTCCTTCAGCTGAGCCCAGTTCTAACCTGATTCCATGAACTTTATTTAAGTGAAATCATAAGACAATACACTGAAACAATTTTGTTTTCTTAATTTTTACTTTGCTTGTTGGTCATTCTAACAAGCAAGCAGTGCTGTAGTGAAGGAAATCACTGGAACCAACTGGCTATTTATAGTTATTATGTTAAATGTCAGAACTATATTAAAAATGGTTGCTAAGAGCCGAATGTGCCATGAGAGATGACCAGCGAACATGTAGTCTTTTCAGTTTGGATCAAAATTAGGGGGGAAATTGGGTGCATGAGTATTATGTTTCAAGTCTGAACAACATATTAGGTACTTGCTTCCTTGTATCCAGGTGTGTACCTATGCACACACACATGGATCTATGAATCTTGTGGCTATTTTTCACTTCATAAGGTATCAAGTTCCTTGATAAGCAAGAGTCAGATCTGAAAGGTTTACCTGAAGAAAAGTCAGAATTTAAAGACAGCTTAGTCCTGGCCCAAGGGTCATCTTTTACTTGCCACAAAGCAGCACTAGTGGCAGAGAAAGGTATTGTTAAACACTAAGCCTTGACCTCCTGGGGAAGCAGAATGACAGTCCCATTTGCCCCACCTTTTCACCTCCATGCGAGAAGAAGTGAATATAGTTTTTAAAGTGGTTTGAGGGTCAACAAAGGGCTCATGAAAGTTTTCAGTGAAGGATGGTGATCCAGGAAGGAACTGAAGCTTCCATTATGTAGGCAACATGTACTGGGTAAATAAGGTAGCAACTACCTGTTCTGTAGTTCTACATATTTCACAGGTCTGCAGTTTTGAAATTCAGGGTGGTATCAATCCAAAGCACTTTATTTTTTAAAATATGTAGGTTGTTTTTTTTTTAAAGTCTTTCTATAAACCATTGAGAGTGAATGCTGCATTAATTTGATGTACAAACGCTGTCTGGCACATAATAAAATCAGGAACCTAGAGGGACTTACAGAATCTGAAGTCAATATCTGAATACTTTTCTGTTCCTCAGAATCTGAAGGAGAATTTGTGACTGGAAAGGCAAGCACACAGAGAAGCACACATGTTTCTATTTGTAATAAAGCAATTGGAAAATGCATTGGAGAAAATTTTCTGCATTTTCTGGAATATAGAGTTAATGATGAATCCTAACACTGCCACATCCAACCTGTCTTTATAACAGCCTGCGGCTGAGCAGAAAAATCTAGAGTAGGTAGAAATGAGCAGGTCTTACCTGCCAACACCACTCCTGGAGGTTTGACAGTCATAGGCAGCTGCGTATTGTGCAGTTTTCACTGTCAGTTTGACATGTTGCCTACTTTAAAGCACTGGCGTCTTTAGAGAGATAAACAATTACCAAGTGGGTGCTGCTGCAAAGCATTTTGCACAGCTCATCTCCAAGGCTGTGGGCAGCCTGAGATCCAGTGGGGAAAGAAACTGGGAGCAACACTGGAAAATTTCAGCTGACCTTTATGGAAAATTCCAATGTCTGTCTTGACTCCCAGAGGAAAGTTCGGTGTTTAGCTCTGCAGCAGTGATGATGAGATAGGAGCTATAGAAGTGCAATGCAGCCATGCACTTAAAGGTAATGGCTTTAAATTTGGCCAGAACACTGACAGGAGAGTTCAAGTGTTGTGCTTTCCCTTCACATTTTGGAAATGGCAGAACAGGTTATCACTAACAGTTATCCTGTTAGTTGGTGGAGTTCTATTTGTTTTGAAGTATTACTGCCTTTTGGAGTACTTATACTGATTTCCTATATAATACCCTATAAGTTGCTATTTCAAAACAATCATCTAAAACTTAAGCATGAGGACTTACAATTTAATAACTTTAATACCATTAATATATATATATATCTACACTGGTCACATATTAACTGTCTCCAACTTAATTTTAAGCCTGGAAAATATTTTTTTGAAGCTATATCTTCAGAGAATACCAAGTGAATGCTGGGATCTGATACAGCAATGATGAGTTTCAAATGCAAATATCAAAGAATCCTCTTCAGGCCATTGTCAAGAGTTAGTACACAAACTAATACCCACTGTCAGCTGCTGAACTATGTGGTTGCAAAATACAGCTGGTCTGAAGGGATCTCGTAGTGACATAAGAGAATACACAGTTATTTTCATAGAATCATAGTATCACAGAATCATTTACGTTGGAAAATACCCTTAAGTTCATCAAGTCCAACTGTTAAAAATGCTGTTAAACAAATACTAAAGCTGACAAACTGCACAAGCTGATCAGAATAGAGCAGAGCTCTTCAACATGAATGTTTGTGGTTTAGCCTAAGTCTGGTTGATCCCCAGGCAGACCGCCATGTAGGAGTAACTTGGGTATCTCCTTAAGCCAGGATCAATACACTTAATTTAAATTCTAACATAATTTTCTTTCTTTTCTGTGTGGAAAAAAATCCACAATTTGAATCTATGTAATGCTTTACTAAACATCTTGATTCAAGAGTTATTTTTTTCCACTTCTACATTTGCCACTGATGAACTACAGAAAAAAGTTTAGAAACAAGACAGAGACTATTTAATTGCAAATGAAGTTATTTATCCTGAGTAGCAAAAAATCATGATCTCATGATCCAAATTCTTTTATTTATCTACAAACCAGAGCAGAGACATTTCTTCATCCCTCCTGTTTTCACCTCCCCCAATGTATTTTTGTGACTCTGCCTAATAGTGAGGCTGCTAGCAGAGCCTTCAAAGCTATTAAAGTCTCTTCTTCTCTGAGATAGCCAATAAGGGCACCAATTATGGCTCACTGTAATGACATTTTCTGTGATGTAGGCATTGTCAGACAAGAATCACAATGAGACGCGCCTGATAATTTATAAACAGGAACTTAGTATCTTTTTCTCCCTCGTCTTTTGAATGTAGTAGAGTTGACTGAGAGATTAAGATGACTGAGTTGACTGAGATGTTTTGATTTCTGAGCCTTTGAATTCATCAGTTGTGAAATTGTCTGGACACATCCAGAAAGCTCTGGCCTATTACTCGTCTTATAATGCAGTGTTACAGAAGCTGTTTAGAATGTGTTCTGGGGTTTGGGGAGGGTTTTTTTTGTGTTTTTTTTTTTTTTTTTTTTTGGTGAGACTGTTTTTCAAGAATAACTGCCAGACAGGGATGCAGGGATGACACTTCACTGACTCTAGCAGTATCACAAAAGTCATCATTTGATGAAACCACTACACAAGTAACATGATCATGTCACTCAGAAAAAAGACTTTGTCAACATTGTGATCTCTCAGCCAGCACATCTTAATAGTTAACTGCCAATACTATTCAGACTGTTTGAGCCTCATTTGCTGCAGTACATTCCTTCTATAACATGTGCCCTCCAAATTTCTTCACTCCACACATTTAAGTTCTGTTACATTTTTTTTGTTTACTTCTGCATTCATATTTCATTGACCATTAAGACTCATGACTGAAAAAAAAAAAGATTCCAAATAAATTTAGCCAATTTTTCCCCACTGTATTAGACAGAAATAAATCTCCTAGAAAGAAAACAAAAGGTTGGCAAGCAATGTTTAAAAGCCTGATTTATAATGTAAGCATTCCCTTTCTTACAGATGATATATGAAAAAAAAGGTTAGAAGAATTCTAAGTGCTTGTCTGGTTGCTGAGCTCCTTCAGACTTCCAATTTCACTGTTTTCAGTTTGCAATTTAACCCATACAACAGTGCTTGGTGGAGTGCCAGACATTTGGATTAAGTTCCGAAGGACAGCCAAGGTTATTTTAAAACAACTGGTTATGTGGATGCAACAATCCCACCTTAATTTTACCAGAAAAAATTAAAAATATTTCTAAAATGTTGCACTTCCTTCAGTACAGCAGGTACAGGAGGGCTTACTGGGTGTGACAGATTACTTGCATAATAAAGCCATATTAAACATGAATTTAGTATTTTAAAAACCTTTTCTAATATTCTTCATGCATTTATATTTCAGTATTATTAAACATCTGTGCATAAGATGCAGAGATATTTCTCAAATGTCTGCATAGGTAGACAACATAACTGTAGGGAGGAAGAAAAATAGGTTCATGTATCTGACAGGGCTGTTTGTTTTGTTATAATGCCATTTTTAGAATAAAAGCAACTAAGCCAGTAAACCAAAACCATGCAGTAGATTACATAAAAATAGCTTCAAAGGCATTTGGAGTCTCTCACTTGTTATGCTCCTTAGAATGAGAACAATTATAAAGCTTTTTAAACAGGAAATAGCTGCATACTGCAGCTGAAATATTTCAATATGACAGGTAAAGGCAAAGTTGACAGGTAAAGGCAAAACTCGTCAATGGATTTCATGTAAATTCTAAAATGATTGTGAAAACCACCCTTTGGGGAGTGAGGGAAATCATTATTTATTAAATAAGTAAATTATGTCTAGCTCTGCTTTTGACTGATGTTTTCACTGTCTCAATCTATACAAACCTTGGGCAATAAACTTACGGGACAGCATCATTTCAGTGAGTTTCAGGTAGTGAGTTTCATTCTTCACCAGCTGAATATAGAAATACATAATGTGAAAAAATTAACTAAATATCTATCACCTTTGAACTACTCATAATTTCAACTAAAAAAACTTGTAAACCCATATTTATAGAGCCTGTTGATAACTAAATGATAAAAGTCTTATATAGACTTCTTTTTTAACAAAAATTAGAAACATAATTCAGCTCTGATAATTACACTGTATATACCAAAATACAGTCTTATAAATAAAAATATATTTAATAGTTTAAAGTGTGTCAAATAGTCTTTATTATAACTATAGCAATATTTTACCCTTCCTAAATATTCATATCTTTACTTTTTACAGGGGTCTGTCGTCTTGTTTTTACTCTCCCTCTGCTACTTCTTTTTATAAATCAATCATAAAGACTAAAAAGAAATCTAAGCATATTCTTTCCACTTATATTGTTTTCCTTAATGGAATGTCAACAACTGGTGTAGTTCTGAAGATCTCCGTTTTACCATGTTGAAGCCAACAATGGGTTTTAGAGGCTTTGATTACAGCAGCCATTCACGATGACAGATATAACTACATTCACTAAAATACATTCACAACTTCTGACTAGCTCACCAGTCTTCAGTGTCAGTACTATCTTGTGAAAAATGGTACACATTCCCACAGTAGGGGAAATGATAAATACATTTACATTTGGCCTCCTATGGGGACCACCCTCCCCCCCCAAAAAAAAAACAAAAAAAACAACAAACCCAGTCTTCTCTATGTGCATTTTCCCCATCTCTACTAATGGAGGTATCTTAATTCTTCCATAATTGCATATTCATTTTTTCCTATACCCTCCAAATCTTTAAGGGTGTTTTGTTGAAGTCTTCCCAAGCTCCTATTGCACAGCAGAAAGAAGATATATTTGTCTCAAGAACTTTACCCACAGTTATTCTACTGTCTTGCTTTGAATTCACAGCAACCCTTCCCCTGCCACCAGCAAAAATGTCATCTTATTCAGGAAAAAGAGTTGGTGTATTAATATAGGCATTAAAAATATCTCTCAGCTCATGGAAGAGCTTTCTAATAAGAAAGCAGATTTTTAAAGTCTTTCTTCTGTTAAAAGTTTATTTTCCCTCCAGGGCAGAAAGTCCCACATATTCCTTCAAAGATGCATTACTCAAAAATTTGGTAAAGGTCAAATACAGCTGAACACTCTTAAAACTGTGTTTGTTTTTTCTCCCCACAAGAAAACGAACACACAAGCAGCTTGTATGTTGCTCGCCCTTCTCCTCTCCTTTCCAAAAGTTGGCAAAGATTTTTGAGAATGAAAAGAGTGTTTTTAAATGGAAATGTTTTCTATTGACTGGTAATCAGAAGCTCCATTCAAATTTAGTGAACGGGTTGTATGTGTTTCATTAAAATCTTTAAATATTTATAAACAAAAGTACAACAGGTAAAACTGATTTTAATAGAGTCATGACTATGCATTTTATTTGAATAAGTAGAAAAATCATCAAATGTCTCTTAGCTGTAGATGAGTATACTTTCCAACCTCTTTCAAATCTTTTAACATAACAGCCCACCACTGCAGTGCAAATGATTTTTTCCTTTTCTCAAAATCCTGTACAGACTACAGGCCTAGCACTGGCCTAGCTTCTCTTTCAATGGCTGAAATTGCTGAAAACAACATTTTTTTTTTCTATCCTAAAATGCCAATAATGCTGAAAGGTCTCTAACAAAATAAATACCCTTTTGCTATGCATGTTGAAGAAACAATCTATATCCGGAAAATTTAACAGTATTCCAGTTAATTTAACTAGATGTTACCTACGTCCATAAACAAACAGGAATTAAGACCACCTACAATTCAGTTTTTGAATCAAAATTGCATTTCTTACGCTACTCATTATATTTACAAGAGCAGGATCTATAAGGACTGTCTACATATATAGTTATTCACTCTGTAATAATTTACTTATTAAAAAACTGTCCTTTCGGCCCACAGAATCCTTTCAAAATCTCAGCAGTAAATTCATCATTTTTCTATTGGCTCAGTGTAGTATTTTTAATCAAGTTAATGCAAGTTTTCTGCCCTTTGATACTATAGAGCACTCAGTTTAATAAGGGAACCAGGTATCAGCTGGCATGTTTTCTTAGAAGAATTACTTTGCCATACATTAAAAAATGGAAAGAAAAGTTTCAAGTCATGAAAGTCTTTTAATTTGTTCTGTAAGACCCAATCCCTCCATTAATTTATTTCATTTGGGTTTGGTTTATCTTTGAATTAAGTAACATTTTTCAGAACTCCTGTTTTCAAAAGATAGGTCATAAAAAAACAAGTAACACTGACAACTATATGAAATTATCATGTCTCTTGTGGAACTACTGAGTAATAACGGAACTGTGAACTTGCATTTTTAATCTTTTCTTCCAATTTACATATACTATAGTCTAAATTAAGAAATTTTCAGTGCTGTATGCTTTCTATCCAAGGCATAGCAGGCATCTCTACCTGTATATCTTTCTGAGTGGAGTTTATAATCATTGTTCTCTCAGTTTTATGTGCATATCAAAACTACCGTGACAGATCTCAAAGATGTCTCTGAACCACATAGACAAGAAGACACTCAGAGCAGAACAGTACAGACTTTAACTTTTGAAAATATGAGATGTAATCCGCCAACTAGCATTTATAATATGTTAGAATAAGGCATTACAGAGCACATGTATTTTGAAATTTCCTTGATTTTTCAGAAGCCAGAAGAGATCTTTCAAGTATTTTTCTTCAGTCTTTTGAACCTCTCTTAGTAAGAACATTAGCTGCATAGAACTATTTCCTTGTAAGTGTACAGCTTTTAATTTGCACACAAAAGTAGAGAAAACAATGCTTTTCCAGTAAATGTCTCATCATCCACATTTTGAAAGTGTCTTTTTCTTCTTTAATCTCTGTTCCTGCCCTCTCAGTCATCCTAAGAAACTGTCTTTCCTCAAATGTGATCAAAAAGTCTAGATTGCTAGCTCTATGAAAATGACAATCACTTCACTTCACAAACACTTCAATTTTCTTTTTTCCTGATGGTGTCAGAGTAGTTCCTCAGAAAACTGAATTTGCTCATAAAAATCTAGCTATTTAAAAAACAAAAACAAAAAAACCAAACAACTCCAAAATCCATATGCAACCCACAAAAAGGAATGAGCTTATTTCTATTTAAATTAGCTTATCACAATGCATTTTTTGCCCTTTGCCAAGTTATTCATGAGTGACTTTTTGAATTCTGAATGTTAGCTCAAAAAATTCTGAAAAACTAAGGGAATTGTTTTGAAGGAACAAAACACCTGAAGAATCAAAACAGGATCTCAGCAATGCTCTTCCACTGCATGGACGCTGTGGGTGAGTGGGTGGGTGCTCCTTTTGGCTGTCTCCATCCGCAGAGCGTTATTTTAGCACTGCCTTGTCCACTGGGACTGTCCAAGTTCTGCCCAGGGTAGGATGGGTGGTTGTCAGGAGGGCAGGAACAACCGCAGCAATGTATGTGAGGAGGCAGGGCGGTCCCTCAAAGGGACCTTATGCTGTTGCTGCTGCTGCTGCACATCTTAGAAGTGACACCAAGACTCAAAGTGCATCTCTGGTCTGTGCTTTCAAAGGGCAGGCTGGGCAAAGCGAGAGAGGCCAGTTTTGGCCACTGAAGTCACAAACTGTGCCAGATTCAGTGGGGGTGGGATATTAGGACAGGCCCAGCATGGGGTGCTGTGAGCTCTAGCACCAGGCTCAGAGGAGCAGCAGAAGCAGGAGGTGTTCACGGCAAGTTACACTTCTCTCTTGTGCTATGTGAAAGAGAGAAGGTTTCCTGGCAGAGCTATATGACAATAAAGCAAATATCACATCTCTCCTCAGATTCTTTACCCACCTGGGCATTAAAGACATTTGATACCAACATTAAAAATGCCTCATTGTAAGATAGATATAAGTACTGAACAAAAGTAGTAGCTTAAAATAAATTTACCATCTCTACACTGAAGCATCATAACCCACCTTCTTCTAAAAAAAACATTTATTCTGTTTACTGCAGCTCTCAAACCAAATCCTTTGTTTTCAACTAGGGCTCATTTTTCTTTATGTTTTGTTGGCACTGAATTGAAATTATTGAAGTATAAAAGGAACTCTTCCAGTTGTCTTGTAACCCCAATTACCACTCTCAAAGAAAGCACAGAATGGAAAAGGGAACAGTCTGTGTTACATGTGAAACATAGTTTATTCTAACTGCCAAAACCAATCAAAACAGCAATATTTTAATAAAAAACCCTATACTTATTTTGCACACTGCAGCTCGCTTAAAGAAATGCATGCTGTGATTCCATCCTAAGAAAATTTAAATACCATGAACAATAATAATAGTAATGTTTCTTTAGACATGATGGCTTAGACAAAACAAGGTAGAAGCAATATATTTTATTATACCAACTGGTATATTAAGCTCCTAAGATATGAAGACAACCTTGTACATCTAAAACCTTTTTTTCAGCTATACATCTCAGTTAAACAAGCAAATAACATTTTTACTACAGATTTGTTCTCACCTGCTTTGAAAAGCTGACATGAATTTTTGGATTTGTTCTATAACAACAAATACTATGTAGAGACAGCTTACCATTTCCAAAGATTATAAAAATAAAAACCACAAACCATATAGTCAGATTCATGTGATTTAGATACTTATATTATCAATCTACATTTGAGTTTGCCAACTAAAGCTCCTTGGATAGTCAAAAGACGGAAGTGGAATTTTCTATAAAACAACTCATCTGATGTTCAATGCATTGGCATAAAGAGGATACAAGTCATGCCACAGAATTGCTTCAAAGTGCAGCGAGCTCATATGCCAGAGGGTGTAAATATTAAACCTAGGTGAGAACAATCTTACCTCTAGGGAAACAAAAAAAAAAACAAACTCACACAACAGATCATATACTCACCATAAATAAACCTCCCACAACATGAGTAGAATTAGGCTGTGGGACTAGTGACTCCATAAAGGGCTTATTGAGGAATGTTTCTTATCATATTCTGTGTTTGGAGAAATATGGTACTCTTGTTTAACATGGGAAGAATTCAGTGATGAGAAACAAAATGATTGAGAAAGAGAGAAAACTCACAGGCATCTTTCTATACTCCCTCCTTACTTTGTATAAAGAATGTGGAGGAAACTCACTCGTTTGTATCACTACTCAGTCATGTTTTATGAAGTTATATCTAATATTTTTTAATTAATTCAGGATATGAATATAATACTCCAAAGCCAAAGGGAAAACTGCATTACAGAAATGGAAAACGTCATTGCTAGTTCCAATTTCTTTTACACATTCAAATAATTATTGTGTGTTATCAACTTCATACAGAAAAAAACCCAAGTTGGTGAAATTGCTTTCCTATATTAAGCTCTCACACAGGTAAGTGAACCATCAGAAGCTAATTTATCACTTGATTTAGTAATTTCTATTTCTTTTTAACATATCTTTAATTTTTAAACTTTTCTGATAAAATACCATAGAATACAACATTAGTTCTCTTGACTCCTTTACTTTAGCCCTGCAATTTTTCCAGTAAGTTAGTAGGTGTTTTACCCATACTGATTCCAGGAAGAGTTGAAACAAACTATTTGCCAAGTGAATAAACTAGGATGAACTATAGTTTCAGCCAGATTCAAACTTAAATTCTGTATTCTAGAGTCATGTAGAATATATGGAGAGGTTTTCCCTTTTTATAATAGTAAAAAAAAAAAAAAAAAGCATCTACTGTTCGTCCTGTGTTGGAGGGTCACTATGCAGCTATCAAGCATTTTTTTTCTGTTACTAAAACATGCAGAACGTATTTTTAAATTCCTTTAGAAAAACTAATGCATCCATTAATTGAAAGAAATTGCAGGACAAAATAAGCAATAAAACATCAAGATCATTTGCAGTGATTGATTTTTTTGAAAACCGATTTCAATTTTTAAAATTAACTTCAGTTCTGATCTTTCCTAACTAGAAAGTACAAGGATGAAATATTGCCTCTGTTAAGTCAATGGGCAAACTGACATTGATCTCAAAGAAACTAAGATTTCAGTCATGATTCACACTTATAAAAGAATTCAAAGTAAAACTTGTATCTTAAATTTGATATGCATCATTTTTCTGTTGTTTATATACTGTGATATTTTAGATGGTTAATCAATAATATGAAACACCATCATGAACAGCCTTTTTTTTTTTCTTCTTCTTGGAGTGGTAAAGGGGAAAGAACAATATTTCTGAGGTTATCTCAGAATGTAAAGATTCTTAAAGTGAAGTTGCTCTTTTAATATAATGGAATATGTCTCAGATACCTTCTGCATGATTTTGAGTCTACTATTCTGTTAACACTGTATCCATGCTGTTAAAATGAGGGGTCTTTCAGTTTCTTATTCAAATGAAGCTTTACATGTATTACTTGGTATTTCTTCCTGAACATATGTATCATCACTATCATTTCACTTAGTAGCTCTGAGTTGAGAATTTGCCTAAGTCAGTTGAAAGATATGGAAATCATTGGATAAAGTATTTTAAAGCTAAATATTCTGTTAGTCTGTGCACAGAGTGTTATTAAGAATGTGTACAGATTGGTTTTAGGATGGAGGCAATACAAAGCCCATATGCTATTGTACTTTTAAGTGTTATATTCTGGTTTATTAAAGTAGTATCCTGAAAGACTCCACTGTACACACAAATTATCTGAAGCTTTATAAGAAAAGCTCATGAAATGACAAATGCTCACTTAGAGCAGTATTGGTGGATTTAGTGTACTCTAGGGGAGCATAAAAGTAAAGTCTTCTGATACCATAGCAATAATAGGAAAAAATTAACATTCAGTGTAATTTATCTACCTTTTAAAAGGTTGTTTAATAAGCATCTTGGGTGCCTTAACAACAGATTTGTTTAATTTTTGCAAGATATTATTGAGCTAAGAGTTTATAAGTCTTTTACGTCTTTAGCAGTCAATAAGAGTTTTTTTTGATAAGCATTTCTGTGTACAGCTTCTTTTTGTAGAATGGAGTTCATCTTAACATCAACCCACTAAACTGAAACAATGGGAAGCATCATCATGGTAACAACATCCACTCACAATCTTTATATTTCAATATTCTGATATGATTCATGAAGAAAGGGAAATTGACTGATACAAAGAAACTTTCATAACTCAGGAAATATCATTTTCTTAAGTTTTTTTTCTCAATTGATTTTTTAGGTCTTAGTTTTTAACCTTACACACAAAGCTACAAATGAAAAAAAAAACAAGCAACAAACCAAAACAAAACTCAGGAAAAAAAGACTTTAGTATGTTTAAAAAGACATCAAGTTTATAACAACACTATGGTTAGAAATTAGCAAAATTGTCATAATTTTAAAAAAAGTAACAATTTGCACTTATTGCATAATACCTAATTAAAGTGAAAATCTTCATTTTCACTAGGGACTAACATTTCTTCTACTGATTGCCACATATTAAAACATCGCCCTAACTTTTCCTGACACCATATTGTCAACAGGGAGTACAGGATTCCAAAAGTCATTACTGCATCATCAATTACATTATTTCATAGCATCTGTCCAAGCAACTATCACAAGCCAAACATATTTTTTCCATTCATTAAGGGTGTAAGAGATAAGCAAAGGCATCAGTGGACATGAGACACAATGTAAAAAGAATTAATAAAATAAGCTTGCAATATTTTAGGGGTTTATATCTAATGTCTTATTTTTACATTATTCACACAAAAAGCCACAAGAGACTGGTCACCTCTCCTCTTCTGAAGTTATGCCATGAGGTAGAGAGGAAGAACTAAGGTGTAGTAAGCGAAGTGCACCTGCTAAAATTAAAGAGGTATTTACTTATTGCAGCACCTTTCTGCATTCCAATGTATTGAATGAGAAAGAGCAGCACACCTGGAAAAAAATTAAATCCAACATTTTTTGAGGGGAAAAAAGAAAAAGATGAAGGTTTTGTCTTACACAGTCATAATACAGGTAGGCTACAACCTTAAAGTAGGCTGTAACCTTCAAAGTGTGTGTGTCGCTTTCACTGGTTTTTTTTTTCTTATTCACAAACTATGATGTCTAGCTATGTAGAAAAGATCCACATGTAGGAGCTGTGAGGCTATGTATATAACGTAATAATAATTATTTCTTCATACTATTTATTTTTACAGTGATCTTTTCAGCTCTAAAAATACAGTTATACATGTAGACATTTAAGATTTTCTACTATGCTAATGAAGACTTATTCTGTCATAAACCAAGAGACAAAGTTTATTCAACATATCCCAAACTTTCAGCATCATTAAAAGGCAACTACTGTATAACTTTGAAACCAAAAAATTGTATTCCTTCTTTTTTTTTTCCCCTAAAAAATCTAAAGACAAAGAAAGTCATGGGCAGAAGGTTGAAAAGAGTAAACTGGCACTTTCAAGATTATTTCACAAATTTGTTATCCCAAGCAGGCTAAATTTAAATAAAAATAAAAAATAAAGGTGCCAATTCACATTAAATTTAGTGTTGCTGTAGCTTGATTGTAGATTTGCTCAAATCTGTAAATTTAAAATTCTGCTCATTACAGCAGGAGTTGTTTTCAAGGGAACTTTAAGGAGTCTAATGAATAAATAAAGACAACAAAGGGTATCTCCGATGAAAGACTTCAGCAATGAGAACCTACTGATTAGCTCTGATTCCATCTGCAAGGTATAAGAGCTTCTCATTTTTAACAGAACAGAAAAAAATATTTTAATATTTAAAACAAAAAAAAAGTCATGGAGGAATTGAGTAAGTAATGCTCCAACTGCAAGATTGATGGGGTCTGTTTGCTTTATGATGTTCACCATAGGGAACTATTTGTTATTGTAGGGGGACACAGACACAGACACAGGCTGGACTTCACTTGACCTGAATGAAATCCTGCAAGAGTGGAAAGTTTGCAAATGCTTTGGTACTGTAAGTAACAAAAAGAATATTATTAAACTTAATACTTAAAAAAAACAGATCACTGCAGTAAAAAATTTTGACTCATGTTGTGCATTCAGATTAAATTAATATTATGCTGTTAAAATATAATTCTTTCCCAAGCCTGAACATACTCTTAGTGAAGTATGCCAGAAAGAGCAGGTATGCCTTAATTAAAATTCCACATGTAAAATTAAAATTGCTAAGTTGACTACTGTGGAAATTCTACGTGTGACTTTGTACATTACAGGGATTTTAGAATGTGTAATTATATAGCCACAAACCAAAAAGCTACCAATTATGCTGTTTATATGAATATTTTACTTGGTTACAAGCGGGAATAAATAGTGTATAGTTTGTATTTTGCAATGCATGTAATTTCCAAATCATATCTCAGAACAACAAGGAAATTAATTCAAATCACTTACACAACAATAGATTTTTAGTGTGATAAGGATCTTTTAAAATTTAAAGTCTACATTAAGATCAAAGAAAAAAACAAACAACCAACCAAACCCAAAACAAAACAAAAAAAGAATGTGACCCTGTGGAGGTTTGGGTTGGCTCCCTGCCAAGCCCAAGGACCGGCCATACGGATTCCCCCCTCCCAAGAGAGAAGGGAAAAAAACTACCCAAGAAGACAATTTTAGTAAAAGTGTATGTATATATATTCACATATATTACAATTATATACAACCAAACACTATGAATCTACAGAACAAATCCCAGGGCAACCCCAAAAGGTAAAAGGGGGAAAGGGGAATGGGATAAAAATGGGTAAAACCAAACAAAACAAATACACATACTCGTAAACTCAGGGAAAAGCTCAATAAGTAACTAATACAATCAACTCTCACCAAACTCCCCTTAAGAGAAAGCAGGTCGTTCCCCTCCATACAGCTGGGACAGCAGCTTACCCGAGAGGCCTCAGCTCACAGAGATAAAAGCTAGGCTGGCGCAGAGAGATGATGTCCTCCCAGCACACAAACAGGAGAGAGAAGAGAGCAAGGAGCAAAAGGCAAAAAAAGGGGGAGGAAACCTTCCTCCTGTATTTATATACCCCAGATTATGTGAAGGATCGGTGTGGAATACTTCCTTAATTATGACCTTGCTACCAAGGAAGGCCCAGAGCAAAACCAAGAAAACTAAACCACCACAGAGCCATAAAATAGTTGTTACTTTAGAGGTGTACCCAAGTTGGCATTGGGTGCTTGTAATTAAAGCTAAGAAAGGGTAATTTCCTTTATCATTCTTTAAAAGGAGGGCAAAATCACCTTTTACCATGGCTTAGGGATTTTCAACAGCTATACTTGGATGAGATGGATACCACCTATAAATTGAGTTTAGACTTTTTCAAAATGTGTGAATTCTCTTCTTATTTTGCAGCTTTAGTTTCAAATCAGAATGAGCCATTTCATATCACACTATGAGGCACACAGTGTTATGATGTTATCATAACAAGCATACAGAACATCAATATTGAAAAGAATATGTGTATATAATTACATCCATAGCTAATAATATGGAATAGCAACATAGGGAGACAGCAAGGCTGCCAAAGTGCATTGTGTGGGGGGAAAAAAAGGGGAGCCTTAAGTCAGTGATCTTTCAGAGTTGCCCAGTGGGAAGTGGTGAGGAAGTCACTCTGCTGCTTCATCCCACCAATGCTGTGGCTGGCTCACCCTGCCTGTCTTAATGTGTGAGCTGCTACCTAATTTACAGTATTGCAGTTGCTTATACACATGATGCGGTTCTTCCAGCAAACTCTTGTGAAGATGTTCTACATTCTACTCTAATACCTATACATAATGGAAGGAGAGCTTTTCATGAGTGCTTATAAGACAAAATAAATCTGTTTCTAACCCTTTTCATATTGTCTGAAAACATTATATCTTTTGCTTTCCAGTAAAATGTATTTTTTTTTTAAGTGAGGCTTTTGTCTTAAAAGGTCATCGCAAACTCCAGATTACTCTGAATGTCACTGTACTTTCAAAATACTTACAGGACACGTTCAAAGAAGCTTTCAGGAAGTGGAAATGAGGACAAGTGGGCTGGGAGGAATGCAGGGGAATTGTACAGGAATTTAGGGACAAAGTTAGGGAAGTGAAGGCCCGGTAAGAACTGAGTCTGGCCAGAGATATCAGCTTCATACTGAGAATCCTACAAATGTGTGTATATAAAAAACATCTGGCTCACAGATTTCTTTCATCACAGGTGTTTTTTTTCTGTTTCCACAGGAGATGTGGTATATATCAGGAAAGAAATGCAGGAAGTGTAAATTCCAATCTTATATAACCACATACTTGGAAACAGCACACAGAAAATGGAAAAAACCCAAATAGGTGACTGTTTTCTAATGATGAGGGTATGATAGTGGCACACCCACCATTACCACACATAGTAATGCTAATGAATACAGAGAGTTATTTTTCATAAATCCCAATTTGATAAACATGTTACATGTTGATAAACATATTGCAACTTCCCTCACGTTCTGAAAAACCTGAGGCAAATTGTCAATTCTTACTCATATTTTTAATTTCTTTCATTCTAGCTAAAAAGTATCTTTGGTAGAGAAATTTCAAAAGTCTTAGAAAAAAAATGGAATTTGATGGAATTTGTTAGCAACAGTTCACACAAATGTGTACCATTTATTGATACTGGAGACATGCTTGAGACTGTGTGCTTGAAAGGTGCATTATTTCTTTTTTTTCCATTAATTAGGTTTTCATTAATGCAGTAAAGAGATCAACTATCAAGTGAATTCTCTACTCTTAATTTAACATTTGCAACATTTATTTCTCAGTACCTAAATTAGAGTTTAATTCCTTTTCCAAATCAAACAAACACTCTATTCCACCAGACCTTATTTATTCTATGGACTCCTCAGTGCATGTCCATGACAACGCAAACTGTTTTTCAGGTCACAGAGAAAGCCGGACAGGCACTTCAAGTCTGAATCTCTGCCTATAGAGCATTAAATAAGTCTTATCAAGACATTAATATAGGTGTAATAAAATTCAGTAGCACAATAAGTAAATCTGTATGTTATCTTTAGTCACACAATATTATAAAGATGTTATAAGACTTACAGTACTACCCAAAGTGTTTACTAAATTGGAGGTTGTCCTTAAATATTCTGGGGATTGAAGAGGTAGAAATTGAATAATTCCCTCCATATGCATTCATTCATTTTTAGCACATCAAAATCAGACAAGTCTCTTTCTGCCTCTGTCTAGTTAAACATTAAATACTGAACTCCTACCTACCTCAAGTGATGAATTACATTTTTTAAAAATTATTCCTACAAATAGTAACATGCATCTCATTACAGTGCCTTTTTCTTCTTTCTCATTTCTTTCAGTCTGAGCCTGTTGAAACACTGGTGCACAGTGGAACACCAATCATAGGAACAGAAGGGATCATTTGATGATGGAGGAAATATGTACTCTGAAAATCTGTGTATCATATATTGCAAAAGATAATTGACAACCTCCTTCTGGTATAAATCACATGCTCAAAGAATCTGTCTCTACTTTCTTTATATCGTTCAATCAAACAGAGTACATGGATGTTTACTGTGAGGTTAATCACTTGACAGTAATTGCCTGCCAGTACTGACCAAATAAATCAATTCCATATAACAACAACAAAGAGATCCTGGTTATTGAGCTTACATAAATACAATTGATTACTTGAAATCTCCCAAAACACCATAAATAATATAATTTCCAGATGTGCTTAATGGAAGAAAATTACAGACTATAATTCACTATAATTTCTGTTAATTTGCAGGGCAAATGAGATACCTTTAAACAGAAAACAAACTTTTCACCATTAAAGGAAACTGTTGCAGTTCAACTTAATGCACAACATGTGTTTTAGTAGTTGTTGTTGTGCAATAGATTCATATATTAGATACTAAAAAGGAAGAAGAAAGCACACAATATTATTTCTCTAAGATTTGTTTCTTGGTTTATTATGTATTTTGACAGTGCAAAAACACATACAGGCAAGCCTCTGCCAACCACATGGATCTAGTTTACCTCCAGTGTCCCAGGAAAATCCTCATTTTGCCACCTTTTAGGTATTATACTGTGGAACTACGCAGCATTGCATACATTGTGATGTACTCTTGTTAGCCTGTTAGCCTGTAATTCTAAAGGCTAATTTTCTACTTTGGGTATATTTCCAACTATACATTTTAGATATTTGTAAAACAGAGGTTAGAGGTGAGGAATTGAAAATTCAGTGCACCATTCTTCATATTGTTCTGCTGATGTGGGCATTACTATTACAGTATATACTTCCTTTTTTTTCCATCTATAGAGGATTTTACATATTGATAAGGTAGTTTCAAATTCAGATTTTATTACATGCACCTTATTCAATTTGTGTTTGCTAAATTATAGCGGGTTTTTTTATGTTACATAATTACACTGTGTAACTTGATACTTCAGACTGTTTTTGAAGCCAAGACTAAATGGATTAAAAAATTAATCAGACTATTGGAAAATAGGTTAATTGGTAGCCACAGTAAATGATGATTGAGATCATGAACTCTAAAGTATAGAAAGCAGAGAATGAATACCAGAGGAAGAATGCTACTGCCCTGTAATCATTGCTGCTCAAGCACCTGTCACACAGCTGCAAAGGTCTCCCTGGGACAGAGCTACAGCTACTGGGTTGTGGCTACAGCTATTCTCACATCAAATGACAATTGGAGCTAACCCTATGAGCTATTGCCTACACCTATTTATAAACTACAAGGCATTTAATCACATGGAGTATCATAGATTTAATGATCTTATTTTCTGTTAGAGGTAGTGCTTGCTTAATTTACCTGTTCCTTGACCACATTTTCCATTAAAAAAAAAAAAAGCTGCCCACAAGTTTTAGAACAGAAGTCAGACTTGTCAATGTTTTGCAGATATCACATGAAGTATTCAGATCAGCTTGAATGTATCAGCCATTCATGTCTAGTGTTGCCATAGGGATTTCATGAATTTGTAGATTTTTATACTTCTAGATATACTTCTCACTTATAGCATAGCTAACAACCTCTGACCCTGTGTTAGCTGTCTTAAGGGTCAGATAATAGCTGGAACACTGCACAAGGAAAACATGTACCAGAGCTAAGGCAACTAGATACCATGTTAGTCAAAACAAGAAAGCAAAGCCCAGCAACCTTGGAGAAGCTCCAATAAGGCAAAGGGGTCTTAAGACCTCCAACTCAATTCTAGGAGAGGCGTGCCATGAGGTGGAACCAAGGGAAGTTCTGGGCATGGACAAATCTTAGATTGGATGGGACCTTTAGATATGATAATTGAGTATAGTTACAAAATTAGCATGCTGCCACGTAGACGGGGCTTTTCCCTGCTTTCTCCAGCTCTCCTACACTTTATTGACATTTTTCTCTCTCTCACACACACACACACACACACACTCTCTGCTGCCCAGCCTGGTGTGGTGCCCAGTGTTCCCTCCCTGAAAGGGGAGGAGGGGGAAGGAGCTCAGTGGAGTTCTGCTTGCAAAAGGGGGGGTTCCCTCTCTTGCTCTCCTGAGGTGGGGGAAGAAGATGTTTCCCTTCCCTTGTTCTCCCTGACCAAACCTCAAGAACCTCAAGTCTTGCTTGAAGGAAGATGAGACCGGTAATGGGAACTGGGTACCAGCAAGAGCTGGGGGTTGCTGAGCTGCAGGGATGCAGCTGCAAAAGGGAGTTTCTCCCTGGTTTATTGTGGGTTGGGAGGTGAAATGACTTGGGCCCAGATGTTGCAAGAGTCATGTTCCCAGCCTGTTAGGTGAAAGGGTTTTTCACCTGGGAGGGACGGGTTGTCCCTTGTTTGCTTCGGTAAAACACAGCAGAGTGGCTCAGGGTGGCTGGAAACAGCCGGGTATTAAATGAAAGGGACGCCTTTCGGATTAATTTACTCTGCATGTTTTGAAGCGGTGGTGCTTAGAGAAGAGCTATGGTATTCCTGAGGCCATGAGTTCATCCTAGCACCAGTCTTTTCTATCTGTTACTTATCAATACGTGTCGTACTCTTTATACTTTTTATACTTTATATACTCTTTTATACTCCTTTATATTCTGTACCCCAAAACCCTATAAGTAAAAGAACTCTTCTTTGCTTTACCCATATAAAGTTGTCTTGGAAAGGTTTTTTCCCCCTTCCTTAAGGCAACACTAGGCACACAGCAAAGTTGTATGCAAATGGTATAATGATTCAAATACAATTCAAATCACAACATTCAATATTTTTTTCATAAACATAGGAGATAGCAAAATCCTGTAATTACCTGTAACTGTTAATTCCGTCGTTCTTCTGACAACAAAGAATCCATATTTTAACTCACAGGTGTAATTTCCAATGTCATCCTCTCTAACTTCCCGAATGACAAGAGTGTCCTTTTTAAACACAATACTTGATCTCCACGTCTTTGACTTGCATTCCTGTTTAAAGATAATGTAACACTTCAGTGACTGTGTTCTTAAAATGGACCACTGTTGATGATGCTGCTTGAAGGCAAGGTAGCCAGGTAAGAGCTCAGGCTAGTCACAAACTTTGTATACACTAAATATCTAAAAATCCTGTTCATTTAGGTGATAATTAAAAAGAAAAAAGACTACATAATTTTATCAGCTGATTTAATATTTGTGCCTCTGGAAAGAAAAAGGAGTCGATTCCTTTGGTGGTTTTCTTTTGAAATTAGTTTGCAGAGTGGTTCCTGTTTAATTTACTTATTGACCATTACACTTAAGTTGTGATCTATGACTTTTATATTGCCAGCAGCTGCAGGCTGCAGGGGAGAATTCTTTTTTTCTTTTTAGTTTATTTTTTTAAAAAAGAAAAATGTAACTAAAAATTAGGGAAACAAAAGAAAATGAGAATGAGGAGAAATATATATATCTTCCTAAAAGCATCTTAAAATCAAAGCTCTCTGAACTAAGAAAACATGAGGTTTTAATCTACAAAAATTGTATTACTAACTCAAAATCCAGATGAGAATAAGAAATGAAATAATGAAGATCAAGATGAGAATAAGGAAATAATTGGTTACATTCATCCTATCTTAGATATGATGTCAGTTAATTTGGCCTGTATCATTCTAGGCCACAACATTTTATTTATTATATAGCATAGTCTTGTAAACCATAATTAAAAGCATTTATGTTATCAGGTAAATTATCAGACTTGAGAAAATTAATTAGAATGCATACCAGTGCATACTTAAACTAGGACTTCCTATATACTCTATTCCTATATACTTCTTATATTCACATAAAGACATCTGTAGAGCTCTGTGTAGACAAAGTATACAGAACATAAATTTCAGATTTACTGAATATTTTGGGGTCTTTAAATGGAGAACTGAAGTACTGAGTATTTCATGTAGATAGTAAGAATTGAAAAACTCAAAGTGTTGCTCATGCAAGTTCCAGTGCACTGCCCACAGACATCACTATTTGCAAGAACTTAGCCTTTAAGTAAAGATTTAGAAATCAGTACACAATATTAATATAAACCAAATAAATTTATATTTGCAAATATAACCTTAAGTTATGTAGAAACGAAAGTTTTGTTAGTTTTTGCTGAATTTTATGCTGCAAAATAAAGCCATTCATTCAGGCATTCAGGTAAGAGCATGTTTAGATATAAGATTTGCATCAAAAAAGGTATACTATTTGAATTTCTCTCTCAGTTCATTCTTTCTTATCACTGATTCTGTTTTCTGTTCTTAACAAATTTTAAAACAATCGAAGCTTAACAATACATTTAGATCAAGAAAATCAAAAGAACATTGTATAATACCTTGTTGAAGGTATAAATATCTTGCATTCCTTACCTTATACCACAGAATTTCAGGCTCCCTAAATGGAAATAAAAAATCCTCAATTTCAGGGCATGAAATTTCCTTGCTTTTGCTAAGTTCAGCTTTCTCAAAATATTTCATCTTTGAATTGTAGCAAAGTCCAGTGTCATTTTCACCCACCGTCAGTGAAATGGACACTTTCATACAGTAAGTTGAGTTCCTGTAATGCAATAAACATAGAAAGAAAAGTCTAACATGAGAAAAAGAATAATTGTCAATGTACACGTCACTGGTTTTCATTCCAAGAAAAAGTTATAAATTTTTGTGTGTATTTTATAGCTGTTCATCATACGTTTACTTCTCTCTCACCAGGAATTACAATATTTAGAAGGCATTGCTTGGCCTTACGCTCTGACTAAAGGTTTGTCTTTCCCTTTCATCAAACTCTCTCTAGCATTAGTGTCCTTACTGTGTGTTTGAGAACAATTTCCCAAAAAAATAAGTACACAATAAAAGATCCGTGTATTTACCAGTGAAACTAAACAAGCAACTTGCTCACAGACACCACTGTGGCAGCTCTCAGGAGGGAAGAGATCGTGCTGTAGTATCACAGGCAGATGACAAACTGGAATTTGAGCTCCACTCCAAGAGCCACCATCAGTTCTGAGCATTCCTTAAAGTGGAAGTGCTAGCCTTTTTGTATATTTTAATTAAAAACAGTCTTGTGACCCTTTTAATTATGGAATGAAGGATATTTCAACCTAACACGCTGCCAACTTGTTTACCTTAGCCTTCAATCCTCCTAGTCCCACGACAAAATGTTGCTTCTGCAGTACCTACAGCCTTCATTAGTTTGGGCTCCCTCCTGAAACCTATTACTACCTCGGCTGCTGCATGTTGATAAACCAGGCAGCCAGAGAGTAGGGAACGTTGTCTGCCTTCCCACATTTCACTATGTGCTTTAAATATGGGTTTTTTCCTTCTTTTTTTTTTTTTTTTCATTTGAGTTTCCAGGTGGGCAGCAAATGAGTGTAAAGTCGAGTACTCCCCAGGAACACACTGTGACAATGTGAGATTTCGGTCCTACTGTTTTGTAAATGCATTTGACCCCTGATCTGCTAAAAGAGGATCCTGCAGAGAGTACCAAGGAAACACTCATCTCCTTATCTCCATTCTCAGCCTCTATGTGCTGAGTGCTTATTTACAACATAGTCCTGCATATCAGACATGTCAGAATCTCAAAGATTGATTTCTTAATATGTTTCCTTTCTCTGTCAGTAAGAGGGGACAGAAACACTCAAGGATAAAGAATAGGAAAACTGAATTGAAAGAACTCTAGAGTCCAATTTTTGTAGAGAAAATTAAACCCTCTAAGGGAAGGTCTATAACTAATTATAAAATTAGACAATAGTCTTAGAAAATAGATTCTGGAACAGAACAACCCTTAACTATTCAGCTAATTCATGGATTTGTAAGGAAAATGAACACAAAATTATTTACATATAATGAAGCTGTAAGTATAATTTATTACTCTGTTCAAGCATCTGGATGTATAAAGCAAATAAAGTTATGTAACCTTTATGCAAAGCAAAGAATGAATTCACTGAATATGGATCACTCTTGCTGCTTTTAAGCTGTTAAAGAGTTGATCACCATTCTCACCTCCAATTAAAAATCATGCTGTTTTAAAAACACTTTTTCATTCATGTATGTTATTCCTCCATTAAGGTGATACTTGAAATATATATATAGATATATATAGATATATATATGTGGTTTGGAAACCTCGTAACAACCTAATAATAACCTAATTCAGTTTTTCCAAATCAGTAAAATTATTTTTCTTTGTTCTTGAAAGATCTATCCCTTAGAACTGGAAGAAGGCCTGAACAATCCACTGAGCTCTGAGGGTCAAGATCACACCCAAACACCCATCCCCTTCCCCCTCCAAAAAAAACCCCAAAACAATGCAAAACAAAACAAAAAAACCCACCACCATTTAACTGTCCTCCCATTCTCTGAGAAAGCAAGGGAAGTAAAATTGTCACATAGGGATCCTTCAGTATTCAGACTGAATTGGGCAAAAAAAATGATTTAATGTTTTGATCTACTGAAAAAAAACCTCTGTTCTGAAATAGTGACAGTGTCAATTGCCAGAGATAGAATTCCTTCTGAGGCACATCCAAGTTTCCATCGCAACAGCAGTTCCCTTACCAGATGCAGCTAAGGCTTTCTGCTCCGTAAGAGAAGTATTTTGGAAATATCCCAGAATGTTTAAGTTCATTGTTTGAAGATGATATTTCTAAACTGTCAGACACAAAGCGTTAATAATATTGGGTGGATTCTTTGTCAGCTGAGTTTCCTAACACAATTTTCTTTCAAAAGCCCAAAGTATCATGAAAAGAACCTAAAGTTCCAGATGCCCACTGGCAAGACAGACTTTATTCTAACTTTAAATACTAACTGCACTGTCAGTCTGACACATCTCACATTGTGTCAGAAATCAAGGGTGTTGGGTGGAAACAAAACTCAGAAAGACTGGTGCAGAAGGCAGAGTAACACAAACAGTTTGAGCAAAGAAACCAAGATAATGGGCTCACAGGACAGAAATACAGCAAGAAAATTTATTCCCAGGTGGGAATATAGTAGAAGAAAGAGGTGGTGAATTTGCTAATTACAGCTAGAGCATAAAAGATACAGTAGATGCCAAACCTCTCACGTAGCAGAAACGGAAGCAGGCAGCAAAGCCCTCTGGCAAGCATGCATACACTGCAGAGGGTAAAAATTGTTCATGTGTTAGAGCTAAGAAAATGTCCAGTCACAAATGTTTGAAAGTGTAAAATTTGCTAGAACATCTTCGTACATATAAGTGAAACTTTTAATTTTCTTCTTTTATTCAATAAATTTTCAAGCACTAAAATAGTGACGTTAAACAGTACAAATGGCAACAACAGGAAGCAAGAAGCTGTTTGGGCATTTTATTTAAGACAAAAAAATCCATTTAAATAAAATTTATCTTAAAAAGTAGTTAAATTAACAGGTAACTTTTAGAGAGAAAAGGAGGGGGAAGAAGAGAAGACAGTGGAGAAAACAGATGAGAGCACACACAGATCAAGAGTAGCTTCTCTAAACTTTAATGTTTGGAATATTGACATTCAAATTTAACAGAATTGTTTAGAAAACTAAGCACTTTTAAAACATGATTTCTTTATAACATACAACGCTAAAATTACTCTGATGAAACTATGGGTTTTTTTAATTGCCAATCTTCTCTTCAGCCTCAGCAGAGAGAGCTCAGCAGTGGATGCATACAGCTCAGTACTCCCCAGGCAGCATCCCTCATCATCCCTATTCATGCCAGAAGAAGGGAAACTGGGACTCTACCGGCTACTTGTCCACTCTGGTGCTTTGCCATTATGCTATTTACCATGGTAAACAAACTGAAGAGTAAACAGGAAGCCAAAAGATCTCTTTTATGTTTCCCTCATCATACAAACAGAGTTGGAAAAGTAACTTTATTTCCAGCTCCTCCTAAACTGGACATTAAAAAAGGAAGTCTGAGAAAACTGTTTTCTTTGCAGCTTTATTTTAAATTTTAAAAAGTGAGCTTAGCCAGTGACGTCAATATCCATTTTCTCTAAATCGTCCATTCCATTTCTGCAGAAAACTTTTGTTTACTTCATTAATTAGTTTTTTCATGTTTTTGTGGACACAATTTTGTCCTTTTTCAGTCCCAGCAACTTCTGTTAGAATTATTGGGATGCCTGAAAGCTGGAGAGAAAAGCATTCATTCAAGAGAGCAACAAAAACACATTATTGATAATCTACTCGTGCTCTTCGCCAGTAGCTCCAAAGGCTCTTTGTGAGCTTTAAAACTTTTGCACAAAAATTTTTAAAGCCTCTACGTAGCAGCGGGGTTGTTTGAGGACATGCTTGAGGCCTTGGGCCACATGGCGAGGGAGAAAGGCCAGCGTACCAAACTGCAGCCAGAATTGCTGGTCCACAGTGAGGTCCCCTTGGTGGCAGGATCCGATGCCCCCAGCAGTCTTTGACTTCTGGACCATTTGTTCAGGACAGCAGTTCACAAACTTTATATGCAAAGTTCCCTTTTGTTGGGTTTGGTTTTGGTTTCCTTGTTGTTTTTGTTGTGGTTTTATTTCCCTGAACTCTGGTATGGCTGACTCCCACACTCCCTGGCTCTGATAGGTGAAATTACAGATTACTTTTTCCACAAAGCTTCCCGAGCTGACAGAACTCCTGGGGAAGTGCTTCAGGCATGCGGAAGAGAGAAAAAAGGTGGAGGGAGATGGACAGAAGTCTGCTGGAATTTTCCTCTGTGCTTTAGAAATTATCTCCTGCTTTCATACCCTGGAGGGCCAACCCAGTTTGGAAACTGCTTTTGACCTCAATTGAATTACATAAGTACTGATTTCTTCCCTCAAGGGTCACCTAATTATGTGCATGATACTATGAAATAACCCACTGCACACAAGCCTCCAGGACTATTTGAATATCAATGCTCTGCAAGATACTTGTTGTAATAGGTTTGAATTAGTCACACGAGAAAATATTGTTTGGTTTTAATGCCATCCTTGGAAGCCAAAACCTTCGCATTTTATCTTCTTCTGACACAAGTGCTTCATGTTGCCATCCCAAGTTATTCCTTCTCTGCAACCCTGCCAAAAGATGATGTTAAAGTACAAAGTCTAACTGTGTTAGAATAATGTTTTCCTTGTGTTAGAGGGAGCTACTGACTAATATGAAAGGCCTTCTATTGATGTTCTGAAAAATAAGAATTAAATAAAAATTAGCCTTTAGAAAGGGTATTTATTTTTCTTATGCTTAATATATAGTTCCTTTTTGAGGGTTAACTAGGAAAAATATGTGTAAATGTTTGTTATTGACTTTTCTGAATGATCTCTGTCTTTTTTAAAGTCTAAGTGAAACTTATTCCTTTACAAGAGCTGGAATCAATCTGATATTGATTTCCACATTTTAATAAAACATCATTTTCTTAGTACAAAATACTCAGGCAAAATTATGACAACAATCTTAATTAAGAACTTGTACTGGAAAATACATGGAAAGAAAAAATTGTATAAAATTAAATACTTTCCCTCTCAAACCTTTTATTCAAAATCAAAACTTCCTTTCAGATAAATTAAAAGAAAAAAAATCCACACTGTTACCATACAGAAATATAAAAATATTCCTATAATGTAACTCTGCACTGCTACAGTATATGAATATAAATCTAAACACATTTTATTTGAAGCTAAAGCTTTCCTACAGGTAACTTTAAAAGAAAAGTCTCATATTCTTACAACACATATTGCTATACTCCACATGTCTATACATACTTGCTTATAAATCAGTCTTATTAGGGATTCCAATACAGAGTATGTGCTTTAAAAAAGTTACCAAATAAAGATTTAAAAAGCATATTAATAGTACACCTGTATGCTATTCACTGTGAGTAAAGCTCATTTTCAAAAACAACTTTTCATTAAAATATTTGGTACTGGAACTCCTCCAGAGAACAGCACTTACATACAGATTGCAAGTGAAAATTTTAGAGGCAGTTAAAAAGGATAAGAATAAATCAAAAAAAGCCCTATACTGTACATGATATAAAGGGTGAGTAAAATATAGATTACCACTAGCCTGAATTTAATAGCACATTTCATATTTCAGTGCTGCTTACAAATTTAGTGCTAAATTAGCTACTCATTTCAGTAATGCTTCCCAGGATTGTTAGTGAAGAAATTTTGGGCCAGTGAGTCATGAAGTGCTAAAATGGAGACATGTCAGAAGGATACTAAATATTTTCACTGCAGCAGATCAATGTATATTCCCAAAGGAGACAGAAGTATGAAGAGCTGTGCAAGTGTACTCTTACAGATGAAAAACCCTTTAGCTTTCTACAAACTGTAGTAGGGAGATAATACCTCAGCACGAAATGCCTCTAGGTATACATTTCCTCATAATTCAGGAGATGATGGCAGTTGCTTTTCCGTGGGAACCAGTGATCATGAAGAAGAGTAATTTTTATACCTTACTTAACACCGTGTGCCAGAGTAGCAGAAATGCAGTACTGTGGCTTCCTTGGAAAATTACAAGTTAATAAAGTTTTATTATTACTCCCATTTCTTTTATTTATGGAATAACAAAATCTAAAAATGGTTAAGATTGGAAGGGAACTCTGGATGTCACCTGGTCTAACCCCCCTCATCAAGCAGGGTCACCTTGCCCAGGAATGTGTCCAGACCACTTTTGAATATCATCAAGGATGGAGACGCCACAACCTTCATGGGTAAACTATTCTAGGGTTTAGTCACCATCATGGTTAAAAGTGTTTCCTGATGTTCAGATGGAATATTCTGTGTTTCAGTTTGTGCCTGTTGCTTCTGGTCCTGTCACCAGGCAAAGAAAAGCCTAAAAGGAGCCAAGCTCCCTGCTCTTTGGACCCTCCCTTCAGATATGTGTGTGTATATACCAGTGAGATGTGCCTTCTCTTCTCCAGGCTAAACAGTCCCAGCTCTCCCAGCCTGTGGTCATAGGAGAGATGCTCCAGTTCCTTGATCATCTTCATCTTCACTGGACTCTCTCCGTGTTTCTCTTGCACTGGGGAGTCTGGAAGTGAACACTACTCCAGGTGTGGTCTCACCATTGTTGAGCAAAGAGGAAGGGGCACCGCCCTCGGTGTGCTGGCAACACTTTGTCTAATGAAGCCCAGGTCATCTTCAGCCTTTTTTGCTGTAGAGGCACATTGCTGGTTCATGTTCTTCACCAGAACTTCCAGGTCCTTTTCTGCAAAGCTGCATATAGTGTTGTTCGTGGCACATTTGTTTTCTTCAGTGATTTTTCACTTGTAGGGGGCAGAGGGGAATTGTTAAACAAAAATATTTTTTCCAAGTATTATATAAAAGGTACAGAAAAAAACCCCAAACAAACAGTCTGCATGAGAATGACTGGAAAAAATGCATGCTTTTTGAAGGTAGAGATCCTTAGAATTATGTTTACTGTTTGGTGGAACAGTGTGTGCTGAAGCAGCTGTGCTTCTGTGTTGAGGAACAACTGAGTTTTACTACATACTAAGGACTCAGAAGGTCATCAGATACTGGAATGTCGTTATCACCAAATCATCCCTCTTGCAAATGCAATTAGCCTTCTTTTACAGCACTAAAACTGAGCGTTATTGAAAACAAAGATTTCCCTCTTTTTGCTTGAACTTATACATGTGCAATCTGCAGTTCTCAGCTAAAGACAGATCCTGTCCTTCAGTCATAAATGCTAAGTTAGAGTATTCTGTTCAGCTTCTGAGCAGCTGCATAAAGAACATCCCTTGAAGGTATCTGGCTTGTTTCTGAATGATTAGATATTTATCTCTTGCTAACTCTGCATGAGTGTGCTCTATTTTGAATAGAGATTTCTCATGTTCCATTATCAGTTACTCATTAAAGGTAGATATGGACAGAGATATCCAACAATTATGACATTTAATTCTACATAGTAGAAGAATGGCATTTGTACATGAATAAGACTCCCTTGAATATATTTCCGTAACTCTTTCACATATCTACCCAGTAAAAACATGAATATATGAAAAATTACATTTATTATGTTACTGCTTCAAGGCTGTTCCCTAGCATGCTGATGCCACTTCTCCAGACTCCTGGAGATTCTCTAATGGGATTTCATTACAACTCTGAATTTAAAAAGTAAATAATTCCCGTACTTCTACATTTGTTAAAAAAAAACCCAACCAAAACAACAACAACAACACACACCTTAAACAACAAAACCAACCTAACAGAAAAACCCACACAAAACCAAACAAACACCCCAAATCCCAACACACCAGGTAGCTATGCTTGTTTTACACCTACTTTCCTAAGAAGAAACAATAATTCAGAAATCAGGCAGGTTTTACCAGATGCAGGATTAAAAAGAAGGTAGAATGATATCTCACAGATGAATGTAAGAGCATTACTGTGGGCAGATTGAGGTAGAACTCAAAAGAAACTAGCAAATTTCTGCAGAAAATTCAGTCTTTGGCAAAGCTTAACCTGTTACCAGAGCAGATCTTTGTAAATGTGCAAGAATTTTTATGAAATTTATAACTGAAGACCTCAGAACAAGTCTCAAATTTCCAAACAAGAAATATACTAAATGAAGAAAATGCAGTAGGATTTGAAGAAATAAATCAATAAACAAAGGAATATAACACAATTTGGATTTTTCTTTCATTTGAGGACCATAAAGAACACAAGAAACTTAATTATTAACCATTTTTGACTGTATTCATAAGAACAGCTTTACCAAAAAATAGTTTCCAAAATTGCCTTAGTGCAATCTGTGACAACACAATGAACGGTTTTAGTTCACTCAAATTTAAGCTCTAAAAGGTGATCCAGATCCACTTCAGGCTGTCACTGAAAATCAGTCATGGAAGCTCAGGCAACAGAAACCAGGATTCATACCAAGTTCATACCAACAGTATCCCTGAAAACAAACATAGGCAAGCAAGGACTTCCACCCACCCCAGTTGCCTACTCTGCCAGCCTCCAGAGCTTTTTTCCAGTTTCCAGTCTGTTCTTAAATGTACTAAAACCCATTCTTATATCCACACATTCAAAGGAAAGTGTGGAAAAATGATTAGCATTACAGAGAAGAAAACAGAGCTTGCTGAGCCATTTTAGGTAAATGTTATTCAAGGATCTTTTGGAACTATTTTCTTGAAGAGACTGGGATGGCCAAAGTGGCACAGTTTTTGCTGTAAAGCTTTCAAAGCATGGGTTGTGACTCCATGCTAAAGAATTATTAATTCCCATCTTCTGCAGCCAAATACATTAATTCTTGTTTTCCTCATTTTCTTAACATAACATGATAAAATGACAGCTGTGCACCTTCCCTCTACTAATGCCAGATTTACATCTCCAGTGGTCAAGCCCAAGTAGAGCATGATACATTTGAAAATTCAGCAGAGCCCCAAGTTTCAAGAATATGAAATCATACTATTTTTTGTCTCATTATCAACCATCAAGGTAAACAACTCTGACATGAAAATGAAAATATTACAGAGGCTCAGCTGCCCAAACAAATGGAGCATGAGGATAAATAAGGTACAGGCAGGTGCCAGACACCATAGCTATATATTTTCATTTCTTGATTTAGTTTTCAAGCTTGCTGCTACCTCTCATCCTCAGAAGCATGAATCACCAAGAATATCCAGACATGAGAATCCAAAGTCATGTGAACAGCAGCAATATGAGTTTATGAAAGCATTTCTACACAGACAGCTTTGAATAATTTCACCTAAATCAAGTGTGCCTGTGTAAGCTATTTTCACTTGACAAAAATGTGGTTTGCTTTACACATTTTAATTCACATCTCAAACACAAAGGGTAAACTGAACAAGTATAAATGCATTTCAGATAATTGAAAGTCACTTCCTTTTCATCTGGACTGTGACACAACATTCAGGTGCCAGTGTCTTTGTACAATACCTTTCAGCACAAGTGCATGAGGGACAGTAGCAGAGACCTCTCACATATTTTTTCTTGTTGGTGGTCTCACAGAAAAGTCCATTTGTCAGAAATGCAGAATCTCCCCTTTGGCTTGTCTGGAGGCTTCCTCCTACAGCAGGACACCGATTCCAGCTGGGCTGGTGCTGCCAGTTTAATCAACTGCTGTTCTTTGTGACCTAGCTTCACCCTGGAATTCCCCACTATCTAAATAGAAGAATAGCTGTATAACACAATTTAGCTCAGTTTATAAATACACTATGGCTAAAACCCCTGCCAATAAGTTTTTATAATTGGTAAAGAATAAATGAATGTATAAACTCCTAAACAGAAAATTTAACCTACAATTTCATTTAGCTACCGCATTTTCTGTCTTGTTTTTGTTTCTGCAATCAATTTTAGTCACATTTTCTTTCTTCATATTGGGAACAAACAAAGAGAGTCTGCTAATTCCTGTATTGATTAAACACTTTGTCACATTTTTCATGGATTAATTAATATCTCTTTGCAAGTATTTTAATATTCAGAACAATTTGGATTAAATAGTTATTTGCTTGACATCTGTTCAGAAACATGACTTCTGCATACACTCCTGAGGTCATTGTTCGAGTCAGCTGAATCTAGTAACCAGAGAACTGGAAGGTATACCAAGCAAGTTTGCAGACAATACAAAACTGGGAGAAATTGTTGACTCCCTCAAAGGCAGAGAGGCCCTACCGAGAGACCTTGACAAATTACAGAGATGGGCAATCACCAACCATATGAAGTTCAACAAAGAAAAGTGCCAGATTCTACACCTGGGATGGGGCAACCCTGGATGAATGTACAGACTGGGGAATGAGATGCTGGAGAGCAGTGCTGTGGAAAGGGACCTGGGGGCCCGTGTTGACAGCAAATGGAACATGAGCCAGCAGTGCCCTGGCAGCCAGGAGGGCCAACCCTGTCCTGGGGGGATCAGGCAAAGCATCACCAGCTGGGCGAGGGAGGGGATTGCCCCACTCTGCCACTGGGGTGGCCTCACCTTGGATATTGCAGTTTTGGGCACCACAATATAAGAAAGACATAAAGCTGCTAGAGAGTGTCCAAAGGAGAGAAATGCGGAACGTGTGAGGAGCAGCTGAGGGCACTTGGTGTGTTCAGACTGGAGGAGACTGAGGGGAGACCTCACTGAAGTTACAACTTCCTTGTGAGGGGAAGAGGAGGGGCAGGCACTGATCTCTTCTCTGTGGTGACAGTGACAGGACCCGAGGGAATGGCCTGAAGTTTTGTCAGGGGAGGTTTAGGTTGGATTATCAGGAAAAGGTTCTTCCCCCAGTTGTGCACTGAACAGGCTCTCCAGGGCAGTGGTCACGGCACCAAGCTTGCCAGAGTTTAAGAAGCATTTGGACAATACTCTCAGGCACATGGTGTGACTCTTGGGGATGGTCCTATGCAGGGCTGGGAGCTGGACTCGATGATCTGGATGGGTTACTTCCAATTCAGCATATTCTGTGATTCTGTGAAATATGTTGCAGAACATGCACCAGGTTCATCCAGCAGCTGAGTTAAGAACACGTATCCCACAGGTGGGCATGCACACACACACCTGTGCACACACGGCCGCTCACACAGACACCTCCACAGACGCACTGTGCTGCTGAAATAAGGAACTGCAGAGCTGACCCAAGCCCATTCCTCTCCTCCAGCTGATCAAGCTGAAGTCAGGTAGTGGAATACATAACTACACAAGCACAAAACACAGGTGCCTCCAGCAACAGGCCTTGGGCTCTCAGCTCAGGAGCTGGCCCCAGGGCCACTGCTCTCCCCAGCTGCTGGCACTGGCACGTGAGGTTCACAGTCTTCATCAGCTGCTAGACCTCAATTGATCCTTCTCACCAGCCAGGCCAGCTCAAAGTTCACTAGCATGCCCCAACACCTGTGCAGCGCGGACAACACAGCCATGTGGAAAATTGAAACAGTCTTTAATGAGAAGATGAGACAAATTATATGACTCAGACAACAATACACATCATCAGCATATTTTCACTGAAAGGCCTTTTATGTCCTTATCCCCCTATCCCTTTGTTTTTCAAACTCTACTTCCTCTATTTCCCACTCTTGTTCTCAGTATACATTAGTCTCTTTGCCACCTCTGCTCCTTCCCTTAAACATTCCCAGATAAGATTCATCCTCAAAATCACTTCAAAAGATCAATCAGCAGTATTCTTCCTAATACATTTCAGCCATGAATTTGTTTATGCTATGTAAACATTATAATGTTTAAACTAGTAAATAAGTAATTATAAATATATAATGTATCAATGTAACTTCTTTAAATCCTAAATATTCTCAAAACATTCAGTTTGTTGTTCTCAAGAAAATAACAGAAATATTTATCTTCTAAGCTAACAAGCTTTGGAGCTACTACAAACAAAACAAATGTGAAATACTAGCAAAAATGCCAGAAAAAATTCAGGATAGCATAATTGTAAATGTCATCAAAAATCTGTACTGTGAGAGGAAAGTGACTGCACATAAAAATCAGAAGAATCTGTTTCTTACTGAGACACTTAGGAGTTGTTTGTTTTTTAATAGCACTTGTTATGGGAAATCTTCCATTGTAATTATGGATCAGCAACTGCTACTCCATAATACTGATGCTTTCTGTATAATTTCTCTCTCAAAGATTTCACTTTCTAATTTCTGAAAGATAAAGAGCAACAATGAAATGCTGAGGTCTTGAATAAGAGTACAAATTGCAGTACAACGAAGAAAATATGTAAGGAAGGTGTTTTATTGCACTGCAAAATGCACTGATGTAACATAAATGTTTTGAGGAGTGTGATTTTGAAGTCCTCATGTTATATTCTGCTTCCTTCTGCTGGCTGAAATTTATGAGAGAATCTTGCTAATATTGACAGCAATAGTGGAAGCCCTACAGTCTTCAGTCTATAGGGGCAGATTTTGCCTTTTTACATGTATGCATTATCTGTTAGAGTCAAGAATATAATTATTGCTATTCTAAAATGTGTTAACAACAGAATATTTGGCTCATAAGAATTTATTTGCACCTTAAGGATCCACATTAATTTACCATCTTTTTCTGTTGTTGCATTAAATAATTTTCTAAGTAGCTAATTTTTGAACTTCAGTCATTACAAAATACCAAAGGTTGTAGTAGAGAAGTTAATCAAACACATATATATTATTGAATATGTATATTGAAATGTAAATTGCCTCAGAAATGAAGGTTACATTATCAGAAGTAGGACAACAAATAGAAGTTTTCTACATTTTATGTATGTTTGAATCAGGAAAGAAGTTCATTTTTTGTAACAGCCAAAATATCTGAAATATGGTAGTTCTATGCACAAGGCCAAAACTCAAAAATATCTTCAAATATATTGCAAGATAAAAGTAACCATCAGTTTTAATGTATGATAACTCTGATAAACATTAGTGTTACCCCCAGAGCCCTTTAGCATGATAGGAACCCAGTCTATTATTCTGAAAATAAAATAGTTATAAAACCAAAGTTGTTTTCATACAATAAAAAAAGACTCATAGGAAAAGACTATAGAAATAGCTTTCCTGGTTTCATATGTGTTCTTTTAGTTTTTTGGGTATTTAGCAATGTGTGTTAATGATATTATTCTTTCACAGTAAACATGGGAACTGTGAAAAACTTAATAAACCAAAACCAAACTTTACCTATAAATACTATTAACACATTAATCTTATTTGTTACAGCAAGATAGAGGTTTGCTACAAATAGAATACTTGATTCTTCCATATTCCTGCAGCTTCTCATTGCAGATTACCAAGTTAAACCAATTAGGATGATTTAATTCCACGAATTGCGGGTTTTGGAAGTTGTTCCTTCAGACTGTCAGCACACATAATTATTCATACAAAATGTGTGCTTGAAGGAAAAGCCGTGTCCTGTGGTTATACTTTGTTTAGAGATAATTGAGGCTATCTTAGCCATCACTATTTATAACATAGTCCCAGAAAGTTCCTGAATTTCAGGGGACTACCCCTCCTTTTTAGATTTTATAATTTAGATTATTTATCATTTCCAGAGAAGCAAAACTGGACACACACACACAAATCTGATTTTACTAACTTTTGCTTATTTGAGCAAAGTTTCTCAATTTTTGGGCAACCTAATACAGCTTCCTATCAGGAGTTATGAATGTCCCTGCAGAGAACAGAATGGATTTTTTTTTTGATGGGGAAAAGCTGTGTAATGGAGTTCTGTTCCCATATCAGCTCAGTGACAGCTCATCATTTCTTTGTGACTGAAGGCTGTGCTGAACACTCGGCAGAACTGGGCTTATTCTGTTGACCAAGCAGAATTTTGCCAAAATCTGCTGAAATGCCTAAGCAGAGGAGGGATAGGCCTCCTGTTCCAGCATATAGATTCCTGTAAGACAGTTACCTGCTGTAGTTCCCTGCACAGCCAGACACAGGGCTTAAATAAAAATATCAGCTGTGGTGATTTCAGATGGCAAGATGGTATGTGATATTCAAAGCAGAGGAAAGCCCCTACAGTGGCATGCAGCATATGTACATTTATATATAGATATTTAGTGTTTTAAAGCTTTTTACAAATTTCCTTATAAAAGCATTAATGCAAAAAATAAGAAGGCCTTGACTTAAATGATTACTGTATACCTTTAGCTCTACCTTTCTGTGCACTTATATTACAATTAAGTTATTAGTTATATGATTATTCTTTATTTTTCACTATGAACTTAGCTCATTTAAATGCCCAGTGTAGACTAATGTTCCAAATGCTTAACATTTCAAACTGTGAGACATGCCTTTGAACACTTCCAAACATTATTCTCAATTACTAAATCTCATTGGATGGGTTGAAATTCAGAGATGTGCCAATGAGGCATATCATGGTAAGGCTCAGGAGCCCCTACAAGCAGCATGGTATATTACGAGGCAGGAAAGAAAAAGAGAAAAGGGAAAAGGAAAAAATGAAAAAAGAAAAAGGAGAAAAAGAAATGAGGAAGGAAAAAAAAAGAAAAAAAGAAGTTACTTAAGGGCAGCAAAAAATTCATATTATTTTCCAGAATGTCCCCTGGGCCACTGAGGCCCTCAAGTTAAAATACAAGCATAGAGAGATCCTATATATCAAGTGTAGCTCAAAAGAGAGTCATTATATAAACTCTACATCCTCTCTCCACACAAAAAAATTCATGAATAAGATTGTTTTTGTGGGGAAAGTGTCAGATCTGACTGCAGCACCACTAAAATATCATTCTTTTATCACTTGCCCTCATTTCAGTTTTAATAAGCTCTCTTGGCTCTCATCTTTTTATGTTCACTCTACAGCAATTAAACAGAAATGCAAATGTCATTCCCATTTTTATAACAGTCTCTTATAAAACTGCAATAAAGTCAGGAAATTATATATTTGTTAAATGATCTATCATATTTTTGTCAACAAAATCTAGCTAATATAAAAATAATGCCTGTATATGTGCCATATGTGTGTTTGCATGTTGTATAAACATGGGAAGATTATTAGTTACAATTCTAGCACAACTTCTGAGGAAGCATTAGACTTTGAAAGCGCAAATCAGTTAAATCAGGCAGGAAGAGTGTTTATGAATATTCAGTTTGGATTTCCAAACAGCTGCTCTATTTGACCATTAGAAAAATTAGCACTTTTTTATTCACTGAATACAAACAACCAGTAAAGTGATATTGTATTCACACAAATATCTGATAACGGCTTTAAATCAGATGTATTTTCATAAAGTCATCTTCCCTCTTTAAAGGGAAATCTCATCATAGAAAGAAAAAAAAACAAAAAAGAAAATTCAGATTTAGTTTTCTTTGCTTTTGTCAGAAATCGATCCAGCAATCCAACCAAGAAATGGAAAGTATAGCACACAAAATGTTTCAATAATCATTCATCTAGAACAGTGATCAACGTGCTGTTACAATGATGACAGCTGATCACTATCACCAGTAGAAAAAATCTCACCCAAAGCATGAGGGCTACATTTTGCCACTAGACATAATCTGACACAGAACCCCAAAGATCTCCAGCTCAGGTATTTGTCTGTGACCTCAACCAAAGGCAGCCAAGTTTTTCACACTCTGTAATACATTTACCTCATCATCTGTGAAGTGTAGAAGTGTTATCTTGCAGAGGAGGAACTAAAACAGAAAGACTATGTCCCCACTCCTCACAAACAGTAATATGACTAAATATCACAAAAATAATTTAAATCCGGGTCTGAACATTGACCTTCCAAAATCAATTCTATTTCTGAATTAATGTGTTACATGATGAAACAGCCAGAAAGAATATATGAAAGAAAAAGCTACACTTCTATTTCATTTGCAGCATCCTTTTGACTTACCATTTTGTCCTCACTGGTTCAGTCTTTGCACAAACTATTTGTAACCGTTTGTAAAGCAGGGGGGTAACCAGGGAAATAGCAAGAGTGAAATCAAGATGCAGGTAGACTAAAGAGCAGGTTCTAACACTGTGTCAAACAGCAACACATCAGGGTAGAACCAAGCTAAATAAAGGGCTATATTTTATTTATATGGCAAGGTGTTAGCAACCAGAGGGCTGCAGAGATGGTCTATGTGAGAAGAGATCAGGGTTCATCCCTATCAGAAAAACCCTGTTCCAGCTGCCTCCAATAGATCTACTTCAGGACACACCTGAGCTCAGCAGCCAAACTGGCCATGCCCATAGGAAAGCTTCTTTAAGAATGCATTTAAGAAAAAACACTGTGCAACTGCTGTGAGGGAAGATTGAGAAACAGCCCTGCAGACACTAAGCATGGTGAAAAAGAGAAGGTTCTCTAGGTGCTGGAGCAGAAACTCCACTGCAGCCCATGGAGAAGACCCTGGTAATTCAGGTTGTCCCTCTGTAGCTCATGGAAGATCATATAGGAGCATTTATCCACCTGCAGCCCATGGAGGACCCTGAGCTGGAAGAGGTGGACGTGCCATGAAAGAAGCAGCCTGCAAAGATCCTGTGCAGAAGAAAGTTTTCTGTAAGAACTGCACCCCACGGAGGACCCATGCTAGAGCAATTTGTTCCTGAAGGACTGTACCCTGTGGAAAGGACCCATGTGGAGTAGATCTTGAAGAACTGCAGCCCACAGCAAGACACAAACTGGATACCCTTGTGAAGGAGTGGCAGAGATAAACTGTTATGTACTGACAGCATCCCTGACTCCCTGTGCTGCACTGGTTTGGTGGGGACAAGATAGAGGAGCTGAGAAGGAGGAATGATGCTGAGCCTGAAGAGTAGAGACTGGGAAAAGCCTTTCTTAGTTTTGTCTTTGTTTTTCACAATCATACACTAGTGTTTTTAATTGCCACTAAATTAAATTTATTTTCCCCAAGTCAAGTCTGTTTTCCTCATGAAGGTAATTGGTAAGTGATCTCCTTGTCTTCATCTTTACCCACAAGGTTTTTCATCTTATTTTTCTCCCTATCCTGCTGAGAGACGGGAGTGTGAGAGTAGCTGGGTGGCATACGGCAGGCAGCCCAGTTTAATACACCACAGAGGCAAATCATTAACTTCCTACTGGCCCTGAAAGTATTTTTGCATCTCAAAGGTATGAGAAAAAATTTATTTTAATTTTCATTGCCGCTTAATTTTGTCACTATATTTTATTAGCTATAGTATCCTTCT